>JACWNB010000024.1:0-600000 GCA_016165855.1 Pseudocercospora ulei | reverse complement strand
AGGCTAAGTGGTTCAGCAAGCTGGACATCCGCCAAGCGTTCCATCGACTGAGAAACGAGGAAGGACAAACGGAAGATCTCACGACGTTCGCGACGCGTATGGGCAATTTCAAGTGGTTGGTGATGCCTTTCGGACTCACCAACGCGCCGGCGGTGTGGCAACGCTTTATGAACCACACGTTTATAGACATGTTGGAACGGTTCGTATCTATTTACTTGGACGACATCCTTATATACACCGAAGGAACGAGAGAACAGCACACGGACCACATCAAGAAGGTGCTGACCAGGCTCCGCGAGGTCGGATTGAACGCGGACACGAAAAAGAGCGAGTTTTATCAGACTGAAGTCAAATATCTCGGTCTGATCGTCGGAAGAGATGGAATTCGTATAGACCCCTCAAAGGTCGCCGCCGTCGCGGAGTGGAAGCAGCCGAAATCCGGAAACACCACGCAAATCAGAGCGTTTCTCGGATTCTGCAGCTACTACCGACGGTTCATCAAGGACTTCAGCAAGATAGCGAGACCCCTGAACGAGGCGCTGAAGAAAGAGGCCGCTGGCCTATAGAATGAGAGGTGCACGGAAGCCTTTAACCGGCTAAAAGAAGCAGTGGCCTCCGCACTAGTGCTGGCGCACTTCCGGCCAGAAAAGACGATCTATGTGGAGACGGATGCTTCCGACACGGTGACGGCCGGAGTCCTTTCTCAATATGGTGACGACGAAACCCTCCATCCAGTCGCCTTCTTCAGCAAGTCAATAAGCGAAGCTAAGCGGAACTACGCCATCTATGATAAAGAACTGCTGGCGATCATTCAGGCTTTCGAGGAGTGGAAACCGGAGCTTATAGCTGGAAAGAGCACGGTCCAGGTTCTTACGGACCACCAGTCGCTGACCTACTTTATAAAGACGCAGAAGCTCTCACGACGTCAAGCTCGGTGGGCCGCCTACTTATCAGGGTTCGACTTCAAGATCACTTATCGACCCGGAGCTCAAAACGGAAAGGCTGACGCGCTGACGAGACGAGAAGGGAAGACCAGCCGCGCGAAGGAAGATCCGAATATGTTCCAGAAGGTGTTGACTGAGCGGATGGTAGACGCAGAGGTGTTGAAAGAAGTAGGGATACACGCGGTGGAATCGCCGATTGAAGAGTCTCCGACTGAAGAAGAGACGCTCTACGAGAAGGTGGAGCGGCTCAACCAACAGCAGAAGCTCGGCAAAACGGGCTCAGGGAAGCTGATAGTTCCGGAAGAACTAGTCACAGAGGTCATCCGGCTGATCCATGAATCGAAGGACGTTGGTCACGCCGGTGCGAAGAAGACGATGGAAGCCGTAAGGACGATCTACTGGTTTCCGCGAATCTACGAACGGATCCATCGATTTATCGCTAATTGCCACGTGTGCAGAGCCGCGAAGCCACGTCACGGTCTTCCGGCTGGTCTACTAAAGCCGCTTCCGGTCCCCGAGAAACCGTGGCAGCATATTACGATGGACTTCGTAACCGGCCTGCCGGAGTCGGACGGCTACGACGCCACGCTGAACGTAGTGGATAGGCTAAGCAAAGAACGCCACTTCATCCCCTGTCGAGCTAAAGACGAAGGAACCACTGCGGAAGAGACAGCACGGATGTTAATCCAACACGTGTGGAAGCACCATGGCCTACCGGACACTATCACTACGGATAGGGGTCCTCAGTTCACCGCCGACGTATAGAAGGCCATAAATCAGACGCTCGGAATCCACGGAAAGCTTAGCACGGCTGCTCATCCTCAGACCGACGGCCAGTCTAAAGTGGCTAATCGCGAGATGGAGCGATATCTGCGAACCTTCTGCGGCCATCATCAAGAAAAGTGGGTCGAGGTGTTGCCGATGGCCGAATTCTGCGCGAACTCAACACGGTTAGAAGCGACGTCGCTGGCGCCGTTTGAGATAACCCACGGTTATCTTCCGAGGCTGAGTTTCCAGCTACCAAAAGACACAGGCTCGCCGGAGCTTTCTACCACCGCCACGTCGTCAAAGAGAGTCGCCGCCGCGGCAGCAGAAGCACTACGATCTCAGATGGAAGAAGCGATCAGAGTGGCAAAAGAAGCGATGGAATCGGCTCAAAAGAAGATGGTGACTCGAACTAATAGAAAGCGGTCACCGATGGAATTCGAGGAAGGCCAAAAGGTATGGCTCAACACGCGGAACCTGAAGCTGAAAGGGAACGCCAAGCTCAACCCCCGCTACGTGGGTCCGTTCAAGATAATAGAAAAGAGGTCGCCGGTGACCTATCGACTCGAGCTGCCGAAGGCGTTCCGGATCTACGATGTTTTCCATTCAGATCTGCTGAGCCTGGACCCTGAGGACGGCCTTCCGGAACAGGGGTTCGCTGAACCCCCACCAGTTGAGATGGACGGTGATGAAGAAGAGTAGGAGGTAGAAGATGTGGTGGACTTAAAGGAGATAAGGGGGTCTATCAAAGCGAGGATCTCGTGGAAAGGGTGGCCAGAAGACTACGAATGGTATCCGATCGAGAACCTCCGGAATTCGGCGGAGCTGCTGAGAGAATTTTACGCGCGGAATCCGACGAAGCCGAAGCCGGAATGGCTCTGATGCCGATCCTTACGGAAGAAGAAGAAAGCAGCGTCCGCTCCACCGGCGCAGAAGCCGATAAAGAAGATCGTCGGTTTTGGGGAGGTCTTCGAGGGCGCCGCCGCCGCACGTGCAGCGGGAGGCATCGCGCCGACCCCGTGGCGCGTCAGCGCCGCCGACCGCGTCGGCGGCGATGACTTTGTAGGATGAGGAAGAAGAAGAGGAAAAAGAAACGGCGCCGCGGACGGATCTATATAGACCTCCGAGGCGAACGCACGGACCGTCCAGACCGCAGCTCAGATGGCGAACGGCTCAGATCAGATGGAGCCGATCACATAAAGGACGAGCGAAGGACTCCAGACGCGGACGATGACGAGGTGACGTCGGCGGAGCTGCTGAGGGACTTTTACGTGCGAAACCCGAAGAAATCGAAACCGGAATAGCCCTGAAGCCGATGCGAAAAAAAAAAAGGAAGAAAGCCACGTCCGCTCCACCGGCACGGAAGCCGATGAAAACGATCGCTGCTCAGATCGTAGAGGGACAGCGAGCGCCGCACGTGCAGCGCAGGCAGCTCGCCGACGCCGCGACGTGCCAGCGCCGCCGCCCCCCTGCGATGGAGTGCTGACTTCGGTGGAGAAAGAAAAGAAGAAGAAACGGAGCCGCGGACGGATCTATATGGACCTCCGAGACAACGCACAGACCGCCCAGACCGCAGCTTAGAAGACCTACGGCTCAGATCAGATGGCACGGATCAGATGGCGTCGATCACATGAACGACCAAGTGAAGGACTTCGGAAGCCGATGACGTAAAAGGTTAAGAAAGAGATAAAGAGGACGTTGTTTTTGACAAAAGACGGAAGAGGTGACGTCAACGTTGAAAGGGATTTTCAAAAAAAAAAAAAAAAAAAAAAAAAACACAGTGGGAGTTTTTAGGATGGATGGCATGACTAAGCGGTCGAGGGCGACCGCTGGTGAGGGAGGGGGGTAGTGTTGCGGTGGTGGAAAGAGGTGGGACAGATTGATAGGGTGGACCCTGGAATCTCGGCTCGGCCCGTCCGGTCCGAGCCGGGCCTTGGCACCACCACCATCAAAGCCCACCACCACCACTACATAGATTCCTTTCCCTCTTCAGTTCGAGATATAGTTATCAAAAAGGCCGTATTGAATCATATCTGCGTGCCCGGATCAGTTTTCTTCGCTCCAGCGTAGCCAACATCTATGGAATTATAGACCGATTGGATGACCTTAGTAATTAGTTCTTCCAGCACTATCAGCTTTCCTAAGCCGGTTCTGCCGAGCTTCTGTTGCTGGTTGAGCTGTTTTACCTTTTCGTAGAGAGTCTCTTCCTTAGGGGCTGGTTCCACCGCGCAGATCCCTACTTCTTTCAACACCTCTGCGTCTACTATCCGCTCGGTCAACACCTTTTGGAACATGTTCGGGTCTTCTTTCGCGCGGCTGGTTTTTCCTTCCCTTCTCGTCAACGCGTCAGCCTTTCTATTCTAAGCTCTGGGTCGATAAGTGATCTTAAAGTCGAACCCGGATAAGTAGGCCGCCTACCGCGCTTGACGGCGTAAGAGCTTCTGCGTCTTTATAAAGTAAGTTAGCGACTGGTAGTCCGTAAGGACCTGGACCGTACTCTTTCCAGCTATAAGCTCTGGCTTCTACTCCTCGAAAGCCTAAATGATCGCTAGCAGCTCCTTATCGTAGATAGCGTAGTTCCGCTTAGCTTCGCTTATTGACTTGCTGAAGAAAGCGACTGGATAGAGGGTTTCGTCGTTACTATATTGAGAAAGGACCCCCGCCGTTACTGTGTCGGAGGCGTCCGTTTCCACATAGATCGTCTTTTCTGGCCGGAAGTGTGCCAGAACTGGCGCAGAGGCCACTGCTTCTTTTAGCCGGTTGAAGGCTTCCGTACACCTCTTATTCTATAGGCCGGCGGCCTCTTTCTTTAGCGCCTCGTTTAGGGGTCTCGCTATCTTGCTAAAGTCCTTAATAAACCGTCGATAGTAGCTGTAGAAGCCGAGAAACGCCCTGATTTGCGTAGTGTTTCCGGATTTCGGCTGCTTCCACTCGGCGACGGCGGCGACCTTTAAGGGATCTATACGAATTCCATCTCTTCCGACGATAAGACCGAGATATTTGACCTCGGTTTGATAGAACTCGCTCTTATTCGTGTCTGCGTTTAATCCGACCTCGCGGAGCCTCTTTAACACTTTCTCGATATGGTCCGTGTGCTGATCTCTCGTCCCGTCCGTGTGGATAAGAATATCGTCCAGATAGATAGACACGAACTGTTCCAACATGTCTATAAAAGTGTGGTTTATAAAGCGTTGCTACACTGCCGGCGCGTTAGTAAGTCCGAAAGGCATTACCAACTACTTGAAATTGCCTATACGCGTCGCGAACGTCGTAAGGTCTTCTGTCTGCCCTTCTTTATTCCTTAGTCGATAGAATGCTTAGCGGATGTCCAGCTTGCTGAACTACTTAGCCTTTGCTACCTGCTGTATAGTCTTATTAATTAGCGGCAATGGATACACGTCTCTCTTGGTGACCTTATTAAGGCCTCGATAGTCTACACACAGTCGGAGACTACCTCCAGGCTTCCGTACGAAAAGGATCGGTAACGCGTATTCCGCAGAGCTCGGCGTAATAAACTTCTTCGCTAGGTTTTTACGAACAAACACCTCTACTTGGTCCAGTTCGGCCGGCGACAGTCTTCTTAGGGGCTCGGTTCTTGGCAATGTGGCCCCCTCTTTCAACCTGATCTTATTATCGTATTCCGGCCGATAGAGCAGCAGGAGGTTGGAGTCAGCCTTTAAGAACACGTCAGCGTAACCGTAAAGCTCCGCCGGCAGCACCTCTAGTAGATCCACCTCTTCTTCCGCTATTATCTTCCGGTGGTCTTCGATGTCTTTTATTGAGATAGCGTAGATCTCGTTGCTCGGCGACTTCGCGAGGGTCGTTATCGCTTCTGAACTTATTATTCCGATGGTAACTGGGGGTTCAGAACGATCGCACGGAGCCTCTTTCGCTGACTCCGCGTTCTCCGGCTCGGCGGCAGTGACGACTATTCCGACGGTCCCTGCTCCGCTACCCGGGGTTTTAAATCTTATTATGCCTTTATCTACGTCAACGACAGTTTTCTGGTTCTTTATTTATTTCTGCCCTATAATAACGTCAAACCTTCCGATATCCATAATTCGGAACGTCGCTTCCGTAGTGCGACCAGCCAAGGTAGTCTTTAGCGGCACGTAGTGCGTAACGCTTTCCGTGTCTTGTCCGTTGTACGCCAAAATCTTCGTTAGCGACGCCAATTCCACTGGATAACTGTATCCCTTTATCAGTTTCTGAACCAACCGGTAGTGGATCGCTGCGCCAATAATGATGCGGCGCGGTACACTTGAGCCAAAAGGGACTGATCAAGTGACTCGGAAGTGACTTGATCAATGTGTACCAGATTATAAACCTTGGCAAGGCATAGCAGTGACCCGGGCACACCACCCCGGATCACCACCCCCTGCGCTACAGGCTTACGACCTCGTAAGCTGCGCTTGCTTACAGGCCACGCACCTTATGCACAGCCCCCCTGTGAATCGTGCGCAATCAACCCCCCCCCGGCAGGTCTGCACACAGCCAGCTGGACCTTTACCGGGTCTGCCTTATTTGTACGGAGTGGTGGACAAACGGACATACGTCAACGCTGCTTCCACTCGGCGTTGAAAGATGCGCCCCCTGGGAATTGAACCCAGGCCTTTCACGTACAGTTTCAGCAGTTACTTCCGAGTCAAGTGATGCGGCGCGGTACACTTGAGCCAAAAGGGACTGATCAAGTGACTCGGAAGTGACTTGATCAATGTGTACCAGATTATAAACCTTGGCAAGGCATAGCAGTGACCCGGGCACACCACCCCGGATCAAATAAGAGCTCCTGTGTCGATGAAAGCTTTCAGCTAAAGTGGTTTGCTCGATCCGTTAAGGGGGTAGACAGTAATTAGAAGGATAATAGCTGTTTCCGTGTTTACTTCTACTGCAGCTAATAGCGGATCGCTGCAACTATTGATGCTCTCTTTCGTCGACGTAGTTCGCGTTAATGCCCTGTTGTCCTCGCTAGATAGGGGGCCTATCCTTCTAGCTAGTCTTTTCCTAAGATTCTTAGGGGCACTCCACCGTCTACGCTATCAGTGTCGTTCGGAGCCGGTTCGATGGCTTGAATAGTCTTTCTTAGCAGTGGCGGCTGCTATATAGCGCGATACTCCTGCTTCTGCTTATCCGAAGCTTGGCATCTCGTAGCGATGTGGCCAGGCTTTCCGCATACGTAGCACGTAGGGACGAACGCCGATCGCGGTGAATACGACAACTGCTAGGGCGGTCGTCGGAAAGGCGCAGGGGGCCGCGCCGTTTGCGCTAACGGCGACAACTTCTAAATCGATTTACGTGCTTTCGCATAAGCGTTCAAGTTTCTCGCAGTGACCCTCGCTCGATGCACGAAGCTCTTAAGGTCTTTATCTTCCACCGAGGCTATGGCTGCAGCGAGCTCAGGGCTCAGGTTTTGTCTTAGTAGGTAGAGCTGCTTATCTTCCGCCACTCGGGCCCTGATTGCATATTGATCCGGGCGCGCAGATATGATTCAATACGGCCTTTTTGATAACTATATCTCGAACTGAGGAGGGAAAGGAACCTATGTAGTAGTGGTGGTAGGCTTTGATGGAGGGTGGTGTGCCAAGGCCCGGCTCGGCCCGGACGGGCCGAGCCGAAATCCAGGGTCCACCCTATTATCCAGTCCTACCCCTTTTTACCGCCGCAACACTACCCCCCCCCCCTTACCAGCGGTCGCCCTCGACCGCTTAGTTACCCCACCTATCCGAAAATCTCTCTTCTTTCCGCCTCTTTTTTTTTTTTTTTTTTTTTTTGATTCGTCTTCTTTTTCTCGAAAATCCCCTCCACTGTCGACGTTACCTCTTCCGTCCTTTATCGAAAACAATGTCTTATTATCGCTTTTTCGGCCCTTACGTTATCGGCATCCGAAGTCCTTTACTTGGCGTTTATGTAATCGGTGCCCCTAATCTGTGCTATCTGATCTGATCCGTGGGTTATCTAAGCTGCAGCGTGGCTGGTCTGTGCGTCGTCGCAGAGGTCTATATAGATCTTTCCGCGGCGCTGTTTTTCTTCCTCTTTTTCTCTTCTACCAAAGCTTCCGCCCTCTACGCGGTCGCCGAGCGACGTGGCGGTGCCTGGAGCTATCAATTCCATTACGATCGCCTTTATCGGCTTCCGCGCCGGTAGAGCGGACGTGTTTTCTTTCTTCCAGAATTGTCGACATTAGAGCCACGCCGGTTTCGGCTTCTTCGGGTTCTGCGCGTAAAAGTCTCTTAGCAGCTCCGCCGAATTCCGGAGATTCTCGATCGGATACTATTTATAATCTTCCGGCCATCCCTTCTACGAGATCCTCGCTTTGATAGACCCCCTTATCTTCTTTACGTCCATTACGTCTTCTACCTCCTATTCTTCCTTATTATCTATCTCGATTGGCAGGGGTTTAGCGAACCCCTGTTCCGGCAGGCCGTCTTTAGGGTCGAAGCTCAGTAGATCGGAATGGAAAACGTCGTAGACCCGGAACGCCTTCGGCAGCTCGAGCCAATAAGTTACCGGCGACCTCTTTTCTATTATCTTGAACGGACCTACGTAGCGCGGATTGAGCTTGGCGTTGCCTTTTAGCCTTAGGTTCTTCGTATTAAGCTATACCTTTTGGCCTTCTTTAAATTCCATCGGTAACCGCTTCTTATTAGCCCGAGTTACTATCTTCTTCTAAGCTGATTCCATCGCGTCTTTCGCCACTTTAATCGCTTCTTCTATCTGAGATCGTAGCGCTTCTGCCGCCGCAGCGGCGACTCTCTTCGACGACGTAGCGGTGGGTGGTTCCGCGGAGCTGGGTTCGTTTGGCAGCTGAAAGCTTATCCTCGGAAGATAGCCGTGCGTTGTCTCGAACGGCGCCAGCGAGGTGGCTTCGGATAGTGCCGAGTTAGCGCAGAATTCGGCTATCGGCAACACCTTAACCTACTTTTCTTAATGATAGCCGCAGAAGGTTCGCAGATATCGTTCTATCTTACGGTTAGCCACTTCTGATTAGCCGTCCGTTTGAGGGTAAGCGGCGGTGCTAAGCTTCCTATAAATTCCGAGGGCTTGGTTGATAGCTTTCCACATATCGGCAGTGAATTGAGGACCCCTATCCGTAGTGATAGTGTCCGGCAGGCTATAGTGCTTCCACACATGTTGAATCAACATTCTCGCCGTTTCTTCCGCAGTAGTTCCGTCGTCTCTCGCTCGACAGGGGATAAAGTAGCGTTCTTTGCTTAGCCTATCCACTACGTTAAGGGTAGCGTTATATCCATTTGAATCCGGCAGGCCGGTTACGAAGTCCATCGTAATGTGCTGCTATAGTTTCTCGGGGATCGGCAGTAGCTTCAATAAACCTGCTAGAAGACCGTAACGCGGCTTCGCGGCCCTGCACACGTAGCAATTGGCGATAAATTGATGGATCCGTTCGTAGATCCGCGGAAACTAGTAGACTGTCCTTATGGCTTCTATCGTCTTTTTTAAGCCGGCGTAACCAACGTCTATAGAGTTATGGACCTGCTAGATGACTTCTGTAATTAGTTCTTCTGGAACTATCAGCTTTCCTGAGCCGGTTTTGCCGAGTTTCTGTTGCTAGTTAGGTCGCTTTACCTTTTCGTAGAGAGCTTCTTCTTTAGGGACCGGTTCCACTGTATAGACCCCTACCTCTTTCAACACCTCTGCGTCTACTATCCGCTCGGTCAACACCTTCTGGAACATGTTCGGATCTTCCTTCGCACGGCTTGTTTTTCCTTCTCTTCTCGTTAGCGCGTCCGCCTTTCCGTTTTAAGCCCCTGGTCGATATGTGATCTTGAAGTCGAATCCTGATAAGTAGGCGGCCTACCGAGCTTGGCGGCGTAAGAGCTTCTGCGTCTTTATAAAGTAGGTCAGCGACTGGTGGTCCGTAAGAACCTGGACCGTGCTCTTTCCAGCTATAAGCTCCGGTTTCCACTCCTCGAAAGCCTGAATAATCGCCAGCAGCTCTTTATCGTAGATGGCGTAGTTCCGCTCGGCTTCGCTTATTGACTTGCTGAAGAAAGCGACTAGATGGAGGGTTTCGTCGTTACTATATTGAGAAAGGACCCCTGCCGTTACTGTGTCGGAAGCGTCCGCTTCTACGTAGATCGTTTTTTCTGGTCGGAAGTGCGCTAGCACGGGTGCAGAGGCCACTGCTTCTTTTAGCTGGTTAAAGGCTTCTGTGCACCTCTTATCCTATAGGCCGGCGGCTTCTTTCTTTAGCGCCTCGTTCAGGGGTCTCGCTATCTTGCTAAAGTCCTTAATAAACCGTCAATAATAGCTGCAGAAGCTGAGAAACGCCCTGATTTGCGTAGTGTTTCCGGATTTCGGCTGCTTCTATTCCGCGACGGCGGCGACCTTCAAGGGGTCTATACGAATTCCATCTCTCCCGACGATAAGACCGAGATATTTGACCTCGGTTTGATAGAATTCGCTCTTCTTCGTGTCCGCGTTCAATCCCACCTCGCGGAGCCTCTTTAACACTTTCTTAATGTGGTCCGTATGTTGCTCTCTCGTTCTATCTGTATAAGTAAGGATGTCGTCTAAGTAGATAGACACGAACTGCTCTAGCATATCCATAAAAGTGTAGTTCATAAAGCGCTGCTACACTGCCGGCGCGTTGGTAAGTCCGAAAGGCATTACCAACTACTTGAAATTGCCTATACGCGTCGCGAACGTCGTAAGGTCTTCTGTCTGCCCTTCTTCGTTCCTTAGTCGATAGAACTCTTGGCAGATGTCCAGCTTGCTGAACCACTTAGCCTTCGCCACTCGTTGTATAGTCTCGTCGATCAGCGGCAGCAGGTATACGTCTCTCTTGGTGACCTCGTTAAGGCCTCGATAGTCTATACAGAGTCGCAGACCTCCCCCTGGTTTTCTTACGAAAAGAATCGGTAACGCATATTCAGCAGAACTCGGCGTAATAAACTTCTTCGCCAGATTTTCGCGAACAAACACCTCTACTTGGTCCAATTCGGCCAGCGACAGTCGTCTTAGGGGCTCGATTCTTGGCAATGTAGCCCCTTCTTTCAACCTAATCTTATTATTGTATTCCGGCCGGTGGAGCGGCAGGAGGTTGGAGTCTGCTTTTGAGAACACGTTAGCGTAACCGTAGAGCTCTCTTGGCAACACCTTTAGTAGGTCCGCTTCTTCTTCCGCTATTATCTTCCTGTAGTCTTCGATGTCTTTTATCGAGATAGCGTAGATCTTATTATCTAGTGACTTCGCGAGGGTCGTTATTGCTTCTAAACTCATTATTCCGACGGTAACCAAGGGTTCGGAATGCTCGGACGGAGCTTCTTTAGCAGACTCCGTGGCTTTCGGGTCGGTAGCGGCAGTGGCGTTGCTTAGGGTTTTGAACCCTATCGTGCCTTCGTCTACGTCAATAATGGCTTTCTGATTCTTTATCTATTTCTGCCCTATAATAATGTCAAATCTTCCGGTATCCATAATTCGGAACGTCGCTTCCGTAGTGCGACCAGCCAAGGTAGTCTTCAGCGGCACATAGTGCGTAACGCTTTCCGTGTCTTGTCCGTTGTATGCCGAAATCCGCCTCGGCGACGCCAGTTCCACCAGATAGCTATATCCATTTATCAGCTTCTGGACCAGCCAGTAGTGGATCGCCGCGCCAATGAGAGCTCCGGTGTTGATAAAAGCTTTCAATTAGAGGGTTTGGCGCGACTTCTCAACAGGGTGGATCGTAATAGGAAGGATAATAGCCGTTTCCGTATTCACTTCTACAGCTGCCGAGAGCGGATCGCTACAGCTGTTAATGCTCTCTTTCGTCGACGCGGTTCGCGTCGGTGCCCTGTTGTCTACGCTGGATAGGGGGCCTATCCTTCCAGCTAGTCTTTTCCTATAATCCGCAGTGGCACTCCACTGTCTACGCTGTCAGTATCGTTCGGAGCCGGCTCCATAGCTTGTATAGCCTTTCTCGGTAGCGGCGGCGGCTTTGTTGCTCGATATTCCTGCTTCTGCTTATCCGACGCTTGGCATCTCGTAGCGATGTAGCTAGGTTTTCCACACGCGTAGCAGGTGGGGACGAACGACGAACGCTGTAGCTGATACGATAGCTGCTGGGGGCGTTGTCGGAAGGGCGCAGGGGCTCGCGTCGGCTGCGCCGACGGCGACGGCTTCTGAATCGATTCGCGTGCTTTCGCGTAAGCGTTCAAGTTTCTCGCGGTGACCCTCGCTCGGTGCACGAAGCTCTTAAGGTCTTTATCTTCTACCGAGGCTATGGCTGCAGCGAGCTCGGGGCTTAGTTTCTGTCTTAGTAGGTGGAGCTGTTCGTCTTCCGCCACTCGGGCCCTAATTGCATTTTTTCTAAACAAACCGTAGAACTCCTCGAACGTCTGCCGGTTCTGGTTGATCTTGTCCAGCTGCTTACGGGCTGTCTTCTTTCGGAATAGATCACCGAAGCGTTGATCTAGCGCTTTAATCGCTTCTTCGGCAGTCGCCTCTTCTAGGTCCGCCACTAGCGAAAAAGCTTTACCTTCCAATCGCGATTCCAGGTACGCTAGTCGGTCTTTGGCGCTGTTTCCGGCGTAGTCGCGGTCTATCTTATTCTTTATCTTCTTCTTAAACGCCTCCTAGTCTTCGGGGTCTCCACCTCTAAACGCCGGTAGGTCCGGCAATAATGTTATCGAGGTGCTACCTTAACTATAGGCTGCCGGTAAGGCGGTCTCTGCTGGTTCTTCTCGGTGCGGTGGCGGCGTTGCTGCTTCTATATCAGCTAGTTGGTCCTTTAGCGCCTTTAGTTGCGCTAGCCTATTCGCTGCCTGGTTCTCTAACACGTCGATAATGGTTTCTGCCGATTCCTTCTCGGCCCTTACCGTCTCTACTTCCTCCCTTAACTGTCTGTTTTCTTCTACGTTCCTATAGAACCTCTTTTCTATAAAGGTAATAATGTCAAACACCTTCTTAGCTCCGTGTTCTGTAAGATATTCTCCTATCTTATCCGGCGTGCGTCCGTACAGTTCGGCGTAGTCCTCTATGCCCTTTCTCGCTTTATCTACCTCTTCTTCCGTAAGGCCTTCGTTGGTCGTTCCGTCGTCGAGGATGCTGGTACGCCTATCCCTCGGTCTGTCAGTCTTTCTCTTTCCGCTGCGGCCTGTAACGCCGCTCTCTACTGCCGAGAAGCCTTCCATCTTCTCGCGGTGCCTTGGGGGTTGGTGTGTGTTAGTGTGTGTTGGTGCGCGTGCGTTATTCGGGTTTCCGGATAGTTCAACGGGCCCTTTCGTGCAGCGCGGGGTTAGTGTAGAGAGTGAGTTCAAGATATAATAATCCGGGCGCGCAGATATAATTCAATACAGCCTTTTCAATAACTATATCTCGAACTAAGGAGGGAAAGGAACCTATGTAGTGGTAGTGGTAGGCTTTGATGGAGGGTGGTGTGCCAAGGCCCGGCTCGGCCCGTCCGGGCCGAGCCGAAATCCAGGGTCCACCCTATTATCCAGTCCCACCCCTTTTTACCGCTGCAATACATATTTTCTGAACAAACCGTAGAACTCCTCGAACGTCTGCTGGTTCTAGTTGATCTTGTCTAACTGTTTACGGGCCGTCTTCTTCCGGAATGGGTCTCTAAAGCGTTGATCTAGCGCTTTAATCGCTTCCTTAGCAGTCGCCTCTTCCAGGTCTGCTACTAGCGAAAAAGCTTTACCTTCTAGTCGCGATTCCAGGTACGCCAGTCGGTCTCTGGCGCTGTTTCCGGCGTGGTCGCGGTCTATCTTATTCTTTATCTTCTTCTTAAACACTTCCTAGTCTCTAGGGTCTCCGCCTCTAAACGCCGGTAGGTCCGGCAATAATGTTATCGAGGTGCTACCTTGACTATAGGCCGCCAGTGATCTGACTGCAGTAGACTCTAGGTCAATACCCGTCTTTGATAACTATATCCAAGGCTGGAGAGGGAAGAATCTACGTACAAGCGGAGGTGGAGGTATTTGAGTGTGCAGCTGCCAAGCCTAGCCCTGCCAAGCCTAGCTGCCAGCTGTCTACATCCACATCCGTATCACTACCGCCCTCCCCAACTAGCGATTGCCCTTAATCGCAATCAATCCATCAATCGCAATCAGCTAAACCAGGTCGCGTCGTGCCAAACTAGGTCGCTTCAAACCAGGTCGTAGGGGTCGCAAATCCAGCTTCGCTATCGGCCAATCAGGTCGCTCCAAAACAGGTCGCTTTTAAGGTCGCTTTTGAGCTTCAATTTCTGTGCGTTTTGAGTCTCAATCTCGTGCCTTTTTGCCGTCGCTTTGGTGCCTTGTTTGCTGCCTTGTTTGCTGCAGAGGTCGTCGGGGCCGCGGAGGTCGCGGAACTCGCAGAGGTCGCAGAGCTCGTAGGGTCGCAGAGGCTTCCAGAGGTCGCAGAGGTCTCGGAGGTCGTCGGGGTCGCAGAGGCCTGCAGAGGTCGCAGCTTAGACAGTCGCTTTACGACGGTCGCTTCTCGAGCCGTCGCTTCTCATTCTCGACAGTCGCTTCTCGACGGTCGCTTCTCAGACGGTCGCTCGCTTCTCAGACGCTCGCCTCGCTTCTCAGACGGTCGCTCGCTTCTTAACGGTCGCTCGCTTCTCGACGGTCGCTCGCTTCTCGAGCCGTTGCTTCTTAAGCCGTCGCTTTGTTTCTCGAGCCGTCGCTCGCTTCTCGACGGTCGCTCGCTTCTCGACCGTCGCTTTGCCTGTGCTTTGCCTGTGCTTTGTCTGCTTGGTGCTCTTGCTCGGTGCTCTTGCTTGGCCTAGGTGCTCTGCAGCTGGTGCTCTGTAGCTAGTGCTCTGCAGCTGGTGCTCTGCAGCTAGTGCTCTGCCTTGTGCTCTGCCTTGTGCTCTGCCTTGCGCTCTGCCTAAACCTGAACAGTGTGTGTTGTCTGCAGCTGCCTGTTGCCTGCAGCTGCTGTGCCTGTCTGCAGTAGCCTTGTATTGTCTGCAGCAGCTGCCTGTTTGTAGCAGCCCTGTGTTGTGCTTTGTGCTCGTGCCTAGGGGCTCTGCCTAGGGGCTCTGCCTTGTGCTAGCTGTACGCCTCGATTGCTGAATGTCTGTTGGCCGAGTTGCTTTGCTAGTGTCGCTTATGCTGCTCGTATCGCTCGTGCTGCTCGTGTTGCCGATTGCTGAACTGTCTCGATAGGCCTTGTCCGAATAGAATGGTCTGTCAAAGACCCGAAAAAAAACGAATGTCGTCGCCCTAGGTCCTGCTAGGTGCGCTCTCGTCGTCGTCGCTCCGTCGTCGTCGCTCCTATCGCTCTCTCGCTCTCGTCCTTGTCGCTCCTACATCCTTCTCGTCCTATCTTAAAACTTCAAAACTCGTACGATCTGCTCGTAGGGCACTTCTCTTCCTAATATCCCTCTCGTAGGGGCATTCTCTCTCTTCAAAACTCTCTCTCTTCTCGATAGGGGCACTTCTCTTCCCTAAAACTCTTCTTCTCGATCGGGGGAGGGTAGAGTAGTATGCATACGCACAATTAAGTAACTGGATATAATTCGACGGCCTCCTTTGTACATCTGTAGTACACACTCTGGGTTGTCGGTTGCACGTACGTTATTCGAGTACCCGGATGTAATTTAACGGGCTCTTTCGCGTAGTGCGGGTGTTGTTGAAGTGAGCCTTGGATATAATGATCTGACTGCAGTAGACTCTAGGTCAATACCCGTCTTTGATAACTATATCCAAGGCTGGAGAGGGAAGAATCTACGTACAAGCGGAGGTGGAGGTATTTGAGTGTGCAGCTGCCAAGCCTGGCCCTGCCAAGCCTAGCTGCCAGCTGTCTACATCCACATCCGTATTAGCCAGTAAGGCGGTCTCTTCTTGTTGTTCTCGATGCAGTGGCGGCGGTGCCGACGACCCCGCTGCTTCTATATCAGCCAGTTGATCCTTTAGCGCCTTTACTTACGCTAGTCTATTCGCCGCCTAGTTCTCTAACACGTTAATAACGGTTTCTGCCGATTCCTTCTCGGCCCTTACTGTCTCTACTTCCTCCCTTAACTGTCTGTTTTCTTCTACGTTCCTATAGAACTTCTTTTCTATAAAGGTAATAATATCAAATACCTTCTTAGCTCTATGCTCTGTAAGATATTCTCCTATCTTATCCGGCGTGCGTCCGTACAGTTCGGCGTAGCCCTCTATGCCTTTTTTCGCTTCCTCTACCTCTTCTTCTATAAGGCCTTCGTTGGTCGTTCCGTCGTAGAGAATGCTGGTACGCCTATCCCTCGGTCTGTTAGTCTTTCTCTTTCCGCTGCAGCCTGTTACGCCGCTCTCTACCGCTAAGAAGCTTTCTATCTTCTTACAGTGCCTTAGGGGTTGTTGTTGGTGTTGGTGTGGGTGCGCGTGCGTTATTCGGGTTTCCGGATAGTTTGACGGGCCCTTTCGCGCAGCGCAGGGTTGGTGTAGAGAGTGAGTTCGAGATATAATGATCCGGGCACGCAGATATAATTTAATACAGCCTTTTTGATAACTATATCTCGAACTGAGGAGGGAAAGGAATCTATGGGGTAGTGGTGGAGGACTTTCGTAGTAGTGGTGCCAAGGCCCGGCTCGGCCCAGACGGGCCGAGCCGAAATTCCAGGGTCCACCCTATTAACCTGTCCTACCTCTTTCCACTACTGCAACAATCCGAATAAAAGACATTATAGATCTGGAACGATTTCAGTAGCTGGAGCCAGTAGGTTACCGGCGACCTCTTTTCTATTATCTTAAACGGACCTACGTAGCAGGGGTTGAGCTTGGCGTTGCCTTTTAGCCTTAGGTTCTGCGTGTTAAGCTATACGTTTTAGCCCTCCTCGAATTCTATTAGTGACCGCTTTCTATTAGCTCGAGTTACTATCTTCTTCTAAGTTGATTCTATTGCCTCCTTTGCTACCTTAATCGCTTCTTCTATCTAAGATCTAAGCGCTTCTGCCGCAGCCGCGGCGACTCTCTTCGACGAGGTAGCGGTAGAAGGTTCTAAAGAGCTGGGTTTGTTCAGCGGTTAAAAGCTTATCCTTAGAAGATAACTGTAGGTTATCTCGAACGGCGCCAGCGAGGTAGCTTCCAATCGTGCTAAATTAGCGCAGAATTCGGCTATCGGCAACACCTTAACCTACTTAGCTTAATAATAACTGCAGAAGATTCGTAGATATTTTTCTATCTCTCGGTTAGCTACTTTAGACTAACTGTCGGTTTAAGGGTAAGCAGCCGTACTAAGCTTTCTACGAATTCCGAGAGCTTGGTTAATAGCTTTCTATATATTAGCGGTAAATTGAGGACCCCTATCCGTAGTAATAGTGTCCGGCAGGCTATAGTGCTTCTATATATACTGGATTAGCATTCTTGCCGTTTCTTCTGCTATAGTTCCTTTATTCTTAGCTTAGTAGGTAATGAAATGGCGCTCCTTGCTTAGTCGATCCACTACATTAAGCGTAGCCTTATATTTATCGGAATCCGGCAGGCCAGTTACGAAATCTATCGTAATGTGCTGCTACGGTTTCTTAGGGATCGGAAGTAGCTTTAGCAGACCGGCTGGAAGGCCGTAACGTAGCTTCGCGGCTCGGCATATGTAACAGTTAGCAATAAACCGGTAGATCTGCTCGAAAATTTGCAGAAACCAGTAGGTCGTCCTTACGGCTTCTATCGTCTTTTTCGAGCCTGCGTAGCCGACGTCTTTAGAGCTATAAACTAGCTAGATAACCTCTGTAATCAGTTCTTCCAGAACGATTAACTTCCCTAAGCCGGTTTTGCCGAGCTTCTGCTGCTAATTAAGCCGTTCCACTCTCTCGTAGAGCGTCTCTTCTTTAGTTAGTAGTTCTATCGCGCTGATCCCTGCCTCTCTTAACACCTTAGCGTCTACTATCCGTTCGGTTAACACCTTCTGGAACATGTTCGGATCTTCTTTTGCGTAGCTAGTCTTTCCTTCTCTTCTCGTTAACACGTCGGCCTTTCTATTTTTAGCTCCGGGTCGATAGGTAATCTTGAAGTCGAATCCGGATAAGTAGGCGGCCTACCGAGCCTAGCGACGTAACAGCTTCTGCGTCTTTATAAAGTAGGTAAGCAACTGGTGGTCTGTAAGGACCTAGACTGTGCTTTTTCCTGCTATAAGCTCCAGTTTCCACTCCTCGAAAGTCTAAATAATAGCTAACAGCTCTTTATTATAAATAGCGTAGTTCCGCTTAGCATTATTTATAGACTTGCTAAAGAAAGCTACTAGATAGAGGGTCTCGTCGTCGTTAGCGTATTAAGAAAGTGTAAGGGGCTTAAGAATCTTAGTTTAGAAACTTAAGGTTAGGTATCTATATAAAGGAACTAATAGGCAGTTCCTTCGTCGTCTGCTGCTGTACAATTTGTACCTACGAAGCTAAGCTAGCAATTCCCCTCTGTGTAGGGATGTAAGGTTTACCCTCTGTATAGAGGATCGGGAGTTCCCTCCTCTATACAGTAGTGCAGAGTTTTCCCTCTATTTAGAAGGGCGGTAGTTCCCCTTTATATAGGACTATAGGGTTCTCCCTCTATATAGGAGTAGGGTCCTGTTGGTAGTTCTGTATAGAGGGTAGGGTTATGCTAGCGCTGCTAAGTCGCAGTCCTTAGGGCTACAGTTAGCTTAGGTCGGGTCTAGGACCTAGGCCGGGCGGCGCCCCCTAATAATACTCCCCTCCTTCCCTTCTCGTAGTGCCTCTTTCTGTATAGCGGCGTGCCGAACTTACTTAGCTCCTGCTGTTCCTTTAGTAGGTCGCGACTTCCTATTTTGTCTAGTTGTCTAAGTTGTCGTACCTCGTCGCCCCCTAGGTCGCGGTTGCCTCTTGCTATTTTACCTTTTTGTAGCAGCTGCCCTGCTTGCTATTCCCCTTATAGTAGGCAGTTACCTTAAGCCTCTCCCTTCTCCCTCCTTCCCTCTTTTCTTCTCCTCCTATACTGTCTACTGTCTACTACTATCTACTACTGTCTACTATCTACTATCTACTACTACTACTAGCTACTATCTACTATCTACTACTACTACTAGCTACTACTATGTCGTCCGCTCCGTCCGGTAGCTCCCTTATAGTTGCTAGCCCCTCCTCCTCTGCTCGTCTAGCTAGGGTCCCCCCCTATTTCCGCCTCTAGCAGTAGGGCCATTAATTTAACTAGCAGCTACGCTTCCAGTTCGTACAGATTCTCGTCTTCTGTACGGTCTAAGCTAACGTCTTAGGTGCTATACTAACGAGCAGCAGGATGCGGCCGAGCTGCCCTACTATACCTTCTAGTGTAACCCCGCCTAGGTTATACCCTAGTAGCTAGCTACGGCCTGGGCGTCGTACGTTAACGCCCTCCTTATCGCTACCTAGGGCCAGCCCTATGCCCCCTGCCCTAACTCCCCCTAGCCCTTACTTAGCCTATACTGCCTCCTAGGCTTCTAGGCTAGGGTGTGTGCTGTTGCGGTGGTAGAAAGAGGTGGGACAGATTGATGGGGTAGACCCTGGAATTTCGGCTCGGCCCGTCCGGGCCGAGCCGGGCCTTGGCACCACCACTACCAAAGCCCACCACCACCACCACATAGATTCCTTTCCCTCTTCAGTTCGAGATATAGTTATCAAAAAGGCCGTATTGAATCATATCTGCGTGCCCGGATCATTATATCTCGAACTCACTCTCTACAACCCCGCGCTGCGCGAAAGGGCCCGTTGAACTATCCGGAAACCCGAATAACGCACGCGTACCCACCAACAACAACCAACCCCAGGCACCGTAAGAAGATGGAAGACTTCTCAGCGGTAGAGAGCGGCGTAACAGGCCGCCGCGGAAAGAGAAAGACTGACAGAGCGAGCAGGCGCTCCAGTGTAATTGACGATAAGATCGTTATTAGAGGTTTTACAGCGGAAGAGACCGCTAAGATTAAGGAACGAATAAGCGAATATAAGAAGATCCACGACTGCACGATCGAGGAACTGGAAGACCACGTAAACGAGAACGGAATAGGGAAGGTCTACGACGGTATAGACCTCATTGAGACGCTGTTCTACAGGACACTAGAAGAAAACAGACAGCTAAGAGAGGAAGTAGAGACGGTGAGGGCTAAGAAGGAATCGGCGGAGACTATCGTCGAAGTGTTGGAACACTAAGCGGCGAATCGAATAGCGCAGCTAAAGGCGCTAAAGGATCAACTGGCTAATATAGAAGCAGCGAGATCGTCGCCGCCACTGCGGCGAGAAACCCAAGTGGAAACCACCTCGCCGGCGGCCTACAGTTAAGGTGGCACGTTAATGACGTTATTACCGGATCCACCGGTTTTCGGTGGCGGAGACTCCGAAGCGTAGGAGGCGTTCAAGAAGAAGATCAAGAATAAGATGAACCGCGATTACGCATCAAGCGGCGAAGAAGACAGATTGGCCTATTTAGAGGCGCGACTGGAAGGCGAAGCGTTCTCGCTGGTGGCGGACCTGGAAGAGGTAACCGCTAAAGAAGCGATTAAAGCGTTAGATCAACGTTTCGGAGACCCATTCCGAAAGAAGACGGCCTGTAAGCAGCTGGATAAAATCAACCAGAACAAGCAGACATTCGAAGAGTTCTATAGACTGTTCAGGAAATATGCCATCAGAGCGAAAGTAGCAGAAGATAAGCAGCTGCACTTATTGAGACAGAAACTGAGCCCTAAGCTAGCTGCGGCGATAGCGTCGGTAGAAGACGAAGACCTGCCGAACTTTGTGCACCAGGCGAGAGTGACAGCAAGAAACCTGAACGCGTACGGAAAACCGACGGCACGCGAACTGATTCAGAGGCCGTTGCCGCCGTCGCAGCTAACGAGAACCCCTGCGTCCTTCCGCCGCGGCCCCCAATCGCCTTACGTACAGCGATCGTCGTTCGTCCTTACCTGCTACGCTTGTAGAAAGCCTGGCCACATCGCTACGAGATGCCAAGCCTCGGATAAGCAGAAGCAGGAATATCGCGCGATAAAGCAGCAGCCGCCACCGCCGAGAAAGACTATTCAAGCCATCGAACCGGCTCCGAACGACACCGATAGCGTAGACAGTGGAGTGCCCCTACGAATCTTGGGAAAAGACCAGCTGGACGGATAGGCCCCCTATCCAGCATAGACAACAGGGCATCAACGCGAACCACGTCGACGAAAGAAAGCATCAATAGCTGCAGCGATCCGCTATCGGCTGCGGTAGAGGTGAACACGGAAACAGCTATCATCCTTCCAATCACTGTCCACCCCCTTAACAGATCGAGCAAACCGCTTTAGCTAAAAGCTTTCATCGACACCGGAGCTCTCATCGGCGCGGCGGTCCACTACCGACTGGTCTGGAAGCTGACGAATGGATACGGTTATCCAGTGGAACTGGCGTCGCCGACGCGGATTTCGGCGTACAACGGACAAGACACGGAAAGCGTTACGCACTACGTGCCGCTAAGGACCACACTGGCTGGTCGTACCACAGAGGCGACGTTCCGAATTATAGATATCGGAAGGTTTGACATCATTATAGGGCAGAAATGGATAAAGAACCAGAAAGCTATCGTTGACGTAGATAAAGGAACTATCAGGTTCAAAACCCCGGGTAGCAGGGCAGGGACTATCGGAAAGGTCGCCGCCGTCGCCGCCGAGCCGAAAGCTACGGAGTCTGCGAAAGAGGCTCCGTCCGATCGTTCCGAACCCCCGGTCACCGTCAGAATGATAAGTTCAGAAGCCATAACGACCCTTGCGAAGTCGCCGGACAACGAGATTTACGCTATCTTAATAAAAGACATCGAAGACTACAGGAAGATAATGGCGGAAGAAGAAGTGGATCCGCTGGAGGTGCTACCGAAAGAACTCCATAGTTACGCTGACGTTTTCTCGAAGGCCGACTCCAACCTCCTGCCGCTCTATCGACCGGAATATAATAACAAGATCAGGCTGAAAGAAGGGGCCACCTTGCCAAGAACTAAGCCCCTAAGGAGACTGTCACCGGCCGAACTGGACCAGGTGGAGGTGTTTGTTCGCGAAAACCTGGCGAAGAAGTTTATTACGCCGAGTTCGGCCGAATATGCGTTACCGATTCTTTTCGTAAGGAAACCAGGGGGTAGTCTACGACTCTGCGTAGACTATCGAGGCCTCAATAAGGTCACTAAGAGAGACGTATACCCCCTGCCGCTAATAGATAAGACCATACAGCGCGTGGCGAAGGCTAAGTGGTTCAGCAAGCTGGACATCCGCTAAGCGTTCCATCGACTAAGGAATAAAGAAGGGCAGACGGAAGACCTTACGACGTTCGCCACGCGTATAGGCAATTTTAAGTGGCTGGTGATGCCGTTCGGACTTACCAACGCGCCGGCGGTGTAGCAACACTTTATGAACCACTCCTTTATGGACATGCTGGAGCGGTTCGTGTCTATCTATTTGGACGACATTCTTATCTATACGGACGGGACGAGAGAGCAACACACGGACCACATCGAGAGAGTGTTGAAGAGGCTCTGCGAGGTCGGATTGAACGCGGACACGAAGAAGAGCGAGTTCTATCAAACCGAGGTCAAATATCTCGGTCTTATCGTCGGAAGAGATAGAATTCGTATGGACCCCTTAAAGGTCGCCGCCGTCGCGGAGTGGAAGCAGCCGAAATCCGGAAACACTACGCAAATCAGAGCGTTTCTCGGCTTCTGCAGCTACTACCGACGGTTCATTAAGGACTTCAGCAAGATAGCGAGACCCCTAAATAAGGCGCTAAAGAAAGAGGCCACCGGTCTATAGAACGAGAGGTGCACGGAAGCCTTTAACCGGCTGAAAGAAGCTGTAGCATCAGCGCCGGTTCTGGCACACTTCCGACCAGAAAAAGCAATCTACGTAGAAACGGACGCTTCTAACACAGTAACCGCAGGGGTCCTTTCTCAATATAGCGACGACGAGACCCTCCATCCAGTCGCCTTCTTTAGCAAGTCAATAAGCGAAGCTGAGCGGAACTACGCCATCTATAATAAGGAGCTGCTGGCCATTATTTAGGCCTTTAAAGAGTGGAAACCGGAACTTATAGCTGGAAAAGGGCCAATCCAGGTTCTTACGGACCACCAGTCGCTGACCTACTTTATAAAGACGCAGAAGCTCTTACGACGTTAAGCACAGTGGGCTGCCTACTTATCAGGGTTCGATTTCAAGATCACATATCGACCAGGAGCTTAAAACGGAAAGGCTGACGCGCTAACGCGAAGAGAAGGGAAGACGAGCCGCGCGAAGGAAGACCCTAACATGTTCCAGAAGGTGTTGACCGAGCGAATGGTAGACGCAGAGGTGTTGAAAGAGGTAGGGGTCTGCACAGTGGAACAGGCCCCTAAGGAAGAAACTCTCTACGAAAAGGTGAAACAGCTTAATCAACAGCAGAAGCTCGGCAAAACCGGTTCAGGGAAGATAATAGTTCCGGAAGAACTAATTACAGAAGTCATCCAGCTGGTCCATAGCTCCATAGACGTTGGCCACGCCGGCTCAAAGAAGACGATGGAAGCCATAAGGACGGTCTACTGGTTTCCACAGATCTACGAAAGGATCCATCGATTTATCGCCAATTGCCACGTATGCAGAGCGGCGAAGCCACGTTACGGCCTTCCGGCAGGCTTACTGAAGCCGCTTCCGATCCCCGAGAAGCTGTGGCAGCACATTACGATGGATTTCGTAACCGGCCTGCCGGATTCCGATAGATATAACGCCACGCTTAACGTAGTGGATCGGCTGAGTAAAGAACGGCACTTCATCCCCTGCCGAGCTAAAGACGAAGGAACCACTACGGAAGAAACCGCACGGATGTTGATCCAACACGTGTAGAAGCACTATGGGCTGCCGGACACTATCACTACGGATAGGGGTCCTTAATTCACCGCCGACGTATAGAAAGCCATCAACCAAGCTCTCGGAATCCATAGAAAGCTTAGCACCGCCGCTTACCCTTAAACGGACGGCCAGTCCGAAGTGGCTAACTGTAAGATAGAGCGATATCTGCGAACCTTCTGCGGCCACCATTAAGAAGAATGGGTTAAGGTGTTGCCGATGGCCGAGTTCTGCGCTAACTCGGCACCATCCGAAGCCACCTCGCTGGCGCCGTTCGAGATAACGCACGGCTATCTTCCGAGGATAAGCTTTCAGCCGCCAAACGAACCCAGCTCCTCGGAACTATCCACCGCTACGTCGTCGAAGAGAGTCGCCGCCGCGGCGGCGGAAGCGCTCCGATCTCAGATGGAAGAAGCGGTCAAAGTAGCGAAAGAAGCGATGGAATCAGCTCAGAAGAAGGTAGTAAATCGAGCTAATAGAAAGCGGTTACCGATGGAATTCGAGGAAGGCCAAAAGGTATAGCTCAATACGCGGAACCTGAGGCTAAAAGGGAACGCGAAGCTCAACCTACGTTACGTAGGTCCGTTCAAGATAATAGAAAAGAGGTCGCCGGTGACCTATCGACTCGAGCTGCTAAAGGCGTTCCGGATCCACAATGTTTTCTATTTAGATCTGCTGAGCCTAGACCCTGAGGACAGCCTTCCGGAGCAGGGGTTCGCTGAACCCCCGCCAATCGAGATAGATGATAAGGAAGAATAGGAGGTAGAAGACGTAATGGACGTAAAGAAGGTAAGGGGGTCCATCAAAGCGAGGATCTCGTGGAAGGGGTGGCCGGAAGACTATAAATGGTATCCAGTCGAAAACCTGCGGAATTCAGCGGAGCTGCTGAGAGAGTTCTACGTGCAGAACCCGGAAAAGCCGAAACCGGCGTAGCTCTGATGTCGACGACGCCGGAAGAAAGAAGAAAGCCGCGTCTGCTCCACCGGCGCGGAAGCTGATGAAAACGATCGCTGCTCAGATCGTAGAGGGACAGTGGGCTGCGCACGCTATAGCGTGCCAGCGCCGCCGCCCCCCCCCCCCCCCCTGCGATGGAGTGCTGACTCCGGTGGAGAAAGAAAAGAAGAAGAAACGGAGCCGTGGACGGATCTATATAGACCTCCGAAGCAGCGCACAGACCACCTACGCCGCAGCTCAGATAACCCACGGCTCAGATCAGATAGCACGGATCAGATGGCGTCGATCACATAAACGCCAAGTGAAGGACTTCGGAGGCAGATAACGTAAGAAGTTAAGAAAGAGACGAAGAGGACATTGTTTTTAATGGAGGACGGAAGAGGTGACGTCGACGTTGAAAGGAGTTTTCGAGAAAAGAGGCGGCGAATCAAAAAAAAAAAAAAAAAAAGTGGACATTTTCAGATAGATGAGGTGACTAAGCGGTCGAGGGCGACCGCTGGTAAGGGAGGGGGGTAGTGTTGCAGTGGTAGAAAGAGGTGGGACAGATTGATAGGGTGGACCCTGGAATTTCGGCTCGGCCCGGACGGGCCGAGCCGGGCCTTGGCACCACCACCACCAAAGCCTACCACCACCACTACATAGATTCCTTTCCCTCTTCAGTTCGAGATATAGTTATCAAAAAGGCCGTATTGAATCATATCTGCGTGCCCGGATCATGTGCCTCGTGCAAGTAGAAGGATAGCTCCCTCTACTGCCCCTACTGCTGTCTAGCAGAGGCACGTAGGGGTAGGGGGGTGCCTCTGCTCCCTAGGGCTGGCCCTAGTAGGGGTAGGGGCCCTGCTAGGCAGGAGGTAATTGAGATCTTAGATAAGGAGTCGGTTGCTCTAGTCCCCTAGGGTAGTAGCTAGTAAGCTACCCCCCCTCTAGGTAGTGTAAGAAATTTCGGACAGTTCTGCTCCTAGCTCCTCCTATTTCTACTCCCCCTCCTATCTGTTCCCTAGCTGTTCCTTTCTTCCAGCCCTTATCTCGTACAGTGTCGTACGATGTCGTATTAGCAGGATCCTGTAGTGTCCTACGTTGTAATTCTTAATCCTTTAACAACCCGGGTTGCTAGCAGCTACCCTGTCCTTAGGGTAGATCGTGCCTCCTTCCGCCGTACGGCGCAGTGTTACTGTAACTAGGCAGGGGGATAGTTCTCCTCTTATCTGTCCAGTGCAGTTGTGTCCTATAGAGCCTCGTACAGTTCCTATATAGGCTCTGCCTATCCTCTCTATTTTACTAGGTACTCTACCTTCCCCTACTTCCTTCGGCTCTTAAGGATCCCCTCTACTTTATACTCTTCCTAGCCCTCGGTTATAATTGCAGGTAGGCGCGCGTCGTCTGTCGTCTAGTGCAGTAGGGGGTCCGTGTTCGCCGGCCGTACAAGGTCTATATAGAAGACTAGATAAATCCCTAGGGGAGTGTTTAGTCGTATAGCGTATGTCCCTACTAGTCGGACTACTGTGAACTTCCTGTTCTTCCAATCTAGTTTCTTGCTCGGCCGGTCTGTACGGATATGTCGTTGGTTTAGCTAGACCTTATCCCCTGCCTCGTACCTAGGTGCGGCTTGTCGTTTCCTGTTAGCCTGCTCTTCCGTATTCTGTTAAGCTATAGCTAGACTTGCCTTCGCCTATTAATAGGCATTCGTAATTGTCTATATAATAGCCTCTCCCTGCTAAATTAGGGATTGTATAGGGTGCAGGGTATTATCCCTTAGGGTCGGTTAGAGCAGGGAATAGTCGTATCTATAGGCTATAAAGAAGGGAGACACTCCGGTAGCATCGGCTATGTAGCTGTTAATAGCTAGTTCTGCTATAGGGGGGAGTCGGTTCCAGTTCGTCTAGTTATAGTCGACGTACGCTTAGAGGTACGCTTCCAACGTCGAATTAACCTGCTCCGTCGCCCTGTCCGTCTATAGGTGCTATGCAGTTAATAGGCGACGTTCTACCTTTAGCAACTGGCAGACCCTTGCCTAGAGCTGGCTCGTAAACTGCGTGCCCTAGTCTAACACAATCGACCTGGGAAAACCGTATTTGCTAAACGTCGTCTGTATAAATGCCTAGGCAGTGTCCTCCGCTGTAATAGAGTCTATTCCCTCTAGTATTACTCCCTTCGTTAGCTTGTCCGTAACTACTATAATGTTCCGCTGCTCGTCGCTCTTAGGGAGGTCTGTAACAAAGTCTACCGTTAGGTCTTGCTAGGGCCGGTCTAGGATCGGTAGGGGTTTTAACAGCCTATGTTTCAGTTTATGCTAGGGCTTTGTCCGTCTGTATACATCGCAGTTCTGTACAAACCTACGGATGTCCTTCGCTATCGCCGGCTAGTAGTAGTCCCTAGCGACAATGCTGTACGTCTCCTTACGCCCTAGGTGCCTAGTAGCTATAGAGTTATACGCCTGTTGTATTAAGCTCGTACGGAGCTTCTTGTCTGCAGGGATCTACATCCGATTCCTGAACTTTAGGTTGTTCTCCTCGTCTACTAAGCACTCTGCTGCCGACACCTTAAGATAGAGCCCTGCTAGGAGCTTCCACTGCCCTCCTTAGATCGCTGTATAGGCCCCTTAGTACACCTCGTCCTTTTCTACCGCCTCTTCCTATACTCGCAGTTAGGGTTCCTATAGGTATATTCCTGCTAGGCAGATAGTCTCCCCGCCTAGCTCCTCCTTAAACATCTGGAATGTTCGTAACTTTAGCTAGTCGTCCTTGTACGTCGTTAGCATGTTATGGTCCCGTCTGGAGAGCGCATCGGCCCTGCTGTTGTCCTTACCCTTGCGATACTAGAGTCTTATATTAAACCGGCTTAGGTATATTGCCTAACGTATATGCCTCTTAGACAGCTTCTGGGGCTGCGTAAAGTACTCTAGGTTCTTGTAGTCTGTTAGGGCAAGGAACTTCGGCACTAAGCGGAGTTCTCTATCCTATACTTCGCAACACTGTACAACTGCTAGCAACTCCTTTTTGTTACGGCGGCAGAAAGGCGTGGGACTGAGTGATAGGGTGGACCCTTGGAATTTCGGCTCGGCCCGTCCAGGCCGAGCCGGGCCTTGGCACCACTACCACTACGGAAGCCTACCACTACCACTATATAGATTCCTTTCCCTCCTTAGTTCGAGATATAGTTATTAAAACAGCCGTATTGAACCTTATCTGCGCGCTTAGATTATTAAATCTTAAACTCACTCTCTACACCAACCCCGCGCTGCGCGAAAGGGCCTGTCGAACTATCCGGAAACCCGAATAACGCACGCGCACCTACACATACACCAAAACAACAACCCCCAAAGGCACTGTAAGAAGATAGAAGGCTTCTTAGCAGTAGAGAGCGGCGTAACAGGCCGCTGCGGAAAGAGAAAGACTGACAGAGCGAGTAGGCGCTCTAGTGTCATTAATAATAAGATTATTATTAGCGGTTTTACGGCGGAAGAGACCGCAGAGATTAAGGAACGAATAAGCGAATACAAGAAGATCTACGACTGCACGATCGAGGAACTAGAAGACTATCTAAACGAGAATAGGATAGAAAAGGTCTACGATAGTATAGACCTCATTAAGACGCTGTTCTACAGAACGCTAGAAGAGAACAGACAACTAAGAGAAGAAACTAAAGCAGTAAGGGCCGAGAAGGAATCGGCAGAAACTATTATCGACGTGTTAGAAAACTAGGCGGCGAATCGATTGGCGCAGCTAAAGGCGCTGAAGTATCAAATAGCTGATATAGAAGCAGCGAAGTCGCCGCTACTGCGGCGAGAAGCACACGCGGAGACCGCCTTACTAGCGGCCTATAGTCAAGGTGGCACTACGATAACGCTACTGCCGGACCTACCTGCTTTCGGTGGCGGAGACCCTAAAGCGTAGGAGGCATTTAAGAAGAAGATTAAGAATAAGATAAGCCGCGATTACGCATTGAGCAGCGAAGAGGATAGATTGGCGTACCTAGAATCGCGATTAGAATGTAAAGCTTTTTTGCTAGTGGCGGACCTGGAAGAGGTAACCGCTAAAGAAGCGATCAACGCGCTGGACTAGCGTTTTGGAGACCCCTTCCGGAAGAAGACGGCCTGCGAACAACTGGACAAGATCAGTCAGAATCGGCTGACATTTGAAGAATTTTGCAGGCTGTTTAGGAAATATGCTATTAGAGCGAGAGTGGCTAAGGATAAGCAGCTACACTTACTAAGACAGAAACTGAGCCCTGAGCTTACTGCGGCTATGGCGTCGGTAGAAGACGAAGACCTTCAGAGCTTCGTGCACCAGGCGAGAGTAATAGCAAGAAACCTAAACGTATATAGAAAACCGACGACACGTAAACCGACTCAGAAGCCGTTGCCATTGGCGCAGGGAACCAGAACCCCTCCACTCTACCGACAACGCCCCCAGCAGCTATTTAATTTGCAGCGTTCGTCGTTCGTTCCTACCTGCTATGCGTGTAGCAAGCCTGGCTACATCGCTACAAGATGCCAAGCATCGGATAAGCAGAAGCAGGAGTATCGTGTTATAAAGCAGCAGCCGCAGCCACTGAGAAAGACTATACAAGCTATAGAGCCGGCTCCGAACAATACTGATAGCGTAGACGGCGGGGTGCAGTAATCCGAGCGCGCAGATGTGGTTCAATACGGCTGTTTTAATAACTATATCTCGAACTAAGGAGGGAAAGGAATCTATATAGTGGTGGGTGAGCGCTTTAGGGGCGGCGGCGTGCCAAGGCCCGGCTCGGCCCAGAAGGGCCGAGCCGAAATTCTAAGGGTCCACCCTATTATCCAGTCCCACCCCTTTCCACTGCCGCAACACTACCCCCCTCTCTTACCAGCAGTCGCCCTCGACCACTTAGTTACCCTATCTATCCGAAAATCTCCACTTTTTTTTTTTTTTTGATTCGTCGTCTCTTTCTCGAAAATCCCCTCTGACAGTAATGTTACCTCTTCCGTCTTCCATCGCTTCTTGAATTCCTTACGCTATCGGCGTCTAAGGTCCTTTACTTAGCGTTTATATAATCGTCGCTATCTGATCTGATTAGCTGTCTTCTGAGCTGCTGGTCGGCCGGTCTGTGCACTGCTACGGGGGTCTATATAGATCTGTTCGCGGCTCTGTTTCTTCTTCTTCTTTTTCTTCTACCAAAGCCTTTACCCACTACGCGGTCGGCGGCGCTGGCACGCTACAGAGTGCGCGAGCTACCGGCCAACGCAGTGGTGGTAGAGCACAATCACTTCCTGAAGCAACCTTACGATCGTTTTTATCGGCTTCCGCGCTAGTGGAACGGACGTAGCTTTCTTCGTTTTCTTCCGGAAGGATCGGCTTCAGAGCCATTCCGGCTTCGGCTTCTTCGGGTTTCGCGCATAGAACTCTCTTAGCAGCTCCGCCGAGTTTCGCAGATTTTCGACCGGATACTATTCGTAGTCTTCTGGCCACCCCTTCTACGAGATCCTCGCTTTGATGGACCCCCTTATCTTCTTTACGTCTATTACGTCTTCTACCTCCTATTCTTCCTTATTGTCTATCTCGATTGGCGGGGGTTCAGCGAACCCCTGTTCCGGCAGGCCGTTTTCAGGGTCTAAGCTTAACAGGTCCGAATGGAAGACATCGTGGATCTGGAACGATTTCAGTAGCTAGAGTCGATAGGTCACCGGCGACCTCTTTTCCACTATCGTAAATGGACCTACGTAGCAGGGGTTAAGCTTGACGTTCCCTTTTAGCCTCAGGTTCCGCATGTTAAGCTATACCTTTTGGCCTTCCTCGAATTCTATCAGTAACCGCTTCTTATTAGCTCGAGTTACTATCTTCTCCTAAGCCGATTCTATTGCGTCTTTCGCTACCTTGATCGCTTCTTCTATCTGAGATTGTAGCGCTTCTGCCGCCGCGGCAGCGACTCTCTTTGACGACGTGGCGGTAGGTAGTTCCGCAGAGCTGGGTTTGTTTAGCGGCTGAAAGCTTATCCTCGGAAGATAGCCGTGCGTTATCTCGAACGGCGCCAGCGAGGTAGCCTTAGACGGTGCCGAGTTGGCGCAGAATTCGGCTATCGGCAACACCTTAACCTATTCTTCTTAATGGTAGCTGTAGAAGGTTCGCAGATATCGCTCTATCTCTCGATTAGCCACTTTAGACTGACCGTCGGTTTAAGGGTAAGCTGCAGTGCTAAGTTTTCCATAGATTCCGAGAGCTTAGTTAATAGCTTTCTACACGTCGGCAGTGAATTAAGGACCCCTATCCGTAGTGATAGTGTCCGGCAGGCTATAGTGCTTCTATACATGTTGAATTAACATCCGTGCGGTCTCTTCTGCAGTGGTTCCCTCGTCTCTCGCTCGGCAGGGGATAAAGTGTCGTTCTTTGCTTAGCCTATCCACTACGTTTAGCGTAGCGTTATATCTATCCCAATTAGGTAGGCCGGTTACGAAGTCTATCGTAATGTGTTGCTACGGTTTCTCGGGGATCGGAAGTGGCTTCAGCAGACCGGCTGGAAGACCGTAACGTAGCTTTACGGCTCTGCACACGTAGCAATTGGCGATGAATCGATGGATCCGTTTGTAGATCTGCGGAAACTAGTAGATCGTCCTTACGGCTTCTATTATCTTTTTCGAGCTGGCGTAACCAACGTCCTTAGAGCTATAGACCAGTTGGACGACCTCGGTAATTAGTTCTTCCAGAACTATCAGCTTCCCTGAGCCGGTTTTGCCGAGTTTCTGTTGCTGGTTAAGCTGCTTTACCTTTTCGTAGAGAGTTCCTTCCTTAGGGGCCGGCTCTACTGCGCAGACCCCTACCTCCTTCAGCACCTCTGCGTCCACTATCCGCTCGGTTAACATCTTCTAGAACATGTTAGGATCTTCTTTCGTGCGGCTGGTTTTTCCTTCCCTTCGCGTCAGCGCGTTAGCCTTTCCGTTTTGAGCCCCTAGTCGATAGGTAATCTTAAAGTTGAACCTGGATAAGTAGGCAGCCCACTGTGCTTAACGTCGCGAAAGCTTCTGCGTCTTTATAAAGTAGGTCAGCGACTGGTGGTCCGTAAGGACCTGGACCGTGCTCTTTCTAGCTATAAGCTCTGGCTTCTACTCCTCGAAGGCCTGAATGATCGCTAGCAGCTCCTTATCGTAGATAGCGTAGTTCTGCTTAGCTTCCGTTATAGATTTACTAAAGAAGGCCACTAGGTGAAGGGTCTCGTCGTCGCTATATTAAGAAAGGACCCCTGCTGTTACTGTGTTAGAAGCGTCTGTTTCTATATAGATTGCCTTTTCCGGTCGGAAGTGCGCTAGAACCGGCGCCGAAGCTACTGCTTCTTTTAGCCGTACGAAAGCTTCCGTGCACTTCTTATTCTATAGGCCGGCGGCCTCTTTCTTCAGTGCCTTGTGTTGCGACGGTGGAAAGAGGTAGGACAGATTGATGGGGTGGACCCTGGAATTTCGGCCCGGCCCGGACGGGCCGAGCCGGGCCTTAGCACCACCACCATCAAAGCCCACCACCACCACCACATAGATTCCTTTCCCTCTTCAGTTCGAGATATAGTTATCAAAAAGGCCGTATTAAATCATATCTGCGTGCCCGGATTATTATATCTCGAACTCACTCTCCACAACCCCGCGCTGCGCGAAAGGGCCTGTTGAACTATCCGGAAACCCGAATAACGCACGCGCACCCACCAACAACAACCAACCCTAGGCACCGTAAGAAGATGGAAGACTTCTTAGCGGTAGAGAGCGGCGTTACAGGCCGCAGCAGAAGCAGAAAAGGAAAGACTGACAGAGCGAGCAGGCGCTCCAGTGTAATTGACGATAAGATCGTTATCAGAGGTTTTACAGCGGAAGAGACCGCTAAGATCAAGGAACGAATAAGCGAATATAAGAAGATCCACGACTGCACGATCGAGGAACTGGAAGACCACGTAAACGAGAACGGAATAGGGAAGGTCTACGACGGTATAGACCTCATTAAGACGCTGTTCTACAGGACACTGGAAGAAAACAGACAGCTAAGAGAGGAAGTAGAGACGGTAAGGGCCGAGAAGGAATCGGCAGAGACTATCGTCGAAGTGTTGGAACACCAAGCGGCGAATCGAATGGCGCAGCTAAAGGCGCTAAAGGATCAACTGGCTAATATGGAAGCAGCGAGATCGTCGCCGCTACCGCGGCGAGAAACCCAAGTGGAAACCACCTCACCGGCGGCCTACAGTCAAGGTGGCACGTTGATAACGTCATTACCGGATCCACCTGTTTTCGGCAGCGGAGACCCTGAATCGTAGGAGGCGTTTAAGAAGAAGATCAAGAATAAGATAAGCCGCGATCACGCATCGAGCAGCGAAGAGGATCGATTAGCGTACCTAGAATCGCGACTAGAAGGTGAAGCTTTTTCGCTGGTGGCGGACCTGGAAGAAGTGACCGCCGACGACGCCATTAAGGCGCTGGACCAGCGTTTCGGAGACCCATTCCGAAAAAAGACGGCCCGTAAGCAGCTGGATAAAATCAACCAGAACAAGCAGACATTCGAAGAGTTCTATAGACTGTTCAGGAAATATGCCATTAGAGCGAAAGTGGCAGAAGATAAGCAGCTGCACTTATTGAGACAGAAACTGAGCCCTGAGCTAGCTGCGGCGATAGCGTCGGTAGAAGACGAAGACCTGCCGAACTTTGTGCACTAGGCGAGAGTAACAGCAAGAAACCTGAACGCGTACGGAAAACCGACGGCACGCGAACTGATTCAGAGGCCGTTGCCGCCGTCGCAGCTAACGAGAACCCCTGCGTCCTTCCGCCGCAGCCCCCAATCGCCTTACGTGCAGCGATCGTCGTTCGTCCTCACCTGCTACGCGTATGGAAAGCCTGGCCACATCGCTACGAGATGCCAAGCCTCGGATAAGCAGAAGCAGGAATATCGCGCGATAAAGCAGCAGCCGCCACCGCCGAGAAAGACTATTCAAGCCATCGAACCGGCTCCGAACGACACCGATAGCGTAGACGGTGGAGTGCCCCTGCGAATCTTGGGAAAAGACCAGCTAGAAGGATAGGCCCCCTATCCAGCGCTGACAACAGGGCACTACATCGAAGCGAATCGCCGCGAGAAGAAAGCATTAACAGCTGCAGCGATCCGCTATCGGCTGCGGTGGAGGTGAACACGGAAACAGCCATTATCCTTCTAATCACTGTCTACCCCCTTAACGGATCGAGCAAACCGCTTCAGCTGAAAGCTTTTATCGACACCGGAGCTCTCATCGGCGCGGCGATCCACCACTGACTAGTCCGGAAGCTGACGAATAGATACGGTTATCCAGTGGAACTGGCGTCGCCGACGCGGATTTCGGCGTACAACGGACAAGACACGGAAAGCGTCACGCACTACGTGCCGCTGAGGACCACACTGGCTGGTCGCACTATAGAGGCGACGTTCCGAATCATGGATATCGGAAGGTTTGACATCATTATAGGGCAGAAATAGATAAAGAACCACAAAGCTATCGTTGACGTAGATAAAGGAACTATCAGGTTCAAAGCCCCGGGTAGCGGAGCAGGGACCATCGGAAAGGTCGCCACCGTCGTCGCTAAGCCGAAAGCCACGGAGTCTGAGAAAGAGGCTCCGTCCGATCGTTCCGAACCCCCGGTCACCGTCGGAATAATAAGTTCAGAAGCCATAACGACCCTCGCGAAGTCGCCGGACAACGAGATTTACGCTATCTTAATAAAAGACATCGAAGACTACAGGAAGATAAAGGCGGAAGAAGAAGTGGATCCGCTAGAGGTGCTACCGAAAGAACTCTATAGTTACGCTAACGTTTTCTCGAAGGCCGACTCCAACCTCCTGCCGCTCTATCGACCGGAATATAATAACAGGATTAGGCTGAAAGAAGGGGCCACCTTGCCAAGAACTGAGCCCCTAAGGAGACTGTCACCGGCCGAACTGGACCAGGTAGAGGTGTTTGTTCGCGAAAACCTGGCGAAGAAGTTCATTACGCCGAGTTCGGCCGAATATGCGTTACCGATTCTTTTCGTAAGGAAACTAGGGGGTGGTCTGCGACTCTGCGTAGACTATCGAGGCCTCAATGAGGTCACCAAAAGAGACGTATATCCACTGCCGTTAATTGACGAAACTATCCAAAGAGTAGCAAAGGCTAAATGGTTCAGTAAGCTGGACATCCGCCAAGCGTTCCATCGATTAAGAAACGAAGAAGGGCAAACAGAAGACCTTACGACGTTCGCGACGCGTATAGGCAATTTTAAGTAGTTGGTAATGCCTTTCGGACTTACTAACGCGCCGGCGGTGTAGCAACGCTTTATAAATCACACCTTTATGGACATGCTAGAACGGTTTGTGTCTATCTACCTGGACGACATCCTTATCTATACAGATAGAACGAGAGAGCAACACACAGACCACATTAAGAAAGTGCTGAAGAGGCTCCGCGAGGTAGGACTGAACGCAGACACGAAGAAGAGCGAGTTCTATTAAACTAAGGTCAAATATCTCGGCCTTATCGTCGGAAGGGATGGAATTCGGATGGACCTGTCGAAAGTCGCCGCCGTCGCTGAATAGAAGCAACCGAAGTCTGGAAACACTACGCAAATTAGAGCGTTTCTCGGCTTCTGCAGCTACTATCGACGGTTTATTAAGGACTTCAGCAAGATAGCGAGACCCCTAAATAAGGCGCTGAAGAAAGAGGCCGCCGGTCTATAGAACGAGAGGTGCACGGAAGCCTTTAACCGGCTGAAAGAAGCTGTAGCATCAGCGCCGGTTCTGGCACACTTCCGACCAGAAAAAGCAATCTACGTAGAAACGGACGCTTCTAACACAGTAACCGCAGGGGTCCTTTCTCAATGTGGCGACGACGAGACCCTCCATCCAGTCGCCTTCTTCAGCAAGTCAATAAGCGAAGCTAAGCGGAACTACGCCATCTATAATAAGGAGCTACTGGCCATCATTCAGGCCTTTAAAGAGTGGAAACCGGAACTCATAGCTGGAAAAGGGCCAATCCAGGTTCTCACGGACCACCAGTCGCTGACCTACTTTATAAAGACGCAGAAGCTCTTACGACGTCAAGCACGGTGGGCTGCCTACTTATCAGGGTTCGATTTCAAGATCACATATAGACCCGGAGCCCAAAACGGAAAGGCTGACGCGCTGACGAGACGAGAAGGGAAGACCAGCCGCGCGAAGGAAGATCCGAACATGTTTCAGAAGGTGTTGACCGAGCGGATAGTAGACGCCGAGGTGTTGAAAGAAGTAGGGATCCACGCGGTGGAATCGCCGATTAAAGAGTCTCCGACTGAAAAAGAGACGCTCTACGAGAAGGTGGGGCGGCTCAACCGACAGCAGAAGCTCGGCAAAACCGGTTCAGGGAAGATGATAGTTCCGGAAGAACTAATCACAGAAGTCATCCAGCTGGTCCATAGCTCCGTGGATGTAGGCTACGCAGGCGCGAAGAAAACGATGCAGGCAATAAGAACGACCTACTGGTTTCCGCGGATCTATAAGCGGATTTACCGGTTTATCGCCAACTGCCACGCGTGCAGAGCCGCGAAGCCACGTTACGGTCTTCCGGCCGGTCTGCTGAAGCCACTTCCGATCCCCGAGAAACCATAGCAACATATTACGATGGACTTCGTAACCGGCCTGCCGGAATCCGATAGATACGACGCTACGCTAAACGTAGTGGACTGATTGAGCAAAGAACGCCACTTCATCCCCTGCCGAGCGAGAGATGAAGGAACCACTGCGGAAGAGACCGCACGGATGTTGATTCGACATGTATAGAAGCATCATGGCTTACCGGACACTATTACTACAGATAGGGGTCCTTAATTTACCGCCGATGTGTGGAAAGCTATTAACCAAGCTCTCGGAATCTATAGAAAGCTTAGCACCGCCGCTTACCCTCAAACGGACGGCCAGTCCGAAGTGGCTAACCGTAAGATGGAGCGATATCTGCGAACCTTCTGCAGCCACCATCAAGAAGAATAGGTTAAGGTGTTGCCGATAGCCGAGTTCTGCGCTAACTCGGCACTATCCGAAGCCACCTCGCTGGCGCCGTTCGAGATAATGCACGGCTGTCTTCCGAGGATGAGCTTTCAGCCGCCAAACGAACCCAGCTCTACGGAACCATCCACCGCTACGTCGTCGAAGAGAGTCGCCGCCGCAGCGGCGGAAGCGCTCCGATCTCAGATGGAAGAAGCGGTCAAAGTGGCGAAAGAAGCGATGGAATCAGCTCAGAAGAAGATAGTAAATCGAGCTAATAGAAAGCGGTCACTGATGGAATTCGAGGAAGGCCAAAAGGTATGGCTCAACACGCGGAACCTGAGGCTGAAAGGGAACGCGAAGCTCAACCTACGTTACGTAGGTCCGTTCAAGATAATAGAAAAGAGGTCGCCGGTGACCTATCGACTCGAGCTGCCAAAGGCGTTCCGGATCCACGATGTTTTCCATTTAGATCTGCTGAGCCTGGACCCTGAGGACAGCCTTCTGGAGCAGGGGTTCGCCGAACCCCTGCCAATCGAGATGGACGATAAGGAAGAATGGGAGGTAGAAGACGTAATAGACGTAAAGGAGACGAGGGGGTCCATCAAAGCAAGGATCTCGTAGAAGGGCTGGCCGGAAGACTATAAATGGTATCCAGTCGAAAACCTGCGGAATTCAGCGGAGCTGCTAAGAGAGTTCTACGTGCGGAACCCAGAAAAGCCGAAACCGGCGTAGCTCTAATGTCGACGACGCCGGAAGAAAGAAGAAAGCCGCGTCCGCTCCACCGGCGCGGAAGCCGATGAAAACGATCGTGGTGGAATTGATGGCTCCAGGCAGTCGCTCGGCGACTGCGTAGAGGCCTTGGTGGAAAAGAAAAAAAGAAGAAGAAAAACGACGCCGCGGACAGACCTATATGGACCTCCGAGCCGGAGCACAGACCAACCACGCTGTAGCTCAGATGACCCACGGCTCAAATCAGATAGCACAGATCAGGCGCACCGATCACATAAACGTTAAGTGAAGGACTTCGGATGCAGATAACGTAAGAAGTTGAGAAAGAGACGAAGAGGACATTGTTTTTGATGGAAGACGGAAGAGGTAACGTCAACGTTGAAAGGAATTTTCGAGAAAGGAGACGATAAATCAAAAAAAAAAAAAAAAAAAAGTGGAGATTTTCGGATGGACGAGATGACTAAGCGGTCGAGGGCGACCGCTGGTAAGGGAGGGGGGTAGTGTTGCGACGGTGGAAAGAGGTGGGACAGATTGATAGGGTGGACCCTGGAATTTCGGCCCGGCCCGGACGGGCTGAGCCGGGCCTTGGCACCACCACCATCAAAGCCCACCACCACCATTACATAGATTCCTTTCCCTCTTCAGTTCGAGATATAGTTATCAAAAAGGCCGTATTGAATCATATCTGCGTGCCCGGATCACCTTGTTTAGGGGTCTCGCTATCTTGCTGAAGTCCTTGATAAACTGTCGATAGTAGCTGCAGAAGCCGAGAAACGCCCTGATTTGCGTAGTATTTCCAGACTTCGGCTGCTTCCATTCGGCGACGGCGGCGACCTTCGAGGGGTCTATACAAATTCCATCTCTTCCGACGATAAGACCGAGATATTTAACCTCGGTTTAGTAGAACTCGCTCTTCTTCGTGTCCGCGTTCAATCCCACTTCGCGGAGTCTCTTTAGCACCCTCTCGACGTAGTCCGTGTGCTGGTCTCTCGTTCCGTCCGTATAGATAAGAATGTTGTCCAAATAGATAGACACGAACTGCTCCAGCATGTCTATAAAGGAGTGGTTTATAAAGCGTTGCCACACCGCTAGCGCATTGGTAAGACCGAACGGCATTACTAGCCACTTAAAATTGCCTATACGCGTAGCGAACGTCGTGAGATCTTCCGTCTGCCCTTCCTCGTTTCTTAATCGATAGAACGCTTAGCGGATGTCCAGCTTGCTAAACTACTTAGCCTTCGCCACTCTTTAGATAGTTTCGTCGATTAACGGCAGTGGATATACGTCTCTCTTAGTGACCTCGTTAAGGCCTCGATAGTCTACGCAGAGTCGCAGACCACCCCCTAGTTTCCGTACGAAAAGGATCGGTAACGCATATTCGGCAGAACTCAGTGTAATAAACTTCTTCGCCAGGTTTTCGCGAACAAACACTTCTACTTGGTCCAGTTCGGCCGGTGACAGTCGCCTTAGGGGCTCGGTTCTTGGCAGCGTAGCTCCCTCTTTCAGTCGGATCTTGTTGTTATATTCCGGTTAATAGAGCGGCAATAGGTTAGAGTCGGCTTTTAAGAACACGTTAGCGTAATCGTAGAGCTCGTTTGGCAGCACCTCCAGTAGATCCACTTCTTCTTCCGCCACTATCTTCCGGTAGTCTTCGATGTCTTTTATCGAGATAGTGTAGATCTTATTGCTCGGCGACTTCGCGAGGGTCGTTATGGCTTCTAAACTTATTATTCCGACGGTAACCGGAGGTTCGGAACGATCGGACGGAGCCTCTTTCGTAGACGCCGCAGCGTTCGGCTCAGCGGCGGCGGTCGTTCCGGTAGTCCCTGTTCCGCTACACGGAGTTTTGAATCCTATCGTGCCTTTATCTACGTCGACGATAGCCTTCTGATTCTTTATCTATTTCTGCCCTATAATAATGTTAAACCTTCCGATATCCATAATTCGGAACGTCGCTTACGTAGTGCGACTAGCTAAGGTAGTCTTTAGCGGCACGTAGTGCGTAACGCTTTCCGTGTCTTGTCCGTTGTACGCCGAAATCCTCGTCGGCGACGCCAATTCCACCAGATAACTGTATCCCTTTATCAGTTTCTGAACTAACTAGTGGTGGATCGCCGCGCCAATAAGAGCTCCGGTGTCGATAAAAGCTTTCAGCTGAAGTGGTTTGCTCGATCCGTTAAGGGGGTAGACAGTAATTAGAAGGATAATAGCTGTTTCCGTGTTCACTTCCACCGCAGCCGATAGCGGATCGCTGCAGCTATTAATGCTCTCTTTCGTCGACGTGGCTCGCGTTAATGCCCTGTTGTCTATGCTAGATAGGGGGCCTATCCTTCTAGCTAGTCTTTTCCTAAGATTTGTAGTGGCACTCCACTATCTACACTGTCCGTATCTTTCGGAGCCGGCTCTATAGCTTGTATAGCCTTTCTCGGTAGTAGCGGCTTCGTTGCTTAATATTCCTGCTTCTGCTTATCCGAAGCTTGGCATCTCGTAGCGATGTGGCCAGGCTTTCTGCATGCGTAGCACGTAGGGACGAACGCCGATCGTAGTGAATACGACGACTGCTGGGGCGTTCGTCGGAAAGGCGTAGGGGGCCGCGCCGTCTGCGCCGACAGCGACGACTTCTGAACCGATTCGCGTAATTTCGCGTAAGCGCTTAAGTTTCTTGCGGTAACTCTCGCTCTGTGCACGAAGCTCTCGAGGTCTTCGTCCTCTACCGACGCTATAGCTGCGGCCAGTTTAGGGTTCAGCTTCTGCCTTAATAGGTGGAGCTGCTTATCTTCCGCTACCCGGGCCCTAATCGCATATTTTCTAAACAAACCGTAGAACTCCTCGAACGTCTGCCGGTTCTGGTTGATCTTATCTAGCTGCTTACAGGCCGTCATCTTTCGGAATGGGTCTCTGAAGCGCTGGTCTAGTGCTCTGATCGCTTCCTCGGCGGTCGCCTCTTCTAGGTCCGCCACTAGCGAAAAAGCTTCGCCTTCTAATCGCGATTCCAGATACGTGATCCGGGCACGCAGATATGATTCAATACGGCCTTTTTGATAACTCTATCTCGAACTAAGGAGGGAAAGGAATCTATGTAGTGGTGGTAGGGAGCTTTCGTGGTAGTGGTGCCAAGGCCCGGCTCGGCCCAGACGGGCCAAGCCGAAATTCTAGGGTCCACCCTATCAATCTGTCCTACCTCTTTCCACCGCCGTAACACTACCCCCCTCCCTTACCAGCGGTCGCCCTCGACTGCTAAGTCACCCTATCTATCCAAAAATCTCCACTTTTTTTTTATCGTCTCTTTCTCGAAAATCCCCTCCAACGGTAATGTTACCTCTTCCTTCTTCTATTAAAAACGACGTTCTCTTTATCGCTTCTTAAATTTCTTACGTTATCGACATCTGACGTCCTTCACTTGGCGTTTATGTAATCGGTGCGCTTAATCCGTGCCATCTGATCTGAGCCGTGGGTTATCTAAGCTGCGGCGTGGCTAGTCTGTGCGTCGTCTCGGAGGTCTATATAGATCTTTCTACAGCGCCGTTTTTCTTCTTCTTTTTTTTCTTCCACCAAAGCCTTCACCTACTACGCGGTTGGCGGCGCTGGCACGCTACGGCGTGCGCGAGCTACCGGCCGACGCGGTGGTAGGTAAAGCAATTACTTCCCGAAGCAACCTTACGATCGTTTTTATCGGCTTCCGCGCCGGTAGAGCGGACATAGCTTTCTTCGTTTTCTTCCGGAAGGATCGGCTTTAGAGCCATTCCGGCTTTGGCTTTTTCGGGTTCCGCGCGTAAAAGTCCCTTAGCAGCTCCGCCAAATTCCGCAGGTTTACGACCGGATACTATTTATAGTCTTCCGGCCACCCCTTCTACGAGATCCTCGCTTTGATAGGCCCCCTTATCTTCTTTACGTCCATTACATCTTCTACCTCCCACTCTTTTTTATTACCGTCCATCTCGATAGGCGGGGGTTCAGTGAACCCCTGTTCCGGCAGACCGTTCTTAGGGTCTAAGCTTAACAGGTCCAAATGAAAGACATCGTAGATCTGGAACGATTTCGGTAGCTCGAGCCGATAGGTTACCGGCGACCTCTTTTCTATTATCTTAAACGGACCTACGTAGCGCGGATTGAGCTTGGCGTTGCCTTTTAGCCTTAGGTTTCGCGTGTTAAGCTATACCTTTTGGCTTTCTTCGAATTCTATTGGTAACCGCTTCTTATTAGCTCGAGTTACTATCTTCTTCTGAGCCGATTCTATCGCGTCCTTCGCTACCTTAATCGCTTCTTCTATCTGAGATCGTAGCGCTTCCGCTGCCGCGGCGGCGACTCTCTTTAACGACGTAGCGGTGGATAGTTCCGCAGTGCTAGGTTCGTCTGGCGGCTGGAAACTCATCCTCGGAAGATAACCGTGCGTTACCTCGAACGGCGCTAGTAAGGTGGCTTCTGAACGTGTTGAGTTCGCGCAGAATTCAGCTATTGGCAACACCTCGACCCACTTTTCTTAATGATGGCCGCAGAAGGTTCGCAGATATCGTTCTATCTCGCGATTAGCCACTTTAGACTGACCGTTAGTTTAAGGGTAAGCGGCGGTGCTGAGCTTTCTACGGATTCCGAGAGCTTGGTTAATAGCTTTCTATACGTCGGCAGTGAATTGAGGACCCCTATCCGTAGTAATAGTGTCCGGCAGGCTATAGTGCTTCTACACGTGTTGAATCAACATTCGTGCGGTTTCTTCTGCAGTGGTTCCTTCGTCTCTCGCTCGGCAGGGGATAAAGTGTCGTTCTTTGCTTAGCCTATCCACTATGTTAAGGGTGGCATCGTATCCATCGGAATCCGGCAGGCCGGTTACGAAATCTATCGTAATGTGCTGCTATAGTTTCTCGGGGATCGGCAGTGGCTTCAATAAGCCTACCGGAAGGCCGTAACGTGGCTTCGCGGCTCTGCATACGTAGCAATTGGCAATAAATCGATAGATCCGTTCGTAGATCCGCGGAAACCAGTAGACCGTCCTTATAGCTTTTATCGTCTTCTTTAAGCCGGCGTAACCAACGTCTATAGAGCTATGGACTAGCTGGATGACCTCCGTAATTAGTTCTTCTGGAACTATTAGCTTTCCTAAGCCGGTTTTGTCGAGTTTCTGTTGCTGGTTAAGCTGCTTTACCTTTTCGTAGAGAGCTTCTTCCTTAGGGGCCGGTTCCACTGCGCAGACCCCTACCTCTTTCAGCATCTCTGCGTCTACTATTCGCTCGGTCAGCACCTTCTGGAACATGTTAGGATCTTCTTTCGCGCAGCTTGTTTTTCTTTCTCTTCGCGTTAGCGCGTTAGCCTTTCCATTTTGAGCTCCGGGTCGATAAGTGATCTTAAAGTCGAACCCGGATAAGTAGGCCGCCTACTGCGCTTGACGGCGTAAGAGCTTCTGCATCTTTATAAAATAAGTCAGCGATTGGTGGTCCATAAGGACCTGGACCGTGCTCTTTCCAGCTATAAGCTCTGGCTTCCACTCCTCGAACGCCTGTATAATGGCCAGCAGTTCTTTATTATAGATCGCGTAGTTCCTCTTAGCTTCCATTATGGATTTGCTTAAGAAAGCTACTAGATAAAGGGTTTCATCGTCTCCGTATTGAGAAAGGACCCCCGCCGTTACTGTGTCGGAAGCGTCCGTTTCTACGTAGATCGTCTTTTCCAGCTAGAAGTGTGCCAGAACCGGCGCCGAGGCTACTGCTTCTTTCAGCCGGTTAAACGCTTCCGTGCACCTCTTATTCTATAGGCTAGCGGCCTCCTTCTTTAATGCCTTATTTAGGGGTCTTGCTATCTTGCTAAAGTCCTTGATAAACTGTCGATAGTAGCTGCAGAATCCGAGAAACGCTCGGATTTGGGTAGTGTTTCCGGATTTCGGCTGCTTCTATTCCGCGACGGCGGCGACCTTTAAGGGGTCTATACGAATTCCGTTTCTTCCGACGATAAGACCGAGATATTTAACTTCGGTTTGGTAAAACTCGCTCTTTTTCGTGTCCGCGTTTAGTCCGACCTCGCGGAGCCTAGTTAACACCTTCTTAATGTGGTCCGTATGCTGATCTCTCGTCCCGTCCGTATAGATAAGAATGTCGTCCAAATAGATAGACACGAACCGCTCCAGCATGTCTATAAAAGAGTGGTTTATAAAGCGTTGCCACACCGCCGGCGCGTTAGTAAGTCCGAACGGTATTACCAGCTACTTAAAATTGCCTATATGCGTAGCGAACGTCGTAAGATCTTCCGTCTGTCCCTCCTCGTTTCTTAATCGATAGAACGCTTGGCGGATGTCTAGCTTGCTGAACCACTTAGCCTTCGCTACTCGCTGTATAGTCTCGTCGATCAGCGGCAGCGGGTATACGTCTCTCTTAGTGACCTCGTTAAGGCCCCTGTAGTCTACGCAGAGTCGCAGACTACCCCCTAGTTTCCTTACGAAAAGAATCGGTAACGCATATTCTGCGGAGCTCGGCGTAATGAACTTCTTCGCCAGGTTTTTACGAACAAACACCTCTACTTGGTCCAGTTCGGCCGGCGACAGTCTTCTTAGGGGCTCGGTTCTTAGCAATGTAGCCCCCTCTTTTAACCTGATCTTATTGTCGTATTCCGGCCAGTAGAGCGGCAGGAGGTTGGAGTCTGCTTTTAAGAAGACATTAGCGTAACTATAGAGCTCGTTTGGCAGCACCTCTAGTAGATCTACTTCTTCTTCCGCTATTATCTTCCTGTAGTCTTCGATGTCTTTTATTAAGATAGCGTAGATCTTAGTGTCCGGCGACTTCGCGAGGGTCGTTATAGCTTCTAAACTTATTATTCCGACTGTGACCAGGGGTTCGGAACGATCGGACGGAGCCTCTTTGGCGGACTCCGTAGCTTTCGGCTCGGTGGCGGCGGTGGCGTTGCCTAGGGGTTTAAACCCTATCGTGCCTTCGTCTACGTCAATAATAGCTTTCTGGTTCTTTATCTATTTCTGCCCTATAATAATGTCAAATCTTCCGATATCTATAATTCGGAACGTCGCTTCCGTAGTGCGACCAGCTAAGGTAGTCTTTAGCGGCACGTAGTGCGTGACGCTTTCTGTGTCTTGCCCGTTGTATGCCGAAATCCGCGTCGGCGACGCTAGTTCCACCAGATAGCCGTATCTATTCGTTAGCTTCCGGACTAGTCGGTGGTGGATCGCCGCGCCAATAAGAGCTCCGGTGTCGATAAAAGCTTTTAACTGAAGTGGCTTGCCCAATCCGTTTAGGGGGTAGACAGTAATTGGAAGGATAATAGCTGTTTCTGTGTTCACTTCCACCGCTGCTGACAGCGGATCGCTGCAGCTATTAATGCTCTCTTTCGTCGACGTAGTTCGTGTTAATGCCCTGTTGTCCTCGCTGGATAGGGGGCCTATCCTTCTAGCTGGTCTTTTCCTAAGATTCTTAGCTGCACCCCGCTGTCTACGCTGTTAGTGTCGTTCGGAGCCGGTTCGATAGCTTGAATAGTCTTTCTCGGCAGTGGCGGCTGCTTCGTTGCTCGATACTCTTGCTTCTACTGTGCCGTTGCTTGGCATCTCGTAGCGATATAGCCGGGTTTTCTTTACGCGTAGCAGGTGGGGACGAACGACGAACGCGGTAAATACGACGACTGCTGGGGGGTTCGTCGGAAAGGCGCAGGGGCTCTAGTTCCCTGCGGCGACGGCGACGGCTTCTGGTTCGATTCGCGTAATTTCGCGTACGCGCTCAAGTTTCTCCTAGTAACTCTCGCTCTATGCACGAAGCTCTTAAGGTCTTCGTCTTCTAGAGACGCTATAGCTGCGGCCAGTTCGGGGTTTAGCTTCTGCCTTAATAGGTGAAGCTGCTTATCTTCCGCTACCCAGGCCCTAATCGCATATTTTCTAAACAACCCGTAGAATTCTTTAAACGTCTGCCGGTTCTGATTGATCTTGTCTAGCTGCTTACAGGCTGTCTTCTTTCGGAATGGATTCCCGAAGCGTTGATCTAGCGCTTTGATCGCTTCTTTAGCGGTTACCTCTTCCAGGTCCGCCACTAGCGAAAAAGCTTCTCCTTCTAACCGCGATTCCAGGTACGCCAATTTATCTCTGGCGCTGTTCGATGCGTAATCGCGGCTTATCTTATTCTTAATCTTCTTCTTAAACTCTTCCCAGTCTTTAGGGTCTCTGCCTTTAAATGCCGGCGGGTCCAGCAATAATGTTATTAGGGTGCTACCTTGACTATAGGCCGCTAGTAAGGCGGTCTCTTCTTGTTCTTCTTAATGCGGTGGCGGCGGTGCTGACGACATCGCTGCTTCCATCTTAGCCAGTTAATCCTTTAGTGCCTTCAGCTGCGCTAGTCGATTCGCTGCCTGGTTTTCCAGCACATCTATAATAGTCTCGGCCGATTCCCTCTCGGCTCTTACTGTCTCTACTTCCTCTCTTAACTGTCTCTTTTCTTCCAGCGTTCTAAAGAATAGCGTCTTAATGAGGTCTATACTATCGTAGACCTTTCCTATCCTATTCTCGTTTACATAGTCTTCCAGTTCCTCGATTGTGCAGTCGTGGATCTTCCTATATTCAGCCATTCGTTCCTTGAACTTAGCAGTCTCTTCCGCTGTAAAACCGCTGATAACGATCTTATCGTCAATAACGCTAGAGCGCCTACTCGCTCTGTCAGTCTTTCCATTTCTGCGGCGGCCTGTAACGCCGCTCTCTACCGCTAAGAAGTCTTCTATCTTCTTACAGTGCCTTGGGGGTTGTTGTTGGTGTGGGTGCGCGTGCGTTATTCGGGCTTCCGGATAGTTCGACGGGCCCTTTTGCGCAGCGCGGGGTTAGTGTAGAGAGTAAGTTCGAGATATAATAATCCGGGCACGCAGATATGATTCAATACGGCCTTTTTGATAACTATATCTCGAACTGAGGAGGGAAAGGAATCTATGGGGTAGTGGTAGAGGACTTTCGTAGTAGTGGTGCCAAGGCCCGGCTCGGCCCAGACGGGCCGAGCCGAAATTCCAGGGTCTACCCTATCAATCTGTCCCACCTCTTTCCACCGCCGTAACAGTACGCCAGTCTGTCTCTGGCGCTGTTTCCGGCGTGGTCGCGGTCTATCTTATTCTTTATCTTCTTCTTAAACGCTTCCCAGTCTTCGGGGTCTCTACCTCCAAACCCCGGCGGGTCCGGTAATAATGTTATCGAGGTGCTACCTTAACTATAGGCCGCTGGTAAGGCGGTCTCTGCTTGTTCTTCTCGATGCGGTAGCGGCGGCAGCATCGCTGCTTCTATATTAGCTAGTTGATCCTTTAGTGCCTTTAGTTGCGCCAGCCTATTCGCCGCCTGGTTCTCTAACACGTCGATAATAGTTTCTGCCGATTCCTTCTCGGCCCTTACCGTCTCTACTTCTTCCCTTAACTGTCTGTTTTCTTCTACGTTCCTATAAAACTTCTTTTCTATAAAGGTAATAATGTTAAAAACCTTCTTAGCTCTGTACTCTGTAAGATATTCTCCTATCTTATCTAGCGTGCGCCCGTACAGTTCGGCGTAGCCCTCTATGCCCTTTCTCGCTTTATCTACCTCTTCTTTCATAAGGCCTTTATTGGTCGTTCCGTCGTCGAGAATGCTAGTACGCCTATCCCTCGGTCTGTTAGTCTTTCTCTTTCCGCTGCGGCCTGTAACGCTACTCTCTACCGCTAAGAAGCCTTCTATCTTCTTACAGTGCCTTAGGGGTTGTTTTTGGTGTATGTGTGTGGTGCGCGTGCGTTATTCGGGTTTCCGGATAGTTTGACGGGCCCTTTCGCGCAGCGCGGGGTTGGTGTAGAGAGCTGAGTTCGAGATATAATGATCCGAGCGCGCAGATGTGGTTTAATACGGCTGTTTTAATAACGATATCTCGAACTAAGGAGGGAAAGGAATCTATATAGTAGTGGGTGAGCGCTTTAGGGGCGGCGGCGTGCCAAGGCCCGGCTCGGCCCTTCTGGGCCGAGCCGAAATTCCAAGGGTCCACCCTATTATCCAGTCCCACCCCTTTCCACTGCTGCAACATGCAGTTAAGAATTATAGGAAAAGACTAGCTGGACGGATAGGCCCCCTACCCAGCATTGACAATAGGGCACCAAATCGAAGCGAATCGCCACGAGAAGAAAGCATCAACAGCTGCAGCGATCCGCTCTCGGCAGCCGTAGAAGTAAATACGGAAACGGCGATTATTCTTCCTATTACGATCCACCCTATTGAGAAGTCGCGTAGACTCCTCTAGCTAAAAGCATTTATTGATACTAGAGCCCTTATCGGAGCGGCGATCCACCACCGACTGGTTCAGAAACTGATAAAAGGATATAGCTATCCAGTAGAGCTAGCGTTACCAACGCGGATTTCGGCGCATAACGGACAAGATACAGAAAGCGTTACGCACTACGTGCCGCTGAAGACTACCTTGGCTAGTCGCACTACGGAAGGGACGTTCCGGATTATGGATCTCGGACGATTTAACATTATTATAGGGCAGAAATAGATAAAGAACCAGAAAGCTATTATCGACGTAGATAAAGGAACGATTAGATTCAAAACCCAAGGTAACAGCGCCGTCACCACCGAATTGGTCGCAGCCGCGACAGTAAGATCAGAGGCGATCAGCGGCGAAACGGCTCTGCCTACCTCTACCGAGCCTGCGCCTACGATCGGAATAATAAGCTCGGAAGCTTTATCGACCCTCGCGAAGTTACTAGACAACGAGATTTACGCTATCTTGATAAAAGACATTAAAGACTACTGGAAGATAATAGCGGAAGAAGAAGTGGATCTACTAGAGGTGCTGCCAAACGAGCTCTACGGTTACGCTAACATCTTCTTAAAAGCCGACTCCAACCTCCTGCCGCTCTATCGACCGGAATACGACAACAAGATCCGACTAAAGGAAGGGGCTACGTTGCTAAGAACCGAGCCCCTAAGAAGACTGTCGCCGGCCGAACTGGACCAGGTAGAGGTGTTCGTTCGCGAAAATCTAGCGAAGAAGTTTATTACGCCGAGTTCTGCCGAATATGCGTTACCAATTCTCTTCGTAAGGAAACTAGGGGGTAGTCTGCGACTCTGCGTAGACTATCGAGGCCTTAACGAGGTCACTAAGAGAGACGTATACCCGCTGCTACTAATCGACGAGACTATACAACGAGTGGCTAAAGCTAAATAGTTTAGCAAACTGGACATTCGACAGGCGTTCTACCGACTAAGGAACGAAGAAGGGCAGACAGAAGACCTTACGACGTTCGCGACGCGTAGAGGCAATTTCAAGTAGTTAGTAATGCCTTTCGGACTTACCAACGCGCCGGCAGTGTAGCAACGCTTTATAAACCACACTTTTATAGACATGCTAGAGCGGTTCGTGTCTATCTATTTGGACGATATTCTTATCTATACGGACGGAACGAGAGATCAGTACACGGACTACGTCGAGAGGGTACTGATAAGACTCTGCGAAGTGGGACTGAACGCGGACACGAAAAAGAGCGAGTTCTACCAAACCGAGGTTAAATATCTCGGTCTTATCGTCGGAAGAGATAGAATTCGGATAGACCCCTTAAAGGTCGCTGCCGTCGCGGAATGGAAGCAGCCGACATCCGGAAACACTACGCAAATCAGAGCGTTTCTCGGATTCTGCAGCTACTATCGACAGTTTATCAAGGACTTTAGCAAGATAGCGAGACCACTGAACGAGGCGTTAAAGAAGGAGGTCGCTGGCCTATAGAATAAGAAGTGTACGGAAGCTTTTAACTGGCTAAAGGAAGCGGTGACCTCAGCGCTAGTGCTAGCGCACTTCCGGCCGGAAAGAACGATCTATGTAGAAACGGACGCTTCCGATACAGTGACGGCAGGGGTCCTTTCTTAATACGCTGACGACGACGAAACGCTCCATCCGGTAGCTTTCTTCAGCAAGTCTACAAATAATGCTAAACGGAACTACGCTATCTATAATAAAGAACTGCTAGCCATTATTCAGGCCTTTAAAGAGTGGAAGCCAGAGCTTATAGCTGGAAAGAGTACGGTCCAGGTCCTTACGGACTACCAGTCGCTGACCTACTTTATAAAGACGCAGAAGCTCTTACGACGTTAAGCACAGTGGGCTGCCTACTTATCCGGGTTCGACTTTAAGATTACTTATCGACCCAGAGCTTAAAACGGAAAGGCTAACGCACTAACGAGAAGAGAAGGAAAGACCAGCCGCGCGAAAGAAGATCCGAATATGTTCCAGAAGGTGTTGACCGAGAGGATAGTAGGCGCAGAGGTGTTGAAAGAGGTAGGGGTCTGCGCAGTAGAACCGGCCCCTAAGGAAAAGACTCTCTACGAAAAGGTAGAGCAGCTTAACCAGCAACAGAAGCTCGGCAAAACAGGCTTAGGGAAGCTAATAGTTCCGGAAGAACTGATTACAGAGGTTATCCAGCTAGTCCATAGCTCTAAGGACGTTAGTTACGCTGGCTCGAAGAAGACGATAGAAGCCGTAAGGACGATCTACTAGTTTCCGCGGATCTACGAACGGATCTACCGATTTATCGCCAATTGCTACGTGTGCCGAGCCGCGAAGCTACGTTACAGTCTTCCGGCGGGTCTACTGAAGCCACTTCCGATCCCCGAGAAGCCGTAGCAGCACATTACGATGGATTTCGTAACCGGCCTGCCGAATTCAGATAGTTACGACGCTACGCTCAACGTAGTAGATAGGCTAAGCAAAGAGCGCTACTTTATCCCCTGCCGAGCGAGAGACGATGGAACTACTACGGAAGAGACATCGCGGATGTTAATTCAACACGTATAGAAGCACTATAGCCTGCCGGACACTATCACTACAGATAGGGGTCCTCAATTTACTGCCGACGTATAGAAAGCCATTAACCAAGCTCTCGGAATTCGTAGAAAGCTTAGCACCGCCGCCTACCCTCAAACTGACAGTCAGTCCGAAGTGGCTAATCGCAAGATAGAGCGATATCTACGAACCTTCTGCAGCTATTATCAAGAAAAATAGGTAGAGATGCTGCCGATAGCTGAGTTCTGCGCCAATTCAGCACAGTTAGAAGCCACGTTACTGGCGCCGTTCGAGATAACTTACGGTTACCTTCTGAGAATAAGTTTCCAGCCGCCGAACCAACCCAGCTCTGCAGAACTATCCACTGCTACGTCGTTAAAGAGGGTCGCCGCCGCTGCGGCTAAAGCACTTAAGGCTCAAATAGAAGAAGCCATTAAGGTAGCAAAAGAAGCGATGGAATCAGCTTAGAAGAAGATAGTAACTCGAACTAATAGAAAGCGGTCGCTAATAGAATTTAAGGAAGGTCAAAAGGTCTAGCTTAACACGCGAAACCTAAGGCTAAAAGGCAACGCGAAGCTCAACCTACGCTACGTAGGTTCGTTCAAGATAGTGGAAAAGAGATCGCTGGTGACTTATCGGCTCTAGCTGCCAAAATCGTTCCGGATCCACGATGTCTTCTATTCGGACCTGTTAAGCTTGGACCCTGAAGACGGCCTGCCGGAACAGGGGTTCGCCGAACCCCCGCCGATTGAGATAGACGGCGAGGAAGAAGAGTAGGAGGTAGAAGATGTAATAGACGTAAAAAAGATAAGGGGGTCTATCAAAGCGAGGATCTCGTAGAAGGGGTAGCCGGAAGACTATAAATAGTATCCGGTCAAAAACCTCCGGAATTTGGCAGAGCTGCTAAGAGAGTTCTATATACGGAACCCGTAGAAGCCGAAACCCGGATAGCTCCGAAACTGACGACCTCCGAAAGAGATAGTTCGGAAAGAAGAAAGCCGCGTCCGCTCCACCGGCGCGGAGGCCGAAGAAAAACGGTCGTAACAGTCGCTTTGGGAAGGTCTTCGACGCGGCCACTACCTACCGCCGGTTCGGCAGGCAGCTCGCCGACGCTGTGGCGTGCTAGCGCGCCGACCCCGTAGTAGGTAAAGGCTTTAGTAGAAGAGAAAAAGAAGAAGAAAAACGACGCTACAGAAAGATCTATATAGACCTCTAAGGCGACGCACAGACCAGCCGAGCCGCAGCTTAAAAGACTGCGGATCAGATCAGATAGCGTCGATCACATAAACGCTAAGTGAAGGACTTCAGATGCCGACGACATAAGAAATCCAAGAAGCGACAAAGAGAACGTTGTTTTTCATAGAAGACGGAAGAGATAACATTACCGTTAGAGGGGATTTTCAAAAAAAAAAAGGAAGAGATTTTCGGATAGATAGGGTAACTAAGCGGTTGAGGGCGACTGCTGGCAAGGGAGGGGGGTGGTGTTACGGCAGCAGAAAGGGGTGGGACTGAGTGATAGGGTGGACCCTTGGAATTTCGGCTCGGCCCGTCTGGGCCGAGCCGGGCCTTAGCACTACCACCACTACAGAAGCCCACCACTACTACTACGGAAGCCCACTACCACTACTACATAGATTCCTTTCCCTCCCCAGTTTGAGATATAGTTATTAAAACAGGCGTATTGAACCTTATCTGCGCGCTTGGATCACTTGTCGTAGATAGGGTAGTTGCACTTAGCTAGGGAGTTCTTCTTAGAGAAATATGCATATAGGTGTAGGAGTCCGTCTAAGCCAACCTATAACAGGATACCTCTAATGCAGTACCCTAAAGAGTCGGTTTCTAGTATCGTTATACGCTCTAGGTTAAAGGCGGCGAGTGTTGGTCCTATAGTAAAGAGCTCCTTTAGCTTGTTAAAGCTCTTGTCGCATTCGTCCGTCTATTTAAACTGCTTATCCTTATGTGTTAGTTCAACTAGGGGGCGTACGATCTCCGAGTAGTTCTGTATAAACTAGCAGTAGAAGTTGGCAAACCCAAGAAATTCCCGTACGCCCTTAACGTTTGTTAGCGGCTTCTATTGCTTAATAGCGTTAATCTTCTTCCTATCTATGCTAATGCCTTTCTCTGCCTCGATAATAAAACCTAGGTATTTCGTACGTTGGACACTAAATTTACATTTGTCGATGTCGAGGTACAAGCTAGCCTGCTGCAGTTAGTCTAGCACCCTCTTAACATCCTGTACGTAATCTGCGTAGGTACTGTCTGTAAAAACTGGGATGTCGTCTAGTAACCCTTGCAAGGACTTGTTAATGTACCTTTAGAATGTTGCCGGTACGTTAGCAAGTCCAAAGGGGGTAACAAGCTACTTCAAGAGGCTATATCTCGTACGGAAGGCAGTTATCTATTTACAGCCTTCCTTAATCCGTATCTTATAGAAGGCTAAGACTACGTTAAGCTTAGTAAACTACTTCGCCTTGTTAATCCGTCCGAGAGTCTCCTTAATAAGGGGTAGAGGGTACCGGTCCTTCTTAGTAATCGCGTTAATTCCTCTGTAGTCTATGCAGAAACGCAATCCGGCCTTTCCCTCCTTATAGACAAACAATATTAGGGCTCCTGCAGACGACGTACTTGCCTAAATGAACCTTTTAGCAAGCAGGTCGTCCAGTGTCTTGCGCAGTACTAGGAGTTCTCTAGAGGACATTCTATACAGCGGTCTATACGGTACCTCCGGCAGGCTCCTATCTAGGCAGGGTTCTAGCTAGATCTTGTAGTCGATCCCTTCTCCTCGGTATAGCGGCAGTTTTAAGACTGACTTCGGCTCGAAGAGGTCTAGGTATCCTGCGTATTCCTTTAGGAGCCTCGTATAGGGGTCCGTTACTTTCTTAGGTGCTAATGCCTTTTTAATGTCTGCCGTTGCTGTGTTGATTTCGGCCTTAGCATTGTCTCCTTGCAGAGCCTTCTCTTAGTCTCAGAGTCTCTGCTTCATTACTGCCAGGTATAGCTGTCCTCGTCCAACGTCTAGCTTGCCCTTCTAGCGCTCTATCTATAGCTTCCCTAGTATTAGGTTATACCCTAGCTTGTACTGTACGATATAGAGGTATAAGTCCTGCTTATAATGTCCCTGTACCTCTATCGACACTTTTACTATATAGGTAATGTCCGGTCCTCGTCCGGTAATGCCCAATATACGCACAGGTACAGTAGGGGTTATCTTAATCCGGTGCCTCTGTACGAAGTCTTCGCTGATTACTCTATATACTAAGCATCCTGTGTTAATTAATGTCCGCGCCGTTGCGGACCTGTTTAACGTTAACTGTACGATAAACAGTGTCGTCGTTATGTAATTGCTCTTGAAAGATAGCTAAGTAATGCTTTAATTTGGCAGTCTATCTCGCACCCGCCTCTAGCAGAGCCTTCACTTAGAGGCTACTCTTTTCCCGACTCGTTGTCGTCTAAGTAGGACTCCTGATCTTCTCGTTAGGGCGCTGTAGCTGCTACCCTCGCAGTAGTCGGCCGTCCCCTAGGTCTCTCTGCTAGCAAAAGCCCGCAATTCCGTACAGTGTAGCCTATCTTGCTACACCGGTAGCAGCTCCCTTCTGCTCGTCTCTTGTTAAGGGTAGCTGTATCTACCTATTGCGCCTTTTTGGTAGCGGCCCTTAGCCGTACGGTAACGGCTGCTGCTACCCTCGTCGTTGTCGGTTCCTAGTCTATAGCGTCCGTCTACCGCTAGAGGAGTTGTCTTATCTCCTAAGTGCAGCCTATCGTAGATAGATACGAATCTTTCTAGCATGTCTACAAAGGTGTAGTTTATAAAGCGTTGCTACACCGCCGGCGCGTTAGTAAGTCCGAAGGGCATTACTAACTACTTAAAATTGCCTATACGCATAGCGAATGTCGTAAGGTCTTCCGTTTGTCCTTCCTCGTTCCTTAATCGGTAGAACGCTTAGCGAATATCCAGCTTGCTAAACTACTTAGCCTTAGCTACTCGTTGTATAGTCTCGCCTATAAGCGGCAGCGGATACACATCTCTCTTAGTAACCTTATTAAGGCCTCTGTAATCTACGCACAGTTAGAGACTACCTCCGGGCTTCCTTACGAAAAGGATTGGTAACGTATATTTAGCTAAGCTCGGCTTAATAAACTTCTTCGCTAGGTTCTCTCGAACAAACACTTCTACCTAGTCTAGCTCGGCTAGCGACAGCCTTCTTAGTGGTTCTGTTCTTAGCAGCGTAGCTCCTTCTTTTAGCTGTATCTTGTTGTTATATTCCAGTCGGTAGAGCGGCAGGAGATTGGAGTTAGCCTTTAAGAACACGTTAGCGTAGCTGTAGAGTTCCTTTAGCAACACCTCTTATAGATCTACTTCTTCTTCTGCTATTATCTTCCAGTAGTCTTTGATGTCTTTTATCGAGATAGCGTAAATCTTATTGTCTAGCGACCTCGCGAGGGTTGTGAAAGCCTCCGAGCTTATTATTCCGATCGTGTTTAGAGAGTCGGACCGGTCCCTCGGAACCGGTTCGGTAGTCGTAACGTTCGGTTCTGCGGCGACGACGGTAGCCGATTCGGCGGCGACTCCACTCTGCTAGTCTTTGAACCCTAGCGTGCCTTCGCCTACGTCGACGACGGCTTTCTGGTTCTTTATCCATTTCTGTCCTATAATAATGTCAAACCTTCTGATATCTATAATTCGGAACGTCGCTTCTGTAGTGCGACCAGCTAGGGTAGTCTTTAATAGTACATAATGCGTAACACTCTCAGTGTCTTGTCTGTTGTATACCAAAATTCTCGTTAGCGACGCTAGCTTAACTGGATAACTGTATCCTTTTATTAGTTTCTGAACCAGTCGATAGTGGATCGCGGCTCTAATAAGGGCTCCTGTATTAATAAAAGCTCTTAGCTAGAGTGGCCTGCTTAAGCTATCGAGGGGGTAGACAGTAATCGGAAGGATAATAGCTGTTTCCGTGTTCACTTCTACTGCTGCTAAGAGCGGATCGCTGTAGCTGTTAATACTTCCTTCTTCTAGCGACGTTGTTTGTCTTAGTGCCCTATTGTCCTTGCTAGATAGGGGGCCTATCCGTCTAGCTGGTCTTTTCCCAGGATTCTTAGTAGCACTCTACTGTCTACACTGTTAGTGTCGTTCGGAGCCGGCTCGATAGCTTGTATAGTCTTTCTTAGCGGCTGCGGCTGCTTCGTAACACGATACTCCTACTTCTGCTTATCCGATGCTTAGTATCTCGTAGCGATATAGCCAGGCTTTCTATACGCGTAGCAGGTAGGGACGAACGACGAACGCAGCGAGTAAGACGGCTGCTAAGGTGCTCTCCTAAAGGGTGCAGGGGGTCGTATTGTCTGCGTTATAGACGGCTTCTAGCTCTGTTTGCGCGATTTCGCGTAAGCGCTTAGGTTTCTAGCAGTAACTCTCGCTCAGTGTACAAAGCTTTCGAGATCTTCGTCTTCTACCGACGCTGTAGCTGCAGCCAGTTCAGGGTTTAGCTTCTGCCTTAGTAGGTAGAGTTGCTTATCTTCTGACACTCTAGCTCTAATAGTATATTTCCTAAACAGTCTGTAGAACTCCTTAAACGTCTGCTTAGTCTAGTTAATCTTATTTAGTTGTTTACAGGCCGTCTTCTTCCAGAAGGGGTCTCCGAAACGTTGATCTAGCGCTTTAATCGCTTCTTTAGCAGTTACCTCTTCTAGGTCCGCTACTAACAAAAAAGCTTTACCTTCTAATCGCGATTCCAGGTAGGCCAATCTATCTCTAGCACTGTTTCTGGCGTAATCGCGATCTTTCTTGTTCTTTATCTTTTTCTTAAACGCTTCCTAGTCTTTAGGGTCCCCTCCCCTAAACGCTAGTAGATCGGGTAGTAACGTTATCGGTGTTCTACCTTGACTATAGGCTGCCGGTAAGGCGGTCTCTGCTTGTTCTTCTCGATATAGTAGCAGCGCCGACAACATTGCTGCTTCTATCTTAGCTAACTAAGTCTTTATTGCCTTTAGTTGTGCTAGTCGCTTTGCCGCTTGGCTTTCTAGTATATTAATAATAGTTTCTGCCAATTCCTTCTCGGCTTCTACCGTTTCTATTTCTTCTCTTAGTCTCCTGTTTTCTTCCGTATTCCTATAAAACTTCTTCTCGACGAAGGTAATAATGTCGAACACCTTCTTAGCTCTATTTTCTGCTAGATACTCTTCTATTTCCTCCGGCTTGCGTGCGTACAGCTCGGTATAGCTCTTTATGCCCCTCTTCGCTTTATCTATCTCTTCTTCTGTAAGGCCCTTAGTGGCTATTCTATCGTCGAGGATGCTGGTACGCCTATCCCTCCGTCTGTTAGTCTTTCTCTTTTCGCTGCGGCCAGTAACGCTGCTCTCTGCCGTTAAGAAGCTCTCTATAGCTGTCCTATAGTGCTGGGGGTTGTTAGTTTAGTGTATATAGTGCGCGTGCGTTATTTAGGTGTCTGGATAGTTCAACAGTCCCTTTCGCACAGCGCAGAGTTGGTGTAGTAAGTAAGTTCGAGATATATTAATCTGGGCACGCAGATATAATTTAATACAGCCTTTTTGATAACTATATTTAGCCTAACAGAATGCAGAAGAGCAGGCCAACAAGGGACGGCAGGCTGCACTAAGGTACGAGGCAGGAGATAAGGTCTAGCTAAACTAGCGCAACATCTATACAGACTAGCTAAGCAAGAAACTGGATTAGAAGAACCGGAAGTTTACAGTAGTTTGACCGGCAGGGACATACGCTGTACGACTTAACACTCCCCTAGGGATTTACCTAGTCTTCTATATAGACCTTGTACAGCTAGCAAGCACGGACCACCTACTGCACTAGACGACGGACGACGCGCGCCCCCTAGCGATTATAACCGAAGGCGAAGAAGAGTACGAGGTAGAAGAAATCCTTAAGAGCCGAAGGAAGCAGAAGAGAGTAGAGTATCTAGTTAAATAGAGAGGGTAGGCAGAGCCTACCTAGGAACTATACGAGGCCCTCTAGAACACAACCGCGCTAGACAGGTAGGAGGAGAACTACCCCCCTGCCTAGTTACAGTAACACTGCACCGTACAGCGAAAAGGGGCATAATCTACCCTAGATATATACAGGGCGGCTGCCGGCAACTCGGGTTGCCGAAGGATCGGGAATTAAGACGTAGGACCCTACTAGGTCCTACCGACACTGCACTGTACTACACTATACGGAAGGGGACAGGAGGAAGAGAACAGCTAGGAGACAGGTAGGAATAAGAATAGAAGTAGGAGGAGAACGAGAGCAACACTGTCTAAAAACTTTTATACACTACCTTAGGTTAGCTTACTAGCCGCTACCCCCTAGGACTAGGGCAGCCGACTCTATATCTAAAATCTTAATTACCTCTTCGCCGGCAGGGGCCCTACCTAGGCCAACACCCTAGAGCAGGGACAGGGCTACACTAGAAGGAGTAGAAGGGCAGCTTAGCAGCATCCTGCTGCTTATTAGCGTAGCACCTAAGACGTTAGCGTAGACTGTACAAAGGAGGAAGACTGTGCGAACCGGAAGCAGAGTTGCTAGTTAAGCTAAGCATCCTATAGCTAAAGGTAGAAGTGTAGGGGGACGGGCCGGCAACTACAAGAGAGCCCCGACGGCACCGGGCGGACGGAGTAGTAGTGTTGGTAGTAGTAGTAGCTGTAGACGGTTGTAGTAGTTATAGTAGTAGTTATAGTAGTTGTACTAGTAGTAGATAGCTAGGCGGACAGGTAGCAGGTAGAGAAATAGAAGAGAAAGAGAGAAAGAGAGGGAGAAGGGGGGAAGGCTTAATATATAGAGTAGTAGCTGCTTGCTATATAGGGCAATAGCAGCTAGGGTAGCTGCTACAACTATATAAGGAAGGGTAAACAAGGCAACTACGACCTAGTGCCCGGACGAGCGACGGCCTTATAGACAACTAGACGGAGGCAGGAACATCTACCTAGGAGCTGAACTCCGGACGACGACTAGGGCACAGGGACAGAGCTAGGCGGCCCGCCGCTGCCAGACCGTATAGCTAGGACGCAGAGTACATAGCTAGGGCTATAGGGTAGGAGGTAAATAGACAGACGGGACTAAGCACCTCCTGCACCTTCGTAACTGCTCGCAGTTCCTCCTCCGCCTTAGCTTTAGCATCCTTAAAATAGCAAACGGAATTAGTTAAGATTAGGTAGAAGCGATTTAGCACTACCTGCCTTCCCTGCTCGTAGGTCCTCCTCTGCCTTAGCTATAGGATCTAGATAGATAGGACCAAGGTTGCAACAGCGTAGAGGGGGGCTTCTAGCAGGCATTGCCGACTAGCAAGTGCCTGGACGACAGCCGACTATAGACCTAGACAAAGACGGGAAAGCGCTACCTATGCAAGAAATACTAAGAGCTAAGGAGGTACAACATGCTGTTATATAAAAGAAGCACTACGAGAAGGGAGGGGGGTATTGGTAGGGGGCGCTGTCCAGCCCAGGTCCTGGACCTAAGCCAGCCGTCGCCCTAAGGACTGCGACTTAGCGGCGCTAGCACGACCCTACCCTCTATACAGAGTTACCGACAGGACCCTACTCCTATACAGAGAGAGAATCCTATAGCCCTATATAGAGAGGAATTGTCGCCCCTCTAAACAGAGGGAAAACTCTGTACTACTATGTAGGGAGGAAACTCCCAGTCCTCTATACAGAGTGTAAACCTTGCACCTATGCATAGAGGGAAATTGCTAGCTTAGCTTCGTAGGTACAAATTGTATAGCAGCAGACGACGAAGGAACTGCCTATTAGTTCCTTTATATAGATACCTAACCCTAGGTTTCTAAACTAAGATTCTTAAGCCCCTTACATTAGGAACTAATCTTACTGTCGATAACTGCAGTAATAAAACAAGGATAGATAGCGACACCCCTATAGAGACTATAGCTATAGAGGGACATATGCACTGTATATACGAGGAGCTGCTAGAAAGCAAAAGGCAGCTCGAGCAGCAAGTAAGCTACTAGGCTGCGATGATTTCCTAACAGGAACAGGAGCTACGACAGCTTAGGGCGTCCGGTCGCGACCCGACCCCTACGACGACGACGAACTTAATAGGCTACACTCCGACCTCTAAAAGCAAACTCCCCGACGTCTCTACGTACGATAGTAAGGCCCCGGCCGAGTACCCCTCCTAGGCTGCCCAGATGCGCTCTAAGCTTCTAGTCGACTTAGGAGCATACCCGACCGAGCTAGACAAGGTAGTTTACCTCTTTAGGAGGTTAAAGGGCAGGGCGGCAGCACGAATTCTGCTATACTACAAGACGGCTATTGCCAACTCGGCAATAGCTACGACGACGATGCTCTAGGCAGCTCTAGACAAGAGCTATAAGGACCCAGACTGCGAGAGCTAAGCACTCCTACAGGTCAATACGATAAAACAAGGACGCAAGACCGTACGAGAATTTCTCGCGGAATTTGACCAGACTTTGGCAGAAGCAGGAGGTCTCTAATAGGAGGACAGGATAAAAATCACTTCTTTAGAGGTAGGCCTCTCTAAGGAGATTATAACAGGGCTAGTAGGCGTAATGCGACCAGCTATATACGAAGAATTCTGCGATCTCCTTAGGATAGTCGACGACTAGCAGCGCAGGCTTAGACGGATAGGCCGCGCCCAGGAGATAAGACAACCCCTCCTGCAGCAGACGGACGCTATAGACTAGGAACCGACGACGACGAGGGTAGCAGCAGCTGTTACTGTACGGCCAAGGGCCGCTACTAAAAAGGCGCAATAGGTAGACATAGCTACCCTTAACAAGAGATAAGCAGAAGGGAGCTGCTACCGGTGTAGCAAGATAGGCTATACTGTACGGAATTGCGGGCTTTTGCTAGCAGAGAGACCTAGGGGACGGCCGACTACTGCAAGGGTAGCAACTACGGCGCCCTAGCGAGAAGATTAGGAGTCCTACTTAGACGACGACGAGTCGGGAAAAGAGTAGCCTCTAAGCGAAGGCTCTGCTAGAGGCGGGTGCGAGATAGACTGCTAAATCAAAGCATTACTTAGCTATCTTTTAAGAGCAATTACATAACGACAACGCCTTTTATCGTACAGCTAACGTTAAACGGGTCCGCAATGGCGCGGACATTAATTAATACAGGATGCTTGGTGTACGGAGTAATTAGCGAAGACTTCGTACAGAGACACCGGATTGAGATAACTCCTACTGTACCTGTACGTATATTGGGCATTACTGGACGAAGACGGGACATTACCTATATAGTAAAAGTGTCGATAGAGGTATAGGGATATTATAAGCAGGACTTATACCTCTACATCGTACAGGACAAGCTGGGGTATAACCTAATACTAGGGAAGCTATAGATAGAGCGCTAGAGGGGCAAGCTGGACGTTGGACGAGGATAGCTATACCTGGCAGTAACGAAGCAGAGGCTCCGAGACCAAGAGAAGGCTCCGCAAGAAAAAAATGCTAAGGCCAAAATTAACACGGCAACAGCGGACATTAAAAAGGTATTGGCACCTAAGAAAGTAACAGACCCCTATACGAGGCTCCTAAAGGAATACGCGGGATACCTGGACCTCTTCGAGCCGAAGTCGGCCTTAAAACTGCCGCTATAGCGAGGAGGAGGGATCGACTACGACATCTAGCTAGAACCCCGTCCGGATAGGAGCCTGCCAGAGGTACTGTACGGACCGCTGTATAGAATGTCCTCTAGAGAACTCCTAGTACTGCGCAAAACACTGGACGACCTGCTTGCTAAAGGGTTTATTTAGGCAAGTACGTCGTCCGTAGGAGCCCTAGTACTGTTTGTCTATAAGGAGGGGAAGGCCGGATTGCGTTTCTGCGTAGACTACAGAGGCATTAACGCGATTACTAAGAAGGACCGGTACTCCCTACCCCTTATTAAGGAGACTCTCGGACGGATTAACAAGGCGAAGTAGTTTACTAAGCTTAATGTAGTGTTAGCCTTCTATAAGATACGGATTAAGGAAGGCTGTAAATAGATAACTGCCTTCCGTACGAGATATAGCCTCTTGAAGTAGCTTGTTACCCCCTTTAGACTTGCCAACGTATAGGCAACATTCTAAAGATACATTAACAAGTCCTTGCAAGGGTTACTAGACGACATCTGCTCGGCATACCTCGACGATACCCTGGTTTTTACAGACGGTACCTACGCAGATTACGTACAGAATGTTAAGAAGGTACTAGACCGACTGCAGCAGGCTAGCTTGTACCTCGACATCGACAAACGTAAATTTAGTGTCCAACGTACGAAATACCTAGGTTTTATTATCGAGGTAGAGAAAGGCATTAGTATAGATAGGAAGAAGATTAACGCTATTAAGCAATAGAAGCCGCTAATAAACGTTAAGGACGTACAGGAATTTCTTAGGTTTGCTAACTTCTACTGCCAGTTTATACGGAACTACTTAGAGATCGTACGCCCCCTAGTTAAACTAACACACAAGGACAAGCAGTTTAAATAGACGGACGAATGCGACAAGAGCTTTAACAAGCTAAAGGAGCTCTTTAGTACAGGACCAATACTCGCTGCCTTTAACCCGGAGCGTACGACGATACTAGAAACCGACTCTTTAGGGTACTGCATTAGAGGTATCCTGTTACAAGTAGGCTCGGACGGACTCCTGCACCTATACGTATATTTCTCTAACAAGAACTCCCTAGCTAAGTGCAACTACCCTATCTACGATAAGGAGTTGCTAGCAGTCGTACAGTATTGCGAAGCATAGGATAGAGAACTCCGCTCGGTGCCTAAGTTCCTTGCCCTAACAGACTACAAGAGCCTAGAGTACTTTACGCTGCCCTAGAAACTGTCTAAAAGGTATATACGTTAGGCAATGTACCTAAGCCGGTTTAACATAAGACTCCAGTATCGCAAGGGTAAGGACAACAGTAGGGCCAATGCGCTCTCTAGATAGGACCAGGATATACTAACGACGTATAAGGACAACCGGCTGAAGTTACGAACATTCCAGATGTTTAAGGAGGAGCTAGGCAGGGAGACTATCCGCCTAGCAGCGACATACCTATAGGAACCCTAACTGCGAGTATAGGAAGAGGCAGTAGAAAAGGACGAGGTGTACCGAGGGGCCTGTACAGCGATCTAAGGAGGACAGCGGAAGCTCCTAGTAGGGCTCTATCTTAAGGTGTCAGCAGCAGAGTGCTTAGTAGACGAGGAGAACAACCTAAAGTTCAGGAACCGGATGTAGGTCCCTGCAGACGAGAAGCTCTGTACAAGCTTAATACAACAGGCGTACGACTCTATAGCTACCGGGCACCTAGGGCGTAAGGAGACGTACAGCATTGTCGCTAGAGACTACTACTTGCTAGCGATAGCGAAGGACATTCGCAGGTTCGTACAGGACTGCAATGTGTGCAGACGGACGAAGCCCTAGCGTAAACTGAAACATAGGCTGTTAAAACCCCTACCGATCCTGGACCGGCCCTAGCAAGACCTAATAGTAGACTTTGTTACAGACCTCCCTAAGAGCGACAGGCGGCGGAACATTATAGTAGTTACGGACAAGCTAACGAAGGAAGTAATACTAGAGGGAATGGACTCTATTACAGCAGAGGACACTGTCTAGGCATTTATACAGACGACGTTTAGCAAACACGGTTTCCCTAGGTCGATTGTGTCGGAACGGGGCACGCAGTTTACGAGCTAGCTCTAGGCAAGGGTCTGCCAGTTGCTAAAGGTAGAAGGTCGCCTGTTAACCGCATAGTACCTGTAGACAGACAGGGCGACGGAGCAGGTCAATTCGACGTTGGAAGCGTACCTCCGAGCATACGTCGACTATAACTAGACGAACTAGAACCGACTCCTCCCTATAGCAGAACTGGCTATTAACAGCTGCACGGCCGATGCTACCGGAGTGTCCCCCTTCTTTGTAGCCTATAGATACGACCATTCCCTACTCTAACCGACCCTAAGGGATAACACTCTGCGCCCTATACGATCCCTAATTTAGTAGGGAGAGGCCATCGTACAGACGATTACGAATGCCTATTAATAGGCGAAGGCGAGTCTAGCTATAGCTTAACAGAATACGGAAGGGCAGGCCAACAGGGGACGATAAGCCGTACCTAGGTACGAGGCAGGAGATAAGGTCTATAGCTAAACTAACGACACATCCGTACAGACCGGCCGAGCAAGAAACTAGATTGGAAGAACAGGAAGTTTACAGTAATCCGACCGGTAGGGACATATGCTGTACGACTAAACACTCCCCTAGAGTTTTATCTAGTCTTCTACGTAGACCTCGTACAGCCGGCGAATACGGACCCTCTGCTGTACTAGACGACAGACGACGCGCGCCTACCCGCAATTATAACCGAGGGCTAGGAAGAGTATAAAGTAGAGGGGATCCTTAAGAGCTAAAGGAAGCAGGGGAAGGTAGAGTACCTAGTAAAATAGAGAGGATAGGCAGAGCCTACGTAGGAACTATATAAGGCTCTACAGGACACAACTGTACTGGACAGATAGGAGAAGAACCATCCCCCTGCCTAGTTATAGTAACACTGCGCTATACAGCGGAAGGAGGCACAATCTACCCTAAGGACAGGGTAGCCGCCGGCAACCCGGGTTGCTAAAGGATTAAGAATTACGACGTAGGACACTACGAGATTCCGCTAACACGACATCGTACGACACTATACGAGATAAGGGCTGGAAGAAAGAAATAGCTAGGGAAAAAATAGGAGAGAGAGTAGAAATAAGAGGAGATAGGAGCAGAACTATCCGAAATTTTTACACTACCTAGGGGAGGGGGGTGGCTTACTAGCCACTACCCTAGGGGACCAGAGCAACCGACTCCTTATCTAAGATCTTAACTACCTCCTGTCCGGCAGGGCCCCTACCCCTACTAGGGCCAGCCCCAGGGAGCAGAGGCACCCCCCTACCCCTACGTACCTCTACCGGACGGCGGTAGGGGCAGTAGAGGGAGCTATCCTTCTACTTACACGAGGCACATACTCTAGCCTAGAAGCCTAGGAGGCGGTATAGGCTAAGTAAGGGCTAGAGGGAGTTAGGGCAGGGGGCATAGGGCTGGCCCTAGGTAGCGATAAGGAGGGCGTTAATGTACAACGCCCAGGCTGTAGCCAGCCGCTAGGGTATAACCTAGGCAGGGTTATACTAGAAGGTATAGAAAGGCAGCTCGGCGGCATCTTGCTGCTCGTTGGTGTAGCACCTAAGACGTTAGCTTAGACTGTACAGAAGACGAGAATCTGTACGAACTAGAAGCGTAGCTACTAGTTAAATTAAGGGCCCTACTGCTAGAGGCGGAAATAGGGGGGGACCCTAGCCAGACGAGCGGAGGAGGAGGGGCCAGCAACTACGAGGGAGCCACCGGACAGGGCGGACGACATAGTAGTAGCTAGTAGTAGTAGTAGTAGATAGTAGATAGTAGCTAGTAGTAGATATAAGATAGTAGACAGTAGTAGATAGTAGTAGACGGTAGACGGTATAAAAGGAGAAGGAAAGAGGGAAGGGAAGAGAAGGGAGAGGCTTAAGGTAACTGCCTACTATAAGGGGATTGGCATACAGGGCAGCTACTACAAACAAGTAAAATAGCAGGAGGCAACCGCGACCTAGGGGGCGACAAGGGACGACGACCTAGACGACTAGACAAAACGGGAAGTCGCGACCTGCTAAAGGAACAGCAGGAGCTAAGTAAGTTCGGCACGCCGCTGTACAGAAAGAGGCACTACGAGAAGGAAAGGGGGGGGGTATTGTTAGAGGGCGCTGTCCGGCCTAGGTCCTAGACCCGACCTAAGCTAACCGTCGCCCTAAGGACTGCAACTTAGCGGCGCTAGCATAACCCTACCCTCTATACAGAACTACCGACAGGACCCTACTCCTGTATAGAGGGAGAACCCTATAGTCCTATACAAAGGGGAACTATCGCCCCTCTAAATAGAGGGAAAACTCTGCACTACTATACAGAGGAGGGAACTCCCGATCCTCTATACAGAGGGTAAATCTTGCATCCCAGCACAGAGGAGAATTGCTAGCTTGGCTTCGTAGGTACAAATTGTACAGCAGCAGACAACGAAGGAACTGCCTATTAGTTCCTTTATATAGATACCCAACCTCAAGTTTCTAAACCAAGATTCTTAAGCCCCTTACAGATTAAAAGTCTCTATACACTTCTTATTCTATAGGCCAGCAGCCCCCTTCTTTAATGCCTTATTTAGGGGTCTTGCTATCTTGCTAAAGTCCTTAACAAATTGTCGATAGTAGCTATAGAATCCGAGAAAAGCTCCAATTTAGGTAGTGTTTCCAGACTTTAGCTGCTTCCACTCTGCGACAGCAGCGAGCTTTAAGGGGTCTATCCAAATTCCTTCTCTTCTAACGATAAGACCTAGATATTTGACCTTAGTCTAATAGAACTCGCTCTTCTTCGTGCCCGCGTTTAAGCTAACCTCGCAGAGCATAGTTAACACTCTCTTAATAAAGTCCGTATGTTGCTCTCTCGTTCTATCGGTATAGATAAGGATGTCGTCTAAGTAAATAGACACGAACCGCTCTAGCATGTCTATAAAGGTGTAATTTATAAAACGCTGCTACACTGCTAGCGCGTTAGTAAGGCCGAAAGGTATAACTAACTACTCGAAATTGCCTATATACGTAGCGAAAGTCGTAAGGTCTTCCGTCTGCCCTTCTTCGTTTCTTAATCGGTAGAACGCTTAGCGGATGTCCAGTTTGCTAAACTACTTAGCTTTCGCTACTTGTTGTATAGTCTTATCGATTAGCAGCAGCGGGTATACATCTCTTTTAGTAACCTCGTTAAGGCCTCGGTAGTCTACGCACAGTCGGAGACTACCTCCGGGTTTCCGTACGAACAGGATCGGTAACGTATACTCGGCAGAGCTCGGTGTAATAAACTTCTTTGCTAGGTTTTCTCGAACAAACACTTCTACTTAGTCCAGCTCGGCTAGCGATAAGCGTCTTAGGGGTTCGGTTTTTAGCAACGCGGCTCCTTCTTTCAACCGGATCTTGTTGTTATATTCCAGTTAGTAGAGTAGCAGAAGGTTAGAGTCAGCTTTTAAGAACACGTTAGTGTAACTATAGAGTTCTTTTAGTAACACCTCTAGTAGGTCTACTTCTTCTTCCGCTATTATCTTCCGGTAGTCTTCTATGTCTTTTATTAATATAGCGTAGATCTTATTCCCTAGCGACCTTGCGAGAGTCGTTAAGGCTTCCGAGCTTATTATTCTAATAGTGTCTAGGGGGTCGGATCGGCCGGACGGAACTACTCTAGTAGTCGTAACGTTCGGTTTAGAGGCGACGACAGTAACCGATTCGGCAGCGGCGGCGCCTCTCTGCTAGGTTTTGAATCCGAGTATGTCTTTACCTACGTTAATAACAGCCTTCTAGTTCTTTATCTATTTCTGCCCTATAATAATGTTAAACCGTCCGATATCTATAATTCGGAACGTCGCTTCTATAGTGCGACCAGCTAAGGTAGTCTTTAATAGCATTGTTAGGGGGCGCCGCCCAGCCCAGGTCCTAGACCTAAGCTAGCTGTTGCCCTAAGGACTGCAACTTAGCGGCGCTAGTACGACCCTACCCCCTATACGGATTTACTAACATAACCCCACTCCTGTACAAAGGGAGAATCCTATAGCCCTATATAGAGGGGAATTGCTGCCCCTCTAAACGGAAGGAAAACTCTGCACTACTATACAGAGGGAAACTCCCAATCCCCTATACAGAGTGTAAACCTTGCACCCCTATATAGAGGGAAATTGCTAGCTTGGCTTTGGAGATACAAATTGTACAGCAGCAGACGACGAAGGAACTGCCTATTAGTTTCTTTATATAGATACCTAACCTTAAGTTTCTAAACTAAGATTCTTAAGCCTTTACATTAGGAACTAATCTTACTGTCGGTAACTGCGGTAATACAGCGAAGATAGACAGCGACATCTCTACAGGACCTACGGTTATACAGGATTAGATACACTGCGCGTACGAGGAGCTACTAGCATACAAGAGGCAGCTTAAACAGCAAGTAAGCTACTAGGCTACGATAATTTCCTAAATGGAACAGGAGCTACGACAGCTTAGGGCGTCCGATTGCGATCCGACCCCTACGACGACGACGACAGACACGATAGCCTATACCCTAGCCTCTAAGAGCAAACTCCCTAATGTTACTACTTACGATAGTAAGGCTCTAGCTAAGTACCCCTCCTAGGCTGCCTAGATATGCTCTAAGCTTCTAGTCGACTTAGGAGCATACCCGACCGAGCTAGACAAGGTAGTGTACCTCTTTAGAAGGTTAAAGGGCAGGGCGGCAGCACGGATTCTGCTGTACTACGAGATAGCTATTGCTAACATAGCAATAGCAAATACGACGATGCTCTAGGCAGCTCTTAACAGGAGCTACAAGGACCTAGACTGCGAGAGCCGAGCACTCCTACAGGTTAATACGATAAAGCAAGGGCGTAAGACTATACGAGAGTTCCTCGCAGAATACAACTAGACCCTAGTAGAGGTAGGAGGACTCTAATAGGAGGACAGGGTAAAAATTACTACCTTAGAGGTAGGCTTCTCTAAGGAGATTATAACGGGACTAGTAGGCGTAATGCGACTAGCTACATACGAGGAATTCTGTAATCTCCTTAGGATAGTCGACGACTAGCAGTGCAGGCTTAGACGGATAAGCTGCGCCTATAAGATGCGACAACCCCTCTAGCAGCAGACGGATGCTATAGACTAGGAACTAACGATAGCGAGAGTAACGGCAGCCGTTACTGTACGGCCAAGGGCTGCTGCTAAAAGGGCATAGTAGGTAGATATAGCTACCCTTAACAAGAGAAGAGCAGAAGGGAGCTGCTATAGGTATAGCAAGATAGGCTACACTGTACAGAATTACAGGCTTTTGCTAGTAGAGAGATCTAGGGGACGGCCGACTACTGTAAGGGTAGCAACTACGGCGCCCTAACAAGAGAATTAAGAGTCCCCCTTAGACGATAATAAGTTAGGAAAAGAGTAGCCTCTAAGCAAAGGCTCTACTAGAGGCGTATACGAGATAGATTGCTAAATCAAAGCACTACTTAGCTATCTTTTAAGAGGAATTACATAACGACTACGCCGTTTATCGTACGACCTACGCTAAACGGGACCGCTATAGCGCGGACACTAATTAACACAGGATGTTTAGTGTACAGAGTAATTAGCGAAGACTTCGTATAGAGACACTACATTAAGACGACCCCTACTGTACCTGTACGTATACTAGGTATTACTAGGCGAGGAATGGACATTACCTATATAGTAAAAGTGACGATAGAGCTATAGGGATACTATAAGCAGGACTTATACTTCTATGTCGTACAGGACAAGTTAGGGTATAACCTAATATTAGGGAAGCTATAGATAGAGCATTAGCAGGGCAAGCTAGACGTTGGACGAGGACGGCTGTACCTAGCAGTAACGAAGCAGAGGCTCTAAGACTAAGGGAGGGTTCTATAGGGCGGCAATGCTAAGGCTGAAATCAACACTGCGACTACAGACATTAAGAAGGTATTAGCGCTTAAGAAGGCGACGGACCCCTATACGAAGCTCCTAGCAGAATACGCAGAATACCTAGACCTCTTCGAGCTAAAGTCGGCCTCGAAATTGCCACTATATCAAGGAGAAGGAATTAACTATAATATCTAGCTAGAGCCCTGTCCAGATAGGAGTCTGCCCGAAGTACTATACGGCCTACTGTACATTATATCTTCTAGAGAACTCCTAGTACTGCGCAAGACACTGGACGATCTACTTGCTAAAGGTTTTATTTGCGTAAGTACCTCGTCTATAGGAGCCTTAGTGCTGTTTGTCTATAAGGAGGGAAGGCCGGCTTGCGTTTCTGCGTAGACTATAGAGGTATTAACGCAATTACTAAGAAGGACCGGTACCCCCTACCCCTTATTAAGGAGACTCTCGGACGAATCAGCAAGGCAAAGTAGTTTACTAAGCTTAACGTAGTCTCGGCTTTCTAGAAGATACGGATTAAGGAAGGCTATAAATAGATAACTGCCTTCTATACGAGATATAGTCTTTTCGAGTAGCTTGTTACCCCCTTTAGCCTTGCCAACGTACTAGCAACCTTCTAGAGGTACATTAACAGGTCTCTATAAGGGTTACTAGACGACATCTGTTTGGTATACCTCGACGGCATACTGATTTTACAAATGGCACCTATACAGACTACGTACAGGACGTTAATAAGGTACTAGATTGACTATAACAGGCTGGCTTGTACCTCGACATCGACAAATATAAATTCGGTATACAACGTACGAAATACCTAGGGTTCATTATCGAGGCAGGGAAAGGCATTAGTATAGATAGGAAGAAGATTAATGCTATTAAGCAATAGAAGCCGCCCACAAGTGTTAAGGGCGTACAGGAATTCCTTAGGTTTGCCAACTTCTACCGCTAGTTTATACAGAACTACTTAGAGATTGTACGCCCCTTAGTCGAGCTCATATACAAGGACAAGCAGTTTAAGAAGATAGACGAGTGTAATAGGAGCTTTAATAGCCTAAAGGAGCTCTTTACTACAGGACTAACGCTTGCCGCCTTCGACCTGGAACGTACTACGATACTGGAAACCGACTCTTTAGGGTATTGTATAGGAGGTATCTTGTTATAGGTAGGCTCGGACGGACTCCTACACCTATACGCGTACTTCTCTAAGAAGAACTCCCTAGCTAAGTGCAACTACCCTATCTATAACAAGGAATTGCTAGCAGTCGTACGATGTTACAAAGTATAGGATAGAGAACTCCGCATAGTTCCCGAGTTCCTCGCCCTAACCGACTACAAGAACCTTAAGTACTTTACGCAACCCCGGAAGCTGTCTAAGAGATACGTACGATAGGCGATGTACCTAAGCTGCTTTAATATAAGACTCTAGTATCGCAAGGGAAAGGACAACAGCAGGGCCGATACGCTATCTAGACAGAATCAGGATATGCTAACAACATACGAGGACGACTAGCTAAAATTACGAACATTCCAGATGTTTAAGGAGGAGCTAGGCGAAGGGACTATCTGCCTAGCAGTAATACATATATAGAAACTATAGCTATAGGTATAGGAAGAGGCAGTAGAAAAGGACGACGTTTGCTAAGGGGCCTATACAGCGATCTAAGGAGGACAGCGGAAGCTCCTAGTAGAGCTTTACCTTAAGGTGTCGGCAGCAGAGTTTATAGTAAACGAGGAGAACAACCTAAAGTTTAGGAATCGGATTTAGGTCCTAGCAGACGAGAATCTCTATATAAGCTTAATACAACGGGCGTATAATTCTATAGTAACTAGGCACCTAGGGCGCGAGGAGACGTACAGCATTGTCGCTAGGGACTACTGCTAGCCGGCGATAGCAAAGGACATCCGTAGGTTCGTACAGAACTGCGATGTCAGCAGACGGACGAAGCCCTAGCGTAAACTAAAGCATAGGCTGCTAAAACCCCTACTAATACTAGACCGGCCCTAGCAAGACCTAAAAGTAGACTTTATTACAGACCTCCCTAAGAGCGACGGACGGCAGAACATGATAGTAGTTACGGACAAGCTAACAAAGGGGGTAATATTAGAAGGAATAGACTCTATTGCGGCTAAAGATACTGCTTAGGCATTTATACAGACGACGTTCAGCAAGCACAGGTTCCCTAGGTTAATTGTATCGGACTAGGGTATATAGTTTACGAGTTAGCTCTAGGCAAGGGTATATTAATTGTTAAACGTAGAGCGTCGCCTATTAACTGCATAGTACCTATAGACGGACAGCGCGACAGAGAGGGTCAATTCGACGTTGGAAGCGTACCTCCAAGCGTACGTCGACTATAACTAGACAAACTAGAACCGCCTCCTCCCTATAGCAGAGCTGGCTATTAATAGCTATATAGCTAACGCAACCAGATTGTCCCCCTTCTTTATAGCCTATAGATACGACTACTCCCTGCTCCTACCGACCCTAAGTAACACTACCCTACGCCCTGTACGATCCCTAATTTAGCAGAGAGAGGCTATCGTACGGACGATTACGAATGCCTATTAATAGGTAAAAGCAAGTCTGGCTATAGCTTAACAGAATGCGGAAGAGCAGGCCAACAAGGGACGACAGGCTGCACTAAGGTACAAGGTAGGAGATAAGGTCTAGCTAAACTAGCGCAACATCCGTACAGACTGGCTAAGCAAGAAACTGGATTAGAAGAACCGGAAGTTTACAGTAGTCCGACTAGTAGGGACATACGCTGTATAACTTAACACTTCCCTAGGGATCTACCTAGTCTTCTATATAGACCTCGTACGGCTAGCATATACGGACCCCCTACTGCACTAGACGACGGACGACGCGCGCCCTCTAGCGATTATTACTAAAAGCTAGGAAGAGTATAAGGTAGAGGAAATCCTTAAGAGCCAAAGGAAGCGGAAGAGGGCAGAGTACTTGATTAAATAGAGAGGGTAGGCAGAGCCTATATAGGAACCGTACGAGGCCCTATAGGACATAACTACGCTAGATAGGTAGGAGGAGAACTCCTGCCCGGTTACAGTAACACTGCGCTGTACAGCAAGAAGGGACACGATCTACCCTAGATATAGGGCAGCCGCCAGCAACTCGGGTTGCCGAAGGATCGGGAATTAAGACGTAGGACCCTACCGGATCCTACTAACACTACACTGTACTACACTGTATAGAAGGGAGCAGAGGGAAGGGAACAGCTAGGAGACAGGTAGGAATAAGAGTAGAAGTAAGAGGGGAACGAGAGCAACACTCTCTGAAAGCTTTTATATACTACCTTAGGATAGCTTACTAGCTACTACCCTCTAGAACTAGGGCAGCCGACTCTATACCCGAAATCTTAATTACCTCCCGGCCGGCAGGGGCCCCAACACTGGAAGGAGTAGAAGAGCAGCTTAGTAGCATCCTGCTGCTTATTAATGTAGTACCTAAGATGTTAGCTGGGACTGTATAAAGGAGGAAGACTATACGAACTAGAAGCGGAGTTGCTAGCTAAGCTGAACATTCTACAGCTAGAGGTAGAGGTATAGGAGGATAGGCTAGCAACTACAAGAGAGCTACGACAGCACTAGGCGGACGGAATAGTAGCGTTAGTAGTAGTAGTAGTTAGTAGTAGTAGTAGTTTTAGTAATTTTAGTAGTAGTAGACAGCTAGGCAGACGGATAGCAGATAGGGAAATAGAAGAGAAAGAGGAGAAGAGAGAGAGAAGGGGGGAAGGCTTAATATACAGGATAGTAGCTGCCTGCTATATAAGGCAATAGCAACTAGGGCAGCTACTACAACTATATAAGGGAGGGCAAACGAGGCAACTACAACCTAGTGCCTAGACAAGCGACGGCCCTGTAGACGACCGGACAGAGGCGGGAACATCTACCTAGAAGCTAAACTCTAGACAGCGACTAGGGCATAGGGACAGAGCTAGACGGCCCGCTGCTGCCAGACCGTACGGCTAGGACGCAGAGTATATAGCTAGGGCTATAGGGTAGGAGGTAAATAGACAGACGGGACTAAGCACCTCCTGCACCTTCGTAACTGCTCGCAGGTCCTCCTCCGCCTTAGCTTTAGCATCCTTAAAGTAGTAAACGGAATCGGTTAAGATTAGGTAGAAGCAATCTAGCACTACCTGCCTTCCCTGCTAGCAGATCCTCCTCCGCCTTAGCTATAGGATCTAGATAGACAGGGCTAAGGTTGCAACGGCGTAGAGGGAGGGCATCTAGCAGGTATTGCTAACTAGCAAGTGCCTAGACGAAGACGGGAAAGCGCTACCTGCTAGAGGAACCCTAAGAGCTAAGGGTATACAACATACTGTTGTACAAAAGAAGCACTATAAGAAGGGAGGGGGGTATTGTTAGGAGGCGCTGCCCAGCCTAGGTCCTGGACCTAAGCTAGCCGTCGCCCTAAGGACTGCGACTTAGCAGCGCTAGTACAACCCTACCCTCTGTACAGAGTTACCGATACGACCCTACTCCTGTATAGAGTGAGAATCCTATAGCCCTATACAGAGGGGAATTGCCGCCCCTCTAGACAGAGGGAAAACTCTGCACTACTGTATAGAGGGAAACTCCCGATCCCCTATACAGAGTATAAACCTTGCACCCCTATATAGAGAGAAATTGCTAGCTTAGCTTTATAGATATAGATTGTACAGCAGCAGACAACGAAGGAACTGCCTACCAGTTCCTTTATATAGATACCCAACCTTAAGTTTCTAAACTAAGATTCTTAAGCCTTTACAAGTATATAATAAGTAACACTCTCTATGTCTTGTCTGTTATATACCGAAATTCGCGTCGGCGATGCTAATTCTACTAGATAACTGTATCTGTTTATTAGTTTCTAGACTAGTTAATAGTAGATCGCTGCGCTAATAAGTGCTCCTATATTAATAAAAGCTCTTAACTAAAGGGGGCAGTGTAAGCCGTTAAGGGAGTAGACAGTAATTAGAAGGATAATAGCAGTCTCTGCATTTACTTCCACTGCTGCGAAGAGCAGATCGGTACAACTGTTAATGCTTGCTTCTTCTAGTAGTGCGGATCGTATTGGTGCCCTATTGTCTATACTGGATAGGGTGTTGCAGCGGCAGAAAGGGGTGGAACTAAGTAATAGGGTAGACCCTTAGAATTTCGGCTCGGCCCTTCTGGACTAAGCCGGGCCTTAGCGCACCCACCCCTAAAGCCCTTACACACTACTAGATAGATTCCTTTCCCTCTTTAGTTCGAGATATAGTTATTAGAACAGCCGTATTAAATTATATCCGCGTGCTCGGATTATTATATCTTAAGCTTACTAACTATACTAACTCCGTACTGCGCGAAAGGGACTGTTAAACTGCATCCGGCTACCCGAATAACGCATGCGCATACAACAAACCAAAACACATCAGTACTGTAAGAAGACTTTAGAGGGCTTCTTAACGGTAGAGGGCGGCGTTATAGGCTGCAGCGGAAAGAGAAAGACTAACAGAGCGAAGGATAGGCGCGCTAGCCTCCTAGACGACGGAGCGAGCGTCGAAGGTCTTACAGAAGAAGAGACGAATAAAGTGAAAGAGGGCATAGCCGGCTATAAGGAGCTGTACGCCTGTACGCTAGACGAGCTCGAGGTATACCTAGCGGAACACGGACCTAGAAAGGTATACGACACTATTACCTTTATTAAGAAGACGTTCTATAAGAAAATAGAAGAGAGTAAGCAGTTAAGAGAAGAAATAGAAGTAGTAATAGCCGAGAAGGAATCGGCAGAGACTATTATCGATATGCTAGAGAACTAAGCGGCAAATCGACTAGTGCAACTAAAGGCGCTAAAGGCTTAGTTAGCTAACATGGAGGCAGCGACGTCGCCGTTACCGCTGTTACTATAAGAAAACTAAGCAGAGACTGCCTTACTAGCGGCCTACAGTTAAGGTAGCACTGCGATAACGTTACTACCTAATCTACTAGCCTTTAGTAATAGAGACCCTAAAGACTAGGAGGCATTTAAGAAGAAGATAAAGAATAAGATAAACCGCGATTATGCTAGAAGCAGTAAAGAAGACAGACTGGCCAACCTGGAATCGCGACTAGAATGCGAAGCGTTCTTACTAGTAGCGGACCTAGAAGATGTAACCGCCGACGAGGCGATTAAAGCCCTTAACTAGCGCTTCGGAGACCCCTTCCGAAAGAAGACAGTCTGTAAGCAACTAGATAAAATTAACTAAAACCGGCTAACGTTTAAGGAGTTTTACAGACTGTTTAGGAAGTATACTATTAGAGCTAAAGTTTCTAAAGACGAGCAGCTGCACTTACTAAGGCAGAAGTTGAACCCTGAACTAGCTGGAGCTATAGCTTCGGTAGAAGATAAAGATTCTAAGAGCTTCGTGCATTAGGCGAGGATTACTGCCAGAAACTTGAACGCGTATAGGAAATCGGCGGCGCGCGAATCGAACTAGAAGCTATTGTCGGCGCTAACAACACGACCCCCTGCTCCTTTCTGACAAAGCCCCTAGCAGCTATCCTATTCGCCGCGCTTGTCGTTCGTCCCTACCTGCTACGCGTACAGAAAACCTGGCTATATAGCTACTAGATGCCAAGCGACGGCTTAGCAGAAGCAGGAATATCGTGCTACGAAGCCACTGCCACTAAGGAAGACTGTCCAAGCTATAGAGCCGGCACCGAACGACACCGACAGTATAGATAGTAGAGTGTTACTAAGAATCTTAGGAAAAGACTAGCTAGACGGATAGGACCCCTATCTAGTATAGACAATGGGGCACTGCTACGAACTACACCGCCGGAAGAAGGGAGTATTAATAGTTGTAACGATCCGCTCTTAGCGGCAGTAGAAGTAAATACGGAGACAGCTATTATCTGATCTGACTGCAGTAGACGCAAGGTCAATACCCGTCTTTAATAACTATATCCAAGGCTAGAGAGGAAAGAATCTACGTACAAGCGGAGGTGCAGTATTTGAGTGTGCAGCTGCCAAGCCTGGTCCTGCCAAGCCTAGCTGCCAGCTGTCTACATCCACATCCGTATCACTACCGCCCTCCCTAACCAGCGATTGCCCTCAATCGCAATCAATCCATTAATCGCAATCAGCCAATCAGGTCGCACCAATCCAGGTCGCAAATTCAGCTTCGCTATTGGCCAATCAGGTCGCTCCAAAACAGGTCGCTTTTGAGGTCGCTTTTAAGCTTCAATTTCCGTGCGTTTTGAGCCTCAATCTCGTGCCTTTTTGCCGTCACTTTGGTGCCTTAATTGGTGCCTTGTTTGCTGCAGAGGTCGCAGAGGTCGCCGCCTACGTATGTCGCTTTTTCGACGGTCGCTTCTCAGACAGTCGCAGAGGTCTCAGAGGTCGTCGAGGTCGCAGAGGTCGCAGCTGCAGCGGTCGCAGCTGCAGAGATTGTCAGGGCTGCGGAGGTCGCGGAGGTCGTTAAGGCCGCGGAGGTCGCAGAGGTCGTTAAGGCCGCGGAGGTCGCAGAGGTCGCAGAGGTTGTCTTGCAAACACATGTCGCTTCTCGAGCCGTCTCGAGCCGTCGCTTCTCAAACGGTCGCAGAGGTCTCGGAGGTCACGGAGGTTCTTAGAGGTCGCGGAGGTCGCAGAGGTCGCCAAAGGTCGCGTAGGTGCTTCTGAACTGTCGCTTCTTAGACGGTCGCTTCTCGACGGTCGCTTCTCGACGGTCGCTTCTCGACGGTCGCTTCTCGACGGTCGCTTCTCGACGGTCGCTCGCTCGCTTCTTAACGGTTGCAGAGGTCTTGGAGGTCGTCGGGGTCGCGGAGGCTTCCAGAGGTCGCAGAGGTCTCGGAGCTCGCAGAGGTCGCGGAGCTCGCAGAGGTCGCGGAGCTCGCAGAGGTCGTAGGGGTCGCCTTGCAAACATATGTCGCTTCTCGAGCCGTCGCTTCTCGACGGTCGCCTTGCCTGTGCTTTGCCTGGTGCTCGTGCCTAGGTGCTCGTGCCTTAGTGCTCGTGCCTTGTGCTCTGTAGCTGGTGCTCTGCAGCTGGTGCTCTGCAGCTAGTGCTCTGCAGCTGGTGCTCTGCAGCTGGTGCTCTGCCTTGTGCTCTGCCTTGTGCTCTGCCTGGTGCTCTGCCTGGAGCTCGTGCCTGCCTACAGCTATGCCTCTGAACTGTGCTGCTTCTGAACCTAAGCAGTGTGTGTTGTCTGCAGCAGCTGTGCCTGCTCTGCAACAGCTGTGCCTGTCTGTAGCAGCTGTGCCTGTACCTAGGTGCTCTTGCTCTGTGCTCTTGCTCTGTAGCTGGTGCTCTGCAGCTGCGAGCTAGGTACTGAGCCGGGTCCTAAGCTTGGGGCTCGCTAGTGCTTGGGGCTCGCTAGTGCTTGGGGCTCGCTAGTGCTTGGGGGCCCGTACTCGGTGCTCTGCCTTGTGCTGGCCTTGATTGCTGAATGTCCTGATTGGCCTTGTCCGAATAGAATGGTCTGTTAAAGACCTGAATTGGTCTGTCAAAGACCCAAAAAAAACGAATGTCGTCGCCCTAGGTCCTGCTAGGTGCGCTCTCGTCGTCGTCGCTCTCGTCGTTATCGCTCTCGTCGTCGTCGCTCTGTCGTCGCTCTCGCTCGTCGCTCTCGCTCCTCGTTCTTATCGCTCCTACATCGTCGCTCTCACTCTCGTCCTTGTCGCTCCTACATCGTCGCTCTCGCTCTCGTCCTTCTTGCTCTCGTCCTTCTCGCTCTCGTCCTTCTCGCTCTCGTCCTTCTCTCGCTCTTCTTTAAAACTCTCTCTTCTTCTCGATAGGGGCACTTCTCTTCCCTAAGACTCTTCTTCTCGAAACTCTTCTTCTCGGTCGGGGGAGGGTAGAGTAGTATGCACATGCACAATTAAGTAACCGGATATAATTCGACGGCCTCCTTTGTACGTATACAGTACACACTCTAGGTTGATTGCACGTACGTTAATCGAGTACCCGGATGTAATTCAACAGGCTCTTTCGCGTAGTGCAGGTTGGGTGTTGGAGTGAGCCTTGGATATAATGATCTGACTGCAGTAGACGCAAGGTCAATACCCGTCTTTAATAACTATATCCAAGGCTGGAGAGGAAAGAATCTACGTACAAGCGGAGGTGCAGTATTTGAGTGTGCAGCTGCCAAGCCTGGTCCTGCCAAGCCTAGCTGCCAGCTGTCCACATCCACATCCGTATCATTATCCTTCTAATTACTGTCTACCCTCTTAACGGCTTACACCGCCCCCTTTAGCTAAGAGCGTTTATCGATACAGGAGCGCTTATTGGCGCCGCGATCTATTATCGACTAGTCCAGAAACTAATAAAAGGATATAGTTATCTAGTAGAGCTAGCGTCGCTGACGCGAATTTCGGTATACAACAGACAACATACAGAGAGTGTTACGTATTATGTGCTATTAAAGACTACCTTAGCTGGTCGCACTACAGAAGCGACGTTTAGAGTTATAGATATCGGACGGTTTAACATTATTATAGGACAGAAATAGATAGAGAACTAGAAAGCTGTTATTAACATAGCTAAAGGCACACTCGGATTCAAAACCTAGCAGAGTGCAGCCGCCGCTGCGGAATCAAACGTTACGGCTATTAAAGCGGTTCCCACCAACCGTTCCGATCCCCTGGACATCGTCGGAATAAAAAGCTTAGAGGCTCTAACGACTCTTGCGAAGTCGCTAGAGAATAAGATCTACGCTGTCTCGATAAAAGACATCGAAGATTACTAGAAGATAATAGCAGAGGAAGAAGTGGACCTGTTAGAGATGTTACTAAAAGAACTCTATAGTTACACTAACGTGTTCTTAAAAGCCGACTCTAACCTCCTGCTGCTCTACGGACTAGAATACGACAACAAGATCCAGCTAAATAAAGGAGCTACGCTGCTAAGAACCGATCCCCTAAGACGGTTATCGCCAGCTAAGCTAGACTAAGTAGAGGTGTTTGTTCGAGAAAACCTAGCGAAGAAGTTTATTACGCCAAGCTCCGCTGAGTATACGTTGCCGATTGTTTTTGTACGGAAACCCGGAGGTAGTCTGCAACTGTACGTAGACTACCGAGGTCTTAATAAGGTTACTAAGAGAGACGTATATCTACTGCTGCTAATTGATAAGACTATACAACGAGTAGCGAAAGCTAAGTAGTTCAGCAAGCTAGACATTTGCTAAGCGTTCTACCGACTAAGGAACGAAGAAGGAAAGACCGAAGACCTTACGACATTCGCTACGCGTATAGGCAACTTTAAGTAGTTAGTTATACCTTTCGGCCTTACTAACGCCCTGGCTGTATAGCAACGCTTTATAAACTACACCTTTATAGATATGCTGGAACGGTTTGTATTAATTTACTTAGACGATATTCCTATCTACACTAATAGAACGAGAGAGCAGCGCACAGACCACATTAAGAGAGTGCTAACTAGGTTCCGCAAGGTTGGATTAAACTCGGATACGAAGAAGAGCGAATACTACTAGACTAAAGTTAAGTATCTCGGTCTTATCGTTAGAAGAGAAGGAATTCGGATAGACCCCTTAAAGGTCGCTGCCGTAGCGGAATAGAAGCAACCGAAGTCCGGAAACACTACCTAAATCAGAGCCTTTCTCGGATTCTGCAGCTACTATCGGCGATTTATTAAGGACTTTAGCAAGATAGCAAGACCCCTAAACGAGGCATTAAAGAAGGAGGCCGCTGGCCTATAGAATAAGAAGTGCTTAGACGCTTTTTATTAGCTAAAAGAAGCAGTGGCCTCGGCGCCAGTGCTAGCGCACTTCTGACTAGAAAAGACAATCTACTTAGAGACAGACGCATACGATATAGTAACCGCAGGGGTCCTTTCTTAATATAGCGACAACGAAACCCTCCATCCGGTAGCTTTCTTTAACAAGTATATAAACGAGACTAAGCGGAACTACGCTATCTACGATAAAGAACTGTTAGCTATTATCCAGGCTTTCGAGGAGTGGAAGCTAGAGCTTATAGCTAGAAAGAGCACAGTCCAGGTCCTTACGGACTACGGCAATAGTAGTAGAGCCGAAGACCCTAAGCAAACGCGCTACCTCGATTATCTCTATTGGCTTCCGTACCGATAGAGCGGACGCAGTTTTTCTTCTTCTTCTTTCAGAACTATTATTTTCTAAGCCACTTAGGCTTCGGCTTCCTCGGGTTCCGGATGTAAAACTCTCTTAGCAGCTCTGCCGAATTCCGAAGATTCTCGACTGGATACTATTTATAATCTTCTAGCTATCCTTTCTATAAGATTCTCGCTTCGATAGACCCTCTTATCTTTCTTATATCTATTACATCTTCTACATCCTATTCTTCTTCTTTACTATTTATCTCGATCGGCAGGGGTTTAGCAAACCCCTCATCTGGAAGACCGTCTTTAGGGTCTAAACTTAGCAGATCTAAATAGAAGACATCGTAGATCCGGAACGATTTCGGTAGTTAGAGCCGATAAGTTAGCGGCGACCTCTTTTCTACTATCTTAAACGGACCTACGGAGCAGGGGTTAAGCTTGGCGTTGCCTTTTAGCCTCAGGTTCTGCGTGTTGAGCTATACCTTCTAGCCTTCTTCGAATTCTATTAATAACTGCTTTCTATTAGCTCGAGTTACTATCTTCTTCTAGGCCGATTCTATCGCCTCTTTCGCCACCCGGATCGCCTCTTCTATCTGATATTTAAGCGCTTCTGCCGCCGCGGCGGCGACTCTCTTTGACGAGGTAGCGGTAGAAGGTCCCGAAGAGCTAGGCGGCTGAAAACTTATTCTCGGAAGATAGCTACGAGTTATCTCGAACGGCGCCAGTAAGGTGGCCTCGGACTGTACCGAATTAGCGCAGAAATCGGCTATTAGCAATACCTTAACCTACTCTGCTTAATAATGGCTGCAGAAGATTCGTAGGTATTTCTCTATCTTGCAGTTAGCTACTTTAGACTGGCTGTCGGTCTAGGGGTAAGCGGCTATGCTAAGCTTTCTGCGAATTCCGAGAACTTAGTTAATAGCCTTCTATACGTCCGCAGTAAATTGAGGACCCCTATCCGTAGTAATAGTGTCCGGCAGACTATAGTACTTCTATATATATTGAATTAGCATTTTCGCTGTCTCTTCTACAGTAGTTCCTTTATCCTTCGCTTAGTAGGGGATAAAGTAGCGTTCCTTGCTTAGCCGATCTACTACGTTAAGCGTAGTGTTGTATCTATTGGAGTCCGGCAGGCCGGTTACGAAATCTATCGTAATATACTGCTATAGTTTCTCGGGGATCGGAAGTGGCTTCAATAGGCCGGCCGGAAGGCTATAACGTAGTTTCGCGGCTCGACACACCTAACAGTTAGCGATAAGCCAGTGGATTCGCTTAAAGATCCGCGGAAACTAGTAGATCGTTCTTATAGCCCCTATCGTCTTCTTCGCGCTAGTATAGCCAACATCCTTAGAACTATAGACTAGCTGGATAGCCTCTGTAATTAGCTCTTCTGGAACTATTAGCTTCCCTAAACCGGTTTTGCCTAGCTTCTGCTGCTAATTAAGCTGCTCTACTTTCTCCTAGAGCGTCCCTTCCTTAGTCGGCGGCTCTACTACTGCGTAGATCCCTGCTTCTCTTAATACCTCGATGTCCACTATCCGCTCGGTTAACACCTTCTGGAACATGTTCGGATCTTCTTTCGTGCAGCTGGTTTTTCCTTCTCTTCTTGTTAGTACGTTAGCTTTTCTATTTTAAGCTCCGGGTTAATAGGTAATCTTAAAGTCGAATCTGGATAAGTAGGTGGCCTACTGAGCTTGGCGGAGATCCGGGCACGCAGATAAGATTCAATACGGCCTTTTTGATAACTATATCTCGAACTAGGGAGGGAAAGGAATCTATGTAGTAGTAGACTAGAGCTTTGGGGGTAGTGTGCCAAGGCCCGGCTCGGTCCAGAAGGGCCGAGCCGAAATTCCGAGGGTCTACCCTATTGCTCAGTCCCACCCCTTTCTACCGCCGCAACACCACCCCCCTCCCTTATTAGCAGTCGCCCTCGACCGCTTACTTATCTGTTCCTTATTTTTTTTTTTAGATTTACATTGTTACTATCTGACGTCTTTACTTAGCGTCTATCTGATCCGTTCTATCTGATCGGAGCTAGCGGTTACCCGAGCTGCGGCGTAACCGGTCCGTGCGCTATCGTGTGGGTCTATATAGATCTATTTGCTGCTCGCTATCTTCTTCTTTTTTTCTTTCTCTACTAAGGCCTTTGGCGCTACCGCGAGGCTGCTTTAATAGCGGCCGCTTCGTTCTTCGTCGTTACATTCCTTTCGGCGGATAGCGGTAACAGAGAGCAAAGATAGTTACGAGGCAGGCCGACGCGGTGGCGCCGTTCTTGGCCTTACCGCTCTATCTGCCGGTCCTGGCCAGTAGTGGTAGTAGTAAGGCCCAAGACAACGGCCGGCAGATTCTACGATCGTTTCTATCGGCTTCCGCGTCGATAGAGCGGACGTAGATTTTCTTCTTCTTTATCGACTTTCGAGCTATACAGGCCTCGGCTTCCTCGGGTTTCGAACGTAAAATTCTCTTAGCAGCTCTACCAAATTCCGGAGGTTCTCGGCTGGATACTATTTATAGTCTTCCGGCTATCCTTTCTATAAGATCCTTGCTGTAATTGATCCTCTTTGTCTTCTTATATCTATAACATCTTCTACCTCCTATTCTTCTTCTTCGCCTTCTATTTCGATTAGTGGGGGTTTATCGAACCCCTAATCCGGAAGACTATCTTTAGGGTCTAGGCTTAACAGATCCGAATAGAAGACATCGTAGATCCGGAATAATTTCGGCAGCTAGAGCTGGTAGGTTACTGCGACCTCTTTTCTACTATCTTAAACAGGCCTACGTAACGAGGGTTGAGCTTCGCGTTGCCTTTTAGCCTTAGGTTCTACGTGCTGAGCTATACCTTTTGGCCTTTCTCGAATTCTATTAGTGACCTCTTTCTATTAGCTCGAGTTACTATCTTCTTCTAAGCTGATTCTATCGCCTCTTTCGCTACCTTAATCGCTTCTTCTATCTGAGATCGGAGCGCTTCTGCCGCCGCCGCAGCGATTCTCTTCGACGAAGTAGTAGTAGAAGGTTCTAAAGAGCTGGGTTCGTTTAGCGGCTAAAAGCTTATCCTTAGAAGATAACCGTATGTTATCTCAAACGGCGCCAGTAAAGTGGCTTCCGACCGTGCTGAATTAGCGCAGAATTCGGCTATTGGCAACATCTTAATCCACTCCTCTTAATAATAGCTGCAGAAGATTTGTAGATACTTTTCTATCTTACGGTTGGCTACTTTGGACTGACTGTCGGTCTAAGGGTAAGCAGCTGTGCTAAGCTTTCTACAAATTCCAAGGGCTTAGTTAATAGCTTTCTATACGTCGGCGGTGAATTAAGGACCCCTATCCGTAGTAATAGTATCCGGTAGGCCGTAGTGCTTCCACACGTGCTGGATTAACATTCTCGCCGTTTCTTCTGTAGTAGTTCCTTTATCCTTAGCTTAGCAGGGGATGAAATAGCGTTCCTTGCTCAGTCGATCCACTACGTTAATCGTAGCGTCGTATCTATCTAAATCCGGCAGGCCGGTTACGAAGTCCATTGTAATGTGCTGCTATAGTTTCTCGAGGATCGGAAGTGGCTTCAACAGGCTGGCCGGAAGGCCGTAACGCGGCTTCGCTGCTCGGCACACGTAACAGTTAGTAATAAACCGATGTATCCGCTCGAAGATTTGCGGAAACCAGTACGTCTTCCTTATTGAGTCTATCGTCTTCTTCGATCCTGCGTAACCAACATCCGTAGAGCTATAGACGAGCTGGATAACCTCTGTAATCAGTTCTTCTAGAACGATCAGTTTCCCTAAGCCGGTTTTGCCGAGCTTCTGCTGCTAATTAAGCAGTTCTACTTTCTCGTGCAGCGTCTCTTCTTTAATTAGCAGCTCTATCGCACAGATCCCTACCTCTTTTAACACCTCGGCGTCTAATATTCGTTCTGTTAGCACTTTCTAAAACATGTTCGAATCTTCTTTTGCGCGGCTAGTCTTTCCTTCTCTTCTCGTTAGCATATTAGCCTTTCTATTTTGAGCTCCTGGTCGATAGGTAATCTTGAAATCGAATCTAGATAAGTAGGCGGCCTACCGGGCCTAGCGCCGTAATAGCTTCTGCGTCTTTATAAAGTAGGTCAGTAACTGGTAGTCCGTAAGGACCTGGACCGTGCTCCGTCCAGCTATAAGCTCTGGTTTCCACTCCTCGAAAGCCTGAATAATAGCTAGCAGCTCTTTGTTATAAATAGCGTAGTTCCTCTTAGCATTATTTATAGACTTGCTAAAGAAAGCTACCAGATAGAGAGTCTCGTCGTCGTTAGCGTATTGAGAAAGGACCCCTGCTGTTACTGTGTCGGAAGCGTCTGTTTCTAGGTAGATTGTCTTTTCCGGTCGGAAGTGCGCTAGCACTAGCGCTAAGGCTACCGCTTCCTTTAGTTAGTTGAAAGCTTCCGTACACTTCTCGTTCTATAGGCTAGCGGCCTCCTTCTTTATCGCCTTATTTAGGGGTCTCGCTATCTTACTAAAGTCCTTAATAAACCGTCGATAGTAGCTGCAGAATCCGAGGAACGCCCTAATTTGCGTAGTGTTTCCGGATGTCGGTTGCTTCTATTCCGCAAAGGCGGCCACTTTCGATAGGTCTATCCGAATTCCTTCTCTTCTGACAATAAGGCCAAGGTATTTAACTTCGGTCTAGTAGAACTCGCTCTTCTTCGTGTCCGCGTTTAATCCGACCTCGCAGAGTCTCTTTAACACCCTCTTAATGTAGTCTGTATGTTGCTCTCTCGTTCCCTTAGTGTAGATAAGAATATCGTCTAGGTAGATAGACACAAACCGTTCCAGCATGTCTATAAAGGTGTAGTTTATAAATCGTTGCTACACTGCCGGCGCGTTGGTAAGTCCGAAAGACATTACTAGCTATTTGAAATTGCCTATGCGCATAGCGAATGTTGTAAGATCTTCAGTTTGTCCTTCTTTGTTTCTTAATCGATAGAAAGCTTAGCAAATATCCAGCTTGCTAAACTACTTAGCCTTCGCCACCCTCTGTATAGTCTCGTCGATTAAAGGCAGCGGATATACGTCTCTCTTAGTGACCTCGTTAAGGCCTCGGTAATCTACGCACAGTCGGAGACCGCCTCCGGGTTTCTGTACGAAAAGAATCGGTAACGCATATTCCGCAGAGCTTGGCGTAATGAACTTCTTCGCTGAGTTTTCTCTAACAAAAACTTCTACCTAGTCCAGCTCCGCTGGCGATAAGCGTCTTAGGGGCTCGGTTCTCGGCAGTGCGGCTCCTTCTTTCAGTCGGATCTTGTTGTCGTATTCCAGTTAGTAGAGCGGCAAGAGGTTGGAGTCAGCCTTTAAAAACACGTTAGTGTAGCTATAGAGTTCTTTTAGTAACACCTCTAGTGGATCCACTTCTTCTTCTGCTATTATCTTCCAGTAGTCTTTAATATCCTTTATTAAGATAGCATAAATCTCGTTGTCTAACGACCTCGCGAGGGCCGTCAAAGCTTCTGAACTTATTATTCCGATCGTGTCTTAAGGGTCGGACCGATCCTTTGGAGCTACTTCGACGGTCGTAACGTTCTGTTCTACTGCGACCTCGGTAACTGATTTGACGGCGGCGGAGCCGCTGTACGGTGTTCTGAATCTAAGTGTGCCTTTACCTACGTTAATAACTGCTCTCTGGTTCTTTATCTATTTCTGTCCTATAATAATGTCAAACCTTCCGATATCTATAATTCGGAACGTCGCCTCTGTAGTGCGGCCAGCTAGGGTAGTCTTCAGTGGTATATAATGCGTGACACTCTCTGTGTCTTGTCCGTTGTACGCCGAAATCTATATCGGTAATGCCAACTCCGCTAGATAGCTGTATCCGTTTATTAGCTTTTGAACCAATCGGTAGTGGATCGCCGCTCCGATAAGGGCTCCCGTGTCGATAAAAGCTCTTAGCTAAAGTGGTTTGCTCGAGCTATCTAGGGGGTGGACAGTAATTGGAAGGATAATAGCTGTTTCCGTGTTCACCTCTACCGCCGCCGAGAGCGGATCGCTACAGCTGTTGATGCTCTTATCTTTTAGTAACGTAGTTCTTGTTGGTACCCTGTTGTCTATACTGGATAGGGGGCCTATCTATCTAGCTGGTCTTTTCCTAGGATTCGCAGTAGCACTCTACCGTCTATGCTGTCGGTGTCGTTCGGAGCTAGCTCGATAGCTTGTATAGTCTTTCTCGGCTGCTGCGGCTGCTTTATAACACGATACTCCTACTTCTGCTTATCTAATGCTTGGCATCTCGTAGCGATGTAGCCAGGCTTTCTATACGCGTAATAGGTAGGGACGAACGACGAACGCAGTAACTAATAAGATAGCTGCAGAGGTGCTCTCCGGAAAGGTGCAGGGGGTCGCGTTGCCTACGTTAATAACGGCTTCTAGTTCGATTCGCGTAATTTCGCGTAAGCGCTCAGATTTCTCGCAGTAACTCTCGCTCGGTGCACGAAGCTCTTAAGGTCTTCGTCTTCTACCGACGCTATAGCCGCAGCCAATTCGGGGTTCAGCTTCTGCCTTAATAGGTAGAGCTGCTTATCTCCCGACACTCTGGCCCTAATAGCATATTTTCGGAATAGCCTAAAGAATTCCTTAAACGTCTGTCGGTTCTGGTTGATCTTGTCTAGCTGCTTACAGGCCGTCTTCTTTCGGAAGGGGTCTCCGAAGCGTTGATCTAGTGCTTTGATCGCTTCCTCGGCGGTTACCTCTTCTAGGTCCGCTACTAGCGAAAAAGCTTCGCCTTCTAATCGCGACTCTAGGTAGGCCAACCTATCCCCAGGACTGTTTCCGGCGTAGTCTCAGTCTATCTTGTTCTTTATCTTCTTCTTAAACGCTTCCTAGTCTTCGGGGTCTCCGCCTCTAAACGCCGGTAGGTCCGGTAGTAATGTTATTAAGGTGCTACCTTAACTGTAGGCTGCTAGCGAGACGGTCTCTACTGGTTCTTCTTGGCGCGGTAGCGGCGACATCGCTGCTTCTATCTTAGCTAACTGAGTCTTTATCGCCTTTAGTTGTACTAGTCGGTTCGCTGCTTAGTTTTCCAGCACATCTATAATAGTCTCGGCCGATTCCTTCTCGGCTCTTACCACCTCGATTTCCTCTCTTAACTGTCTCTTTTCTTCTAGGGTTCTGTAAAACAGCTTCTTAATAAGGTCTATACTGTCGTATACCTTTCCTATTCCGTTCTCGTTTACGTAATCTTTAAGTTCCTCGAGTATACAGTCGTGGATTTTCTTGTATTCGTTTATTTATTCCTTAATCTCTGCGGTCTCTTCTGCTGTAAAACCTCTGATAATGAACTTATTATCGATAACACTAGAGCGCCTACTCGCTCTGTTAGTCTTTTCTCTTCTGCTTCTGCTTCGGCCTGTAACGCCGCTCTCTACTGTTAAGAAGCTCTCTATAGCTATCTTATAGTGCTGTTGTTTGGTTTGTGTAGTGCGCGTGCGTTATTTGGGTGTCTGGATGGTTCAACGGTCCCTTTCGCGCAGCGCGGTAGTAGTGTAGTAAGTAAGTTCGAGATATAATAATCGGGGCACGCAGATAAGATTTAATACAGCCTTTTTAATAACTATATCTCGAACTAAGGAGGGAAAGGAATCTATGTAGTGGTGGGCGAGAGCTTTGGGGGTAGTGTGCTAAGGCCCGGCTCGGTCCGGAAGGGCTAAGCCGAAATTCCGAGGGTCTACCCTATTGCTTAGTCCCACTCCTTTCTACCGCTGCAACAGGCGGCGCGATAGCTTCTGCATCTTTATAAAGTAGGTCAGTAACTAATAGTCCGTAAGGATCTGGACCGTGCTCTTTCTAGCTCCAAGCTCCAGTTTCCACTCCTCGAAAGCCTAAATAAAAGCTAATAGCTCTTTATCGTAGATAGCATAGTTCCGCTTAGCCTTATTTATAGACTTGCTAAAGAAAGCGACCAGATGGAGGGTTTCATTGTCGCTATATTAACAAAGGACCCCTGCGGTTACTGTATCGGAAGCGTCCGTCTGTAGATAGATCATCTTTTCCAGTCGGAAGTGCGCTAGCACTAGCGCCGAGGCGACCGCTTCCTTTAGCTAGTTAAAAGCCTCCGTGCACTTCTTATTCTATAGGCTAGCAGGCCCCTTCTTTAATACTTCGTTTAGGAGTCGCGCTATCTTACTAAAGTCTTTAATAAATCGCCGATAGTAGCTGCAGAACCTAAGAAAAGCTCTGATTTAGGTAGTGTTACCAGACTTCGGTTGCTTCCATTCTGCGACAGCAGCGACCTTTAATAGGTCCATCCGAATTCCTTCTCTTCCGACGATAAGACCGAGATATTTAACCTCGGTTTAGTAGAATTCGCTCTTCTTAGTATCCGTATTTAATCCAACCTCGCAGAGCATAGTTAACACTCTCTTAATGTAGTCCGTGTGTTGTTCTCTCGTTCTATTAGTGTAGATAAGAATGTCGTCTAAGTAAATAGATACGAACTGCTCCAGCATGTCTATAAAGGTGTAGTTTATAAAGCGTTGCTATATAGCTAGCGCGTTAGTAAGCCCAAAAGGCATTACCAACTACTTGAAATTGCCTATACGTACAGCGAATGTCGTAAGATCTTCTGTTTGTCCTTCCTCGTTCCTTAGTTAGTAGAACGCTTAGCGAATATCCAGCTTGCTAAACTACTTGGCTTTAGCTACTTGTTGTATAGTCTTATCGATTAGCGGCAGTAGATATATATCTCTCTTAGTAACCTTATTAAGGCCTTAGTAGTCTACGTATAGTCGGAGACTACCTCCGGGTTTCCGTACGAACAGAATCAGTAACGTATACTCTGCCAAGCTTGGCGTAATAAACTTCTTCGCTAGGTTTTCTCAGACAAACACTTCTACCTAACCCAACTCTGCTAGCAATAATCGTCTTAGGGGCTCGGTTCTCGGCAGCGTAGCTCCTTCTTTTAGCTGGATCTTGTTGTCGTATTCCGGTTAGTAGAGCGGCAGGAGGTTAGAGTCGGCTTTTAAGAACACGTTAGTGTAGCTATAGAGTTCTTTTAGTAACACCTCTAACAGGTCTACTTCTTCTTCCGCTATTATCTCCTAGTAATCTTCGATGTCTTTTATTAAGATAGGGTAGATCTTATTGTCCGCCGATCTCGCGAGGGTCGTTAAAGCTTCTAAGCTTATTATTCTAATAGTGTCTGGCAGGTCGGATCGATCGGTCGGAGCCGCCCTAGTGGTCGTAACGTTCGGTCTCGCAGCGATAACAGTGACCGATTCGACGGCAGCAGCGCCACTCTGCCAGGTTCTAAACCTAAGTGTGCCTTTACCTAAAATCCGGGCACGCAGATAAGATTTAGTACAGCCCTTTTAATAACTATATCTCGAACCGAGGAGGGAAAGGAATCTATGTAGTAGTAGGTAAGGGCTTTAGGGTAGTGTGCCAAGGCCCGGCTTGGTCCAGAAGGGCCGAGCCGAAATTCCGAGGGTCTACCCTATTACTTAGTCCCACTCCTTTCTGCCGCTGCAACACCACCTCCCTCCCTTACTAGTGGTCGACCTCGATCGCTTACTTATGTATCTCTCTGTTTTTTTTTAAGATTCCGACACTACCTCTTTGCTTTCTTCTATTTCGAAACTATCCTCTTTCTTTATCTTTTTTCTTCTTACATTGTCGCTATCTGACGTCTCTTACTTCGGCTTCTATCTAATCAGAAGAGCTATCTAATCTGAGCTAGCAGCCGTCCGAGCTGCGGCGAGGCTAGCCTGTGCGCCGCTGCGGAGTTCTATATAGATCTATCTACAGCTCGCTATCTCTTCTTCTTTTTCTTTTCTACTATAGCCTTTAGCACTACCGCAGGACTGCTTTAGTGGCTTCGGCTTCGTTCTTCGCCTTTATAACCTATCCGGCTAAGCCGGCGAGTAGTGCTGCGCGAAGGCGAAGCGCGGGGTCGCCAACGAAGCATGCTAGCAGTGGTAGGTAGTAGCCGAGTCGAGGACTCGGCTAAGCGCGTCGCTACGATCGTTTCTATCGGTTTTTCTACTAATAGAGCGGACGCGGTTTTCTTTCTCTTCTGGAATTATTAACTATCGAGCTACTTAGGCCTCGGCTTCCTCGGGTTCCGGACGTAAAACTCTCTTAGCAGCTCTGCCGAATTTCGGAGGTTCTCGACTGGATACTATTTATAGTCTTCTGGCTATCCTTTCTATAAGATCTTCGCTTTGATGGACCCTCTTATCTTTTTCGCGTCTATTACGTCTTCTACCTCCTATTCTTCTTCCTTACTGTCTATCTCGATTGGTAGGGGTTTAGCGAACCCCTGTTTCGGAAGGTCGTCTTTAGGGTCTAAACTCAGCAGATCCGAATAGAAGACGTCGTAGATCCGGAACGACTTTAGTAGCTAGAGCTAGTAGGTTACCGGCGACCTCTTTTCTACTATCGTAAACGGACCTACGTAGTAGGGGTTAAGCTTGGCGTTGCCTTTTAGCCTTAGGTTCTGCGTATTAAGCTATATCTTTTGGCCTTCTTCGAATTCTATTAGTAACCGTTTTCTGTTAGTTCGAGTTACTATCTTCTTCTGAGCCGATTCTATCGCTTCCTTCGCTACCTTGATCGCTTCTTCTATTTAAGCCTTAAGTGCTTCGGCCGCCTCGGCGGTGACTCTCTTTAACGAAGTGCCGGTAGAAGATCCCGAAGAGCTAGGTTCGTTCAGCAGTTAAAAGCTTATCCTCGGAAGGTAACTATAAGTTATCTCGAACGGCGCCAGCAAGGTGGCTTCTAACCGTGTTAATTGGCGCAGAATTTGGCTATCGGCAACATCTTAACCTACTCTCCTTAATAGTAACTACAGAAGATTCGTAGATATTTCTCTATCTCGCGGTTGGCCACTCTAGACTAACTGTCGGTTAAAGGGTGAGCGGCTACGCTAAGCTTTCTACGAATTCCGAGAGCTTGGTTAATAGCCTTCTATACATTAGCAGTAAATTAAGGACCCCTATCCGTAGTAATAGTGTCCGGCAGGTTAAAGTGCTTCTAAACGTACTAGATTAGTATTCTCGCCGTCTCTTCTATAGTAGTTCCTTTATCCTTAGCTCGGCAGGGGATAAAGTAGCGTTCTTTGCTTAGTCGATCTACTACATTAAGTATAGCATTATATCTATCGGAATCCGGCAGGCCGGTTACGAAATCTATCGTAATATGCTGCTACGGTTTCTTAGGGATTGGAAGTAGCTTTAACAGACCGGCCAGAAGGCCGTAACGTAGCCTCGCAGCTCGGCAGATGTAGCAATTAGCGATAAACCGGTATATCTGCTCGAAGATTCGCAGAAACCAGTAGATCGTCCTTACGGCTTCTATCGTCTTCTTCGAGCTAGCGTAACCGACATCCTTAGAACTATAGACTAACTAGATAACCTCTGTAATTAGTTCTTCTAGAACTATTAGGTTCCCTAAGCCGGTTCTGCCGAGCTTCTGCTGCTGATTAAGCCGTTCCACTTTCTCGTAGAGCGTCTCTTCTTTAGTCGGCGGTTCTATCGTGCTGATCCCTGCTTCTTTTAACACCTTAGCATCTACTATCCGTTCGATCAACACCTTCTGGAACATGTTCGGATCTTCTTTCGCACGGCTAGTCTTCCCCTCTCTTCTCGTTAGCGTATTAGCCTTTCCATTTTGAGCTCCGGGTCGATAAGTAATCTTAAAGTCGAATCCGGATAAGTAGGCGGCCTACCGAGCTTAGTGCCGTAAGAGCTTCTGCGTCTTTATAAAGTAGGTAAGTGACTGGTAGTCTGTAAGGACCTGGACTGTGCTCTTTCTAGCTATAAGCTCCGGTTTCCACTCCTCGAAAGCCTGAATAATAGCTAACAACTCTTTATCGTAAATAGCGTAGTTCCGCTTAGCGTTATTTATAGACTTGCTAAAGAAAGCTACTAGGTAGAGAGTTTCGTCTGCGCTATTATACTAAGAAAGGACCCCTGCAGTTACTATGTCAGAAGCGTCCGTCTCTAGATAGATCGTTTTCTCTAGTCGGAAGTGCGCCAGAACCGGCGCCGAGGCTACTGCTTCTTTCAGTCGGATAAAAGCTTCCGTGCACTTCTTATTCTATAGGCCAGCGGCCTCCTTCTTTAATGCTTCGTTTAGGAGTCTCGCCATCTTGCTAAATTCCTTAATAAATCGTCAATAATAGCTACAGAATCCGAGAAACGCTCTGATTTGTGTAGTGTTTCCGAATTTCGGTTGCTTCTATTCTGCTACTGTAGCGACCTTTAAGTGGTCTATCCGAATCCCTTCTCTTCCGACAATAAGACCGAGATATTTAACTTTAGTCTAATAGAACTCGCTCTTTTTCGTGTCCACGTTTAACCCGACCTCGCAGAGCCTAATTAGCACCTTGTCGATGTGGTCCGTATGCTGTTCTCTTATTCTATCGGCGTAGATAAGGATGTCGTCTAAGTAAATAGACACGAACTGCTCCAGCATGTCTATAAAGGTATGATTTATAAAACGCTGCTACACTGCCAGCGCATTGGTAAGGCCAAGGGCATAACTAACTCGTAGCGAACGTCGTAAGATCTTCTGTCTGCTCTTCTTTATTCCTTGGTCGATAGAAAGCTTGGCGAATATCCAACTTGCTGAACTACTTGGCCTTCGCTACCTGCTGTATAGTCTTATCGATTAGCGGCAGTAGATACACGTCTCTCTCAGTGACCTCGTTAAGGCCTCGGTAATCTACGTACAGTCGGAGGCTACCTCTGGGCTTTCGTACGAAAAGAATCGGCGACGCATACTTAGCTAAGCTTAGCGTACTAAACTTCTTCGCCAAGTTTTCTCTAACAAACACTTCTACCTAGTCCAGCTCGGCTAGCGATAGTCTTCTTAAGGGCTCGGTTCTTGGCAGCGTAGCTCCTTCTTTTAGCCGGATCTTGTTGTTATATTCCGGTCGGTAGAGCAGTAGGAGGTTGGAGTTAGCTTTCGAGAATACGTCAGTATAGCTATAGAGCTTCTTTAGCAATACCTCTAGCGGATCTACTTCTTCTTCCGCTATTATTTTCCAGTAGTATTCGATGTTTTTTATTAAGATAGCGTAAATCTTATTGTCTGGCGAACTCGCAAGGGTCGTTAAAGCTTCCGAGCTTATTATTCCGATCGTGTTTAGAGGGTCGGACCAATCTATTAGAACCGCTTCGATAGTCGTAACGTTCGACTTCGCGGCGACGACGGTAACCAATTCGGCGGCGGCGACCCTGCTCTGCTAGGTCTTCAAACTGAGGGTGCCTTTACCTACGTTAATAACGGCTTTCTGGTTCTTTATCCATTTCTGTCCTATAATAATGTCAAACCTTCCGATTATCGATAATTCGGAACGTCGCTTCTGTAGTGCAACCAGCTAAGGTAGTCTTTAATAGCACGTAGTGCGTAACACTCTTAGTGTCTTGTCCGTTGTATGCTAAAATTCGCGTCGGCGACGCTAGTTCTATAGGATAACTTTATTCTTTTATCAGTTTCTGAACCAGTCGATAGTGGATCGCTGCACCGATAAGGGCTCCTGTGTGGATAATAGCGGTCTCTGTGTTTACTTCTACTATCGCCGAGAGCAGGTCGTTACAGCTGTTAATGCTCTCTTCTTTTAGTAACGCAGATTGCGTTAGTGCCCTATTGTCTGTGCTAGATAGGGGGCCTATCCGTCTAGCTAGTCTTTTCCCAATATTCGTAGAGGCACTCCGCTATCTATACTGTCGGTGTCTCTTAGGGCCGGCTCGATAGCTTAGATAGTCTTTCTCGGTGGCTGCTGCTTTGCAGTACGATACTCCTGCTTCTGCTGATCCGTTGCTTAGCATCTTATAGCGATATAGCTAGGGTTTCTATACGTATAGCAGGTAGGGACGAACGACGAACGCGGCGGATAAGATAGCTGCTAAGGTGCTCTCCGGAAAGGTGCAGGGGGTCGTGTTGTTGGCGTCGGCTGCTTCTAAATTGGTTCGCGCGGATTCGCGTAGGCGCTTAGGTTTCTAGCGGTAACTCTCACTTAGTGTACGAAGCTCTCGAGGTCTTCGTCTTCTACTAACGCTATAGCTGCGGCCAGTTTAGGGTTCAGCTTCTGCCTTAGTAGGTAGAGCTGTTTATCTTCTAACACTCTAGCTCTAATAGCATATTTTCTAAACAGTCTGTAGAACTCTTTAAACGTCTGCCGGTTCTGGTTGATCCTATCTAGTTGCTTACGGGCTGTCTTTTTCTGGAAGGGGTCCCTAAAGCGTTGGTCCAGCACTTTAATTGCTTCTTCGGCAGTTACCTCTTCTAGGTCCGCTACTAGCGAAAAAGCTTTACCTTTTAACCGCGACTCTAGGTAGGCCAGCCTATCTTTTTTACTGTTTCCGGCGTAATCGCGGTCTATCTTATTCTTTATCTTCTTCTTAAATGCCTCCTAGTCCTTAGGGTCTCTGCCTCTAAACGCTAGTAGGTCTAGTAGTAACGTTATCGAGGTGCTGCCTTAACTGTAGGCCGCCAGTAAGGCGGTTTCTGCTTGTTCTTCTCGATGGAGTAGCGGCGCCGACGACATCGCTGCTTCTATCTTAGCTAGCTAAGTCTTTATCGCCTTTAGTTGTGCTAGTCGATTCGCTGCTTAGTTTTCTAGCACATCGATAATAGTTTCTGCCGATTCCTTCTCGGCCCTTACTGCTTCGTTTTCCTCTCTTAACTGCCTCTTCTCTTCTAGGGTTCTGTAAAACAGCGTCTTAATAAGGTCTATGCAGTCGTAGACCTTCCCGATTCCGTTCTTGTTTACGTAGTCTTTAAGTTCCTCGAGCGTGCAGTCGTAGATCTTCTTGTACTCGGTTATTCGTTCCTTAATCTCTGTAGTTTCTTCTGCTATAAAACCTTTAATAATAAACTTATTATTAACGACGCTGGAGCGCCTACTTACTCTGTTAGTCTTTTCTCTCCTGCTTCTGCTGCGGCCTATAACGCTACCTTCTACTGTTAAGAAGCTCTCTATAGCTGTCTTACAGTGCTAGTGTTTGGTTTGGTGTATGTGTGGTGCGCGTGCGTTATTCGGGTGTCCAGATGGTTTAACGATCCCTTTCGCGCAGCGCAGAGTTGGTTTAGTAAGTGAGTTCGAGATATAATAATCCGGGCACGCAGATAAGATTCAATACAGCCTTTTTAATAACTATATCTCGAACTAAGGAGGGAAAGGAATCTATGTAGTAGTAGGTAAGGGCTTTAGGGGTAGTGTGCCAAGGCCCGGCTCGGTCTAGAAGGGCCGAGCCGAAATTCCGAGGGTCCACCCTATTACTTAGTCCCACCTCTTTCTGCCGCTGCAACAACCTACGTTAATAACGGCTCTCTGGTTCTTTATCTATTTCTGCCCTATAATAATGTCGAACCGTCCGATATCTATAATTCGGAACGTCGCTTCCGTAGTGCGGCCTGCTAGGGTAGTTCTTAATAGTATATAGTGTGTAACTCTCTTAGTGTCTTGTCCGTTGTATGCCGAAATTCGCGTTGGCGACGCTAACTCTACTAGATAACTATATCCTTTCGTTAGTTTCTAAACCAGTCGATAGTGGACCGCTGCGCTAATAAGAGCTCCTATGTCGATAATGGCCTTTAACTAAAGTGGGCAGTGCGAGCCATTAAGGGGGTAGATAGTAATTAGAAGAATAATAGCGGTCTCCGTGTTTACTTCTACCGCTGCTAAGAGCGGATCGCTACAACTGTTAATGCTTCCTTCTTCTAGCGATGTAGATCGCTTTAGTGCCCTACTGTCTATGCTGGATGGGGGGTCTATCTATCTAGCTGGTCTTTTCCCAGGATCCTTAATAAAACTCTGCCGTCTACACTGTCGGTGTCGTTCGGTGCTGGCTCTATAGCTTCTGTCTTAATAAGTGTAGCTGCTTACCTTCGGACACTTTAGCTCTAATAGCACATTTTCTAAACAGGCTATAGAATTCTTTAAACGTTAGCCGGTTCTGGTTAGTCTTGTCTAACTGTTTACAGACTGTCTTCTTTTGGAAGGGGTCTCCGAAATGCTAGTCTAGAGCTTTGATCGCTTCGTCGGCGGTTACCTCTTCTAGGTCCGCTACTAGTAAGAACGCTTCGCCTTCTAGTCGCGATTCTAAATAGGCCAATCTGTCCTCTTTACTGCTTCTGGTATAATCGCAGTTTATCTTATTCTTTATCTTCTTTTTGAATGCCTCCTAGTCTTTAGGGTCTCTACCTCTAAATGCCGGCGGATTGGGTAGTAACATTATAGAGGTACTACCTTAACTGTAGGCCGCCAGTAAGGCGGTCTCCGCTTGTTCTTCTCGATATAGCGGCGGTAGCGCTAACGACATCGCTGCTTCTATATCGGCTAACTAAGCCTTTAGTATCTTTAGTTGTACTAGCCAGTTTGCTGCTTAGTTTTCTAGCATATCGATAACGGTTTCTGCCGATTCCTTCTTAGCTATTACCGATTCTATCTCCTCTCTTAGCTGCCTGTTTTCTTCTATGTTTTTGTAAAACTTCTTTTCGATAAAGGTAATAATGTCGAACACCTTCCTAGCTCTATGTTCTGCTAGATATCCTTCGATTTTATCCGGCGTACGGGCATACAGCTCCTTGTAGCTGGCTATGCCCTTCTTCGCTTTATCTGTCTCTTCTTTTATAAGGCCCTTAGTAGCCGTTCCCTCGTCGAGGATGCTAGTGCGCCTATCCCTCGCTCTGTTAGTCTTTCTCTTTCCGCTGCGGCCTGTAACGCTGCCCTCTACTGTTAAGAAGCCTTCTATAGTCTTATAGTCCTAGTGTTTGGTTTAGTGTAGTGTGCGTGTGCGTTATTCGGGTAGCCGGATAGCTTAACAGGCCCTTTCCTATGGCGCAGCGGCTAGTGTAGTTAATAAGTTCGAGATATAATAATCCGAGCACGCAGATTGATCCGGGCACGCAGATATGATTTAATATGGCCTTTTTGATAACTATATCTCGAACTGAAGAAGGAAAGGAATCTATACAGCAGTAGGTAAGGGCTTTAGGAGTAATGTGCTAAGGCCCGGCTCGGTCTGGGAGGGCCGAGCCAAAATTCCAAGGGTCTACCCTATTACTTAGTCCTACCCCTTTCTGCCGCTGCAACACTACCCCCCTCCCTTACCAGCGGTCGACCTCGACCGCTTACTTATCTCTCTCTCTTTTTTTTTTAATTTACAGTTTCTTCTGCGCAAACCCCTCTTTAAAACCGACGTCACCCCTTCGCTTTCTTCTATCTCGAAAGTGTCCTTTTTCTTCATTTTTATTCTTCTTACATCGTCGCTAGCTGACGTCTTTACCTTAGCGTCTATCTTATCGGAGCTATGTAATCTAAGCTGGCAGCTATCTAAGCTGCAGCGTAGCTGGCCTGTACGCTGCTGCGGAGGTCTATATAGATCCGTCTGCAGCTCGCTATCTCTTCTTCTTTTTCTTCTCTATTACAGCCTTAAGCGTTACTGCAAAGCCGGCGGCACCGATGCCACTTTACGAAATCGATCGGCTGCGAGCCTTTCTTATTCGGGGCAGCGTCGGGGACCGTCGCGCCGAAGCAGTAGGAGTCTTCAGCCTTATAGCTATTATCCGACCAGTTTCGCCGGTCGGCAGTAGTGGTAGAGGCGAAGACCCTAAGCAAACGCATCGTCGCGATCGTTTCTATCGGTTTCTGCACTGATAGAGCAGACGCAGTTCATTTTTCTTAGAGCTATTAATTTCGGAGCCACTTAGGCTTTGGCTTCTTCAGATTCCGCGTATAGAACTCCTTTAGCAGCTCTACCGAATTCCGGAGATTCTCGACCGGATACTATTTATAGTCTTCCGGCTATCCCTTCTATAAGATCCTTGCTTTGATAGACTGTCTTATCTTTCTTATATCTATTACATCTTCTACCTCCTACTCTTCTTCTTCGCCGTCTATCTCGATTGGTAGGGGTTTAGTAAACCCCTGTTCTGGAAGGCCGTCCTCTGGGTCCAGGCTTAGCAGATCCGAATAAAAGACTTCGTAGATCCGGAACGATTTCGGTAGCTAGAGCCAATAAGTTACCGGCGACCTCTTTTCCACTATCTTAAACGGACCTACGTAGTAGGGGTTAAGCTTGGCGTTGCTTTTTAGCCTTAGGTTCTGCGTATTAAGCTATACCTTTTGGCCTTCCTTAAATTCTATTAGTAACCGCTTTCTATTAGCTCGAGTTACTATCTTCTTCTAAGCCGATTCTATCGCCTCCTTCGCTATGCGGACTGCTTCTTCTATCTGACATCTAAGCGTTTCTGCCGCGGCAGCGGCGACTCTCTTCGACGAGGTAGCGGTAGATATAGAAGGTTCCGAAGAGCTGGGTTCGTTCAGCGGTTAGAAGCTTATTCTCAGAAGATAACTATAAGTTATCTCGAACAGCGCTAGTAAGGTTGCCTCTAACTGTGCTAAATTGGCGCAGAATTCGGCTATAGGCAACACCTTAACCTACTCTGCTTAATAATAACTGCAGAAGATTCGTAGATATTTCTCTATCTTGCAGTTAGCTACTTTGGACTGACTGTCGGTTTAAGGGTAAGCGGCTATGCTGAGCTTTCTACGAATTCCGAGAGCTTGGTTGATAGCCTTCTATACATTAGTAGTAAATTGAGGACCCCTATCCGTAGTAATAGTGTCCGGCAGGCTATAGTGCTTATATATATACTAGATTAGCATTCTCGCTGTTTCTTCTATAGTAGTTCCTTTATCCTTCGCTCGGTAGGGGATAAAGTAGCGCTCCTTGCTTAGTCGATCTATTACGTTAAGCGTAGCATCGTATCTATCGGAATCCAGTAGGCCGGTTACAAAATCTATCGTAATGTGCTGCTACGGTTTCTTAGGGATTGGAAGTAGCTTCAACAGACCGGCTAGAAGGCCGTAACGTAGCTTCGTAGCTTGGCAGATGTAGCAATTAGCGATAAACCGGTAGATCTGCTCGAAGATTTGCAGAAACTAGTAGATCGTCCTTACAGCTTCTATCGTCTTCTTTAAGCTAGCGTAACCGACATCCTTAGAACTATAGACTAACTGGATAACCTCTGTAATTAGTTCTTCTGGAACTATCAGCTTCCCTAAGCCGGTTCTGCCAAGCTTTTGCTGCTAATTAAGTCGTTCTACTTTCTCGTAGAGCGTCTCTTCTTCTGTCGGCAGCTCTATCGCGCAGATCCCTGCCTCTTTGAACACCTTGGCATCTACTATCTGTTCGGTCAACACCTTCTGGAACATGTTCGGATCTTCTTTCGCGCAGCTAGTCTTTCCTTCTCTTCTCGTAAGCGTATTAGCCTTTCTATTTTGAGCTCTGGGTTAATAGGTAATCTTAAAGTCGAATCTAGATAAATAAGCGGCCTACTAGGCTTAACAGCGCAATAGCTTCTGCGTCTTTATAAAGTAGGTAAGTAACTAATAGTCTGTAAGGACCTGAACCGTGTTCTTTCTAGCTATAAGCTCCAGTTTCTACTCCTCGAAAGCCTAAATAATAGCTAACAGCTCTTTATCGTAAATAGCGTAGTTCTGCTTAGCATTATTTATAGATTTGCTAAAGAAAGCTACTAAATAGAGGGCCTCGTCGGCGTTATTATACTAAGAAAGGACCCCTGCTGTTACTGTATCAGATGCGTCTGTCTCTAAGTAGATCGTCTTTTCCGGTCGAAAGTGCGCTAGCACTAGCGCTAAGGCTACCGCTTCTTTTAGTTAATTAAAAGCCTCTGTGCACTTCTTATTCTATAGGCTAGCGGCCTCCTTCTTTAATGCTTCGTTTAGGGGTCTCGCTATCTTGCTAAAGTTCTTAATAAACTGTCGATAGTAGCTGCGGAATCCGAGAAACGCTCTGATTTGTGTAGTGTTTCCGGATTTTAGCTGCTTCTATTCCGCGACGGCGGCGACCTTTGGGGGGTCTATCCAAATTCCTTCTCTTCTAACGATAAGACCGAGATATTTAACCTTGGTCTAATAGAACTCGCTCTTCTTCGTGTCTGCGTTTAGCCCGACCTCGTAGAGCCTTGTTAGCACTCTCTTAATGTAGTCTGTATGCTGTTCTCTCGTTCTATTGGTATAGATAAGAATGTCGTCTAAGTAGATAGATACGAACTATTCTAGCATGTCTATAAAGGTGTGGTTTATAAAGCGTTGCTACACTGCCGGTGCGTTAGTAAGTCTAAAAGGCATTACCAACTACTTAAAATTGCCTATATGAATAGCGAATGTTGTAAGATCTTCTGTTTGCCCTTCCTTATTCCTTAGTTAGTAGAACTCTTAGCGAATATCCAGCTTGCTAAACTACTTAGCTTTAGCTACTCGTTGTATAGTCTTATCTATTAGCAGCAGCAGATACACATCTCTCTTAGTAATCTTATTAAGGCCTCGGTAGTCTACGTACAGTTAGAGACTACCTCCGGGTTTTCGTACGAAAAGAATCGGTAACGTATACTCAGTAGAGCTCGGCGTAATAAACTTCTTCGCCAGGTTTTCCCAAACAAACACCTCTACTTAGTCCAGCTTAGCCAGCGATAATCGTCTTAGGGGCTCGGTTCTTGGCAGCGTAGATCCTTCTTTTAATAGGATCTTGTTGTCGTATTCTGGTTAGTAGAGCGGCAGGAGGTTGGAGTCGGCTTTTAAGAACATGTTAGTGTATCTATAGAGTCCTTTTAGTAACACCTCTAACAGGTATACTTCTTCTTCCGCTATTATCTTCCGGTAGTCTTCTATGTCTTTTATTAAGATAGCATAAATCTTATTGTGCGGCGACCTCGCAAGGGTTGTTAAGGCTTCCGAGCTTATTATTCCGAGCATGTCTAGAGGGTCGGGCCAGTTGATTGGAACTGCTGCTATAGTTGTAACGCTTGGCTCTACAGCGGCGGCGGTAACGCCACTCTGCGGGGTTTTGAATCCGAGTGTGCCTTTACCTACGTTAATAATAGCTTTCTAGTTCTTTATCTATTTCTGTCCTATAATAATGTCAAACCTTCAATATCTATAATTCGGAACGTCGCTTCCGTAGTGCGACTAGCTAGGGTAGTTCTTAGTGGGACATAATGCGTAACACTCCCTGTGTCTTGTCCGTTGTATGCCAAAATTTGCGTCGGCAATGCTAATTCTACTAGGTAACTATATCTATTTATTAGCTTCTGAACCAATCGATAGTGGATCGCGGCGCCGATAAGAGCTCCTGTGTTGATAAAGGCCTTTAATTGGAGTAGTTAGTGCGAGCCTTCCAGGGGGTCGACTGTAATCGGAAGGATAATAGCAGCCTCTGTGTTCACTTCTACTGCTGCTAAGAGCAGATCGCTACTACTGTTAATACTTTCTTCTTCTGGTAACGTAGTCCGTAGCAGTGCCCTATTGTCTATACTGGATAGGGGGCCTATCCGTCCAGCTGGTCTTTTCCTAAGATTCTTAGTAGCACTCCGCTATCTATACTGTTAGTGTCGTTTGGCGCCGGCTTGATAGCTTGGATAGTCTTTCTCAGCGGCTGCGGCTTCGTAGCACGGTATTCCTGCTTCTGCTAAGCTGTCGCTTGGCATCTCGTAGCGATATAGCTAGGCTTTCTATACGCGTAGCAGCTAGGAACGAACGACGAACGCGGCGAATAAGATAGCTGCTAGGGGGCTCTTCGGAAAGGTGCAGGGGGTCGTGTTGTTGGCGCTGTCGATAGCTTCTAGTTCGGTTCGCGCAATGCCGATTTCGCGTAGGCGCTTAGGTTTCCAGCAGTAACTCTCGCCTAGTATACAAAGCTTTAAAGGTCTTCGTCTTCTACTGAAGCTATAGCTGCAGCCAGCTTAGGGCTCAATCTCTGCCTTATTGAGTGCAGCTACTGGTCTTTAGCTACTCTCGCTCTAATAGCATATTTTCTAAATAGTCCGTAAAATTCCTTAAACGTCTGCCGGTTCTGGTTGATTTTATCTAGTTGCTTACAGGCTGTCTTCTTCTGGAAGGGGTCTCCGAAGCGTTGGTCTAGAGCCTTAATCGCTTTGGCGGCAGTTACGTCTTCTAGGTCCGCTACTAGCGAGAACGCTTCGCCTTCCAGTTGCGCCTCTAAATAGGCCAGTCTGTCTTCTTCGCTGCTCGCTGCGTAATCGCGACTTATCTTATTCTTTATCTTCTTCTTAAAGGCCTCCTACGCCTTAGGGTCTCTGCTACTAAAGGCAGGTAGGTTCGGTAGTAACGTTATCGCAGTGCTACCTTAACTGTAGGCGGCTAGTAAGGCGGTTTCTGCTTGGTCTTCTCGTAGTAGCAGCGACGACTTCGCTGCTTCTATATTAGCTAATTGGGTCTTTAGCGCCTTTAGCTGCGCTAGTCGAGTTGCCGCTTAGTTTTCTAACATATCGATAATAGTCTCTGCCGATTCCTTCTCGGTTCTTACTGCTTTAGTTTCTTCCCTTAACTGACTATTCTCTTCTAGGGTTCTGTAAAACAGCGTCTTAATAAGGTCTATGCCGTCGTAGACCTTTCCTATTCCGTTCTCGTTTACATAGTCTTTAAGTTTCTTAAGCGTGCAGTCGTAGATCTTCTTATATTTAGTTGTTCGTTCCTTAACCTCTGCAGTCTCTTCCGCTGTAAAACCTCTAATAATAATCTTATTATTAGTAACGCTAGAGCGCCTACTCGCTCTGTTAGTCTTTTATCTCCTGCTTCTGCTACAGCCTGTAACGCCGCCTTCTACCGTCGAGTAGCCTTCTATAGCTATCTTACTATGCTAGGGGTTGTTAGTTTAGTTTGTAGTGTGCGCGTGCGTTATTCGGGTAGCCGGATAGTTTAACGGGCCCTTTCGCGCAGTGTAGAGTTAGTGTAGTAAGTAAGTTCCAGATATAATAATCCAGGCACGCAGATATAATTTAATACAGCCTTTTTAATAACTATATCTCGAACTAAAGAAGGAAAGGAATCTATGCGGCGGTAGATAAGGGCTTTAGGGGTAATTTGCTAAGGCCCGGCTCGGTCTGGAAGGGCCGAGCCGAAATTCTAAGGGTCTACCCTATTACTTAGTCCTACCCCTTTCTAATACTGCTACACAGATATAATATAATACAGCTGTTTTAATAACTATATCTCGAACTAAGGAAGGAAAGGAATCTACTTAGCAGTAGGTAAGAGCTTTAGGGGTAGGTATGGCAAGGCCCAGCTTAGTCCAGAAGAGCGGAGCCGAAATTCCAAGGGTCTACCCTGTTACTTAGTCCTACCCCTTTCTGCTACTGCAACAGCAGAAGCTCGGCAGAACCAGTTTAGGGAAGCTAATAGTTCTGGAAGAACTAATTACAGAGGTTCTCTAGCTAGTCTAAAGTTCTAAGGATGTTAGCTATACTAGCATAAAGAAGACGATAGAGGCTGTAAGAACGATCTACTAGTTTCTGTTGCGGCGGCAGAAAGGGGTGGGACTGAGTAATAGGGTGGACCCTTGGAATTTCAGCTCGGCTCTTCCGGACCGAGCCGGGCCTTAGCATACTACCCCTAAAGCTCTTACCTACTACTACATAGATTTGTTTCCCTCCTTAGTTCGAGATAGAGTTATCAAAAAGGCCGTATTGAATTATATCTGCGTGCCCGGATTATTATATCTCGAACTTACTCACTACACCGACTCTGCGCTACGCGAAAGGGACCGTTAAACTATCCGGACACCCGAATAACGCACGCGTACCAATACACTAAACCAACATCCCCTAGCACTGTAAGACAGCTATAGAGAGCTTCTTAACGGTAGAGAGCATCGTTATAGGCCGCAGCAGAAGCAGGAAAGAAAAGGCTAACAGAGCGAGTAGACGCTCTCGCGTAATTAATAACGAGTTCATTATTAGAGGTTTTACAGCAGAAGAGACTAAGGAGATTAAGGAACGAATAACCAAATATAAGAAGATCTACGACTGTACACTTAAGGAACTTGAAGATTACGTAAACGAGAACGGAGTAGGGAAGGTCTACAACGGCATAGACCTTATTAAGATGCTGTTTTACAGAACCCTAGACGAGAAGAGACAGTTAAGAGAGGAAGACGAAGCGGTAAGGGCCGAGAAGGAATCGGCAGAGACTATTATAGATATGCTGGAAAACCAAGCGGCAAACCGACTAGTACAACTAAAGGCAATAAAGGCTTAGTTAGCTAAGATAGAAGCAACGATGTCGTCGGCGCCGCTACTACATCGAGAAGAACAAGCAGAGACCGCCTTACTAGCGGCCTACAGTTAAGGTAGTACCTTAATAACGTTACTACCGGACCTACCGGCGTTTAGAGGCGGAGACCCTAAAGAATAGGAGGCATTTAAGAAGAAGATAAAGAACAAGATAGACCGCAATTACGCCAGAAACAGTAAAGAAGACAGGTTAGCATACCTAGAGTCGCGATTAGAAGGTGAAGCTTTTTTGTTAGTAGCGGACCTAGAAGAGGTAACCGCCGAAGAAGCGATCAAAGCACTAGATCAACGCTTTAGAGATCTATTCCGAAAGAAGACAGCCTGTAAGTAACTAGATAAAATCAACCAGAACCGGCAGACGTTTAAGGAATTCTACGGACTGTTCCGAAAATATGCTATTAGAGCCAGAGTGTTAGAAGATAAGCAGCTCTACCTACTAAGGCAGAAGCTGAACCCTGAACTGGCCGCAGCTATAGCGTTAGTAAAAGACGAAGACCTCGAGAGCTTCGTGCACGGAGCGAGAGTTACCACTAGAAACCTAAGCACTTACGCAAAATCGCGCGAATCGAACCAGAAGCCGTCAACGACGCCGACAACACGACCCCCTGCACCCTTCCGGAGGGCATCTTAGCAGCCATCCTATTCGCAGCGTTCGTCGTTCGTCCCTACCTGTTACGCATATAGAAAGCCTAGCTATATCGCTACGAGATACTAAGCTACGGATAAGCAGAAGCAGGAGTATCGGGCTATAAAGCAGCAGCAGCCAAGAAAGACTATCTAAGCTATCGAGCCGGCTAAGAACGACACTGACAGTGTAGACGGTAGATTGCTACTGCGAATCCTAGGAAAAGACCAGCTAGACCGATAGGTCCCCTATCTAGTATAGACAATAGGGCACCGATACGAACTATGTCGCCAGAAGAAGGAAGTATTAACAGCTATAGCGATCCGCTCTTAGCGGCGGTGGAAGTAAACACGGAAACAGCTATTATCCTTCTAATTACTGTCTACCCCCTCGATAGCTTAAGCAGACCACTTTAGCTAAGAGCTTTTATCGACACAGCAGCCCTTGTTAGAGCCGCGATCCACTATCGACTGGTTTAGAAACTAATAAAAGGATACAGTTATCCGGTAGAGCTAGCGTCGCCGACGCGAATTTCGGCGTACAACGGACAAGACACAGAAAGTATTACGCACTATGTACTACTAAGGACTACACTAGCTAGCCGCACTACGGAGGCGACGTTCCGAATTATAGATATCGGAAGGTTTGACATTATTATAGGGCAGAAATAGATAAAGAACTAGAAAGCAGTTATCGACGTAGGTAAAGGCACGCTAGGGTTCAAAAACTAGCAAAGCGGAGTCGCCGTCGGATCGGTTACCATTGTTGCCGCGAAATCGAACGCTACGACTATCGAAGCGGTTCCGATAGATCGGCCCGACCCTCTAGACACGATCGGAATAATAAGCTTAGAAGCTTTAACGACCCTCGCGAGGTCGCTAGACAATAAGATTTACGCTATCTTGATAAAGGACATCGAAGACTACTAGAAGATAATAGCAGAAGACAAAGTAGATCCGCTAGAGGTATTACCAAAAGAACTCTACAGCTACGCTAACATGTTCTTAAAGGCTAACTCCAACCTCTTGCTGCTCTACTAACCGGAATACGACAACAAGATCCGACTAAAAGCGGGAGCTACGCTGCTAAGAACCGAGTCCCTAAGACGATTGTCGCCGGCCGAGCTGGACTAGGTAGAAGTGTTTATTCGAGAAAATCTGGCGAAGAAGTTTATTACGCTAAGCTTAGCCGAGTATACGTCGCCGATTCTTTTCGTACGGAAGCCCGGAGGCGGCCTCTAACTGTGCGTAGATTACAGAGGCCTTAATAAGGTCACTAAGAGAGATGTATATCTACTGCTGCTAATAGACGAGACTATGCAACGAGTAGCTAAGGCTAAATAGTTTAGCAAGCTGGATATTCGTTAAGCATTCTATTAACTAAGGAACGAGGAAGGACAAACCGAAGATCTTACGACATTCGCTACGCGTATAGGCAACTTCAAGTAGTTAGTAATGCCTTTCAGACTTACTAACGCACTAGCAGTGTAGCAACGCTTTATAAACTACACCTTTCTGGACATGCTGGAACGGTTCGTGTCTATCTACTCGGACGACATCCTTATCTACACCGATAGAATGAGAGAACAGCATACGGACTACATTAAGAAGGTGCTGATTAGGCTCCGTAAGGTCGGGTTAAACGCAGACACGAAGAAGAGCGAGTTTTATTAGATTGAAGTTAAATACCTCGGCCTTATCGTTAGAAGAGAAGGGATTCGGATAGACCCTTTAAAAGTCGCTGCTGTCGCGGAAAAGAAGCAACCAAAATCCGGAAAGACTACGCAAATCAGAGCGTTTCTCGGATTCTGCAGCTACTATTGACAGTTTATTAAGGACTTTAGTAAGATAGCGAGACTCCTAAACGAGGCGTTAAAGAAGGAGGCCGCCGGCCTATAGAATAAGAAGTATACAGAAGCTTTCAACCGACTAAAGGAGGCGGTAGCCTCAGCGCTAGTGCTAGCACACTTCCGACTAGAGAAAACGATCTATTTAGAGACGGACGCTTCCGATACAGTAACAGTAGGGGTCCTTTCTTAGTATAATAACGCCGACGAGACCCTCCACCTAGTAGCTTTCTTTAGCAAGTCTATAAACGAGGCTAAGCGCAACTACGCTATTTACAATAAAGAGCTATTAGCTATTATCTAGGCTTTCGAGGAGTAGAAACTGGAGCTTATAGCTAGAAAGAACACGGTTCAGGTCCTTACAGACTATTAGTCGCTAACTTAATTTATAAAGACGCAGAAGCTCTTATGCCGCCAAGCTCGGTAGGCCGCCTACTTATCCGGATTCGATTTTCAGATTACCTATCGACCAGGAGCTCAAAATAGAAAGGCTAATGCACTAGCGAGAAGAGAAGGAAAGACTAACCGCGCGAAAGAAGATCCGAACATGTTTTAAAAGGTGTTAACCGAACGGATAGTAGACGCCGAGGTATTGAAAGAGGTAGGGATCTGTGCGATAGAGCCGCCAACCGAGGAAGAAAGGCTCTACAAGAAAGTAGAACGGCTTAACTAGCAGCAGAAGCTCGGCAAAACCGGCTTAGGGAAGCTAATAGTTCCGGAAGAACTAATTACAGAGGTTATCCAGTCGATCTACAGTTCTAAAGACGTTGGTTACGCAGGCTCGAAGAAGACGATAGAAGCCGTAAGGACGGCCTACTAGTTTCTGCGAATCTTCGAGCGGATCTACCGGTTTATCGCTAACTGCTACGTATGCTAAGCCGCGAAGCTACGTTACGGCCTTCCGGCCAGTCTGTTGAAGCTACTTCCGATCTACGAGAAGCCGTAGCAGCACATTACGATAGATTTCGTAACCGGCCTGCCGGATTCCGATAGATATAATGCTATTCTTAATATAGTAGATCGACTAAGCAAAGAGCGCTACTTTATCTCCTGCTTAGCGAAGGATAAAGGAACTACTATAGAAGAGACGGCGAGAATGCTAATTTAGTACATATAGAAACACTACAGCCTGCCAGACATTATCACTACGGATAGGGGTCCTTAATTTACCGCCGACGTATAGAAGGCCATTAACTAAGCTCTTAGAATTCGTAGAAAACTCAGCACAGCCGCTCACCCTTAGACCGACAGTTAGTCCGAAGTGGCTAACTGCGAGATAGAAAAATATCTGCGAATATTCTGCAGCTATTATTAAGCAGAATAGGTTAAGGTGTTGCCGATAGCCGAATTCTGCGTCAACTCAGCACAGTTCGAGGCTACCTTACTAGCGCTGTTTAAAATAACTTATAGTTATCTTCTAAGGATAAGCTTTTAGCTGCCGAACGAACTCAGCTCTTTGGAACCTTCTACTGCCACTTCGTCGAAGAGAGTCGCTGCGGCTGCGGCAGAAGCGCTTAGATCTTAGATAGAAGAAGCAATCTGCGTAGCAAAGGAGGCGACGGAATCAATTTAGAAGAAGATAGCGACTCAAGCTAACAGAAAGCGGTCACTAATAGAATTCGAAGAAGGCTAAAAAGTATAGCTTAATATACGGAACCTAAGGCTAAAAGGCAACGCTAAGCTTAACCCCCGCTACGTAGGTCTGTTTAAGATAATAGAAAAGAGGTCGCCGGTAACCTACTGGCTCTAGCTACCGAAATCGTTCTGGATCTACGATGTCTTTTATTCGGATCTGCTAAGCTTAGACCCTAAAGACAGTCTTCTGGATTAGGGGTTCGCCGAACCCCTACCAATCGAGATAGACGGTAAAGAAGAAGAATAGGAGGTAGAAGACGTAATAGATATAAGAAAACTAAGAGGATCTATTAAAGCAAGGATCTCGTAGAAGGGATAGCTAGAAGATTGTAAATAGTATCTAATCGAGAATCTCCGGAATTCGGTAGAACTGTTAAAGGAGTTCTATATGCAGAATCCGAAGAGGCCAATGCCTAAATGGCTCAGAAGTTAATAAAGAAAAAGAAAACCTGCGTCCGCTCTATTAGCAAGGAAGCCGATAGAAACAATCGTAGAATCCGCCGGCCAGTGTCTTAGCCTCTACTGCTACTACTGCTAGCTAGGACTGGCAGATAATAGCAGTAAGGCCGGCGACGGCGCTACTGCGTCGGCGCGCTTAGTAACCGTCTTTGCTCTCCGTTACCGCTATCTGCTGACTTAGCCGGAAGGATAATAATAACAAAGAATGATCTGGGCACGCAGATAAGATTCAATACGGCCTTTTTGATAACTATATCTCGAACTAAGGAGGGAAAGGAATCTATATAGTAGTAGGCGAGAGCTTTAGGGGTAGTGTGCCAAGGCCCGGCTCAGTCTGGAAGGGCCGAGCCGAAATTCCGAGGGTCTACCCTATTGCTCAGTCCCACCCCTTTCTACCGCCGCAACACCACCCCCCTCTCTTATTAGCGGTCGCCCTCGACCGCTTACTTATCTGTTCCTCCTTTTTTTTTAAGATTTATATTGTTACTATCTAACGTCTTTACTTGGCGTCTATCTAATCCGTTCTATCTGATCGGAGCCAGCGGTTACCCGAGCTGCGGCGTAACCGGTCTGTGCGCTATCGCGTAGGTCTATATAGATCCATCTGCTGCTCGCTATCTTCTTCTTTTTTTCTTTCTCTACTAAGGACCTTATCTACTGCGGGGCTGGCGGCGCCGACGCCGTAAAGCAGCATCGGCGAGCTTCCTGCTGTAGCTGCAGTAGGTAGTGGCTGCGTCGAAGACTCCGGCAAAGCAGCCGCTACGATCGTCTTTATCGGTTTCTGCATCGATAGAGCGGACGCGGCTTTTCTTCTCAGCCGTCGAGCTACTTAGGCCTCGGCTTCTTCAGGTTCCGTACGTAAAATTCTCTTAGCAGCTCCACAGAATTCCAGAGGTTCTCGACCGGATACTATTTATAGTCTTCCGGCCATCCTTTCTATAAGATCCTTGCTTTGATAGATCCTCTTCGTCTTCTTACATCTATAACATCTTCCACCTCCTATTCTTCTTCTTTACCGTCTATTTTGATCGACAGGAGTTCAGCGAACCCCTGATCCGGAAGACTATTTTTAGGGTCTAGGCTTAGCAGATCTAAGTAAAAGACATCGTAGATCCGGAACGATTTCGGCAGCTAGAGCCTGTATGTTACTAGTGACCTCTTTTCTATTATCTTAAACGGACCTACGTAACGAGGGTTGAGCTTCGCGTTGCCTTTTAGCCTTAGGTTCCGCGTGTTAAGCTATACCCTTTGGCCTTCCTCGAATTCTATCGGGAACCTCTTTCTATTAGCTTAAGTTACTATCTTCTTCTAAGCTAATTCCATCGCCTCTTTCGCTACCTTAATCGCTTCTTCTATCTGAGATCAGAGCGCTTCTGCCGCCGCCGCAGCGATTCTCTTCGACGAGGTAGCGGTAGAAGGTTCTAAAGAGCTAGGTTCGTTCAGTAGTTAAAAGCTAATCCTCGGAAGATAGCCGTAGGTTATCTTAAACGGCGCCAGTAAGGTGGCTTCCGACCGTACTAAATTGGCGCAGAATTCGGCTATCGGCAACATCTTAATCCACTCTGCTTAATAATAGCTACAGAAGATTCGTAGATACTTTTCTATCTTACGGTTAGCTACTTTAGACTAGCCGTTAGTCTAAGGGTAAGCGGCCGTACTAAGCTTTCTACGAATTCCGAGGGCCTGGTTAATAGCTTTCTATACGTCTGCAGTGAACTGAGGACCCCTATCCGTAGTAATAGTTCTCGGCAGGCCGTAGTGCTTCTACACGTGCTGGATCAACATTCTCGCCGTTTCTTCTGTAGTAGTTCCTTTATCCTTAGCTTAGCAGGGGATAAAATAGCGTTCCTTGCTTAGTCGATCTACTACGTTAAGCATAGCGTCGTATCTATTAGAGTCTGGCAGGCCAGTTACGAAGTCTATCGTAATGTGCTGCTATAGTTTCTTAGGGATCGGAAGTAGCTTTAACAGGCCGGCCGGAAGGCCGTAACGTAGCTTCGCGGCTCGGCACACATAACAGTTAGCTATAAACCGGTGGATCCTCTCGAAAATTCGCGGGAACTAGTAGGTCGTCCTTACTGCTTCTATCGTCTTCTTTGATCCTGCGTAGCCTACATTCGTAGAACTATAAACCAGTTGGATAACCTCTGTAATCAGTTCTTCCAGAACAATCAGTTTCCCTGGGCCGGTTTTTCCGAGCTTCTGCTGCTGATTAAGCCGTTCTACCTTCTCGTACAGCGTCTCTTGTTCTGGTAGCAGCCCTATCGTACAGATCCCTACCTCTTTTAGCACCTCGGCGTCTACTATTCGTTCTGTTAGCACTTTCTGAAACATGTTCGGATCTTCTTTCGCGTAGCTAGTCTTTCCTTCTCTTCTCGTTAGCGTATTAGCCTTTCTATTTAGAGCTCCTAGTTAATAGGTAATCTTAAAATCGAATCTAGATAAGTAGGCGGCCTACAGGGCCTGGCGCTGTAATAGCTTCTGCATCTTTATAAAGTAGGTCAGTAACTGGTAGTCCGTAAGGACCTGGACTGTGCTCCGTCTAGCTATAAGCTCTGGTTTCTACTCCTCGAAAGCCTGAATAATAGCTAGCAGCTCTTTGTTATAAATAGCGTAGTTCCGCTTAGCATTATTTATAGACTTGCTAAAGAAAGCTACCGGATGGAGAGTCTCGTCGTCGTTAGTGTATTAAGAAAGGACCCCTGCTGTTACTGTGTTGGAAGCGTCCGTTTCTATATAGATCGTCTTTTCCGGTCGGAAGTGCGCTAGCACTAGCGCTAAGGCTACCGCTTCCTTTAGTCGGTTAAAAGCTTCTGTACACTTCTCGTTCTATAGGCTAGCGGCCTCCTTCTTTAACGCCTTATTTAGGGGTCTCGCTATCTTACTAAAGTCCTTGATAAACCGTCGATAGTAGCTGCAGAATCCGAGGAACGCTCTGATTTGCGTAGTGTTTCCGGATGTCGGTTGCTTCCATTCCGCGACAGCGGCCACTTTCGATAGGTCTATCCGAATTCCTTCTCTTCTGACGATAAGGCCGAGGTATTTGACTTCGGTCTGGTAGAACTCGCTCTTCTTCGTGTCCGTGTTTAATCCGACCTCGCAGAGTCTCTTTAACACCCTCTTAATGTAGTCCGTGTGTTGCTCTCTCGTTCCCTTAGTGTAGATAAGAATATCGTCTAGGTGGATAGACACAAACCGTTCTAGCATGTCTATAAAGGTGTAGTTTATAAATCGTTGCTACACTGCCGGCGCATTAGTAAGTCCGAAAGACATTACCAGCTATTTGAAGTTGCCTATGCGTATAGCGAACGTCGTAAGATCTTTGGTTTGTCCTTCTCTGTTTCTTAATCGATAGAAAGCTTAGCGAATATCCAGCTTGCTGAACTACTTAGCCTTCGCTACCCTCTATATAGTCTCGTCGATTAAAGGCAGCGGATACACGTCTCTCTTGATAACCTCGTTAAGGCCTCGGTAAGCTACGCACAGTTAGAGACTACCCCCGGGTTTCCGTACGAAAAGGATCGGCGACGTATATTCTGCTAAGCTTAGCGTAATGAACTTCTTTGCCAGATTCTCTTAACAAACACTTCTACCTAGTCTAGCTCGGCCGGCGATAAGCGTCTTAGGGGTTCGGTTCTTAGCAGCGCGGCTCCTTCTTTTAACTGGATCTTGTTGTTATATTCCGGTCGGTAGAGCGGCAGTAGGTTGGAGTCTGCTTTCGAGAACACATTAGTGTAGCTATAGAGTTCTTTCGGTAACACCTCTAATAGATCTACTTCTTCTTCCGCTATTATCTTCCAGTAGTCTTCGATGTCTTTTATTAAGATAGCGTAAATTTCGTTGTCTGGCGACCTCGCAAGGGTCGTTAAAGCTTCTAAACTTATTATTCCAATCGTGTCTTAAGGGTCGGAACTATCCTTCAGAGCCACTTCGATAGTCGTAACGTTCGGTTTAGCGTTGGCGACTGTGACCGATTCAGCGGCGATTTCGGTCTGCTGGTTTTTGAATCCAAGGGTGCCTTTACCTACGTTAATAACGGCTTTCTGGTTCTTTATCTATTTCTGTCCTATAATAATGTCAAACCTTCTGATATCTATAATTCGGAACGTCGCTTCTGTAGTGCGACCTGCTAAGGTAGTCTTCAATAGCATATAGTGTGTAACACTCTCAGTGTCCTGTCCGTTGTATGCCGAAATCCGTGTCGGCGACGCCAGCTCTACTGGATAGCCGTATCCTTTTATCAGCTTTTAAATCAATCAATAGTGGATCGCCGCTCCAATAAGGGCCTCTGTGTCGATAAAAGCTCTTAGCTAAAGTGGTTTGCTCGATCTATCGAGGGGGTGGACGGTAATTAGAAGGATAATAGCCGTTTCCGTGTTTACTTCCACCGCCGCTAAGAGCGGATTATTGCAGCTGTTGATACTCTTATCTGCCGGTGACATAGTTCTTGTTAGTGCCCTATTGTCTGTACTGGATAGGGGGCCTATCTATCTAGCTAGTCTTTTCTTAGGATTCTTAGTAGCACTCCACTGTCTACACTGTCTGTATCGTTCGGAGCCGGCTCGATAGCCTGTATAGTCTTTCTCGGCAGCTGCGGCTGCTTCGTAACACGATACTCCTACTTCTGTTAGGCCGTTGCTTAGTATCTTGTAGCGATATAGCTAGGCTTTCTATACGCGTAGCATATAGGGACGAACGACGAACGCGGTAACGGATAAGGTAGCTGCTAGGGTGCTCTCCGGAAAGGTGCAGGGGGTTGCGTTGCCTGCGTTAATAACGGCTTCTGGTTCGATTCGCGTAATCTCGCGTAAGCGCTTAGATTTCTCGCGGTTGATCCGGGCATGCAGATATGATTCAATACGGCCTTTTTGATAACTATATCTCGAACTGAGGAGGGAAAGGAATCTATGTAGTAGTGGGCGAGAGCTTTAGGGGTGGCGTACCAAGGCCCGGCTCGGTCCGGAAGGGCCGAGCTGAAATTCCAAGGGTCCACCCTATTACTCAGTCCTACCCCTTTCTGCCGCCGCAACACTATCCCCCTCCCTTATTAGCGGTCGCCCTCGACCGCTTACTTATCTGTTCGTCCTCTTTTCTTTTTTTTTTTTACATCGTTACTATCTGGCGTCTTTACTTGGCGTCTATCTGATCTGTTCTATCTGATCGGAGCTATCTAATCGGAGCTAGCGGTCACTAGAGCTGTGGCGTAACCGGTCCGTGCGCCACTGCATAGATCTATATAGATCTATCTGCAGCTCCTTATCTTCTTCTTTTTCTTTCTCTACCAAAGACCTTACCTACCGCAGGGCTGGAGGCGTCGGCGCTGATTGATAGTGTCGGCGAGCTTCCTGCCGATGCGAAGATAGGTAGTGGCCGATCTAAAGACTCTGGCGAAGCGACTGTTACGATCGTTTTCTTCGGCTTCCGTGCCGATAGAGCGGACTTGGCCTTCTTTTTAACCGTCGAGCCACTTAGGCCTCGGCTTCTTCGGGTTCCAGGCGTAAAATTCTCTTAGCAGCTCCGCCGAATTCTGTAGGTTCTTAGCCGGATACCATTTATAGTCTTCCGGCCATCCTTTCTATAAGATCCTCGCTTCGATAGATCCCCTTTGTCTTCTTACGTCTATAACATCTTTAACTTCCTATTCTTCTTCTTTTCCGTCTATTTCGATTGGTGGGGGTTCGGCGAACCCCTAATCCGGAAGACTATCTTTAGGGTCTAGGCTTAGTAGATCCAAATAAAAGACATTGTAGATCCGGAACGATTTCGGCAGCTAGAGCTAGTAGGTTACCAGCGACCTCTTTTCTATTATCTTAAACGGACCTACGTAACGAGGGTTAAGCTTCGCGTTGCCTTTTAGCCTCAGGTTCCGCGTATTAAGCTATACCTTTTGGCCTTCCTCGAATTCTATCGGTAACCTCTTTTTATTAGCTCGAGTTACTATCTTCTTCTAAGCTGATTCTATCGCTTCTTTCGCTACCTTGATCGCTTCTTCTATCTGAGATCGTAGCGCTTCTGCCGCCGCCGCAGCGATTCTCTTCGACAAAGTGGTAGTAGAGGGTTCTAAAGAGCTAAGTTCGTTTGGCGGCTAAAAGCTTATCCTCGGAAGATAGCCGTAAGTTATCTCGAACGGCGCTAGTAAGGTAGCTTCCGATCGTGCAGAGTTTGCGCAGAATTCGGCTATCGGTAACACCTTAACCCATTCTGCTTGATAATGGCTGCAGAAGATTCTTAGATACTTTTCTATCTTACAGTTAGCTACTTCCGACTGTCTGTCGGTCTGAGGGTAAGCGGCCGTGCTGAGCTTTCTACGAATTCCGAGGGCTTGGTTAATGGCTTTCCATACGTCTGCAGTGAATTGAGGACCCCTATCCGTAGTGATAGTGTCCGGCAGCCTATAGTGCTTCTATACGTGTTGTATTAACATTCTCGCAGTTTCTTCTGCAGTAGTTCCTTTATCCTTAGCTCGACAGGGGATAAAATGGCGCTCTTTGCTTAGCCGATCTACTACATTAAGCGTAGCGTTATATCTATTGGAGTCCGGCAGGCCGGTTACGAAATCTATCGTAATGTGCTGCTATAGTTTCTCGGGGATCGGAAGTGGCTTCAGTAGGCCGGCCGGAAGGCCGTAACGTAGTTTCGCTGCTCGGCACACGTAACAGTTAGTTATAAACCAGTGGATCTTCTCGAAAATTCGCGGGAACTAGTAGGTCGTCCTTACTGCTTCTATTATCTTTTTCGATCCTGCATAACCAATATCCGTAGAGCTATAGACCAGCTTAATAACCTCGGTAATCAGTTCTTCCGGAACAATCGGTTTCCCTAAGCCGGTTTTGCCGAGCTTCTGCTGCTAATTAAGCCGTTCCACTTTCTCGTGCAGCGTCTCTTCTTTAATCGGCGGCTCCACTGTATAGATTCCTACTACTTTCAATATCTCGGCGTCTACTATTCGTTCTGTTAGCACCTTCTGAAACATGTTCGGATCTTCCTTCGCTCGGCTAGTCTTTCCTTCTCTTCTCGTCAGTGCATCAGCCTTTCCATTTTGAGCTCTAGGTCGATAAGTGATCTTAAAGTCGAACCCGGATAAGTAGGCTGCCTACCGGGCTTAGCGGCGTAATAGCTTCTGCGTCTTTATAAAGAAGGTTAGTAACTGGTGGTCCGTAAGAACCTGGATCGTGCTCTGTCTAGCTATAAGCTCCAGTTTCTACTCTTTAAAGACCTAAATAATAGCTAGCAGTTCTTTATTATAGATAGCGTAGTTCCGTTTAGCATTATTTATAGACTTGCTAAAGAAAGCCACTGGATAGAGTGTTTCGTCGTCGTTAGCGTATTAAGAAAGTGATCCGGGCACGCAGATATGATTCAATACGGCCTTTTTGAAGACTATCTCACGAACTGAGGAGGGAAAGGAATCTATGTAGTGGTGGTGGAAGGCTTTCGTAGTGGTGGTGCCAAGGCCCGGCTCGGCCCAGACGGGCCGAGCCAAAATTCCAGGGTCCACCCTATCAATCTGTCCTACCTCTTTCCACTGCTGCAACACTACCCCCCTCCCTTACTAGCGGTCGCCCTCGACTGCTGAGTCACCCTATCTATCTGAAAATCTCCGCCTTTTTTTTTTTTCGTTGTCTCTTTCTCGAAAATCCCCTCCAATGTTGACGTTATCTCTTTCGTCTTTTACCAAAAACAACGTCCTCTTTATCTCTTTTTCAACTTCTTACGTTATCGGCATCTGAAGTTCTTCACTTGGCGTTTATGTAATTGGTGCGCCTAATCCGTGCCATCTGATCTAAGCTGTTAGTTATCTGAGCTGCGGCGTGGCTGGTCTGTGCGTCGTCTCGGGGGTCTATATAGATCTTTCCGCAGCGCCGTTTTTCTTCTTCTTTTTCTCTTCCATCGAAGCCTTCACCCACTACGCAGTCGGCGGCGCTGGCACGCTACGGCGTGCGCGGCTGCCGGTCGACGCAGTAGTGGGTAAAGCAATCACTTCCTAAGGCAACCTTACGATTGTTTTTATCGGCTTCCGCGACGGTAGAGCGGACGTGGCTCCATTGTCGGCATCAGAGCCACGCTGGTTTCGGCTTTTCCGGGTTTCGCGCGTAAAAGTCTCTTAGCAGCTCTGCCGAATTCCAGAGATTCTCGATCGGATACCATTTATAGTCTTCTGGCCACCCCTTCTACGAGATCCTCGCTTTAATGGACCCCCTCGCCTTCTTTACGTCTATTACGTCTTCCACCTCCTACTCTTCTTTATCACCGTCTATATCAACTGGTGGGGGTTCGGCGAAGCCCTGTTCCAGCAGGCCGTTCTTAGGGTCTAGGCTTAGCAGATCCGAATGGAAAACGTTGTAGATCCGGAACGATTTTGGTAGCTGGAGCCGATAAGTCACCGGCGACCTCTTTTCCACTATTGTAAACGGGCCTACGTAGCGCGGGTTGAGTTTGGCGTTCCCTTTTAGCCTTAGGTTCCGAGTGTTAAGCTAGACCTTTTGACCTTCTTCGAATTCTATTAGCGACCGGCTTCTATTAGTTCGAGTTAGCATCTTCTTCTAAGCCGTCTCTATCGCTTCTTTCGCCACTTTGATCGCTTCTTCCATCTGAGATCGTAGCGCTTCTGCCGCCGCGGCGGCGACTCTCTTTGACGACGTAGAAAGCTCTGGCAAATCGGCGTCGCTCGGCGGATGGAAGCTTAGCCTCGGAAGATAACCGTATGTTATCTCGAACGGCGCTAGCGACGTCGCTTCTGACTGTGCTGAATTGGCACAGAATTCGGCCATTGGCAGCACCTCTACCCACTTTTCTTAATAGTAACCGCAGAAGATCTGTAGATATTTCTCCATCTTACGGTTGGCCACTTCTGATTGGCTATCGGTCTAAGGGTGAGCGGCCGTGCTAAGCTTTCTACGGATTCCGAGCTTTCGATTAATAGCCTTCTATACGTCTGCAGCGAATTGAGGACCCCTATCCGTAGTAATAGTGTCCGGCAGCCCATAGTGCTTCTATACGTGCTTAATCAGCATTCTCGCTGTTTCTTCTGTAGTGGTTCCTTCGTCTCTCGCTCGACAGGGGATAAAGTGGCGTTCTTTGCTTAATCGTTCTACTACGTTTAGCGTAGCGTCGTATCCATCGGAATCCGGCAGGCCGGTTACGAAATCCATCGCAATGTGCTGCTATAGTTTCTTGGGGATCGGCAGTGGCTTCAATAAGCCTGCCGGAAGGCCGTAACGTGGCTTCGCGGCTCTGCATACGTAGCAATTGGCGATAAATCGATGGATCTATTCGTAGATCCGCGGAACCTAGTAGACCGTCCTTATAGCTTCTATCGTCTTCTTTAAGCTAGCGTAACCAACGTCTATAGAGCTATAGACTAGCTGGATGACCTCCGTAATTAGTTCTTCCGGAACTATCAGCTTCCCTGAACCGGTTTTGCCGAGTTTCTGTTGCTGGTTAAGCTGCTTTACCTTCTCGTAGAGCGTCTCTTCTTTAGGGGCCGGCTCCACTGCACAGACCCCTACCTCTTTTAACACCTCTGCGTCTACTATCCGCTCGGTTAACACCTTCTGGAACATGTTCGGATCTTCTTTCGCGCAGCTTGTTTTTCCTTCTCTTCGCGTTAGCGCGTCCGCCTTTCCGTTTTAAGCCCCTGGTCGATATGTAATCTTAAAGTCGAATCCTAATAAGTAGGCAGCCTACCGAGCTTGGCGGCGTAAGAGCTTCTGCGTCTTTATAAAGTAGGTCAGCGACTGGTGGTCTGTAAGAACCTGGACCGTGCTCTTTCTAGCTATAAGCTCCGGTTTCCACTCCTCGAAGGCCTAAATAATAGCCAGCAGTTCTTTATCGTAGATCGCGTAGTTCCGTTCGGCCTCGCTTATTGACTTGCTAAAGAAAGCGACTGGATGGAGGGTTTTGTCGTTACTATATTAAGAAAGGACCCCTTCCGTCACTGTGTCGGAAGCGTCCGTTTCTACATAGATCGTCTTTTCTGGCCGGAAGTGTGCCAGAACTGGCGCAGAGGCCACTGCTTCTTTTAGCCGGTTAAAGGCTTCTGTGCACCTCTTATTCTATAGGCCGGCGGCCTCTTTCTTCAGCGCCTCGTTCAGGGGTCTCGCTATCTTGCTAAAGTCCTTAATAAACCGTCGGTAGTAGCTGCAGAAGCCGAGAAACGCTCTGATTTGCGTAGTGTTTCCGGATTTCGGCTGCTTCCACTTAGCGACGGCGGCGACCTTTAAGGGATCTATACGAATTCTATCTCTTCTGACAATAAGACCGAGGTATTTGACCTCGGTTTGATAGAACTCGCTCTTCTTCGTGTCCGCGTTCAATCCGACCTCGCGGAGCCTCTTTAACACTCTCTCGATATGGTCCGTGTGTTGCTCTCTCGTTCCATCGGTATAGATAGGGATGTTGTCTAAGTAGATAGACACGAACCGCTCCAGCATGTCTATAAAAGTGTAGTTTATAAAGCGTTGCTACACTGCCGGCGCGTTGGTAAGTCCGAAAGGCATCACTAGCTACTTGAAATTGCCTATGCGCGTAGCGAATGTCGTAAGGTCTTCCGTCTGTCCTTCTTCGTTCCTTAATCGATAGAATGCTTGGCGAATATCCAGCTTGCTGAACTACTTAGCCTTAGCCACTCGTTGTATAGTTTCATTGATTAGAGGTAGCGGATACACATCTCTCTTGGTGACCTTATTGAGACCTCGATAGTCCACGCAGAGTCGCAGGCCACCCCCTGGTTTCCTTACGAAAAGAATCAGTAACGCGTACTCGGCGGAACTCGGCGTAATAAACTTCTTTGCCAAATTTTCGCGAACAAACACCTCCACTTAGTCCAGTTCGGCCGGTAACAGTCTTCTTAGGGGCTCGGTTCTTGGCAGCGTAGCTCCCTCCTTTAGTCGGATCTTGTTGTTATATTCCGGTCGATAGAGCGGCAATAGGTTGGAGTCGGCCTTTAAGAAGACGTTAGCGTAACTATAGAGCTCGTTTGGCAGCACCTCTAGTGGATCTACCTCTTCTTCCGCTATTATCTTCTAATAGTCTTCGATGTCTTTTATTAAGATAGCGTAGATCTCAGTGTCCGGCGACCTCGCGAGGGTCGTTATAGCTTCTGAACTTATCATTCCGACTGTGACTAGGGGTTCGGAACGATCGGACGGAGCCTTTTTGGCAGACTCCGTAGCTTTTGGCTCGGTGGCGGCGGTGGCGTTGCCTAGGGTTTTGAACCCTATCGTGCCTTCGTCTACGTCAATAATGGCTTTCTGGTTCTTTATCCATTTCTGCCCTATAATAATGTCAAATCTTCCGATATCTATAATTCGGAACGTCGCTTCCGTAGTGCGACCAGCTAAGGTAGTCTTTAGCGGCACGTAGTGCGTAACACTTTCCGTGTCTTGTCCGTTGTATGCCGAAATCCGCGTCGGCGACGCTAGTTCCACTGGATAACCGTATCTATTTATTAGCTTCTGAACCAGCCGGTAGTGGATCGCTGCGCCAATAAGAGCTCCGGTGTCAATGAAAGCTTTTAGTTAGAGGGTTTAGCACGACTTCTTAACAGAGTAGATCGTAATAGGAAGGATAATAGCCGTTTCCGTATTCACTTCTACAGCTGCCGAGAGCGGATCGCTGCAGCTGTTGATGCTTTCTTCTTGTGCCGATTCGCTCCGGTGCGGTGCCTTTTGCAGGGGTGCCCTGTTCTTTACGCTGGATAGGGGGCCTATCCGTCCAGCTGGTCTTTTCCTATAATTCTTAACTGAACCCCGCCGTCCACGCTGTCAGTGTCGTTCGGCGCCAATTTGATGGCTTGAATAGTCTTTCTCGGCGGCTGCGGCTGCTGCTGCTTTATAACACGATACTCCTGTTTCTGCTAGGCCGTTGCTTGGCATCTCGTAGCGATGTGGCCAGGCTTTCCGTACGCGTAGCAGGTGGGGACGAACGCCGATCGTAGTGAATATAGCGACTGCTGGGGGGTTCGTCGAAAGGGCGCGGGGGCTCTTGTCGGCTGCGCTAACGGATTCTAAATCAGTTTACGTGTCGTCGGAATTCCAGGGTCTACCCCATTAATCTGTCCTACCTCTTTCCACCGCCGCAACAGAAAGGACCCCTGCTGTTACTGTGTCGGAAGCGTCTGTCTCTACGTAGATTGTCTTTTCCAGTCTAAAGTGCGCTAGCACTGGCGCTAAGGCTACCGCCTCCTTTAGTCGGTTAAAAGCTTCTGTACACTTCTTATTCTATAGGCTAGCGGCCTCCTTCTTTAACGCCTTATTTAGTAGTCTCGCTATCTTGCTAAAGTCCTTAATGAACCGTCGATAGTAGCTGCAGAATCCGAGAAACGCTCTGATTTGCGTAGTGTTTCCGGATGTCGGTTGCTTCTATTCCGCGACAGCGGCTACTTTCGACAGGTCTATCCGAATTCCTTCTCTTCCGACGATAAGACCGAGATATTTGACTTCGGTCTAGTAGAACTCGCTCTTCTTCGTGTCCGCGTTTAATCCTGCCTCGCAGAGTCTTTTTAACACCCTCTCGATGTAGTCTGTATGTTGTTCTCTCGTTCCTTTAGTGTAGATCAGAATGTTGTCCAAGTAGATTAACACGAACCGTTCCAGCATATCTATAAAGGTGTGGTTTATAAAGCGTTGCTACACTGCTAGCGCATTAGTAAGTCCGAAAGGCATTACCAACTACTTGAAATTGCCTATACGCGTAGCGAATGTCGTAAGGTCTTCCGTTTGTCCTTCCTCGTTCCTTAACCGATAGAACGCTTGGCGAATGTCTAGCTTGCTGAACTACTTAGCCTTAGCCACTCGTTGTATAGTCTTATCGATTAGAGGCAGCGGACACACATCTCTCTTAGTAACCTTATTAAGGCCCCGGTAGCCTATATACAGTCGGAGACCTCCTCCGGGTTTCCGCACAAAAAGAATCGGCGACGCATATTCTGCTAAGCTTGGCGTAATAAACTTCTTTACTAGATTCTCTCGAACAAACACTTCTACCTAGTCTAGCTCGGCCGGCGATAAGCGTCTTAGGGGTTCCGTTCTCGGCAGCGCGGCCCCTTCTTTCAGCCGGATCTTGTTGTTATATTCCAGTCGGTAGAGCGACAAGAGGTTGGAGTCAGCCTTTAAGAACACGTTAGTGTAACTATAGAGTTCTTTTGGTAACACCTCCAATAGATCCACTTCTTCTTCCGCTATTATCTTCTAGTAGTCTTCGATGTCTTTTATTAAGATAGCATAAATCTCGTTGTCTAGCGACCTCGTAAGGGTTGTCAAAGCTTCTAAACTTATTATTCCGATCGTGTCTTAAGGGTCGGACCGATCCTTCAGAACCTCTTCGATAGTCGTAACGTTCGGTTCTACTGCGACCTCAGTGACTGATTTGACGGCGGCGGAGCCGCTGTATAGTGTTCTGAATCCGAGTGTGCCTTTACCTACGTCAATAATTGCTCCCTAGTTCTTTATCCATTTCTGCCCTATAATAATGTCAAACCTTCCGATATCTATAATTCGGAACGTCGCTTCCGTAGTGCGACCTGCCAAGGTGGTCCTTAATGGCATATAATACGTAACACTCTCTGTGTCTTGTCCGTTGTACGCCGAAATCCGTATTAGCGACGCTAGCTCTACTAGATAGCCGTATCCTTTTATTAGCTTTTGAACTAATCGATAGTAGATAGCCGCTCCGATAAGGGCCCCTGTGTCGATAAAAGCTCTTAGCTGAAGTGGTTTGCTCGATCCATCGAGGGGGTGGACGGTAATTAGAAGGATAATAGCTGTTTCCGTGTTCACTTCCACCGCCGCTAAGAGCGGATCGCTGCAGCTGTTGATGCTCTTATCTTTCTATAACGTGGTTCTTGTTGGTGCCCTGTTTTCTACGCTAGATAGGGGGCCTATCCTTCTAGCTAGTCTTTTCCTAGGATTCGCAGTAGCACTCCACTGTCTACACTGTCGGTCTCGTTCGGAGCCGGCTCTATAGCTTGTATAGTCTTTCTCGGTGGCTGCGGCTGCGGCTGCTTTATAACACGATACTCCTGCTTCTGCTAGGCCGTTGCTTGGCATCTCGTAGCGATATAGCCAGGCTTTCTATACGCGTAACAGGTGGGGACGAACGACGAACGCAGTAACTAATAAGGTGGCTGCTGGGGTGCTCTCCGGAAAGGCGTAGGGGGTCTCGTTGTCTGCGTTATTAACAGCTTCTAGTTCGACTCGCGTAATTTCGCGTAAGCGCTTAAATTTCTCGCAGTAACTCTCGCTCGGTGCACGAAGCTCTTAAGGTCTTCGTCTTCTACAGACGCTATAGCGGCGGCCAGTTCAGCGTTTAGCTTCTGCCTTAGTAGGTAGAGCTGCTTATCTTCCGCTACTCGGGCCCTAATCGCATATTTCCTAAACAATCCGTAGAACTCCTCGAACGTCTGCCGGTTCTGGTTAATCTTGTCTAGCTGCTTACAGGCCGTCTTCTTCCGGAAGGGGTCTCTAAAGCGTTAATCCAGCGCTTTAATCGCTTCTTTAGCAGTTACCTCTTCTAGATCCGCTACTAGCAAAAAAGCTTTACCTTCTAATCGCGATTCCAGGTACGCTAATCTATCTCCAGCGCTGTTTCCGGCATAGTCTCGATCTATCTTGTTCTTTATCTTCTTCTTAAATGCTTCCTAATCCTTAGGATCTCTGCCTCTAAACGCTGGTAGATCCAGTAGTAACGTTATTAACGTACCGCCTTGACTGTAGGCCGCTAGTAAGGCGGTCTCTGCTTGTTCTTCTCGATGCGGTGGCAGCGCCGACGACATTGCTGCTTCTATCTTATCTAGCTAAGCCTTTATCGCTTTCAATTGTGCTAGTCGGTTCGCCGCTTGGTTTTCTAGCACATCTATAATAGTCTTGGCCGATTCCTTCTTAGCTCTTACCGTCTCTACTTCCTCTCTTAACTGTCTCTTTTCTTCTAGGGTTCTGTAAAACAGCTTCTTAATAAGGTCTATGCTGTTGTAGACCTTTCCTACTCCGTTCTCGTTTACGTAATCCTTAAGTTCCTCGAGCGTGCAGTCGTGGATTTTCTTGTATTCGCTTATTCGTTCCTTAATCTCTGCGGTCTCTTCTGCTGTAAAACCTCCGATAATAAACTCATTATCGATAACACTGGAGCGCCTGCTCGCTCTGTCTGTCTTTTCTCTTCTGCTTCTGCTTCGGCCTGTAACGCCGCTCTCTATCGCTAAGAAACTCTCTATAGCTTTCTTACAGTACTAGGGTTGTTTGGTTTGGTATGTTGGTACGCGTGCGTTATTCGGGGGTCCGGATAATTCAACGGTCCCTTTCGCACAGCGCGGTGTTAGTGTAGGGAGTGAGTTCAAGATATAATAATCCGGGCACGCAGATATAATTTAATACGGCCTTTTTAATAACTATATCTCGAACTAAGGAGGGAAAGGAATCTATGTAGTAGTGGGCGAGAGCTTTAGGGGTGGCGTGCTAAGGCCCGGCTCGGTCCGGAAGGGCCGAGCCGAAATTCCAAGGGTCTACCCTATTACTCGGTCCCACCCCTTTCTGCCGCTGCAACAGCGGTAACTCTCGCTTAGTGCACGAAGCTCTTAAGGTCTTCGTCTTCTACCGACGCTATAGCCGTAGCCAATTCGGGGTTCAGCTTCTGCCTTAATAGGTAGAGCTGCTTATCTTCCGACACTCTGGCCCTAATAGCATATTTTCGGAATAGCCTGTAGAATTCCTTAAACGTCTGTCGGTTCTGGTTGATCTTGTCCAGCTGCTTACGGGCCGTCTTCTTCCAGAAGGGGTCTCCGAAGCGTTAATCCAGCGCTTTAATTGCTTCTTTAGCAGTTACCTCTTCTAGGTCTGCTACTAGCGAAAAAGCTTCGCCTTCTAATCGTAACTCTAGGTAGGCTAATCTATCTCCGGCACTGTTTCCAGCGTAGTCGCGGTCTATCTTGTTCTTTATCTTCTTCTTAAATGCTTCCTAATCCTTAGGATCTCCGCCTCTAAACGCTAGTAGATCCGGTAGTAACGTTATTAGCGTGCTGCCTTAACTGTAGGCCACCGGCGAGACAGTCTCTACTAGTTCTTCTTAGCGCAGTAGCGGCGATATCGCTGCTTCTATCTTAGCTAACTGAGTCTTTATTGCCTTTAGTTGTGCTAGTCAGTTTGCTGCTTGGTTTTCCAGCACATCTATAATAGTCTCGGCCGATTCCTTTTCGGCTCTTACCGCCTTAATTTCCTTTCTTAACTGTCTCTTTTCTTCTAGGGTTCTGTAAAACAGCTTCTTAATAAGGTCTATGCTGTCGTAGACCTTTCCTACTCCGTTCTCGTTTACGTAATCTTCAAGTTCCTTAAGTGTATAGTCGTAGATTTTCTTGTATTCGTTTATTCGTTCCTTAATCTCTGCAGTCTCTTCTACTATAAAACCTCTAATAATGAACTCATTATCGATAGCACTAGAGCGCCTACTCGCTCTGTTAGTCTTTTCTCTTCTGCTTCTGCTTCGGCCTGTAACGCCGCTCTCTACTGTTAAGAAGCTCTCTATAGCTATCTTACGGTGCTGTTGTTTGGTTTGGTTTGTGTGTTGCGCATGCGTTATTCGGGTGTCCGGATAGTTCAACGGTCCCTTTCGCGCAGCGCGGTGGTAGTGTAGTAAGTAAGTTCGGGATATAATAATCCGGGCACGCAGATAAGATTTAATACGGCCTTTTTAATAACTATATCTCGAACTAAGAAGGGAAAGGAATCTATGTAGTGGTGGGCGAGAGCTTTGGGGGTGGTATGCTAAGGCCCGGCTCGGTCCGGAAGGGCCGAGCCGAAATTCTGAGGGTCTACCCCATTGCTTAGTCCCACCCCTTTCTACTGCTGCAACAAAGAACAAAGCCGACGCTATTAAAGCAGCCTCGCAGTAGAGCCAAAGGCCCTAGTAGAGAAAGAAGAAGAAGAAGAAACGGCGCTGCGGACGAATCTATATAGACCTCTACAGCAGAGCACAGACCGGTTACGCTGCAGCTTAGGTAACCGCTAGCTCCGATCAGACGGTACGGATTAGATAGACACTAAGTAAAGACGTTAGATAGCGACAATGTAAGAAGAAAGAAGATAAAGAAAGAGGATAGTTTTAAAAAAAAGCGAAGAGAGGACGAAGGAATCAAAAAAAAAAGAGACAGATAGATAAGTAAGCGGTCGAGGTCGACTGCTAGTAAAGGAGGGGGGTGGTGTTGCAGCGGCAGAAAGAGGTGGGACTGAGTAATAGGGTAGACCCTTGGAATTTCGGCTCGGCCCTTCTGGACTAAGCCGGGCCTTGGCGCACCTACCCCTAAAGCCCTTACACACCACTACATAGATTCCTTTCCCTCTTTAGTTCGAGATATAGTTATTAAAACAGCCGTATTAAATTATATCTACGTGCTCAGATTATAGGGAGCCTATCCGTCCAGCTAATCTTTTCCTATTATCCTTAATAGCACCCTACCGTCTATGCTATCTGTGTCGTTCGGCACCGGCTCTATAGCTTAGATAGTCTTTCTTAGTAGCAGTAGCTTCGTAGCGCGATATTCCTGCTTCTGCTAATTTGTTGCTTAGCATCTACTAGCAATATAACTAGGCTTTCCGTATGCGTAGCAAGTAGGGACGAACGGCGAACGCAGCGAATAAGATAGCTGCTATAGGCCTCGTCGGAAAGGCGCTGTAGGGGGGCGCGTAGTCGACGCCGACGACAACTTCTAAATCGATTCGCGCGCTGCCAATTTTCTGTATACGTTTAGGTTTCTAGCAGTAACTGTCGCCTAGTGCACAAAGCTTTCGAGATCTTCGTCTTCTACTAAAGCTATAGCTCTGGCTAGTTTAGGGCTTAGCTTCTGTCTTAGTAAGTAGAGCTGCTTATCTTCAGACATTTTAGCTCTAATAGCATATTTCCTAAACAGTCTGTAGAACTCCTTAAACATTAGCCGGTTCTAGTTGATCTTGTCTAGTTACTTACAGGCTGTCTTCTTCTAGAAGGGGTCTCTAAAACGTTGGTCTAGGGCTCTAATCGCTTCGTCGGCGGTTACATCTTCTAGATCCGCTACTAGCGAGAACGCTTCGCCTTCTAATCGCGCTTCTAGATAGGCCAGCTTGTCTTCTTCGCTGCTTCTAGCATAATCGCGGCTTATCTTGTTCTTTATCTTCTTCTTAAAGGCCTCCTAATCTTTAGGGTCTCTATCCCTAAAGGCCGATAGATTAGGTAGTAACGTTATCGAGGTGCTACCTTAACTGTAGGCTGCCGGTAAGGCAGTTTCTGCTTAGTTTTCTCGTTATAGCGGCGGTAACGACGACGTCGCTGCTTCTATATTAGCTAACTAAGCCTTTAGCGCCTTTAGTTGCGCTAGTCGAGTTGCTGCTTAGTTCTCTAGCACGTTAATAATAGTCTCTGCCAATTCCTTCTCGGCTATTACTGCTTCTATTTCTTCTCTTAACTGCTTGTTCTCTTCTATCTTCTTATAGAACATCTTTTCGATAAAGGTAATAGTGTCGTATACCTTTCTGGATCCGTGTTCTGCTAGGTATGCCTCTAGCTTGTCTAGTGTGCAGGCGTACAGCTCCTTATAGCCAGCTATACCCTCCTTTACTTTATTTGTCTCTTCTTTAGTAAGACCTTCAATAACCGCTCTGTCGTCTAGGAGGCTAGTGTTACGGCGGCAGAAAGGGGTGGGACTGGATAATAGGGTGGACCCTTGGAATTTCGGCTCGGCCCTTTAGGACCGAGCCGGGCCTTGGCATGCCGCCGCCCCTGAAGCTCTTATCCACTACTAAATAGACTCCTTTCCCTCCTTAGTTCGAGATATAGTCATTAAAAAGGCCGTATTGAATTATATCTGCGTGCCCGGATTATTATATCTCGAACTCACTTACTACAACAAACCCCGCGCTGCGCGAAAGGGCCCGTCGAACTATCCGGACACCCGAATAACGCACGCGTACACACCAAAAACACCAATCCCAGCACTGTAAGAAGATGGAAGGCTTCTCGACAGTAGAGGGCAGCGTTACAGGCTCCAGCAGAAGCAGAAAAGGAAAGGCTAACAGAGTAAGTAGACGCTCCAGTGTAATTGACGATAAGATCGTTATTAGCGGTTTCACAGCAGAAGAGACTGCTAAGGTCAAGGAACGAATGGCCGAATATAGGAAGATCTACGACTGCACGATCGAGGAGCTAGAAGACTATGTAAACGAGAATAGAATAAGAAAGGTCTACGATAGTATAGACCTTATTAAGACGCTGTTCTACAGAACGCTAGAAGAGAACAGACAGCTAAGAGAGGAAGTAGAGACAGTAAGAGCCGAGGAGGAATCGGCCGAGACCATTATAGACGTACTAGAAAACCAAGCGGCGAACCGACTGGCACAGTTAAAAGCGATAAAAGCTTAGCTAGAGGAGAAGGAAGCAGCAAGGTCGTCGGCGCCGCTACTGCGTCGAGAAGAACAAGCAGAGACCGCCTTACCGGCGGCCTACAGTTAAGGCAGCACGTTAATAACGTTACTACCGGATCTACCGGCGTTTAGAGGCAGAGATCCTAAGGATTGGGAAGCATTTAAGAAGAAGATAAAGAACAAGATAGATCGAGACTATGCCGGAAACAGCGCTGGAGATAGATTGGCGTACCTGGAATCGCGATTAGAAGGTAAAGCTTTTTCACTAGTGGCGGACCTAGAAGAGGTAACCGCTAAAGAAGCGATTAAAGCGCTGGATTAACGCTTTAGAGACCCCTTTAGGAAGAAGACGGCCTGCGAGCAGCTAGACAAGATTAACCAGAACCGGCAGACGTTCGAGGAGTTCTACGGATTGTTTAGGAAATATGCGATTAGGGCCCGAGTAGCGGAAGATAAGCAGCTCTACCTACAAAGGCAGAAGCTAAACCCTGAACTGGCCGCCGCTATAGCGTTGGTAGAAGACGAAGACCTTAAGGGCTTCGTGCACCGAGCGAGAGTTACTGCGAGAAACTTGAGCACTTACGCGAAATTACGCGAATCGAACCAGAAGCCGTTAATAACGCAGACAACACGACCCCCTGCGCCTTTCCGGAGAGCACCCCAGCAGCTACCTTATTAGTCACAGCGTTCGTCGTTCGTTCCTACCTGTTACGCGTACGGAAAGCCGGGCTATATCGCTACGAGATGCTAAGTAACAGCCCAGCAGAAGCAGAAGTATCGTGTTGTAAAGCAGCCGCAGCTACCGAGAAAGACTATACAAGCTATGGAACCGGCTCCGAACGACACTAACAGCGTAGACGGTAGAGTGCTACTGCGAATCGTGGGAAAAGACCAGCTGGAAGGATAGGCCCCCTATCTAGCGTAGAAGACAGGGCACTGCACTAGAGCGAATCGATATAAGAAGAAAGCATTAACAGCTGCAGCGATCCGCTCTTAGCAGCCGTAGAAGTGAATACGGAAATGGCGATTATCCTTCCTATTACGATCTACCCCGTTGAGAAGTCGCATAGACCCCTCCAGCTAAAAGCATTTATTAATACTAGAGCCCTTATCGGAGCGGCGATCCACTACCGACTGGTTCAAAAACTGACGAAGGGATACAGCTATCCTGTAGAGATAGCGTCGCCGACGCGGATTTCGGCATATAACGTACAAGACACGGAAAACGTTACGCACTACGTGCTATTAAGGACCACACTAGCTAGTCGAACTACGGAAGCGACGTTCCGGATAATAGATCTCGGACGATTTGACATTATTATAGGGCAGAAATGGATAAAGAACTAGAAGACTATTATTAACGTAGATAAAGGCACGATAGGATTCAAAACCCCAGGTAACGGAGCAAGGACTATCGGAACGGCCGCCGCTGCCGAGCCGAAAGCCGCGGAGTCCGCGAAAGAAGCCCCGTCCGACTGTTCCGAACCCCTGGCTACTGTCGGAATAGTGAGCTTAGAAGCCCTAACGACCCTCGCGAAATCGACGGACAGTAAGATCTACGCTATCTCGATAAAAGACATAGAAGATTACCGTAAGATAATAGCGGAAGAAGAAGCGGACCCGTTAGAGGTGCTGCCGGCAGAGCTCTATAATTACGCTGACGTCTTCTTAAAAGCCGATTCCAACCTCCTGCCGCTCTATCGACCGGAATACGACAACAAGATCCGACTAAAGGAAGGGGCTACGTTGCTGAGAACCGAGCCCCTAAGAAGATTGTTACTGGCCGAATGGAACTAAGTGGAGGTGTTTGTTCGAGAAAATCTAGCAAAGAAGTTTATTACGCCAAGCTCCGCCGAATACGCGTCGCCGATCCTTTTCGTACAGAAACCTAGAGGCAGTCTCTGAGTATACGTAGATTACAGGGCCTTAATAAGGTTACTAAGAGAGACGTGTATCCACTGCCGCTAATCAATGAAACTATACAGCAGGTAGCGAAGGCTAAGTGGTTTAGCAAGCTGGACATCCGCCAAGCGTTCTATCGACTAAGGAACGAAGAGGGACAAACGGAAGACCTTACGACATTCGCTACGCGCATAGGCAATTTCAAGTAGTTGGTAATGCCTTTCGGACTTACTAATGCGCCGGTAGTGTGGCAACGCTTTATAAACTACACCTTTATAGACATGCTGGAACAGTTCGTGTCCGTCTACTTAGACGACATCCTTATCTACACCGATAGGACGAGAGAGCAGCATACAGACTACATCGAGAAGGTGCTAACCAGGCTCCGCGAGGTCGGATTAAACGCAGACACGAAGAAGAGCGAGTTCTATTAGACCGAGGTTAAGTATCTTGGCCTTATCGTTGGAAGAGATGGAATTCGGATAGACCCCTTAAAGGTCGCCGCCGTCGCGGAATGGAAACAGCCGAAATCCGGAAACACTACGCAGATCAGAGTGTTTCTCGGATTCTGCAGCTACTATCGAAGGTTTATTAAGGACTTTAGCAAGATAGCAAGATCTATAAACGACGCGTTAAAGAAAGAGGCCGCCGGCCTATAGAATAAGAAGTGCACGGAGGCCTTTAACCGGCTAAAAGAAGCAGTGGTCTCGGCGCTGGTTCTGGCACACTTCCGGCCGGAAAAGACGATCTACGTAGAAACAGATGCTTCCGACACAGTTACGGCAGGGGTCCTTTCTTAATACGCCGACGACGAAGAGACCCTCCATCTGGTGGCTTTCTTTAGCAAGTCTATAACGGAGGCCGAACGGAACTACGCAATCTACGATAAAGAACTGCTAGCTATTATACAGGTGTTCGAGGAGTGGAAGCCAGAGCTTATAGCTAGAAAGAGCACGGTCCAGGTCCTTACGGACCACCAGTCGCTGACCTACTTTATAAAGACGCAGAAGCTCTTACGACGTTAAGCACGGTAGGCTGCCTACTTATCCGGGTTCGACTTCAAGATTACCTATCGACCCGGAGCTCAAAACGGAAAGGCTAACGCACTAACAAGAAGAGAAGGAAAGACTAGCCGCGCGAAAGAAGATCCGAACATGTTCCAGAAGGTGTTGACCGAGCAGATAGTAGACGCAGAGGTGTTGAAAGAGGTAGGGGTCTGCGCAGTAGAACCGGCCCCTAAGGAAAAGACTCTCTGCGAAAAGGTGGAGCAGCTTAACTAGCAACAGAAACTTGGCAAAACCGGTTCAGGGAGGCTAATAGTTCCGGAAGAACTAATTACGGAGGTCATCCAGCTGGTCTATAGCTCTGTAGATGTAGGCTACGAAGGCGCGAAGAAGACGATGCAGGCAGTAAGAACGATCTACTGGTTTCCGCAAATATTCGAGCGAATCCACCGATTTATCGCTAACTGCTACGTGTGCCGAACGGCGAAGCCGCGTTACGGCTTTCCGGCAGGCTTATTGAAGCCACTGCCGATCCCCGAGAAACCGTAGCAACACATTACGATGGACTTCGTAACCGGCCTGCCGGACTCCGATAGATATAACGCTACGCTAAACGTAGTAGACCGACTAAGCAAGGAACGCCACTTTATCTCCTGCCGAGCGAGAGACGAAGGAACTACTGTAGAAGAGACCGCACAGATGTTAATTCAATACGTATAGAAGCACTATAGCCTGCCCGACACTATTACTACGGATAGGGGTCATTAATTCACTGCTAACGTATAGAAAGCCATCAACCAAGCTCTCGGAATTAGTGGAAAGCTTAGCATAGCAGCTTACCCTTAGACCGATAGTCAGTCTAAAGTGGCTAACCGTAAGATAGAAAAATATCTACGAATCTTCTACAGCCACTATTAATAAAAGTGGGTCGAGATGCTGCCAATAGCTGAATTCTGCGCGAACTTAGCACAGTTAGAAGCAACGTCGCTGGCGCCGTTCGAGATAACCTACGGTTATCTTCCGAGGCTAAGCTTCCAGCCGCCGAGCGACGCCGGCTCGCCGGAGCTTTCCACTACTATGTCGTCAAAGAGAGTCGCTGCCGCGGCGGCGGAAGCGCTCCGATCTTAGATAGAAGAAGCGATCAAAGTAGCGAAAGAAGCGATGGAATCGGCTTAGAAGAAGATAGTAACTCGAACTAATAGAAAGCGGTTGCTGATAGAATTTAAGGAAGGTTAAAAGGTCTAGCTTAACACGCGGAACCTAAGGCTAAAAGGGAACGCGAAGCTTAACCCACGCTACGTAGGTCCGTTCAAGATAGTAGAAAAGAGATCGCCGGTGACTTATCGGCTCCAGCTACCAAAATCGTTCCAGATCTACGACGTTTTCCATTTAGATCTACTAAGCTTGGACCCTGAAAACAGTCTGCTACGACAGGGGTTCGCCGAACTCCCGTCAATCGAGATGGACGGTAAGGAAGAAGAGTAGGAGGTAGAAGATGTAATGGACGTAAAGAAGATAAGGGGGTCTATCAAAGCGAGGATCTTGTAGAAAGGGTAGCCGGAAGACTATAAATAGTATCTAATCGAGAACCTCCGGAATTCGGCAGAGCTGCTAAGAGAGTTCTACGTACGGAACCTGTAGAAGCCGAAACCCGAATAGCTCCGAAGCTGATTATTCCAGAAAGAAGAAAGCCGCGTCCGCTCTATCGGCGTAGAGGCCGAAGAAAACAATTGTAACGGTCGCCTTAGGGAGGTCTTTGACGCAGCGACTACCTACTACCAGTTCGGCAGGTAGCTCGCCGACGCCGTAGCGTGCCAGCGCCGCCGACCCTGCAGTAGGTAAGCGCTTTGGTAGAAAAAAAAAGAAGAAGAAGAAACGACGCTGCAGACGGATCTATATAGACCTCCGAGGCGACGCACAGACTAGCCGAGCCGCAGCTTAGAAGACCGCGGATCAGATCAGATAGCGTCGATTACATAAACGCCAAGTAAAGGAATTTAGACGCTAACAACGTAAGAAATTGAAGAAGCGATAAAGAGAACGTTGTTTTTAATAGAAGACAGAAGAGGTAACATTAGCGTTAGAGGGGATTTTCGCGAAGGAGACGACAAATCAAAAAAAAAAAAGTGAAGATTTTTGGATAGATAGGGTAACTAAGCGGTCGAGGGCGACCGCTAGTGAGGGAGGGGGGTAGTGTTACGGCGGCAGAAAGGGGTGGGACCGGATAATAGGGTGGACCCTTGGAATTTTGGCTCGGCCCTTCCGGACCGAGCCGGGCCTTGGCATGCCGCCGCCCCTAAAGCTCTTATCCACCACTACATAGACTCCTTTCCCTCCTCAGTTCGAGATATAGTTATCAAAAAGGCCGTATTGAATCATATCTGCGTGCCCGGATTAGCTAGCGCGCCTGTCCTTTGCTCTATTAGTCTTTCTCTTTCCGCTATAGCCAGTAACGCTGCCCTCTACCGTTAAGAAGCCTTCTATAGCTATCTTACAGTACTGGTGTTTGGTTTGTCTGTAGTGTGCGCGTGCGTTATTTAGGTAGCTAGATAGTTTAACAGGCCCTTTTACGTAGCGCAGGGTTAGTATAGTTAGTAAGTTCGAGATATAATAATCTAAGCACGCAGATATAATTCAATACGGCTGTTTGAATAACTATATCTCGAACTAAAGAGGGAAAGGAATCTATATAGTAGTATATAAGGGCTTTTAGGGGTAGTATGCCAAGGCCCGGCTTGGTCCGGAAGGGCCAAGCCAAGATTCCAAGGGTCCACCGTATTACTTAGTCCTACCCCTTTCTGCTACTGTAACATACTGCTAGCTGCTCCTATTTAGTTGCTAACACGTAGTTAGCAGCCTGGCAGCTAGCGGCTGGCCTACTAGCGCAGCCGGTGCATGTATATACACGCTGCACGAGCTCTGCCAACCTAGCAAGATACTTATAAAATTTGCCCTTGCAGCCTACTACACTGCACAGAAGGTCATCCTCCTCTAGGAACTCCTAGAGTGTACCGGCGGCAGAAAGGGGTGGGACTGGATAATAGGGTAGACCCTTGAAATTTCGGCTCGGCCCTTCCGGGCCGAGCCGGGCCTTGGCACCACTACTACAAAAGCCTACCACTACCACCACATAGGTTCCTTTCCCTCCTCAGTTCGAGATATAGTTATCAAAACAGCCGTATTGAAACTTATCTGCGCGCTCGGATCATTATATCTCGAACTCACTTACTACACCAAACCCCGCGCTGCGCGAAAGGGCCCGTCGAACTATCCGGACGCTCGAATAACGCACGCGCACCTACACACACCAAACAACCCGGCACCGTAAGAAGATAGAAGGCTTCTTAGCGGTAGAGAGCGGCGTAACAGGCCGCCGCGGAAAGAGAAAGACTGACAGAGCGAGTAGGCGCTCCAGTGTTATTAATAATAAGATTATTATTAGCAGTTTTACGTCGGAAGAGACCGCAGAGATTAAGGAACGAATAAGCGAATACAAGAAAATCTACGACTGCACGCTCGAGGAACTTAAGGACTATGTAAACGAGAATAGAATAGGGAAGGTCTATAACGGCATAGAGCTTATCGAGATGCTGTTTTACAGAACGCTAGAAGAGAACAGACAACTAAGAGAAGAAACTAAAGCGGTAAGAGCCGAGAAGGAATCGGCCGAGACTATTATAGATGTGCTGGAAAACCAGGCGGCGAATCGACTAACGCAGCTAAAGGCGCTAAAGGATCAACTGGCTGATATAGAAGCAGCGAAGTCGTCGCCGCTACTGCGGCGAGAAACCTACGCAGAGACCGCCTTACTGGCGGCCTATAGTCAAGGTGGCACTACGATAACGCCACTGCCGGACCTACCTGCTTTTGGTAGTGGAGACCCTAAAGCGTAGGAGGCATTTAAGAAGAAGATCAAGAATAAGATAAGCCGCGATTATGCATCGAGCAGCAAAGAGGATAGATTGGCGTACCTAGAATCGCGATTGGAAGGTAAAGCTTTTTCGCTAGTGGCAGACCTAGAAGAAGTGACCGCCGACGAAGCTATTAAGGCGCTGGATTAGCGTTTCGGAGACCCCTTCCAGAAGAAGACGGCCTGTAAGCAGCTAGACAAGATTAACTAGAACCGGCAGACGTTCGAGGAGTTCTACGGACTGTTCAGGAAATATGCTGTTAGAGCGAGAGTAGCTAAGGATAAGCAGCTACACTTACTAAGACAGAAACTGAGCCCTAAACTAACGACAGCTATAGCCTTAGTAGAAGACGAAGACCTTCAAAGCTTCGTATACCAGGCGAGAGTTACCGCTAGGAACTTGAACGCGTACGGAAAACCGACGACACGTAAACTGATTCAGAAGCTGTCGCTGTCGCCGCAGGGAACCAGAGCCCCCGTCCTATACCGACAACGCCCCTAGCAGCCATTCAATTCGCAGCGTTCGTCGTTTGTCCCTACCTGCTACGCATATAGCAAGCCTAGCCACATCGCTACGAGATGCCAAGCATCAGATAAGCAGAAGCAGGAGTATCGTGTTATAAAGCAGCCGCAGCTACCGAGAAAGACTATACAAGCTATAGAGCCGGCTCTGAACGACACTAACAGCGTAGACGGCGGGGTGCAGTTAAGAATTATAGGAAAAGACTAGCTGGACGGATAGGCCCCCTACCTAGCATTAACAATAGGGCACCGAATCGAAGCGAATCGCTACAAGAAGAAAGCATTAACAGCTGCAGCGACCCGCTCTCGGCGGTAGTAGAAGTAACCACGGAAACAGCTATTATCCTTCCAATTACTGTCTACCCCCTTAACGGATCGAGCAAGCCACTTTAGCTAAAAGGCTTTATCGACACCGGAGCTCTTATCGGCGCAGCGATCCACTACCAACTGGTTCAGAAACTGACGAAGGGATACAGCTATCCGGTAGAGATAGCGTCGCTAACGAGGATTTCGGCGTATAACGGACAAGACACGGAAAACGTTACGCACTACGTGCTATTAAGGACCACACTAGCCGGTCGAACCACGGAAGCAACGTTCCGGATTATAGATCTCGGAAGGTTCGACATTATTATAGGGCAGAAATAGATAAAGAACCAGAAGACTATTATTGACGTAGATAAAGGCACGATAGGATTCAAAACCCCGGGTGGCGGAGCAGGGACTATTGGAACGGCCACCACCGCCGCCGCCGAGCCAAAAGCTACGGAGTCCGCGAAAGGGTCTCTGTCCGATCGTTCCGAACCTCTGGTTACCGTCGGAACGATAAGTTTAGAAGCAATAACGACCCTTGCGAAGTCGCCGAGCAACGAGATCTACGCTATCTTAATAAAAGACATCGAAGACTACAGGAAGATAATAGCGGAAGAAGAAGTGGACCTACTAGAGGTGTTGCCAAACGAGCTCTACGGTTACGCTAACGTGTTTTTAAGAGCCGACTCCAACCTCCTGCCGCTCCACCGGCCGGAATACGACAACAAGATCCGACTAAAAGAGGGGGCTACGCTGCTAAGAACCGAGCCCCTAAGACGACTGTCGCCGGCGGAACTGGACTAGGTAGAGGTGTTTGTTCGCGAAAATCTAGCGAAGAAGTTTATTACGCCGAGTTCTGCCGAATATGCATTACCGATTCTTTTCGTAAGGAAACTAGGGGGTAGTCTGCGCCTCTGCGTAGACTATCGAGGCCTTAACGAGGTTACCAAGAGAGACGTATATCCACTGCCGCTAATAGATAAGACTATACAGTGCGTAGCAAAGGCTAAGTAGTTTAGCAAGCTGGATATTTGCTAAGCATTCCATCGACTAAGAAACGAGGAAGGGCAAACAGAAGACCTTACGACATTCGCTACGCGAATAGGCAATTTTAAGTAGCTGGTAATGCCTTTCGGACTTACCAACGCGCCGGCGGTGTGGCAACGCTTTATAAACCACTCCTTTATAGACATGTTAGAACGGTTCGTGTCCGTCTACTTAGACGACATCCTTATCTACACCGATAGGACGAGAGAACAGCACACGGACTACATCAAAAAGGTGCTAACTAGGCTCTGCGAGGTCGGATTGAACGCAGACACGAAGAAGAGCGAGTTCTACCAAACCGAGGTCAAATATCTCGGTCTTATCGTAGGAAGAAATAGATTTCGGATAGACCCCTTAAAGGTCGCCGCCGTCGCCAAATGGAAGCAGCCGAAGTCTGGAAATACTACGCAAATCAGAGCGTTTCTCGGCTTCTGCAGCTACTATCGACAGTTTATTAAGGACTTCAGCAAGATAGCGAGACCCCTGAACGAAGCACTAAAAAAAGAGGCCGCCGGCCTATAGAATAAGAGGTGCACGGAAGCCTTTAACCGGCTAAAAGAAGCAGTGGCCTCGGCGCCGGTTCTGGCACACTTCCGGCCGGAAAAGACGATCTATGTAGAAACGGACGCTTCCGACACAGTAACGGCAGGGGTCCTTTCTCAATACAGAGACGATAAAACCCTTCATCCAGTGGCCTCGGCGCCGGTTCTGGCACACTTCCGGCCGGAAAAGACGATCTATGTAGAAACGGACGCTTCCGACACAGTAACGGCAGGGGTCCTTTCTCAATACAGAGACGATAAAACCCTTCATCCAGTGGCTTTCTTCAGCAAGTCTATAACAGAGGCCGAACGGAACTACGCAATCTACGATAAAGAACTGCTAGCTATTATACAGGTGTTCGAGGAGTGGAAGCCAGAGCTTATAGCTAGAAAGAGCACGGTCTAGGTCCTTACGGACCACCAGTCGCTGACCTACTTTATAAAGACGCAGAAGCTCTTACGACGTTAAGCACGGTAGGCTGCCTACTTATCCAGGTTCGATTTTAAGATTACTTATTGACTAGGGGCTTAAAACGGAAAGGCTAACGCGCTAACGAGAAGAGAAGGAAAGACCAGCTGCGCGAAAGAAGATCCAAACATGTTCCAGAAGGTGTTGACCGAGCAGATAGTAGACGCAGAGGTGTTAAAAGAGGTAGGGGTCTGCGCAGTGGAACCGGCCCCTAAGGAAAAGATTCTCTACGAAAAGGTAGAGCAGCTTAACCAGCAACAGAAACTCGGCAAAACCAGTTTAGGGAAGCTAATAGTCCTGGAAGAACTAATCACTGAGGTCGTCCAACTGGTCCATAGCTCTAAGGACGTTGGTTACGCCGGCTCGAAGAAGACAATAGAAGCTGTAAAGACGATCTACTGGTTTCCGCGGATCTACGAACGGATCCACTGATTCATTGCCAATTGCTACGTGTGCCGAGCCGCAAAGCCACGTTACGGTCTTCCGGCCGGTCTGCTGAAGCCACTTCCGATCCCCGAGAAACTGTAGCAACACATTACGATAGACTTCGTAACCGGCCTGCCGGACTCTAATAGATATAACGCTATGCTAAACGTAGTGGACCGACTAAGCAAGGAACGCCACTTTATCCCCTACCGAGCGAGAGACAAAGAAACCACTGCAGAAGAGACCGCACAGATGTTGATTTAACACGTGTAGAAGCACTATAGCCTGCTGGACACTATAACTACGGATAGGGGTCCTCAATTCACTGCCGACGTATAGAAAGCCATTAACCAAGCTCTCGGAATTAGTAGAAAGCTTAGCGAAGCAGCTCACCCTTAGACCGATAGTCAGTCTCAAGTGGCCAATCGCGAGATAGAGCGATATTTGCGAAATTTCTGCAGCTATTATTAAGAAAAGTGGGTCGAGGTGTTGCTAATAGCTGAATTCTGCGCGAACTCAACACAGTCAGAAGCAACGTCGCTGGCGCCGTTCGAGATAACCTATAGTTATCTTCCGAGGCTGAGCTTCTATCTGCTAAGCGACGCCGGCTCGCCGGAGCTTTCCACTACTACTACGTCGTCAAAGAGGGTCGCCGCCGCGGTGGCGGAAGCGCTCCGATCTCAGATAGAAGAAGCGATCAAAGTGGCGAAAGAAGCGATGGAATCGACTTAGAAGAAGATAGTGACTCGAGCTAATAAGAAGCGGTTACTTATAGAATTCAAGCAAGGCCAAAAGGTATAGCTTAACACGCGAAACCCAAGGCTAAAAGGCAACGCCATGCTCAATCCGCGCTACGTAGGTCCGTTTACGATAATAGAAAAGAGGTCGCCAGTAACCTATCGGCTCCAGCTACCGAAATCGTTCCGGATCTACGATGTCTTCCATTCGGACCTGTTAAGCTTGGACCCTAAAGACGGCCTGCTGGAACAGGGGTTCGCCAAACCCCCGCTAATCGAGATGGACGATAAGAGAGAATAGGAGGTAGAAGACGTAATAGACGTAAAGAAGACGAGGGGGTCTATCAAAGCGAGGATCTCGTAGAAGGGGTAGCTAGAAGACTACGAATAGTATCCGATCGAGAACCTGCGGAACTCAGCGGAGCTACTAAGAGAGTTTTACGTCCAAAATCCGACGAAGCCGAAGCCTAAGTGGCTCCGAGGTTAATAGTTTGGAAAGAAGAAAGCCGCGTCCGCTCTATCGGCGCGGAGGCCAAAGAAAACGATTATAACAGTCGCCTCGGGGAGGTCTTCGACGCGGCCACTACCTACCGCCGGTTCGGCAGGCAGCTCGCCGACGCCGTAGCGTGCCAGCGCCGCCGACCCTGTAGTAGGTAAAGGCTTTGGTAGAAGAAAAAGAAGAAGAGAAACGCTGCCGCGGAAGAATCTATATAGACCCCGAGGCAGCGCACAGACCGGCTAAGCTGCAGCTTAGAAGACCGCGGATTAGATCAGATAGCGTCAATTACATAAACGCCAAGTGAAGGACTTTAGACGCCGACGACGTAAGAAATTAAAGAAGCGATAAAGAGAACGTTGTTTTTAATAGAAGACGGAAGAGGTAACATTACCGTTAGAGGGGATTTTCAAGAAGGAGACGACGAACCTCAAAAAAAAAAGGGGGGAGATTTTCGGATAGATAGGGTGACTAAGCGGTCGAGGGCGACCGCTAGTAAGGGAGGGGGGTAGTGTACCGGCGGCAGAAAGGGGTGGGACTGGATAATAGGGTGGACCCTTAGAATTTTGGCTCAGCCCTTCCGGGCCGAGCCGGGCCTTAGCACCACCACTACGAAAGCCCACCACTACTACCACATAGGTTCCTTTCCCTCCTCAGTTTGAGATATAGTTATCAAAACAGCCGTATTGAACCTTATCTGCGCGCTCGGATCATAGAGGGGCGGGGCGACGACTAGCTAACAGCTGTAGTGCCTAGAGGTGTTGCGGTGGTGGAAAGAGGTAGGACAGATTGATGGGGTGGACCCTGGAATTTCGGCTCGGCCCGTCCGGGCCGAGCCGGGCCTTGGCACCACCACCATCAAAGCCCACCACTACCACTACATAGATTCCTTTCCCTCTTCAGTTCGAGATATAGTTATCAAAAGGCCGTATTGAATTATATCTGCGTGCCCGGATCATTATATCTCGAACTCACTCTCCACAACCCCGCGCTGCGCGAAAGGGCCTGTTGAACTATCCGGAAACCCGAATAACGCACGCGCACCCACCAACAACAACTAACCCCAGGCACCGTAAGAAGATGGAAGACTTCTCAGCGGTAGAGAGCGGCGTTACAGGCCGCAGCAGAAGCAGAAAAGGAAAGACTGACAGAGCGAGCAGGCGCTCCAGTGTAATTAACGATAAGATCGTCATTAGAGGTTTTACAGCGGAAGAGACCGCTAAGATTAAGGAACGAATAAGCGAATATAAGAAGATCCACGACTGCACGATCGAGGAACTGGAAGACTACGTAAACGAGAACGGAATAGGGAAGGTCTACGACGGTATAGACCTTATTGAGACGCTGTTCTACAGGACACTGGAAGAAAACAGACAGCTAAGAGAGGAAGTAGAGACAGTAAGGGCCGAGAAGGAATCGGCAGAGACTATCGTCGAAGTGTTGGAACACTAAGCGGCGAATCGAATAGCGCAGCTAAAGGCGCTGAAGGATCAACTGGCTGATATAGAAGCAGCGAGATCGTCGCCGCTACTGCAGCGAGAAACCCAAGTGGAAACCACCTCGCCGGCGGCCTACAGTCAAGGTGGCACGTTGATAACGTCATTACCGGATCCACCGGTTTTCGGTAGCGGAGACTCTGAATCGTAGGAGGCGTTCAAGAAGAAGATCAAGAATAAGATGAACCGCGATTACGCATTAAGCAGCGAAGAAGACAGATTGGCCTATTTAGAGGCGCGACTGGAAGGCGAAGCGTTCTCGCTGGTGGCGGACCTAGAAGAGGTAACCGCCGAAGAAGCGATCAAAGCGTTAGATCAACGCTTCGGAGACCCATTCCGAAAGAAGACAGCCCGTAAGCAGCTAGACAAGATCAACCAGAACCGGCAGACGTTTAAGGAGTTCTACGGTTTGTTCAGAAAATATGCGATCAGGGCCCGAGTGGCGGAAGATGAGCAGCTCCACCTATTAAGGCAGAAGCTGAACCCTGAACTGGCCGCCGCTATGGCGTCTGTAGAAGACGAAGACCTGGAGGGCTTCGTGCATCAAACGAGGGTCACCGCGAGAAACTTAAGCGCTTACGCGAAATCACGAGAATCGGTTCAGAAGCCGCCGCCGTCGCCGTCGCTAATGCGGACAACCAGAGCCCCCGCGCCCTTCCGACGCGGCCCCCAGCCGCCTTACGTGCCGCGACCGTCGTTCGTCCCCACCTGTTTCGCGTACGGAAAGCCTGGCCACATCGCTACGAGCTGCCAAGCATCGGATAAGCAGAAGCAGGACTATCGTGTTATAAGGCAGCCGCAGCCGCAGCAACCACTGAGGAAGACCATACAAGCTATGGAGCCGGCTCCGAACGATACTGACAGTGACGGTAGGGTGCAGTTAAGGATCATGGGAAAAGACTAGCTGGACGGATAGGCCCCCTATCCAGCATGGACAACAGGGCATCAACACGAACTACGTCGACGAAAGAGAGCATCAATAGCTGCAGCGATCCGCTCTCGGCGGCGGTGGAAGTAAACACGGAAACAGCTATTATCCTTCCAATCACTGTCCACCCCCTTAACGGATCGAGCAAAACACTTCAGTTGAAAGCTTTCATCGACACAGGAGCTCTCATCAGCGCAGCGATCCACCACCGGCTGGTTCAGAAGCTGATAAATAGATACGGCTATCCGGTGGAGCTGGCGTCGCCGACGCGGATTTCGGCGTACAACGGACAAGACACGGAAAGCGTTACGCACTACGTGCCATTGAGGACTACGCTAGCTGGTCGAACTACGGAAGCGACGTTCCGAATCATGGATATCGGAAGGTTCGACATTATTATAGGGCAGAAATGGATAAAGAACCAGAAAGCCATCGTTGACGTAGATAAAGGAACTATCAGGTTCAAAACCCTGGGTAGCGGGGCAGGGACTATCGGAAAGGTCGCCACCGTCGCCGCCGAGCCGAAAGCTACGGAGTCTGCGAAAGAGGCTCCGTCCGATCGTTCCGAACCCCCGGTCACCGTCGGAATAATGAGTTCAGAAGCTATAACGACCCTCGCGAAGTCGCCGGACAACGAGATTTACGCTATCTTAATAAAAGACATCGAAGACTACAGGAAGATAATGGCGGAAGAAGAAGTGGACCCGCTGGAGGTGCTACCGGCGGAGCTCTACGATTACGCTAACGTGTTCTCAAAAGCCGACTCCAACCTCCTGCCGCTTTACCGACCGGAATATAACAATAAGATCCGACTAAAAGAAGGAGCTACGCTGCCAAGAACCGAGCCCCTAAGACGACTGTCGCCGGCGGAACTGGACTAGGTAGAGGTGTTTGTTCGCGAGAACCTGGCGAAGAAGTTTATTACGCCGAGTTCTGCCGAATACGCGTCACCGATTCTTTTCGTAAGGAAACCAGGGGGTGGTCTGCGACTCTGCGTGGACTATCGCGGCCTCAACGAGGTCACCAAGAGAGACGTATACCCGCTGCCGCTGATCGACGAGACTATCCAGCGCGTGGCAAAGGCTAAGTGGTTTAGCAAGCTGGACATCCGCCAAGCGTTCCATCGATTAAGAAACAAAGAAGGGCAGACAGAAGATCTTACGACGTTTGCCACGCATATAGGCAATTTCAAGTAGTTAGTAATGCCTTTCGGACTTACCAACGCGCCGGCAGTGTAGCAACGCTTTATAAACCACACCTTTATAGACATGCTGGAACGGTTCGTGTCCATTTACTTGGACGACATCCTCGTCTACACCGAAGGAACGAGAGAACAGCACACGGACCACATCAAGAAGGTGCTGACCAGGCTCCGCGAGGTCGGATTAAACGCGGACACGAAGAAGAGCGAGTTCTATCAAACGGAGGTCAAATATCTCGGTCTTATCGTCGGAAGAAACGGAATTCGTATAGACCCCTCGAAGGTCGCCGCCGTCGCGGAATGGAAACAACCGAAATCCGGAAACACTACGCAGATCAGAGCGTTTCTCGGATTCTGCAGCTACTACCAACGGTTTATTAAGGACTTCAGCAAGATAGCGAGACCCCTGAACGAGGCGCTGAAGAAAGAGGCCGCCGGCCTATAGAATGAGAAGTGCACGGAAGCTTTCGTGCGGCTGAAAGAGGCAGTGGCCTCGGCGCCGGTTCTGGCGCACTTCCGACCGGAAAAGACAATCTACGTGGAAACGGACGCTTCTAACACAGTAACGGCAGGGGTCCTTTCTCAATATAGCGACGACGAGACCCTCCACCTAGTGGCCTTCTTCAGCAAATCTATAACGGAAGCCGAGCGGAACTACGCCATCTACGATAAAGAACTGCTGGCCATTATACAGGCGTTCGAGGAGTAGAAGCCAGAGCTTATGGCCGGAAAGAGCACGGTCCAAGTCCTTACGGACCACCAGTCGCTGACCTACTTTATGAAGACGCAGAAGCTCTTACGACGTCAAGCACGGTAGGCCGCCTACCTATCAGGGTTCGATTTCAAGATCACTTATCGACCTGGAGCTCAAAACGGAAAGGCTAACGCGCTGACAAGAAGAGACGGAAAGACCAGCCGCGCGAAAGAAGATCCGAATATGTTCCAGAAGGTGTTGACCGAGCGGATAGTAGACGCAGAGGTGTTGAAAGAGGTAGGGGTCTGCGCAGTGGAACCGGCCCCTAAGGAAGAGACTCTCTACGAGAAGGTCAAGCAGCTCAATCAGAAGCAGAAGCTCGGCAAAACCGGTTCAGGGAAGCTGATAGTTCCGGAAGAACTAATCACTGAGGTTATCCAACTGGTCCATAACTCCATAGATGTTGGCTACGCCGGAGCGAAGAAAACGATGCAGGCAGTAAGAACGGTCTACTAGTTTCCACGAATCTATAAGAGGATCCACCGATTTATCGCCAACTGCCACGTATGCAGAGCCGCGAAGCCGCGTTACGGTCTTCCGGCTAGTCTACTGAAGCCGCTTACGATCCCTAAGAAGCTGTAGCAACACATTACGATGGACTTCGTAACCGGCCTGCCGAATTCGGATGGATATAACGCTACGCTCAATGTAGTGGATCGGCTGAGCAAAGAGCGCCACTTCATCCCCTGTAGAGCTAAAGACGAAGGAACTACCGCGGAAGAGACTGCACGGATGTTGATTCAACACGTATAGAAGCACTATAGCCTGCCGGACACTATCACCACGGATAGGGGTCCTCAGTTCACCGCCGACGTATAGAAGGCCATCAATCAGAAGCTTAGAATCCACGGAAAGCTTAGCACGGCCGCTTACCCGCAGACCGACGGTCAGTCTAAAGTGGCTAACCGAGAGATGGAGCGATATCTGCGAACCTTCTGCGGCCGTTACCAAGAGGAATAGGTTAAGGTGTTGCCGATAGCCGAGTTCTGTGCTAACTCGGCACCGTCTAAGGCCACCTCACTGGCGCCGTTCGAGATAACGCATAGCTATCTTCCGAGGATAAGCTTTCAGCCGCCGAGCGACGCCGATTCGCAGGGGCCTTCCACCGCTACGTCGTTAAAGAGAGTCGCCGCCGCGGCGGCAGAAGCGCTACGATCTCAGATGGAAGAAGCGATCAAAGTAGCGAAAGAAGCGATGGAGACGGCTCAGAAGAAGATAGTAAATCGAGCTAATAGAAAGCGGTCACCGATGGAATTCAAGGAAGGCTAAAAGGTATAGCTTAACACACGAAACCTGAGGCTAAAAGGAAACGCGAAGCTGAACCTACGCCATGTAGGTCCATTCAAGATAATAGAAAAGAGGTCGCCGGTGACCTATCGGCTCGAGCTGCCGAAGGCGTTCCGGATCCACGACGTTTTCCATTCAGATCTGCTAAGCCTGGACCCTAAGGACGGCCTTCCAGAGCAGGGGTTCGCCGAACCCCTACCAGTTAAGATCGACGGTGACGAAGAAGAGTAGGAGGTGGAAGACGTAATAGACGTAAAGAAGATAAGGGGGTCCATCAAAGCGAGGATCTCGTAGAAGGGGTGGCCGGAAGACTATAAATGGTATCCGGTCGAAAACCTGCGGAACTCGGCGGAGCTGCTAAGAGACTTCTGCGTGCGGAACCCGAAGAAGCCGAAGCCGGAATGGCTCTGAAGCCAAACGAAGAAAGCAGCGTCCGCTCCACCGGCGCGGAAGCCGATGAAAACGATCGCTGCTTAGATCGTAGAGGGACAGAGGGCTGCGCACGCCGTAGCGTACCAGCGCCGCCGCCCCCCTGCGATGGAGTGCTGACTTCGGTAGAGAAAGAAAAGAAGAAAAACGGCGCCGCAGAAAGATCTATATGGACCTCCGCGACGACGCACAGACCAGCCACGCCGCAGCTTAGGTGACCTACGGCTCAGATCAGATGGCACGGATCAGGCGCGTCTATTACATGAACGACTAAGTGAAGGACTTCGGATGCAGATGACGTAAAAGGTTGAGAAAGAGATAAAGAGGACGTTGTTTTTGACAAAAGACGGAAGAGGTGACGTCAACGTTGAAAGGGATTTTCAAAAAAAAAAAAAAAAAAAAAAAACAGTGGAAGTTTTTGCGATGGATGGCATGACTAAGCGGTCGAGGGCGACCGCTGGTGAGGGGGGGGGGTAGTGTTGCGGTGGTGGAAAGAGGTGGGACAGATTGATAGGGTGGACCCTGGAATTTCGGCTCGGCCCGTCCGGGCCGAGCCGGGCCTTGGCACCACCACCATCAAAGCCCACCACCACCACCACATAGATTCCTTTCCCTCTTCAGTTCGAGATATAGTCATCAAAAGGCCGTATTGAATCATATCTGCGTGCCCGGATCAAGAGGCACAGTACGTGCACAAGCGCAGTATATAGGGGTCAAATAACTCTCCTATATACAGCTCTTATAGGCTGTCTATTAAGGGATTAGAGAAGGTACTACTAACAAGGTATAGAACGAACTTACTGTCTTTAGAGACCCGCTAGAGGCACTGTATACACCCTAGAGGGAGCAGGCAGGCCCGCAGCGCTAACACTAGTAGCAGCATACTGCAAAAATAAGAGCAGAAAAGAAGATAAGAAGATAGATAGAAAAGATGCCTATCAAAATAGAATAGAATAGAAGGACATAATTAGCCGGAAGATTTTTGAAAAGATAAAGGATGTAGGGCTGGAGTAGATAAGTAAGCGGTCAAGGGCGACTGCTAGTGTTACAGGATTGGATTGTAGCAGCGTATAGGGCACCCAATACCAATAACTGGTATCGTGTTTAAACCAACAAGTGCCCCTCTGCTAGTCTTGCCCGCACTCCTTTTGTGTGTGCACAAGGGCGGCTTAAGCCGCCCTTGGCAGCAGGCTACCCTTAGGTTCGCAGTCGCGCCCTTAGAGCAACTCTGTGCCTACGCAAGGCCTCCTGGATAGTAATTCTACAACAGTAACACAGGATATAACAACCCGCTGCTGCCGTCTAACCGTGTCTTCTTCTTGCTTATAGGTGTTGATGGGCGTGCCACGCAAAGACAGAGGGGGACGCGGCTCCTGTGCGTGGCGGCGGCGGCGGCAGAGCAGGCTGGGCGGTTGTGCGGCGGTGCCTTGCAGCACGGAGGCGCGGCGCGGGCACAAGCTCAACCCGCGGCCGATCGGCGGGGGCTGGGGCGGGTCTATCGTGGGCCGCATCGCGCGCGTTTCCCCATGCGGCCGGCCAAGCCGCCAGCAGCGGGGGAGGCTCTGCCACCGGCCGCGCGCGAGACGACGCGAGGCAGCGGCGACCGTCGCGGTTTCCCTGTGCGGCACCCGACTCTGGCGCCGCTGCCACTGGCGCCGGCCGATGGGCCCGGCCGGTCGCCGCCGATCGCCGCCGATCGACGCCGGCTCTGCTGCCGCCAAAACCGCCCTGAGCCTGGGCCAGAGGGGGACGCGACCGCTTTCCCGTGCAGACTGGCCGTCGCTTTCCGCTGCCGCCAGCGCGCCCGCCAGTGCCGCCCGAGCCGCCAGTGCAGCCCGCGAGCCACGCCCGCGACCCAGCGCACCCCGCGAGCCACGCCGCCGCCGCCGCCCACGCCCGCCGCCCGCGCCCGCCGCGATGCCGTCGACATAGCACACGCCGCCGCCGCCCGCCCGCCCGCCACGGCGACGACGACCATGGCGCGCAGCCCCAGCGTAGGCAGCTGCCCGCCCGCCCACGTCTGCCCGCCGCCCGCGTACATCGCCGCCTTGGGCGCCTCGCAGGTCGCCAGCGAGCCCCGACGCCGCCCCAGCGACGATGAACGAGCCGCTGACCCCGCCGCGTCTGCGCCGCCGCCGCCGCCGCCGCCCCGCGCCGAGGTGCACTTCTCGCCGGCCGCGCTGGCCCTCGTCAACGCCTTTCTGGACCAGCTGCTGTACGCCGTGCTCGCCCACGCCCGCTCCACCACGCTGACCGCGCTGCGGCCGGCGGTGGTGGAGGTGCTCAAGGCGCGGCTGGCGGCCGACGCCATCGCCAGCGCCGAAGCCGAGCTGGCCGAGCTGCTCGCGGGCGGAGAGGAGGAGGAGGACGAGATGGATCAGCGCCAGTCGTGTGCCGAGCGCCACCGCCGCTGGGACACGGAGCTGGTGTGGAAGCGCACGCGGCTGCGCGTCATGGTCTACATCCGCCTCGGCGAAATGGAAGACGACGACGAGGAGCGCCACGTGCGCGACGACGAGCTCTTCCACCCCGCCGACCGCCGCTTCTCGCACTCGGCCGGCCTGGTGTCGTGGGCCGCCGCCATCTTCCTGACCTCGGTGCTGGAGTACGTGGCGGAACGCGTGCTGCGCGCCGCGGGCCAAGCCGCCGCCAGCCGCGCACGGCGGCAAAGCCGCACTCTGCGCGCCGCCACGCGAGCGTCCGGCGTGGCGACACCCGTCGACGGCGTGACGGTGGAAGACTGCGACATGGAACGCGTCGCCCTGAACTCCACCCTCGGCCGGCTCTGGCGCACGTGGCGCCGGTCGTTGCGCATCGCCCACCCCGTCGCCACCGACAACGGTTCGCCGCCCACTCCCACAAGCAACAGCAGCAGCTGTTCCCGCACGCTCGCCAGGGACCACCACGCGCATGGAGCGGCGATGAGCCAAACACGGAGCAGCTCCGGCAATGTGCCTGTATCGCCCTCCGCCCTGGACGACGCTTCTCGCCCGGCATCTGCCAGTGTGCATGGCCGGGACGGGCCGGCACAGGCAGCGGGAGAAGGGCTGCCGGATGATGCGGCGGGAGAAGGGCTCCCGGATGAGGCAGCTGGAGAAGGGCTCCCGGATGAGGCAGCTGGAGAAGGGCTCCCGGAAGCTCCGCATCCGGAATACCTCCGTGCCGCGGACACTTCTCCGCCCATCGAGCGCGGCGGACAACGGGAGCTCGACGAGATCGAAGCCGGTGGCCTGGCCAGGGATCCCGACGAAGCCGAGGGAGATGGAAACCACACGGCCGTCGAGCGGAGCAACCCAGGCCAGCAGCCGTCGCAGGACATGGATCATCCGGTCGATTACGCGAGTCTGCCAGGAACCGTCGCAGCAAGCCTCACCACCGCCGCCGCGGGAGCTGCATCGATCGAGCACGTCGAGGCTGGGGCGACAAGGTATCGAGGTACCGCAGCTGGCTCGGCCGCTGCCGCGGCCGCGGCCGTGTCGATCGTGTATGGCGACCGTCTGCGCACAGAGTTGTGTGAAGTCGCCGCCGGCGTGTCTCCCGATCAAGCCACCGTGGAGCCAGTCGACTCGCCTGTTGAGAAGCAGCAACCGGACACGGCTTGGGCAGATAAGAAGAGCATGATCGATCTGATCAAGAGTGGGCAACTTGAGCCTCCTCCCCACGCCGAGAGCGACGACGTCGACGAGCGAGATAACCAGAAGCAGTTTGTGGACAAGAGACGCTTGAGCATACCACCTGGGAACAAACGCGGCCCGTGCACAGCCGAGCAGTCGCCCGGCGACACTTTCGTGGCGCCGGTCGAGCACGAGTGCGGTCGCGATTCGCCAACACTCAAGGCTGCCCGGTCGCCGAAAGTCAGTCAGGACAGCTTTGCGCTCGACCACGGAACTGAGATTTCGCGGCCTATGGCGCAGCCCAGGCATCTGTCGAGAGACTTCGAAAACGAGTACGCATCGGGGCCACCCGCCGACATTGGAGTGGCCCGGACATCAGACACCGCTGTGTCGTCGGGCGAGGTGCCGCAGGAGGAATTCTATCCCGCCCGGGACAGTTTCAATCCCGCTCCGAAGAGACGGTCAAGGGTCATCCTGACATCTCCCGACGTGACACCCGCACCCGTCACGCGCGATAGCACTCCATCTCCCCTGGAACCAGACACACACACCGGCGCTGCCGCACCCGCCCGTTTCCTGGTCAAGCGCTCTCTCACGACGAAAGCCGTGCCATCGGACAAGCGCGAGGCACACACAGCTGCATCAGGGGAACCGAGCAGATCACCAGTACAGCGGTCGGGCAGAGGACCTCCTGGCCTCGCAGTCGCAACCTCGGAAACTCCCGCTCCCGAGAAAACACCTTCGCCGTGGCGACAGTCTTTCTCCGCAGCTGTCAAGGACGGCACATCATGGACACCGCATTCGCGGCAGTCTGCTTCAGTGTCGGGGCCAGCCTCGGCTGTTCCAGTGCAGGAGCACCCTCTGGTCTTCAAAATGGGAAGCAACAGGCGGGACAGCAGGGGCAAGGAAGAGTCCGAGAAGAATGCGCTGACCAGTGCCAGTATAAAAGGTCCCGAGGACTTCGAGACGTTCGTGCAAGGTGGTGACACGGTCAAGTACACACTGACACCGGTCAGCGTGAGGGGCGACCCAGTGAGTACCGGGAAGTTTCGCCATGTCCATCTCGACTGACTGGGCTACGCAGTCGCCCAAGGAGGCAAATCCCCGCCCCAAAGCATCGTCCTCGCGCAGCACGGAAAAAGCGCCCTCTTCCCCGAACATGCCGGCACCGTTCCCGTCACCCCCGGCCGAGGAACCACGAGCGGGCAGAAGCCAAGAACCGAAGCAAGTGACTGCAGCTGCCGACGACCGAGGTAGATCGTCGAGAAGAGAGAATCGACGGTCGATCTCTCGGCCTCCCGTGCGCAATACAAGCGTGCATCGGATGAGTGGGCTCATGGCTCGCGAGCCACAAGTGTGCACCGAATCGACGCGCGATTTTGCCGACTTCATCCGATCGACAGGACCGACGAGAGAGCCAGAGATTCGACCGCTGGTCGGCCATCGTTCATCCGTGTCTCTGCATTTGCGCGCGAGGGAGCCAAGCATCTATACCCCCCGTGCACATTCGCCTGCTCCCTCTGTACGTAGCGTGAGCAGCGTGAGCAGAATTGTGACCGCTGCCGATGCGCCACCTGTCCCTCCCATCCTGGCCTCCGCAGCAGCGAACCCGAACAGGAACATCACCATGCAGCCGAGGAATGCGCAGGTTTCTCACGCCGATGGTACTTCCGAGCTGATCGACTTCATCCGAACGGGACCGAGCGGAGCAGCCGTCACATCGGCTGCTCGCAGCGAACAGCGGCAGCATCGAATTTCGCGCGCGGTGGCTCCATTCCGCACCACGATGGACTCGGACCAGCTCCAGGAATGGGGCGACAGGAATGCCGTCCATCCTGATCCCCCGCTGAACACCCACAATCCTGTCGGCAGTATGGCACCGAGCGTCAACAGCGAGTGTTCCGCCAAGTCCTCGAACCGTGCCTCGGCGAATTCGAGGTCGGCGCTTCTGCAGCACACCAGTGCCGGCACGACCGATGACTCCGCCCACCCCGCTCATGCCGCCGGCCAGCGCCCACGATGGACCCCTCCCGTACCGAACACACTGCCATGGGCCGGAGGAGAGCCGGTGCCGCGACGACGGGTCAGGAATATGGATCCCTGTGCCGTCGACTTGTCCGACGAGGACGAGCCCGAGCCGCCCAAACCTTTTTCCAAGAACCGACGCCAGGTGGAGTCTCTCATCGACTTCCTGCGCAACTCGGAGCCCCCCCTCAGCAACAACCCGCGCTCTCCCCGCCGCGCGGGCAGCTCCCAACCACACCCCGCGGCCGGGCCGGGCACCTTCGGCGCGGACGCCGTGTCCATGGGCCGCCGCGGCTCGCCCGCCGGCCCCCGCGACGCGCCGCCCAAGCTCGAGCCGCGCCGCGACGGCCCCTCCCCCTCTCCGCCCGCCGCCGCCGCCGCCACCTCCGACCTCGCCCACTTCCTCATGTCCTCCGGCCCGCCCGACCGCCCGCTCGCCCAGCCCAGCCTCGCCAGCGCCACCCCCAGCACCAAACGCAGCCTCGCCGGCTTCTTCGCCGCCGTCTTCGCCCCCTCCAAGCGCAAGTCGCCTGCCCCGGGCTATCTGGACATGTAGAAGCACCCCCCCCCCCCCCCCGAGAAATCCTCGCACGGACGGAACGGACTCGCGGTTTTCTTTTTTTTTTTTCCTTTTTTTGCTTTTTTGCTTTGTGCTTTGTGCTCTGTGCTCTCCTTCCACGGCTTCGCGCGCGTGCGTGTGTGTGTGTGTGTGTGTGATTGCCGGATTGCATCTGCATCGCTCCGCTTCTCCTTCCGCCGTACCCGTCGTCGTTTTGTCCGAAGGCTGGCTGTCGTGCCGCACTTTTTTTTTTCTTTTTTCCCTTTTTCCCTTTTTCCCTTTTTTCCTTTTTTTCCTTTTTCTTTTGGTTTGCGGCTCGCTTTGTTGTTGTTGTTGTTTTTGTTTTGGCGTGTGGGGGGTGCAGATGGCCGGATATGGTCGCGAGAGAAAACAGATGCACAGCACAGCACAGCACAGCACAGCACAGCTGAGCAGAGCAGGCAGAGCAGAGCAGGCAGAGAAGAGGCTGGGAGACGAGCGGGGAGGAATGGGAGATGTGGAGGCGTGGCTCGCATGTGTGTACGGTTTGTAGGTGGTGTTACGAGATTCACTCACTCACTCACTCACTCACCCCCCCCCCCCCCCCACGGCACGCGTTTCTCGCCAAGCATCACAGACACACCCCGCGGTCGTCGCACGGCCGCGTATCAGTCAGTGCACACACGCACGGCGCCGATATGCTCGGCCCGTGCTGGCCGCCGCCGCGGCGCGCGGGGGGGTGTTTCGGATTACTCGTAAGTCGCTGGGAAGGTTCGACAGTGAAGGTCTGTGTTTCTTTTGCATCTTGCCTGCCTCCACTCTCCGACGCGGCCGCAACAGACGACGCACCAGGCCATGGCACCACACGCGGCGGACGAAGCGGGCGGCGACGGCCAGCCGGAGGAGCGGGGCGTGCCGACGGACATGGCGGCGCCAGCGCGGCGGGTTTCGTTTCCTCGGTCGGTCACACGGGTTTTTCCTTGCCCCCCTTCCGCCCCCTCCGCCCGCATCTCGTTGCGTGGAGCTGAGACGTCGGCGGCAGACCGCCGCAGTTCGAGGACGCGCGCGCGGAGCGCGAGTACCTCAAGGGCCGGCTGGCGGCCGCGTTCCGCATCTTCGCCAAATACGGCTTCGACGAGGGCGTGGCGGGACACATCACGCTGCGAGACCCCGTGCGCGTAGGTCGCACTCCGCCCCCCTCCCCCCTCCCCCCGGCGCTGCTCTGGCGGCGGCGGCAGGCGCTTTCGCTGACGCGGGCTGCGCGCCACAGCCCGACTGCTTCTGGGTCAACCCGTTCGGCGTGGCCTTCGCGCTGATGAGGCGGTCCGACCTCATCCTGGTGACGCACGCGGGGCAGGTGGTGGACGGCGGCGGGGTGCGGCGGCTCAACACCGCCGCCTACACCATCCACGCCGCCGTGCACGCGGCGCGCCCCGACGTGGTGTGCGCGGCGCACGCGCACTCGCTGCACGGGCGCACCTGGTGCTCGCTCGGCCGCCCGCTGGACGCGCTGACCCAGGACGCGTGCGCCTTCCACGACGACCACGTGGTGTACGACCGCTTCCGCGGCGTGGTGCTGGCGGAGCACGAGGGCCGCGACATCGCGCGCTGCCTCGGCCCGCGCAAGGCCGCGCTGCTGCAGAACCACGGCCTGCTGACCGTCGGCGCCTCGGTCGAGGAGGCGGTGTTCTGGTTCGTCAGCCTCGACAAGTGCTGCCACAGCCAGCTCATGGCCGAGGCCGCCGCCGCCAGCCGCGGCCAGCGCCCGCTGGTCATCGCCGACGACGACGCCCGCCGCACCGCCGCCACCGTCGGCACCCCGCGCGCGGGCTGGTTCAGTGCCCTGCCGCTGTTCGACGTCGTGCACCGCGAGACGGGCGGCGACTATCTGCAGTAGCGGGCGGCGGCGGCGGGCAGACGGGCGGTGGAATGGCACGTCAGGAGCTCCATGTGCACAACAGACAGCGACACATGCACGTTGACGCCATTGCGGACAGGGCCGAGCACACCCTTGCCCCGGCCACCTTTCCTCTCTCCGTCTCCCTCTCCGTCCCACCCCGCCCCGCCGTCTGCACCCCCTCCGTGCCCCGTCTTGCACCGCCCCGCCGCCCCGCCATGGCCTTCGTCGACCAGAGCCTGCAGCCCGGCGCCGACGCCCCGTACCCGGAGCTCGGCGGCGGCGAGACGACGGTAGAGAAGGAGGAGGCGCAGAGCCTCGTGCAGCGTAAGGTCAGAGAGACCCGTCCATCCCTCGCCCGCACGCGCCCACACACACACACACGCACGCACGCACGCACGCAATATGGCACGCGCACATGGCGAGCGCAAACACGCCGCTGCAGTCCCGTCACCGCGCGCTCCTGCACTCCGTGTTGGGCTGCTGCTGCGCCTTCCGCCTCCCGCCCTGCGCCTTCCGCCCATCCCCGTCACCACCTGCCTGCAACGGTCGCCCACCCAACCAGTCTTCACCATCCCACCGCCTCCGCCCCCTTCCCCTGCGCCCTCCGCCTCCCTCCGCCTCCCTCCGCCTCCTCCTCCCCCCCCCACCTCCCCCCCCGGACCCACTGACACCAACCCCGACAGTGCCCTCCGCCGCCGCACGCATCGCACACCGCCCGCCACCCGCCACCCACAGCCCTCCGTCCTAACATGTCGCTCGCAGACGCCCAGCAGGCCGCCCACAACACCATGGACTCCATCGTCGCCTCGCCGGCGGTGCAGGCCGTCGCCCACGGCCCCGCCGCCGACAAAGCCCGCGCCGAGGCCCACGCCACGCGCAGCGAGCTCGCACACCTCGCCGCGTCCCGCCACGCCCCCGCCGCCCAGACGGCCGCCGGCCAGGACCTGACCCACTACCACTCCTTCTTCTACCACCTGCTCGCGTGGGAGACGCCGCGCGCCACCGCCGTCACCTACGCCACCTGCGTCCTCGCCATCCTCATCGCCCGCTACGTTCCGCTCGTGCACTACCTCCTCAAGGGCGCCTACGTCCTGCTCGGAACCACCGCCGCGCTCGAGGCCGTCGGCAGAGTCGCCCTGGGCCAGGGCGTGGCCAGCCGCATGCGGCCGCGCGCCTACTACCGCATTCCGCCCGAGGCCGTGGAGACGGCCCTCGCCGACCTGGCCGAGCTCGTCAACTTCTTCGTCATCGAGTTCCAGCGAATCGTCTTCGCCGAGAACATTTCGGCCACCATCCTGGTACGTGCCGTCGCCCCGCGCTCGGCGCCTCCCTCTCCTCCCTCCCTCCCGCTGACACGTCTCCCTCCCAGGCCTTCCTGACCGCCTTCACCGCCTACTGGCTGCTCAAGGTCGTGCCCTCGTGGGCCTTCGCCCTCCTCTCCACCACCGTCGCCTTCTTCGCCCCGCTCGTCTACATCACCCACAAGGACCTCATCGACGAGCACCTCGGCCACGCACACAAGATGGCTTCCGAGCAGGTCAGCCAGGTGCGCGGCCTCGCCGCCGAGCACACGGGCAAGGCGTGGGAGGCGGGCCAGGCCGCCCTCAAGGACGTCGGCGCCAAGGCCTCCGGGGCCCTTGGACAGGGCAAGCAGGCCGCCGTCGGCAAGGGTCTCATCAGCCCCGAGACGGCGGAGAAGCTGATACCGGCGTCGCCGGTCATGAGCGACGACTTCCCTTCCGCCCCCATGGACAGCCCGCTGGTCCCCGAGGCCGCCGCCCACGACGACACGCGGAACGGCCCACACGAGCCTCTGCTCGCTTGAGCGCGGGCGGGAAACACGCCCCATGGGACGAGGAGCCATAGCTACTACGCCGCTCCGGCGGGCCGACAGAATGGCATGACTTGAGTTGAGCTGGCGCTTGCCATCCGCACACACACACCTGACACGGAGTTGGGGAGCATTTGAACCGCTTCGGGTCGGCCCATTACTCACTCTTATTGCATGTAGCATGATGGACGAGAGCAGACGATATCTGTCTCCACGTATGTAAAGCGAACGTCTCTCTCTCCCTGTTTCTCTCATCCTCTTTTTCTCTCTCTCTCTCTCTCTCTCTCTCTCTCTCTCTCTCTCTCTCTATTTTGCCCCTCTCCCCCCTTCCGTCCGCCGGCAGAGCAGAGTCCGCGAGCCGAACCCCATTCGCTCTCGCCCTCGGTCTCGATGCAAGAGAGAGAGCTGGATGATGGGATGATTGGATGGATGGACGGACGGATGGATGGATTGATGGATTTGACTCCGCACGCCCTCCGAAACCCCGCTGATGCTGCCGCTGCCGCTGCCGCTGCGCCTTCCGTCTCGTGTCGTCGGCGGCACGCGTGGAGAAGGAAAGGAAAAAGAAAAAGAAAAAAAAAAAAAAACCCCCCCCCCCCCCCCCCCCCCCCCTAAAAGCAAACACACACACACGCACGCACGCATGGTTCGCAGGCCGGCCGGCTTAGTCGAAGCTCTCGTCGGCGGCGTCGAAGTCGGCTTCCGACGCGTCCGACGGCTCGGCGTCGGAGTCGGAGTCGGAGGAGTCGACGACGTACTTGCTCCGGGGCGCGGCGGCGGCGGCGCGGCGACCGGGACGGGCGGGGGGTGGGGGTGGGGCCGGGGAGGAGGGCTCGTCCTCGTCGTCGCTGAGGATGTCGTTGGCCAGCTGGTCGGCGCCGTCGTCGTCGTCGTCGTCGTCGTCGCGCGCGTCGTCGGACGGGGGTGGCGGGCGCTTGGGCGCGGCGGGCTTGGGGTGGAGGAGCTTGTTGGCATATGCTTTGGCGGCGGGCGAGAGCGCCGCGGCTTTCTTCGCCCGAGCGGGGGCCGCGGGCTTCTTCGGCTTGCGTGCTGCGGCAGCAGCAGCAGCAGCGGCGGCGGCGGTCGTGGCCTTGGGCTTGGCGGCGGCTGGGGGCTGGGGGGCCGCGGGTTTCGGGGGGGGCGGCTCGTCCACGTCCATGAGGGAGTCGTCCTCGTGATCGGAGTCCACCAGAGCACGGTGGGCGGCCTTCGGAGGAGAGTTCTGCGCCAGCCCGGACCAGTTGGTCTCGTCGTGCGAGATGTCCGAGCCCAACTCGGCGAGGGTCTTCTTGTTCGGCTTGGCCTTGAGATCGTGGCTGCTCACGGGGCGTGACCCCGACTGGTGATGGAAGAGACGCGTGGCGCCCTGCTTCGTGGCACCGCCCACGCCCTTGACCAGATCGGTGACGTCGGCGAGGCCATCGTCGCCACCGTCCGACTCGTCATCCTCCGAGCCAGAGTCGACCGTGTACTTGACCTTTTGGGCGGCAGCACGACCGCCACGTGCGGGCGCGGGCTTCGATGCGGCCCCCTTGCCAACTGCAGCAGCGACACGTTCAGAATCATCAGCCATCTCATCGTCATCATCATCATCATCATCATCATCGTCGTCATGATCATCATTATCATCATCTGAGTCCACCTTCTTCTTCGGACGTGCTGCCACGGGCTTCTTGGTAGGCTTGGTCACCTCATCGTCAGACTTGTCGAGAACCTTCTTCGGCCGACCTCGTGCCTTCTTGGCCGGTGCCTCCTCCACCTCTATCGACGTCTTCGACGCAGGCTTCGACGCAGGCGCCTTGGCTCCGAGATCACCGTCCCGCGTGATCGGCTTCGCAGCGCGCGGAGGCTCGACGGGCTTCTGCTCAATGCCGTTGACCACGGGATAGCTTCCCGCCGGCTTGGGAGCTGCCTTGGCGCCCATGCCAAGCAAACCACCGATCGCCTTGGATTTGGTCGTCTTCGGCTTCTTGGGAGCAAAGTCGGACTCGGAATCGTCACTGTCGTTAGCCTTGCGCTTCTTGCCCGCTTTGCCTCCTATGCCTAGCTTGCCTGAAGCACGGCGGCCCTTGGCCTTGATCTTCTGGTCCCGAGCCTTCTCCTCGTCCAGATAGGCCTGGTATTCGGCGCGAAGCTCCGCGAGATCCTCTTTCCAGAGGTCTTGGGCAGATTTGGCGTTGAGAACGTCGATTTCGACCTCCTTGTCGCCAATCTGCTTGTTGAGTCTCGCCACGCGCTCCTCGGTCAGCGACCAAATCGCCATGCCGAGCAAGTAATCGAAGTCGTTGGCACCGGCCGCAGCCTCGGCGTCATCCGACTCGTCATTCTCCTCCAGGGCTTCCTCGAGTTCGCCTTGCTTCTTGGCTTCAACGACCTTGGGAAAGCGTTTGAAGCCCAGCTTGTCAAGCTCCTTCACCAGCACGGCCTTCTTCTTCTTGCTGACGACAAGCTCGCCCTTGATGATCATGTTGATGAAGCGAGCCTGGTTGGTGAGCTTCTCGAGCTCCTTGTGCATCTCGCTGAGCAGATACGCTTTGCGCTCCTGGTACTTCTGCAGACGAACGTGGTAGAACTCCTCGAGAATGTCCAGCGGGCTGGCGTACTTGTAGATGCGGCCCATGGGATCGAACGCGACCAGGTTGGTCGTGGCCTGGGTGTTGCTGAGCTTGAACAGCTCCTCCAGCTTGTCGATGTGCTGTGCGAGGGTCTTGGCCTCCAGCTTGATCTCGAAGTGGACCGTCTCCGGGGTGTTGTACTCGACATAGTCCTTGATGAAGGACGGCGTCTTCTCCGCCTTGATGATGTCCTCGAGCTTGTCCTTGAAAGACTGGGTCCAGTAATGCACGGGCAGCTCGGTGACTCGCACGGTCGTTTCATCCATGGCCTCGATCTTGCCGGTAAATCGGAAGCGATGGTCGTCGATTTGATCGGTCTGACCGGTCCAGCCGCGGTACCAGGGTGTCATCGGGTGCATGGCATCCTTCTCACCCACGTCCATGCGTCGGATGAGGTTCTCAATGACATCGTCCGGGTTGTACTGTGGGATGGAAGTACTCCAGCCCGTGCCAATCCCGTCGGCACCGTTGATCAGCACCATGGGCAGGATGGGCACGTATTGCTCGGGCTCAATCGTCTTGCCATCGTCCATGTTGTACGTGAGGAGGGCTTCATCGGCCGGGTGGAAGATCTTCCGAGCGAAGGGTGATAGCCTCGTGTAAATGTATCGAGCGCTGGCCGCATCGCTACCACCTTGCAGACGAGAACCAAAGTTGCCGCTCGGCTCGAGCACGTTCATGTTGTTGGAGCCGACGAAGTTTTGCGCCATGGCCACGATGGTCTGCTGGAGCGAAGCATCGCCGTATGGATAGGCGGTCATGCCTGAGACCAGACCGGCCAGCTCGACGACTTTCATGTCCTTCTTCATGTTGCGTCGGAAGCAAGTGTACATGACTTTCCGCTGACCGGGCTTCAGACCATCGACTACCGACGGAATGGAACGCTGGTTGTCGGCCATGGAGAAGAGGATCAATTCCTTGTTGATGAAGTCGTCGTAGGTGATTTCTTCCGTGCCCGACATGTCCAGGTAGGTGCCCGGCACGAAGTTCTGGAGCCAGGTCTTCCGCGCATCGGCCTTCTTCTTGGAGAAGGCAAGCTCGATCAGTTCGGGCTCGTGATCTTGCATGGCGTGGAACGTCTTCAAATGCCGGTCCAGATCGGCGAAGTAGATTTGCGCGTCTCTCGTGTCCGACGTGCCCAATCCCTTGTAGTACTTGTGTTCCCAGCCCTTGGAGTGTCCGGGCTGCTCCCTCCACGCCTCGTATTCGGGCATGGTGAAGAAGTCGTGTTTGGCTTTGGGGTGCTTGGGATCGCCCTTCCAGACTTTGACGATGGGTGTGATAAACTCCAGCAGGAATCCGGGAATCTTGAGCAGCGACGGGAATTGCACCTGCAGGAAATTGATGAGAAGGCCCTTGATGTGAGAACCATCGTGATCCTGATCCGTCATGATCATCAGGTGGCCATATCGAAGTCCCTTGGTGTCGGTGTATTCCTTCTTGTGCTGCAGACCGATGAATTTCTTGATGTTCTGGATCTCTTGGTTCTTGGATATCTGGTCGATAGATGCGTCGCGGACGTTGAGCACTTTGCCACGAAGCGGGAAGACGCCGAAGAGGTCCGGATTGACGACCGCTCGACCCGCAAGCGCGAGCAGGGCGGCCGAGTCACCTTCGGTCAGGACCAGGGTGCACTTGTGGCCATCCTTGGTACCCGCCTTGTTGGCGTCGGTAAGCTTGGAGTGGTTCATGCGTTGACGTCGGCTGCCATCCGACTTGGACAAGACCTGGTCTGCCTTTTGCTGGGCGAAGTGCAGAATGTTGTTGACGACCTCGGTCTTGGCGATATCCTTGAGGAACTTGTCGCTGACTTGCGGTCGGCTGCCGAAAGCGGTGACCTTGGACGTGAGCTGTTCCTTGGTCTGCGACGAGAAGGTTGGGTTGACGATCAATGCGTTGACGAAGAGGAAGATATGGTTCCTGAGCTGGGCCTTCTTCAGCTTGACGCCGCCCTTGTTCTTCTTGTTCACAATCTCCTCGAGCTTGTCGCAAATCTGATCGGCGATGTAGTTGACGTGGGAACCGCCCGATGTGGTGGCGATGGAGTTGACGAAGGAAACCTGCTGGAAGGATCCGTCGGAGACTGCGAAGCCGATCTCCCAGCGTTCGTGGGGGTTGTCGGTCAAGATGACCTGCTCTGGGGCGGCACCGTCGTTCGCCATGTTCTCGGTCCTGATGGCCTTGGTGTACATTTCCATGTACTGCTTGAAGCGTGCGATCTTGATGCGTTCCCCGTTCAGATAGACCTTGACGCCCTTGCAGGTGCCAGCCATGTCGTAGACGCGTCGCTTGACGAGGGCTTCAAAGTCCGCGTCCATGTTCTCCATGCCGAATTTGGCGAAGTCCGGGCGAAAGGTAATCTGCGTGTAGTCGTCCTGCTTGACCTTGTCGATTTTGGCCTTGTCCATGACGCTCATGTTCTTGCGCCAGGTTTGGCGGTATCGCTGCTTCGTCGTGGAGTCGACCGTATCCAGCTGGAACTCGGTGGAGTAGATGTTGGTCAGCTTCGCGCCGTACCCGTTGCGCCCGCCCGTGGTCTTGGCTTCGGCGTCGTCGTAGTTGGACGAGGTCAACAGGTGGCCGAAGATCATCTCGGGAATCCAGATGCCCTCCTTGGCGTGCATCTCGACGGGAATGCCCTTGCCGTTGTTCTTGACCGAGATGACGCCCTTGTCGGCATCGACCCACACCCTCAGCTCGTTCATGTTCTTGTCGCGCTGCTTGTTGTCGGCGGCGTTGACCAGGATCTCGTCGAAGATCTTGTACAGCCCCGGCACAAACGTGACCCGGCGGTTCTCCATCGCCTCCGTCTCCGAGTTGTACACCCACAGCTGCTCCGTCGACTGCTCCACCGAGCCGATGTACGTGTCCGGCCGCTTGAGGATGTGCTCCAGCTGGGTCAGCTTCTGGTACTGCTCCGACCCCTTCTTCGCCGCCGGCTCGACCGGCACCTCCATGCCGAGGCTCTCGTTGGTCACTTCGGCCAGCGGCGCTTTGGCCGAGGACTTCGCCGGCGCCGGCGCCTTCCGCTGCGTCTTGGCCGAGGGCGGGGTGTTGGCGAGCAGCGAGTTGTCGCCGGGCGGGCCGAGCGCGTCCGTGTCGGAGTTTTCTTCCTCCGAGTTCGCGCCATCCGAGTTCTCTTCATCCGAGTCGGGCTTGGCACGCTTCTTGGGCTTCGCGGCGGCCCGGGGAGCAGCGGCTTTCGGCGCGGCTTTCGGGAGGGTCTTCAGCGTGGTTTGCGTGGCGGCCTTGGGTCTCGCCGTGGCAGCGGCCTTTTTCGGCGCCGCCGCCGTTTTCTTCGGCGCCGCCGCCTTTTTCGGTGCGGCGGCCTTTTTCGGCGCAGCCTTCGCCTTCGCCTTCTGCGCGCGCGCGGTCAGCACACGTGACACTGGCCGCCGGCGACGTGCGACTGAGACTTACCGGCTTCGGTTCGGGGTCGAAGTCGGACGACGCGTCGTCTGCGGGGACGGCGGCCACGGACACGTCCATGGAGTCGTCCATCGCGTCGTCGGCCATCGGGTGCCGGCTGCTGCGCGCGGCCTTGTGGCGGCTGCGTCTCTCGGCCTGGTGCCGGCGGCTTCTCTCGGCCTTGTCGCTGCTTCTCCAGCGACGGCGACGCGCAGAGGGCCAGTGGCACGCGGCGGCAGGCAAGTGTGTTTGTCACGGATCTCGGGCCGGCGGCGGACGGTCGGTCGGGAAACGCACGCGTAAACATAAACAGGGCAGAGCAGACGGCCGACAGCCTGAGGCACCCACCCACGCACCCACACCGGCGGCTGCTGCTACACCGGCGGCGCATACGAATGGAGCAACCACCACCACCCACTCCACTGCATCTCCATTGCATTTCAATTGCATCCCTGTGGCACCCCCATGAATCCCCCTCCCCCCCAATCCCACTCCCGCAAGCACCTCACACCTCACTATCTTGCGGAGGCCGATGCAGTCCGTCTTCGTGCGCCTGGCACACCGACATGCGCCCAATTGATTCGTTCGCAACCCGCCCGGCCTAGCCAAGAACCGTCTGTAACAGCCGTCCCTGCTAGTGCGTATGTACAGGGAATGAAGACGAGCTGGCGTCCTGGGGTCATCCAGCGCCAGCCGCTGATGATCCCAGCCATGAGCCGCGGGCGCCGCCTCGCTGTGGGCCCCCTGCCGCACTGCGCTAGCCGTTCACGCTATCTGCCGGTACTCCGCCACTTGTATGCGTGGTTGAGGAAAGATATGTGGTTGAGGAAAGGCACGCGGTTGGGCCGTGGTCGAGATGCAACGTGGTGGGAAGCAGCGGCAAGCCGGTGGCTCCGTGAGGCTGAGTGATAACGGCAACATATGATAGGGGTTCCTCACGTTGCCGAAATAGAAATTGCGACATGGGTCCGACACGAGGACGCAGCCCTTCTCCACCCAAAATATCGCCGCTGAAACACGCGAAGCCCTTCTTCGACGGCAGAATGCCAGGGCGCGACCGGCATCGCTTCTGCCGGGGCGACGACGGTGGGGCGCGTAAAAATCCTATAAGACATTGCCGCTCAGCCTCGGCCGATTCCTGCCACCGTACGTACATTGACCGACAACCACTCTCGTTCAACAAGCCACACCGCCACCCACGACAACATGCAGCTTCCCACACTCCTTTGCCTTCTCGCTACCGGCGCCAGCATGGCGACCGCCGCCGTCACCCCCCCGCCCGGGTACTATCGATTCGACACGGTGGAGAAACGTCATGAAAAAACAATCCCTCCGGGTGCGGGCCCGAAAGACAAAGATCCGCTGACGGGTTAGAACCTCCTGAGATTCCTCCGTCTCTCTCTCCCCCCGCTTTTCCGTGCTGACCCCGTCCGTGATAGGTTGGGCCAAGCTCGATCACGATTCCGGCTGTGAGCACAAGTGCTGCCACGCCAACAAAGCAAATATCTGTGTAAGTCGTTCTGTCCTCGGGGTCAAAAAAAGAAGAAAGACCGGACCTCTCCGTACTCACTCTTGGCTTTTTCACAGGATGCTTGCTGCCCCTGGGACCCAAATGATCCCGCGCACATTCACAACCCGAAGACTTCTTACGAATGGAAGGACCCGATGAAACACCTCCTGGCAGTACCTCCCCCGCCGCCCAAATGTTCGGATCCCCACGGATGCAAAAACGGGCATCACTAGCGAACAGAGGAACATTGTAGGGCTCGTCCCAACTGTTGCAAATGTCTCCGTTTGACCTACTGAAGGCGTTGGCACTCACCTCTGTGAGAATGGCCATCCTTGGCTATCTCTTCTTCTTACAAGAGCTAGTTACCCCCAGCTATTGTAGTTTCCTCGGGGAGGCTTTCTCTTATATAGAGTCTCGACGTAGTCTGTACGTGGCGGAGAATATCTAGCTCTTATATTTACTTCGGCTTCTAGATACCCGAGGGCTTTCCCTTCAGCTCGGTCCTACCTGACTGTGTCGAACAACGTCGTAGACGTGAGTGCCTGCGCGCATCTCTTGTCCACCATCGCCGATGCCGATGCAAGATGCAGCGCGTGTCATCACCACGACACGCGCCACCAGAATATCAGAGCACGTCCTCAGGCCTGGGCCTGTTTCACTTGGCATAACCACTTCCATTGCAAGATCCTGCCCTGCCGGATGAACCCATTGCGCAAGGAGCCGTGAAGTCGACTGCGATGGAAACAGGAAGGTTCGAGTGCTCCCGCAACCTCCTGCAAGTCCACATTCGTTCATATGGGAACGGCGGGCGCAGCTCCCCCCCTCGGCATTGCCCTCAGCAAATCACCCCATCGCCTTCCACCTTGACCTCGGGATGTCCCAAACCATCCTTGGTCTTCCTGCGCCTCTCGTTCCTCTTCCTCCTCCTCTCCTCCCTCTCCCTCTCCTCCCGCGCCGCCGCGACGCCGATGCGCGTGTGCAAATCCGCCGCATCGCGGGCCTCCTCCTCCTCGCGCGTGCGCTGGAGGTAGGCGAAGCGCTGCACCACCTCCTCCAACGTGGCGCGACGCACCTGGCCGCTCTCGCCCGTGGCGACCAGGTGCAGCTTGCTGTTGAGATGCTCGACGAGCTGCAGGTTGTCCTTGAACGTGAGGTCGCAGGCGTCGCAGTAGAAGCCGGCGCCGCGGCCGCGCCTGCCCGGGCCCGCGGCGGCGGCGGCGACCATCTGCGTCGTGCCGACCAGCGCCGCCACGTCGAGCCGCTGCCGCCGCGCCTCCGTGTCGTGTGCCTCCGGCGGCGCGCCCGCCGGGGCCGCCCGGTACTTGCGCCCCGCCAGCGCCGCCTCGCGCCGCGCCCGGCCTTCGTCGCGCATCCGGCCCTCGCGCTCCGCCGCCCGCGCCGCGTACTCGTCGCGGTCCCATGTCCGCCGGAAATCCGTGTCGCTGGCGCCGCCGGGCGCGCCTTTCGGAGCCGCCATGGTGGGACTTGTTCGGTGCGTGGATCGATGACCACCCACTGAGCTGGGCACACCAGCGAGTCGTACAGATTTTCTTGGCACAGCCAAACCCCCCTCCACCACCGCTTCACTTAGTGGTTAACGTATATGACCATTAGGTGAGCAGTACCATGTATATGGCAGAATTCTCTTATTACAACCAACTAGCACACCAATTATCCATTTTAAAAGCTATTAATCGTGTAACGCTTGAATCTAATGCCTGTATTAGATTGAGCAGGTACTTGTTATAAGATCGGATTAGCATATAGTACACCTAAGACGAATCAATAGTATTGCATAAGAACTAACAAGTGCCCTTAAACTATTCCGCAACGTGTGCCTTTTGTACGTACTGTAGGAGCGGCACTAGCTGCCCTTGGCATTTAGGCTATTGTTGTTGCGGTGTTGGAAAGGATGGATAGGGGTGAATCCTGGATTTCGGGTTAGCCCCTTCTGGGATTTAGATTCTGGAACGGGCCGGCCCTGGCTTAGTACACTACGTTGTAGAAAGCTCGCTGCCACTATTACGTAGATTCTTCCTTTCCTTAGTTCGCAATATAGTCTTCAAAAGAGCCGTATTAAATAATATCTACGCGTTTAAAACATTATGTTATAGTGGTGGAAGGGGTAGTAGATAGATAGGGTAGACTATAGATTTCGGCTCGGCCCCTTCCAGGATTTAGGTTCTGGAACGGACTGAACCGGCCTTGGCACACTACCACTACGAAAGGCTACTACTACTACTATATAGAGTCTTCCCTCCTTAGTTCGCGATATAGTTATTAAAAGAGCTATATTAAATAATATCTACGTAGGCTTAGATTATTATATTGCATACTTAACACTAACTAACACACTGCGCTATGCAAAGGAGCCTATTGAATTACATCCGGTTGCTTAAATAACGTACGCGCACTATACACATATACACTAACCAACTACTGCCTATTTCGGAGGGTAAATTTTTCGATAGAGGCTATCGTAGAGGCCTCTAGCAGCGTGCTATAGGGTTGGGTTTGTAGCAGCATATAGTATACCCAATACTAAGCACTAGTATTACGTCTAAACTAACAAGTACCCTTTAATAATTTCCTTCTGCGTATCTTTTGTATATACTAGAGCAGTGCAGTCCGTCCTTAGCAATAGGCTATCCCTTAGTCCTACAGTCGTGCTGTTAGAGCACCTTTGTGCTCTCTCTAGACCTTCCTTTAGTTGTTCTATAACAACTACCTCCCTTCCCTAAGGCAGATGTCCCTAGTGTTACTGTTGCGGCGGCAGAAAGGGGTGGGACTAAGTAATGGGGTGGACCCTCGGAATTTCGGCTCGGCCCTTCCAGACCGAGCCGGGCCTTGGCACACTACCCCTAAAGCCCTTACCTACCACTACATAGATTCCTTTCCCTCCTTAGTTCGAGATATAGTTATTAAAAAGGCCGTATTGAATTATATCTGCGTGCCCAGATTATTATATCTCGAACTCACTCACTACACCAACTCCGCGCTGCGCGAAAGGGTCCGTTGTGATCCGAGCGCGCAGATGAGGTTCAATACGGCTGTTTTGATAACTATATCTCGAACTGAAGAGGGGAAGGAATCTATATGGTGGTGGTGGTGGGCTTTGATGGTGGTGGTGCCAAGGCCCGGCTCGGCCCGGACGGGCCGAGCCGAAATTCCAGGGTCCACCCTATCAATCTGTCCCACCTCTTTCTACTACCGCAACACTACCCCCCTCCCTCACCAGCGGTCGCCCTCGACCGCTTAGTCACCTCATCCATCCGAAAATGTCCACTTTTTTTTTTTTTTTTTTTTTTTTTTTGATTCGCCGCCTCTTTTCTCGAAAACTCCTTTCAACGTCGACGTCACCTCTTCCGTCTTCCATCAAAAACAATGTCCTTTTCGTCTCTTTCTCAGCTTCTTACGTTATCTCCACCCGAAGTCCTTCACTTGACGTTTATGTGATCGACGCCATCTGATCCGTGCTATCTGATCTGAGCCGTGGGTCATCTGAGCTGCGGCGTAGGTGGTCTGTGCGCTGCTTCGGAGGTCCATATAGATCCGTCTACGGCTCCGTTTCTTCTTCTTTTCTTTCTCTACCGGAGTCAGCACTCTATCGCAGGGGGGGGGGGCGGCGGCGCTGGCACGCTACGGCGTGCGCAGCCTACTGTCCCTCTACGATCTGAGCAGCGATCGTTTTCATCGGCTTCTACGCCGGTGGAGCGGACGCTGCTTTCTTCGTTTAGCTTTAGAGCCATTCCGGCTTCGGCTTCTTCGGGTTCCGCACGTAGAAGTCTCTTAGCAGCTCCGCCGAATTTCGCAGGTTTTCGACCGGATACCATTTATAGTCTTCCGGCCACCCCTTCTACGAGATCCTCGCTTCGATGGACCCCCTTATCTTCTTTACGTCCACCACATCTTCTACCTCCTACTCTTCTTTATCACCGCCTATCTTAACTGGTAGGGGTTCAGCGAACCCCTGTTCTGGAAGGCCGTCTTCAGGGTCCAGGCTCAGCAGATCTAAATAGAAAACATCGTAGATCCGGAACGCCTTTGGCAGCTCGAGTCGATAGGTCACCGGCGACCTCTTTTCTATTATCTTGAACGGACCTACGTAACGTAGGTTGAGCTTCGCGTTCCCTTTTAGCCTTAAGTTCCGCGTGTTGAGCTATACCTTTTGGCCTTCCTCGAATTCCATCGGTGACCGTTTTCTATTAGCTCGATTTACTATCTTCTTCTGAGCTGATTCCATCGCTTCTTTCGCCACTTTGACCGCTTCTTCCATCTGAGATCGGAGCGCTTCCGCCGCCGCGGCGGCGACTCTCTTCGACGACGTAGCGGTGGATAGTTCCGTAGAGCTGGGTTCGTTTGGCGGCTAAAAGCTTATCCTCGGAAGATAGCCGTGCGTTATCTCGAACGGCGCCAGCGAGGTGGCTTCGGATGGTGCCGAGTTAGCGCAGAACTCGGCCATCGGCAACACCTTAACCCATTCTTCTTAATGGTGGCCGCAGAAGGTTCGCAGATATCGCTCTATCTTACGGTTAGCCACTTCGGACTGGCCGTCCGTTTGAGGGTGAGCGGCGGTGCTGAGCTTTCTATGGATTCCGAGAGCTTGATTGATAGCTTTCCACACGTCAGCAGTGAATTGAGGACCTCTATCCGTGGTGATAGTGTCCGGCAGCCTATAGTGCTTCTACACGTGTTAGATCAGCATTCTCGCCGTTTCTTCCGCAGTAGTTCCTTTATCCCTAGCTCGACAGGGGATGAAATGGCGCTCTTTGCTCAGCCGATCCACTACGTTCAGCGTGGCGTCGTAGCCGTCCGACTCCGGCAGGCCGGTTACGAAATCCATCGTAATGTGCTGCCACGGTTTCTCGGGGATCGTAAGCGGCTTTAGTAAGCCTGCCGGAAGGCCGTAACGTGGCTTCGCCGCTCTGCATACGTGGCAATTGGCGATGAATCGATAGATTCGTTCGTAGATCCGTGGAAACCAGTAGACCGTCCTTATGGCTTCTATCGTCTTCTTTAAGCCAGCGTAGCCAACGTCTATAGAGCTATGGACCAGCTGGATGACCTCTGTAATTAGTTCTTCTGGAACTATCATCTTCCCTAAGCCGGTCTTGCCGAGCTTCTGTTGTTAATTGAGCTGTTTCACCTTTTCGTAGAGAGTTTCTTCCTTAGGGGCCGGTTCCACTGCGCAGACCCCTACCTCTTTCAACACCTCTGCGTCTACTATCCGCTCGGTCAACACCTTCTGGAACATATTCGGATCTTCTTTCGCTCGGCTGGTCTTCCCCTCTCTTCTCGTCAGCGCGTCAGCCTTTCCGTTTTGAGCTCCGGGTCGATATGTGATCTTGAAGTCGAACCCTGATAGGTAGGCAGCCTACCGTGCCTGACGTCGTAAGAGCTTCTGCGTCTTTATAAAGTAGGTCAGTGACTGGTGGTCCGTAAGGACCTGGACCGTGCTCTTTCCAGCTATAAGCTCCGGTTTCCACTCCTCGAAAGCCTGAATGATCGCCAGCAGCTCCTTGTTATAGATGGCGTAGTTCCGCTTAGCTTCGCTTATCGACTTGCTGAAGAAAGCGACCGGATAGAGGGTTTCGTCGTCGCTATGTTGAGAAAGGACCCCTGCCGTTACTGTGTCGGAAGCATCTGTTTCTACGTAGATCGTCTTTTCTGGTCTGAAGTGCGCCAGCACTGGTGCAGAAGCCACTGCTTCTTTCAGCTGCACGAAGGCTTCCGTGCACCTCTTATTCCATAGGCCGGCGGCCTCTTTCTTCAGCGCCTCGTTCAGGAGTCTCGCTATCTTGCTGAAGTCCTTAATGAACCGTCGATAGTAGCTGCAGAAGCCGAGAAACGCTCTGATTTGCGTAGTGTTTCCAGACTTCGGTTGCTTCTATTCGGCGACGGCGGCCACTTTCGACGGGTCCATCCGAATTCCATCCCTTCCGACGATAAGGCCGAGATATTTGACCTCAGTTTGATAGAACTCGCTCTTCTTCGTGTCCGCGTTTAGTCCCACCTCGCGGAGCCTGGTCAGCACCTTCTTAATGTGGTCCGTGTGCTGATCTCTCGTCCCGTCCGTGTAGATAAGAATATCGTCCAAATAGATAGATACGAACCGTTCCAGCATGTCCATAAAAGTGTGGTTCATGAAGCGTTGCTACACTGCCGGCGCGTTAGTGAGTCCGAACGGCATCACCAGCCACTTGAAATTGCCCATACGCGTCGCGAACGTCGTAAGGTCTTCCGTCTGCCCTTCTTCATTCCTCAGTCGATGGAACGCTTAGCGGATGTCCAGCTTGCTGAACCACTTAGCCTTCGCTACGCGCTGTATAGTCTTATCTATCAGCGGCAGGGGGTATACGTCTCTCTTGGTGACCTCATTGAGGCCTCGATAGTCCACGCAGAGTCGCAGACCACCCCCCGGTTTCCTTACGAAAAGAATCGGTAACGCGTATTCGGCAGAACTCGGCGTAATAAACTTCTTCGCCAGGTTTTCGCGAACAAACACCTCCACTTGGTCCAATTCGGCCGGCGACAGTCGTCTTAGGGGCTCGGTTCTTGGCAATGTGGCCCCTTCTTTCAGCCTGATCTTGTTATTATATTCCGGTCGATAGAGCGGCAGGAGGTTGGAGTCGGCCTTCGAGAAAACGTCAGTGTAACTATGGAGTTCTTTCGGTAGCACCTCCAGCGGATCCACTTCTTCTTCCGCCATCATCTTCCTGTGGTCTTCGATGTCTTTCATTGAGATAGCGTAAATCTCGTTGTTCAGCGACTTCGCGAGGGTCGTTATAGCTTCTGAACTTATCATTCCGACGGTGACCGGGGGTTCGGAACGATCGGACGGAGCCTCTTTCGCAGACTCCGTGGCTTTCGGCTTGGCGACGACGGTGGCGACCTTTCCGATGGTCCCTGCTCCGCTACCCGGGGTTTTGAACCCGATAGTTCCTTTATCTACGTCAACGATAGCTTTGTGGTTCTTCATCCATTTCTGCCGTATAATGATGTCAAACCTTCCGATATCTATGATTCGGAACGTCGCCTCTGTGGTGCGACCAGCTAGTGTGGTCCTCAGCGGCACGTAGTGCGTGACGCTTTCCGTGTCTTGTCCGTTGTACGCCGAAATCCGCGTCGGCGACGCCAGTTCCACAGGATAACCGTACCCATTCGTCAGCTTCCGGACCAGTCGGTAGTGGATCGCCGCGCCGATGAGGGCTCCGGTGTCGATAAAAGCTTTCAGCTGAAGCGGTTTGCTCGATCTGTTAAGGGGGTGGACAGTGATTAGAAGGATGATGGCTGTTTCTGTGTTCACCTCCACCGCAGCCGATAGCGGATCGCTGCAGCTATTGATGCTTTCTTTCGTCGACGTGGTTCGCGTTGATGCCCTGTTGTCCATGCTGGATAGGGGGCCTATCCGTCCAGCTGGTCTTTTCCTATGATTCTTAGCTGCACTCCACCGTCTACGCTATCGGTGTCGTTCGGAGCCGGTTCGATGGCTTGAATAGTCTTTCTCGGCGGTGGCGGCTGCTGCTTTATGACACGATACTCCTGCTTCTGCTTATCCGATGCTTGGCAGCTCGTAGCGATGTGGCCAGGCTTTCCGCACGCGAAACAGGTGGGGACGAACGACGGTCGCGGCACGTAAGGCGGCTGGGGGCCGCGTCGGAAGGGCGCGGGGGCTCTGGTTGTCCGCATCAGCGACGGCGACGGCTTCTGAACCGATTCTCGTAATTTCGCGTAAGCGCTTAAGTTTCTTGCGGTAACTCTCGCTTGGTGGACGAAGCTCTCAAGGCCTTCGTCTTCTACAGACGCCATGGCGGCGGCCAGCTCAGGACTCAGCTTCTGCCTCAATAGGTAGAGCTGCTTATCTTCCGCTACTCGGGCCCTGATCGCATATTTTCTGAACAAACCGTAGAATTCCTCAAACGTCTACCGGTTCTGGTTGATCTTATCCAGCTGCTTACGGGCTGTCTTCTTTCGGAATGGGTCTCCGAAGCGTTGATCTAACGCTTTGATCGCTTCTTCAGCGGTTACCTCTTCTAGGTCCGCTACCAGCGAAAAAGCTTCGCCTTCTAGTCGCGCCTCTAAATAGGCCAATCTGTCTTCTTCGCTGCTTGATGCGTGATCGCGGTTCATCTTATTCTTAATCTTCTTCTTGAACGCCTCCTACGCTTCGGAGTCTCCGCTACCGAAAACCGGTGGATCCGGTAATAACGTCATCAACGTGCTACCTTGACTGTAGGCCGCCGGCGAGGTGGTTTCTACTTGGGTTTCTCGCCGCGGTAGCGGCGACAATCTCGCTGCTTCTATGTCAGCCAGTTGATCCTTCAGCGCCTTCAGCTGCGCTATTCGATTCGCCGCTTAGTGTTCCAACACTTCGACGATAGTCTCTGCCGATTCCTTCTCGGACCTCACCGTCTCTACTTCCTCTCTCAGCTGTCTGTTTTCTTCCAGTGTCCTGTAGAACAGCGTCTTAATAAGGTCTATACCGTCGTAGACCTTCCCTATTCCGTTCTCGTTTACGTGGTCTTCCAGTTCCTCGATCGTGCAGTCGTGGATCTTCTTATATTCGCTTATTCGTTCCTTGATCTTAGCGGTCTCTTCCGCTGTAAAACCTCTGATGACGATCTCATCGTCAATTACACTGGAGCGCCTGCTCGCTCTGTCAGTCTTTCCTTTTCTGCTTCTGCTGCGGCCTGTGACGCCGCTCTCTACCGCTGAGAAGTCTTCCATCTTCTTACGGTGCCTGGGGTTGGTTGTTGTTAGTAGGTGCGCGTGCGTTATTCGGGTTTCCGGATGGTTCAACGGGCCCTTTCGCGCAGCGCGGGGTTGTGGAGAGTGAGTTCGAGATATAATGATCCGAGCGCGCAGATAAGGTTCAATACGGCTGTTTTGATAACTATATCTCGAACTGAAGAGGGGAAGGAATCTATGTGGTGGTGGTGGTGGGCTTTGATGGTGGTGGTGCCAAGGCCCGGCTCGGCCCGGACGGGCCGAGCCGAAATTCCAGGGTCCACCCCATCAATCTGTCCCACCTCTTTCTACCACCGCAACACGTTGAACTATCCGGCTACCCAAATAACGCACGCGCACACTACAAACCAAAACACTAGCACCGTAAGACAGCTATAGAGAGCTTCTTAACGGTAGAGGGCGGCGTTACAGGCCGCAGCAGAAGCAGGAGAGAAAAGACTAACAGAGCGAGTAGGCGCTCTAGCGTTATTAATAATATTATTATTATTAGAGGGTTTACAGTGGAAGAAACTGCAGAGATTTAGAAACGAATAACCGAATATAAGAGGAGCCACGACTGTACGCTCGAGGAACTTAAAGACTACGTAAACGAGAACAGAATAGGGAAGGTCTACGATAGCATAGACTGTTGCGGCGGCAGAAAGGGGTGGGACTGAGTAATGGGGTAGACCCTCGGAATTTCGGCTCAGCCCTTCCGGACCGAGCCGGGCCTTGGCACACTACCCCTAAAGCTCTTACCTACTACTACATAGATTCCTTTCCCTCCTTAGTTCGAGATATAGTTATCAAAAAGGCCGTATTGAATTATATCTGCGTACCCGGATTATTATATCTCGAACTTACTTACTACACCAACTCCGCACTGCGCAAAAGGGCCCGTTAAATTATCCGGCAACCCGAATAACGCATGCGCACACACACACTAAACCAACAACCCCCCAGCACTGTAAGACAGCTATAGAGAGCTTCTTAACGGTAGAAGGCGGCGTTACAGTCTGTAGCGGAAAGAGAAAGACTAACAGACCGAGGGATAGGCGTACCAGCATCCTCGACGATAGAATAGCCACTAAGCGCCTTACAGAAGAAGAGATAGATAAAGCAAAGAAGGGCATAGAGGGCTATACCGAACTGTACGCACGCAAGCCGGATAACATAGAAGAGTATCTAGCAGAAAATAGAGCTAAGAAGGTGTTCTATATTATTACCTTCGTCAAAAAGAAGTTTTACAGGAACACGGAAGAAAACAGGCGACTAAGAGAAGAAATAGAAGCAGTAATAGCCGAGAAGGAGTTAGCAGAAACCATTATCGATGTGTTAGAAAATCAAGCGGCAAATCGGCTAGCACAACTAAAGGTGATAAAGGCTCAGTTAGCTAAAATGGATATAGCAGCGACGTTGTTAGCGCCGCTACTACATCGAGAAGAACAAGCAGAGACTGCGTTACCGGCGGCCTATAGTTAAGGTAGCACACCGATAACGTCACTACCTGATCTACTAGCGTTTAGAGTAGACCGCGATTATGCCAGAAACAGTAAAGAAGACAGGTTGGCCTACCTGGAATCGCGATTAGAAGGTAAAGCTTTTTCGCTAGTAGCGGACCTAGAAGAGGTAACCGCCGAAGAAGCGATTAAAGCGCTGGACTAACGCTTCGGAGACCCCTTCCGAAAGAAGACAGCCTGTAAATAGCTAGACAAGATTAATCAGAACCGGCAGACGTTTAAGGAGTTCTACAGACTGTTTAGAAAATATGCTATTAGAGCTAGAGTGTTAGAAGATAAGCAGCTCTACCTACTAAGGCAGAAGCTAAACCCTAAACTAGCTGCAGCTATAGCGTCGGTGGAAGACGAAGACCTTAAGAGCTTCGTGCACAGAGCGAGAGTTACCGCTAGAAACCTGAGCGCTTACGCGAAATCGCGCGAATCAAACTAGAAGCCGTCGACGACGCCAACAACACGGCCCCCCGCACCTTTCCGGAGAGCACCTCAGCAGCTATCCTATTCGCCGCGTTCGTCGTTCGTCCCTACTTGCTACGCGTCCGGAAAGCCTGGTTACATAGCTACGAGATGCTAAGCGACGGATTAACAGAAGCAGGAATATCGTACTGCAAAGCAGCAGCCACTAAGAAAGACTATCCAAGCTATTAAGCCGGCTCCGAACGACACCGACAGTGTAGATAGTAGAGTGCTACTGCAGATCTTGGGAAAAGACCAGCTGGACGGATAGGCCCCCTATCCAGCATAGACAATAGGGCACTGACACGAACTATGTCGCCGGAAGAAGGAAGTATTAATAGCTGTAGCGATTCGCTCTTAGCAGCGGTAGAAGTAAACACAGAAACAGCTATTATCCTTCTAATTACTGTTTACCCTCTCGATAGCTTAAGCAGCCCACTTTAGCTAAGAGCTTTTATTAACACAGGAGCCCTTATCGGCGCAGCGATCCACTATCGATTGGTTTAGAAGCTAATAAATAGGTATAGTTACCCAGTAGAATTAGCCTCGCCGACGCGAATTTCGGCATACAACGGACAAGACACAGAGAGTGTTACGCATTACGTGCCACTAAAGACTACCCTAGCTGGTCGCACTACAGAAGCGACGTTCCGAATTATAGATATCGGAAGGTTTGACATTATTATAGGACAGAAATAGATAAAGAACCAGAAAGCCGTTATTGACGTAGGTAAAGGCACCCTCGGATTCAAAACCTAGCAGAGCGGAGGCGCCGCCGAGTCGGTCACCGTCGTCGCTAAGAAACCGAACGTAACGACTATCGAAGCGGTTCCGATAGATCGGTCCGACCCTCTAGACACGATCGGAATAATAAGCTCGGAAGCTTTAACGACCCTCGCGAGGTCGCCAGACAGTAAGATCTACGCTATCTCGATAAAAGACATCGAAGACTACTAGAAGATAATAGCGGAAGAAGAAGTGGATCCGTTAGAGGTGTTGCCAAAGGAGCTCTATAGCTATACTAATGTATTTTCAAAAGCTAACTCCTACCTCCTACTGCTCTACCGACCGGAATACGACAATAAGATCCGACTAAAAGAGGGAGCTACGCTGCCAAGAACCGAGCCCCTAAGACGATTGTTACTAGCCGAGCTAGACTAAGTGGAGGTGTTTGTTTAAGAAAACCTAGCGACGAAGTTTATTACGCCGAGCTCCGCCGAGTATGCATTACCGATCCTTTTCGTGCAGAAACCCGGAGGTAGTCTCCGACTGTACGTAGATTACCGAGGCCTTAATAAGGTTACCAAGAGAGACGTGTATTTACTGCCGCTAATCGATAAGACTATACAGCGTATAGCGAAGGCCAAGTAGTTTAGCAAGCTGGATATTCGCCAAGCTTTCTATCAACTAAGGAACGAAGACGGGCGGACAGAAGATCTTACAACGTTCGCTATGCGTATAGGCAATTTCAAGTAGTTGGTTATGCCCTTCGGCCTAATTAACGTACTAGCGGTATAGCAGCGTTTTATAAATTACATCTTTATAGACATGCTAGAGCGGTTCGTGTCTATTTACTTAGACGATATCCTTATTTACACTAAAGAGACGAGAGAGCAACACACAGACTATATCGAGAAAGTGTTAACTAGGCTCTGCGAGGTTGGCTTAAACGCCGACACGAAGAAGAGCGAGTTCTATCAGACTGAGGTCAAATATCTCGGTCTTATCGTCAGAAGAGAAGGAATTCGGATAGACCCCTTAAAGGTCGCCGCTGTAGCGGAATGGAAGCAACCGAAATCCGGAAACACTACGCAAATCAGAGCGTTTCTCGGATTCTACAGCTACTATCGACGGTTTATTAAGGACTTTAGCAAGATAGCGAGACCCCTGAATAAAGCACTAAAGAAGGAGGCCGCGGGCCTATAGAATAAGAAGTCCACGGAAGCTTTTATCTCGCTAAAAGAAGCAGTAGCCTCGGCGCCGGTTCTGGCGCACTTCCGGCCGGAAAAGATGATCTACGTAGAAACGGACGCTTCCGACACAGTAACAGCAGGGGTCCTTTCTTAGTACGATAACGCCGACGAGACCCTCTATCCAGTGGCTTTCTTTAGCAAGTCTATAAATAAAGCTAAGCAGAACTACGCTATTTACGATAAAGAGCTGTTAGCTATTATTTAGACTTTCGAGGAGTGGAAACTGGAGCTTATAGCTAGAAAGAACACAGTCTAGGTCCTTACGGACTACCAGTTACTTACCTACTTTATAAAGATGTAGAAGCTATTGCGACGTTAAGCTCGGTAGGCTGCCTACCTATCCGGATTCAATTTCAAGATTACCTATCGACCCGGAGCTTAAAATAGAAAGGCTAATGCGCTAACAAGAAGAGAAGAGAAGACTAGCCGCGCGAAAGAAGATCCGAACATGTTCCAAAAGGTATTAACCGAACGGATAGTAGATGCCGAGGTGTTGAAAGAAGTAGGGATTAGCGCGATAGAACCGCCGACTAAGGAAGAGACGCTCTACGAGAAAGTGGAGCAGCTTAACCAACAACAGAGGCTCGGCAAAACAGGCTTAGGGAAGCTAACAGTTCTAGAAGAACTAATTACAGAGGTCGTCCAGCTAGTCTATAGTTCTACGGATGTTGGCTATGCTAGCTCCAAGAAGACAATAGAAGCTGTAAGGACGGTCTACTAGTTTCTGCAAATCTTCGAGCGGATCTACCGGTTTATTGCTAATTGTTACATATGCCGAGCCGCAAAGCTACGTTACGGCCTTCCGGCCGGTCTGTTAAAGCTACTTCCGATCCCCGAGAAACCGTAGCAGCATATTACGATAGATTTCGTAACTGGCCTGCCGGATTCCAATAGATGTAACGCTACACTTAATGTAGTAGACCGACTAAGCAAGGAACGCTACTTTATCCCCTACTAAGCTAAGGATAAAGGAACTACTGCAGAAGAAACAGCGAGAATGCTGATCGAGCATATATAGAAGCACTACGGCCTGCTGGACACTATTACTACGGATAGGGGTCCTCAATTTACTGCCGATGTATAGAAGCCCATTAACTAAGCTCCAGAAATTCGTAGAAAACTCAGCACAGCTGCTTACCCTTAAACCGACAGTTAGTCTAAAGTAGCTAACTAAGAGATAGAGAAATACCTACGAATCTTCTGCAGTTATTATTAAGCAGAATAGGTCAAGGTATTGCCGATAGCCGAGTTCTGCGCCAATTCAGCACGGTCAGAGGCTACCTTACTAGCGCCGTTCGAGGTAACTTATAGTTATCTTCCGAGAATAAGCTTCCAACCGCCGAACGAACCCAGCTCTTCGGAACCTTCTACATCTACCGCTACCTTGTCGAAGAGAGTCGCCGCCGCTGCGGCAGAAGCGCCTAGATCTCAGATAGAAGAAGCAATCCGCGTAGCAAAGGAGGCGATAGAATCGGCTTAGAAAAAGATAGTAACTCGAGCTAATAGAAAGCGGTCGCCGATAGAATTCGAGGAAGGCCAAAAGGTATAGCTCAACACGCGGAACCTAAGGCTAAAAGGCAACGCCAAGCTTCATCCCCGCTACGTAGGTCTGTTTAAGATAGTAGAAAAGAGGTCGCCAGTAACTTACCGGCTCCAGCTACCAAAATCATTCCAGATCTACGATGTCTTTTATTCGGATCTGCTAAGTTTGGACCCTAAAGACGGTCTTCCCGATCAGGGGTTTGCTGAACCCTCGCTAGTCAAAATAGACAGTAAAGAAGAAGAATAGGAGGTAGAAGATGTAATAGATATAAGAAAGCTAAGAGGATCTATCGAAGCAAGGATCTCGTAGAAGGGATAGCCAGAAGATTATGAATAGTATTCGATCGAGAATCTCTGAAATTCGGTGGAGCTGCTAAAGGAATTCTATATACGGAACCAGAAGAAGCCAAAGCCGGAGTAGCTCCGAAGCTAATAGTTAAGGAAGAAGAAGAAAGGCCGCGTCCGCTCTATCGGCGTAGAAGCTAATAAAGACGATCGTAGCAGTCGCTTTGCTGGAGTTCTCGGCTCCACTACTACTACCGCTAGCCAGGACCGTCGGATAGTAGCGGTAAGGCTGAGGACGGCGCCACCGCGTCGGCGCACTTTGTAACGGTCTTTGCTCTCTGTTACCACTATCCGCCGGCTTAGCCAGACGGATAATAACGGCGAAGAACGAAGCCGACGCTATTAAAGCAGCCTCGCAGTAGCGCTAAAGGCTATAGTAGAAAAGAAAAAGAAGAAGAGATAGCGAGCTACGGATAGATCTATATAGACCTCCGCAGCGGCGTACAGGCCAGCCTCGCCGCAGCTTAGACGGCTGCCAGCTCAGATCAGATAGCTCTTCCGATTAGATAGAAGCTGAAGTAAGAGACGTTAGATAGCGACAATGTAAGAAGAAAGAAGATAAAGAAAGGGGATGGTTTCGAAATAGAAGAAAGCGAAGAGGTAACGTCGGAATCTTAAAAAAAAAGAAAGATATATAAGTAAGCAGTCGAGGTTGACCGCTGGTAAGGGAGGTAGGTGGTGTTGCGGCGGCAGAAAGGGGTGGGACTGAGTAATAGGGTGGACCCTCGGAATTTCGGCTTAGCCCTTCCGGACCGAGCCGGGCCTTGGCATACTACCCTAAAGCTCTTACCTACTACTACATAGATTCCTTCCCCTCCTTAGTTTGAGATATAGTTATCAAAAAGGCTGTATTGAATTATATCTGCGTGCCCGGATTATAGACCTTATTAAGACGTTGTTTTACAGAACCCTAGAAGAGAAGAGGCAGTTAAGAGAGGAAACCGAAGCGGTAAGGGCCGAGAAGGAATCGGCAGAGACTATTATCAATATGCTAGAAAACCAAGCAGCGAATCGACTAGTACAACTAGAGGCAATAAAGACTTAGTTAGCTAAGATAGAAGCAGCGATGTCGTCAGCGCAGCCACTACATCGAGAAGAACAAGCAGAGACTGCCTTACTAGCGGCCTACAGTTAAGGAGGCATCTCGATAACGTTACTACCTAATCTACCGGCGTTTAGAGGCAGAGACCCTAAGGACTAGGAGGTATTTAAGAAGAAGATAAAGAATAAGATAGACCGCGATTATACTGGAAACAGTAAAGAAGACAGTTTGGCCTACCTAGAGTCGCGGTTAGAAGGTAAAGCTTTTTCGCTAGTAGCGGACCTAGAAGAGGTAACCGCTAAAGAAGCAATCAAAGCGCTAGACTAACACTTTGGAGATCCCTTCTGGAAGAAGACAGCCTATAAGCAACTAGATAAGATTAACTAGAACTGGCTAACGCTTAAGGAGTTCTACGGACTGTTTAGAAAATATGCTATTAGAGCCAGAGTGTTAGAAGATAAGCAGCTACACTTGCTAAGGCAAAAGCTGAACCCTAAGCTGGCCGCAGCTATAGCTTCGGTAGAAGACGAAGACCTCGAGAGCTTCGTACACAGAGCGAGAGTTACCGCTAGAAACCTGAGCGCCTACGCGAAATCGCGCGAATCGAACTAGAAGCCGTCGACGACGCTAACAATACGACCCCCTGCACCTTTCCGAAGAGCCCCCTAGCAGCTATCTTATTCGCCGCGTTCGTCGTTCGTCCCTACCTGCTACGCGTGCAGAAAGCCTAGCTATATCGCTACGAGATGTCAAGCGACGGCTTAACAGAAGCAGGAATATCGTGCCGCAAAGCCGCAGCCGCTAAGAAAGACTATCTAAGCCATCAAGCCGGCTCCGAACGACACTGACAGTGTAGATAGTAGGGTGCTACTGCGGATCTTAGGAAAAGACTAGCTGGACGGATAGGCCCCCTATCTAGTATAGACAATAGGGCACCGACACGAACTACGTCGCTAGAAGAAGGAAGTATTAACAGCTGTAGCGATCCGCTCTTAGCAGCGGCGGAAGTAAACGCAGAGACTGCTATTATCCTTCCGATTACGGTCTACCCCCTTAAAGGCTCGCACCAACGACTCCAATTAAAGGACTTTATCAACACAGGAGCTCTCATTGGAGCCGCGATCTACTATCGATTGGTTCAGAAGCTAATAAACGGATATAGTTACCCGGTGGAATTGGCATCGCCGACGCGAATTTCGGCTTACAACGGGCAAGAAACTGAGAATGTTACGCATTATGTGCCATTAAGGACTACCTTAGCTGGCCGCACTACAGAAGCGACGTTCCGAATTATAGATATCAGAAGGTTTAACATCGTTATAGGACAGAAATAGATAAAGAACCAGAATGCCGTCGTTGACGTAGGTAAAGGCACACTTAGATTCAAAACTTAGCAGAACGTCGCTGCCACTGCCGAGCCGGTCGCCACCGCCGCGGCCGTCAAAGCGGTTCCGACCGATTGCTCCGATCCCCTGGACACCCTCGGAATGCTAAGCTCGGAAGCTTTAACGACCCTCGCGAGGTCGCTGGACAGTAAGATTTACGCTATCTTAATAAAAGACATCGAAGACTATTAGAAGATAATAGCGGAAGAAGAGGTAGACCCGCTAGAGGTGTTACCAAAAGAACTCTACAGCTATACTAACGTGTTCTTAAAAGCCGACTCCAACCTCCTGCTACTCTACCGGCCGGAATACGATAACAAGATCTAGCTAAAAGAAGGAGCTACGCTGCCAAGAACCGAGCCCCTAAGACGATTGTCGCCGGCCGAGCTGGACTAAGTAGAGGTGTTTGTTTAAGAAAACCTAGCGAAGAAGTTCATTACGCCGAGCTCCGCTGAGTATGCGTTACCGATTCTTTTCGTCCGAAAACCCGGAGGTAGTCTCCGACTGTACGTAGACTACAGAGGCCTTAATAAGGTTACTAAGAGAGATGTGTATCCGCTGCCGCTAATCGACGAGACTATACAGCGAGTAGCTAAAGCTAAGTAGTTTAGCAAGCTGGATATTCGCTAGGCGTTCTATCGACTAAGGAACGAAAAAGGGCAAACGGAAGACCTTACGACATTCGCTACGCGCATAGGCAATTTCAAGTAGTTGGTAATGCCTTTTGGCCTTACCAATGCGCCGGCATTGTAGCAGCATTTTATAAATTACATCTTTATAGACATGCTAGAACGATTCGTATCTATCTACTTGGACGACATTCTTATCTACACCGATAGAACGAGAGAGCAGCATACAGAACACATCGAGAGAGTGCTAAAGAGACTCTGCGAGGTCGGATTAAACGCGGACACGAAGAAGAGCGAGTTCTATTAGACCGAAGTCAAATATCTAGGTCTTATCGTTAGAAGAGAGGGAATTCGGATAGATCCCTTAAAGGTTGCTGCCGTCGCGGAATGGAAGCAGCCGAAATCGGAAACACTACATAAATCAGAGCGTTTCTCAGATTCTGCAGCTACTATCGACGGTTTATTAAGGACTTTAGCAAGATAGCGAGGCCCCTAAACAAAGCATTAAAGAAGGAGGCCGCTAGCCTATAGAATAAGAAGTGCATAGAGGCTTTTAATTAACTAAAAGAAGCGGTAGCCTTAGCGCCAGTTCTGGCGCACTTTCGACCGGAAAAGACGATCTACTTAGAGACAGACGCATCCGATACAGTAACAGCAGGAGTCCTTTCTTAGTATAATAACGCTAACGAGACTCTCTATCCAGTGGCGTTCTTTAGCAAATCTATAAATAAGGCTAAGCGGAACTACGCTATTTACAATAAAGAGCTGTTAGCTATTATCTAGGCTTTCGAGGAGTGGAAGCCGGAGCTTATAGCCGGAAAGAGCACGGTTCAGGTCCTTACAGACTATTAGTCGCTAACCTATTTTATAAAGACGCAGAAGCTATTACAGCGCCAAGCTCGGTAGGCCGCCTACTTGTCCGGATTCGACTTTAAGATTATCTATCGACCCAGAGCTTAAATTGGAAAGGCTAATGCGCTAACGAGAAGAGAGGGGAAGACTAGCCGCGCGAAAGAAGATCCGAACATGTTCTAGAAGGTGTTGACCGGACGGATAGTAGACGCCGAGGTGTTGAAAGAAGCAGGGATTAGCGCAATAGAACCGCCGACAGAAGAAGAGACGCTCTACGAGAAAGTGAAACGGCTTGATCAGCAGCAGAAGCTTAGCAAAACAGGCTCAGGGTAGCTAATAGTTCCAGAAGAACTGATTACAGAGGTTATCTAGTTGGTTTATAGTTCTAAGGATGTCGGTTACGCAGTCTCGAAGAAGACGATAGAAGCCGTAAGGACGATCTACTAGTTTCTACGAATCTTCGAGCGGATCTACCGGTTTATCGCTAATTGTTACGTATACCGAGTCGCGAAGCTACGTTACGGCCTTCCGGCCAGTCTGTTGAAGCTACTTCCGATCCCCGAGAAACTGTAGCAGCATATTACAATAGATTTCGTAACTGGCCTGCCAGATTCCGATAGATATAATGCCACGCTCAATATAGTAGACCGACTAAGCAAAGAACGCTATTTCATTCCCTGCCGAGCGAAGGACGAAGGAACTACTGCAGAAGAAATGGCGAGAATGTTAATCCAATACGTATAGAAGCATTATAGCCTACCGGACACTATTACTACGGATAGGGGTCCTCAATTTACTGCTAATGTATAGAAGGCCATTAACCAAGTCCTCGGAATCCGCGGAAAGCTTAGCACAGCCGCTTACCCTTAGACCGACGGCTAGTCCGAAGTAGCTAATCGTAAAATAGAAAAATATCTACGAGTCTTCTGTAGTTACCATTAAGAAGAGTGGGTTAAGGCGTTGCCTATAGCCGAATTCTGCGCCAATTCAGCACGATCGGAAGCTACCTCGCTGGCACCGTTCGAGATAACCTATAGTTATCTTCCGAGAATAAGCTTCTAACTGTTGCGGCGGTGGAAAGAGGTGGGACAGATTGATGGGGTGGACCCTGGATTTCGGCTCAGCCCGTCCGGGCCGAGCCGGGCCTTGGCACCACCACTTCGAAAGCCCACCACCACCACCACATAGATTCCTTTCCCTCCTCAGTTCGAGAGATAGTCATCAAAAAGGCCGTATTGAATCATATCTGCGTGCCCAGATCACTAACCGCCGGACGAACCCAGCCCTTCGGAACCTCCTACTACCACTTCGTCGAAGAGAGTTGCTGCCGCCGCGGCAGAAGCTCTCCGATCTTAGATAGCAGAATCGATTAAGGTAGCGAAAGAGGCCATGGAATCGGCTTAGAAAAAGATAGTAACTCGAGCTAATAGGAAGCAGTCGCTAATAGAATTCAAAGAAGGCCAAAAGGTATAGCTTAACACGCAGAACCTAAGGCTAAAAAACAACGCTAAGCTTAACCCCTGCTACGTAGGTCCGTTTAAGATAGTAGAAAAGAGGTCGTCGGTAACTTATCGGCTCCAGCTACCGAAATCGTTCCGGATCTACGATGTCTTTTATTCGGATCTGCTAAGTTTGGACCCTAAAGACGGTCTTCCGGATTAGGGGTTCGCTGAACCCCCGCCGGTCGAGATAGACGGCAAAGAAGAAGAATAGGAGGTAGAAGATGTAATAGATATAAGAAAGCTAAGAGGATCTATCGAAGCAAGGATCTTATAGAAAGGATAGCTAGAAGACTATAAATAGTATCTGGCCGAGAACCTCCGGAATTTTGCAGAGCTGCTAAGAGAGTTTTATATCCGGAACCCGAGGAAGCTAAAGCCTAAGTAGCTCCGAAGCTGATTATTCCGGAAGAAGAAAGAAAGCCGCGTCCGCTCTATCGGTGTAGAAGCCGATAAAGATAATTGTAGCAATCGCTTCGCTAGAGTCTTCGACTCGGCCACTACCTACTACCGCTTCGGCGCGACGCTCGCCGACGCTGTAAAGCGGCGTCGGCGCTGCCGGCCCTACAGTAGGTAAGGTCCTTAGTAAAGAAAGAAAAAGATAAAGAGACAGCGCCGTAGACGGATCTATATAGACCTCCGCGACGGCGTATAGACTGGTTATGCCGCAGCTTAGGTAACCGCTAGTTCAGATCAGATAGCTCCGATTAGATAGACGCTAAGTAAAGACGTCAGATAGCGACAATATAAAAAACAAAGAGATAGATAACTAAGCGGTCGAGGTCGACCGCTAGTAAGGGAGGGGGGTGGTGTTGCAGCGGCAGAAAGGGGTGGGACTAAGTAATAGGGTAGACCCTTAGAATTTTAGCTCGGCCCTTCTAGACCAAGCCGGGCCTTGGCACACTACCCCTAAAGCCCTTACCTACTACTATATAGATTCCTTTCCCTCCTTAGCTCGAGATATAGTTATCAAAAAGGCCGTATTGAATTATATCTGCGTGCCCGGATCAGTTACAGCTGCAGAAAGGGTTGGGACTAAGTAATAGGGTAGACCCTTAGAATTTTGGCTCGGTCCTTCTAGACCGAGCCGGGCCTTGGCATGCCACCCCTAAAGCCCTTACCTACTGCTATATAGATTCCTTTCCCTCCTTAGTTCGAGATATAGTTATTAAAACAGCTGTATTAAATTATATCTACGCGCTCAGATTATTATATCTTGAACTTACTAACTATACTAACCCTGCGCTACGCGAAAGGGACCATTAAACTATATCCGGCTACCTAAATAACGTACACATATACTACTGTTAAGGGGGAAGCTAAGAGGTCGGAGGAGGTCGATGTAAAAGTTAAGGTAAGTAGGAGGAGTTGGATAAAACAAAGTTAAAAGAAGGGATGTAAAAGTTGATATTAGAGGGGGAGGCTAAAGTCTGAAGTAAGGGATGTAAAAACTGAGTAAAGAAGGGAAGGGCTAGAGTCTAAGGTGTAAAAGCTGAATTAATGCACAAGACGAGCTATAAACAAGAAGAAAAGAAAGATTAGGGGAGCGGCAGCAGGTTCTTATATCCCCCTGCCCTAGCTGGTTGTTTGCTAAGTGTTTGCTAGTAACTTTCTTATTAAACTCTGTTTCTTTGTTCTGCAAACAGATTTATTTCCTAGACCCGCTTTTTCCAAAGGTTCTAGAACTAAGCTAGGAGTGTTTGCATCGCGAGATGATTCGCCTTTTACTCTCTGGGAGTCTTCTTCTATCTAGTAGTTGTTAGCCTATAGTCTGTAAATCTTAATAGTTCTAGTTAGGCCCTAGATGCTGTTGTTTTCCGTTTCACCTCTAGTAACCGTGTTTTCCGTTTTATATCTGTTAACCGTAACAGTAGCCTCCCTTAATATAGCGGAGTTCCTACGAAGCCTTAGTAGTTCGAGATACCGGGGGTAAGTCTGCTTATTTCTAGGAGCAGGCCTAATGTTACGGTCAATATTCTATTAGTAAGCAGAATCTAGTTCTCTTTGGCTGTACCAGGTTTCTAGGCAGTAGTCTCTGGAGTCTAAGAGGTTTTGACAGTAGAAGGCTTTAATCTTGTCCTTGTTAAAGATAATGTTTCTAAGAGGTTCCTAAGTAGTGTCCCAGTCTTCGTAGCTCTGCTATTGAACTTTGTACTTTGTCTGTCTATTAATTACTTAACAGTCTGTGATTTTGCGTATATAGTATTCTCCTTCTTCGTCTTTGTCGTCGTCTTCTACAGGGAGAATGCAGGTTCGTTCTTAGTCTTGCAATTGGATTAGGAAGGGGTCTCCTTCTTTAGGTCTTAGTCGAACAGGATGGAAGACGTCGTAGATTTCCCAGTCTTCCGGCAGTTAGAGGCGGTATATATGCGAGCTAATCTTCTCTATAATAGGGAAGGGGCCTAGTTTTTTCTAATCGAGTTTGCGAGAAGGTCTTCCTATAACAATGTTCTTAGAGTCTAGGTACACTCTGTCTCCTACTTAATAGTCTAGGGCTAGTTGTCGTTTTCGGTTAGCTTGTTCTTCGTAGATAGCCTAGGCGTAAGTTATTTCTTCTTAGACTTCCTAATAGATCTGGGAGAGGTGCGTTGCCTAGTTGTCTGCATCGAGTTCGTCTAGGTCGTCGGGTCGCAGTAGTGGGTCTTAAGGCTCTATTCCTATTCAGGGGTAGTAGCCTCTAGTAGTGTAGAAGGGTAAGTGTCCTATTGTTTCTAACTCCTAGTTGCATACTGAGAATTCCACTATTGGGATATGTTTTGGCTAGTCCTTTTAGTAGTAATCGATAAAGCAACGTAGCGTCTGTTCGAACAGTGTATTCGCAATTTCCGTTTGACTATCTGTTTCTAGGTAGTAGGACGTTAAGATATAGTAATCGATGTTCAAAAGCTTGCAGAGGCGTTTCCAGAACTTGGCAATAAACTGAGAGCCTCTGTTAGAGGTAATGCTGTCTGGAAGGCCTATATAACGCCAGAAGTATTTGTAAAAGAGTCGAGCGGTTTCCTTAGAAGTTATGCTCTAGCAGGGTACTACAAAGCGGTCCTTAGAGTGTCGGTCTACAACTACAAAGACGTTCTTTGCCTTAACGCTTGCCTAAGTAGTCCCTTAAGGGAGACAGGTAACAAAGTCTATTATAATATGTTTCTATAGGTGCTTAGGGGCTGGGAGAGGCTTCAGCAATCCTTATAGACGTTGTCGGTCGTGTTTGGCTGCCTTGCAGATAGGACAGTTGTTTCTATATCTACAGACGTGCTTCTATATCGACGGCTACTAGTAGTAACGGGAAGTAAGCTTGTAAAGCTTCGATCGTCCTAGGTAGCCTCCTGCTGCCAAGTTGTAAACTGTCCTAAGGATGTATAGTCGTATTAAATCGTCTGCACCTTTAGGAACAAAAAGACGAGATCGAAAGTAAACCAGTCTATCCCTAAGTTCGCATTCTAAGAGAGAAAAGCCAGGGAAGGTACGCTAACCTATTTTAAAGGGCCTGGATCAGTTCTTAAGCCTGTTCGTCCAATTCGTAAGCTTCTCTAATTATTAAGAGCAGTTCTCTAGGTTGATTTGCTTCTTTAGTTGCTTTATTATCGTTCTGTTCGTTGTCGGAGGTAACAGAGCCTTCAGTTTCGGAGTCTTCGGTTTTAAATGTTTCGTTGTCTGGTTCGCTTTCTAAATCGTTATCCTCTAGGAAGGCGGATGCTAGACACAGAGCAAAAGAGACAGCGATTAATAGTATACCTTCTTTTAGGTAGGTCTTTAGGTCTTTGCTTAGGTTACAGGCCTTTAGGATAGTTTAGTTACACATTGTCTAGCCTTCTTTTCAGTCTACTAGATAGGTTCTAGGCATCCGGGTAAGGGCATTAGCCCTTAAATTAAGTGATCTAGGCTCGTACTAAATAACAAAGTTAAACCTTGAGAGGAATTCGCTCTAGCGGGCTTGTCTTCGATTAAGGATTTTGCTCTTTATAAAATGAATTAAGTTCTTGTAGTCTAAACTAACTTGGGTCGGGTAGGCTGTACCTTTAAGTTCTAGTCGCTACTCTTTAAATGCTTTAACGATTGCAAGGAGCTCTTTGTCGTATATCTCGTAATTGCATTCGGCAGGTAGCATCTTCTTTAACAGGTAAGCTACCAGGAGCTATAGCTAGTTAGGCGATTTTCGTTAAAGGAGAACTGCTCTAATAGCTCCGTTAGAGGCGTCTGTTTCTACGCAGGTTTCTAAGTTAAAGTTAAAGTGTTAAAGGATTAGATCTTTAGTAAATCGTTGTTGTAGGAGGTTAAATGCGTGTTGGCAGGAGTTAGTCTAGTTAAACTTAGCTTCTTTCTTTGTTAGAGCAGTTAGTAGCTTTACTATTAAGCTAAAGCCCTAAATAAAACGATAGTAGAAGTTAGCGAACCTAAGGAAGCCTTGCACTTCTTTGACAGTCTTTAGGATCTTCCAGTCTAGGATTGCTTAAATCTTTGCTAGGTCTATACGGATGCCTTTGTCTAAGATAATAAGGCCAAGGAATTGAACTTCTTGTTAGTAAGATTCGCACTTGTTAATGTCCAGATACAAGCCTGCTTCTGCTAGTTTCGCCAGTACCTTTCGGACATGTTCCTAATGTTCTTTTAGTATAGTGCTATAGACTAGGATATCGTTAATGTAAGCGGTAACAAATTGGTCGAAGTACTCTCTTAGTATGTCGTTTATGTATTCTTAAAAAGTGCTAGGTACATTGTATATTCTAAAGGGCATTACTAGGGATTCGAACAGGCTGTACCAGGTTCTAAATGCGGTTAACTATTCTTGTCCTTTAGCTATCCGAATCTTGTTAAAGGCCGCAATTACATCGAGCTTAGTAAACTATTTTGCTTTCGAGAGGCGTTCTAGTGTTTCTTAGATTAGAGGGATCGGATACCAGTTCTTCTTAGAGATAGCGTTAAGGTTACGGTAGTTAACACAGAAGCGTAGCCCTCTACTGGGCTTCTTAACAAATATAATAGGGCTAGCGGCAGGTAAGCGACTAGAGCGAATAAAGCCTTTCTAAAGGTTTTGTTACAGAAACTTTTGCAGGACTTAGAGTTCTTCGCAGGACATTTAGTAGAGAGGTCCGAAAGGGGGCGTCTGACCTTCTTCCAGTTTAATCTTGTAATCGTAAGGTCGGTAAGGAGGTAGCTTGTTAGCTTCTTTAACCGACTATATACTAAAGAAGTCGTAGTATTCTGTTAGTACTTTTGTCTCTAGATTAGTAGCTTCTCGGTTTTCGTCGAACTTAGTAAGGGCTTTCTCGATATCTTCTATTAACGCAGCAAAGATTTAAGCTTCTTTTTCCTTTGCAGCTGTATAGAAAGCAGCTGTAGATACTTAGAGGATCGAATCTTTTGTGCTGTTCTTAGGAGTAAGCTAAGTCAAAGTGTAGCAATAGTTTCGGCAGTGTTCTAAGTTTATATCGAGGCTTCCAGTATCCTAGTTAATCTGTAGGTTGTAGCGCTTTAGCTAAGGCAATCCTAGGATTATTTTCTAGTTAGGTAGAGGTATAACAAAGCAAGAGAGGTGTTCTTCGTAGTTGTTCCTAAATTGAAGTTTAATATAGGCAATCTAAGTTATACCTCTAGCGGAGGCCTCGCTACTGTTAAACATCTTTAAGGGTCTGGGGTATTTCAAGTTCTAAGTAGGGATTCCTAAGGAGTTAACAAGTCTAGGGTTAATAAAACTCTTGCTAGTTGCGCCGCAGTCGATTATCGTAAGTACTAAGTGTATAGAATTCTTCTTAGTGTAGATATTTGCTATAACTACAAAGGGAGGACAAGTTAACTTATCCTTTGCCTTAGTGCAGAATTGCACTGCAGAAGAAGAGATTGCACGATATTAATCTAAATGCTTGCCTGTTAGGCGTCTTGTTAACAGGCCTAAGCGTTTCCCTAGTCCTTGTTGTTATCCTTTAGTGCTAGGGCGGCTGCAGAGAATCCGAGAGGGGTGCCTACCTTGTTGCAGCAATTAACCAGAGTTAGGCAGTTAATTGCGATATAGTTTAGCTCTCTACAGTATATACAGAGACGTTGGTTGCGGCGACGCTGCTTTTCTTCTTATATAAGTCGACTATCTTAAAGCTTAGCTAAACTGAGGTCTATAGGTTCGCCGTTAACAGGAGGAAGTCGTAGGGTTAAGGGAGGATTAGGTTAGTTTTAGGTAAAAGTAGGAAGAGTTGTAACCGGACGCTAGCTCGTACAGTTGTTAAGTAGGTTGCCTCGTGCCTTAATAATGTTTAAGAACAGGTTTCGACGACTGTCGAGGCGTTGGCAGAGGGTAACCAGTTCGTAAAATGACAAAGATTTATACTCTTAGTCCTCCAGTTTAGTAAGAAGTTTGGTGCTTAGGCTAGCAACCAAAGCCGAATTTTAGGCTTCTGTATCGTATTTGCAGTAACCGATTTCCTATAAGAATTGTGCATAGTAGTTAGAGAATAGCTTGTTGTTTTGTTTAAGGGTTCGGATTAGCTGCTAGGCCGTAGACTTACAGTATAGGTTGTTGCGGCGATGGAAAGGGGTGGGACTGAGTAATAGGGTGGACCCTCTGAATTTCGGCTCGGCCCTTCCGGACCGAGCCGGGCCTTGGCACGCCACCACCCCCCCAAAGGTCTCGTCCACCACTACATAGATTCCTTTCCCTCCTTAGTTCGAGATATAGTTATCAAAAAGGCCGTATTGAATCATATCTGCGTGCCCGGATTATTATATCTCGAACTTACCCCCTACACTACCACTGCGCTGCGCGAAAGGGACCGTTGAATTATCCGGACCCCCGAATAACGCACGCGCACCAACACCAAACCAAACAACCCCAGCACTGTAAGAAAGCTATAGAGAGCTTCTTAGCGGTAGAGAGCGGCGTTACAGGCCGAAGCAGAAGCAGAAGAGAAAAGACAGACAGAGCGAGCAGGCGCTCCAGTGTCATCGATAATAAGTTCATTATCAGAGGTTTTAGAGCAGAAGAGACTGCAGAGATTAAGGAACGAATAAGCAAATATAAGAAAATCCACGACTGTACGCTCGAGGAACTTAAGGATTACGTAAACGAGAACGGAGTAGGAAAGGTCTACGACAGCATAGACCTTATTAAGAAGCTGTTTTACAGAACCCTAGAAGAAAAGAGACAGTTAAGGGAGGAAGTAGAGACGGTAAGGGCCGAGAAGGAATCGGCCGAGACTATTATAGATATGCTGGAAAACCAAGCTGCGAACCGACTGGCACAACTGAAGGAAATAAAGACTTAGCTAGCTAAGATAGAGAGAGCGACGTCGCCGCTACCGCATCGAGAAGAACAAGCAGAAACCGCCTTACTAGCGGCCTACAGTTAAGGCAGCACGTTAATAACGTTATTACCGGATCTACTAGCCTTTAGAGGCAGAGATCCTAAAGATTGGGAGGCATTTAAGAAGAAGATAAAGAACAAGATAGATAGAGACTATGCTGGAAACAGCGCCGGAGATAGATTGGCCTACCTAGAGTCGCGATTGGAAGGAGAAGCTTTTTCGCTAGTAGCAGACCTGGAAGAGGTAACCGCTAAAGAAGCGATTAAGGCACTAGATCAACGCTTCGGAGACCCCTTCTGGAAGAAGACGGCACGCGAACAGATAGATAAGATCAACCAGAACCGGCAGACGTTCGAAGAGTTCTACGGACTATTCAGGAAATATACAATCAGGGCCCGAGTAGCAGAAGATAAGCAGCTCCACCTACTAAGGCAGAAGCTGAACCCTGAACTGGCAGCAGCTATAGCGTCGGTAGAAGACGAAGACCTTAAGAGATTCGTGCACCGAGCGAGAGTCACCGCGCAGAACCTGAGCGCGTACGCGAAGTCACGCGAATCGAACTAGAAGCCGTCGATAACGCAGGCGACGAGACCCCCTGCACCTTTCCGGAGAGCGCCTCCGCAGCCACCTTACCAGTTACCGCGTTCGTCGTTCGTCCCCACCTGTTACGCGTATAGAAAGCCTGGACATATCGCTACGAGATGCCAATTATCAGATAAGCAGAAGCAGGAGTATTGTGTAATAAAGCAGCCGCAGCCACCGAAAAAGACTATACAAGCTATAGAGCCGGCTCCGAACGACACCGACAGTGTGGACGGTGGAGTGCTACTGAGAATCCTGGGAAAAGACCAGCTGGACGGATAGGCCCCCTATCTAGCGTAGACAACAGGGCACTAACACGAACTACATTACAGAAAGGAAGTATCAACAGCTGCAGCGATCCGCTCTAGGCGGCGGTAGAAGTGAACACGGAAACAGCCATTATTCTTCTAATTACTGTCTACCCTCTTAACGGATCGAGCGAACCACTTCAGCTGAGAGCTTTTATCGACATAGGGGCCCTTATCGGAGCGGCTATCCACTATCGATTGGTTCAAAAGATAATGAAAGGATATAGCTATCCAGTAGAGCTAGCGTCGCCGACACGAATTTCGGCATACAACGGACAAGACACAGAGAGTGTCACGCACTATGTGCCATTAAAGACCACCTTGGAAGGTCGCACTACAGAGGCGACGCTCCGAATTATGGATATCGGAAGGTTTAACATTATTATAGGACAAAAATAGATGAAGAACCAGAAAGCAATTATTAACGTAGGTGAAGGCACACTCGGATTCAGAACACTATACAGCGGCTCCGCCGCTGTCAAATCAGTCACTAAGGTAGCAGTAGAACCGAACGTTACGACTATCGAAGTAGTTCCGGAGGATCGGTCCGACCTGATCTGACTGCAGTAGACGCAAGGTCAATACCCGTCTTTGATAACTATATCCAAGGCTGGAGAGGGAAGAATCTACGTACAAGCGGAGGTAGAGGTATTTGAGTGTGCGCCAAGCCTGGCCCTGCCAAGCCTAGCTGCCAGCTGTCCACATCTACATCCGTATCACTACCGCCCTCCCCAACCAGCGATTGCCCTCAATCGCAATCAATCTATCAATCGCAATTAGCCAATTAGGTCGCACCAATCCAGGTCGCAAATTCAGTCGCAGAGGTCGCATCAAAACAGGTCGCTCCAAACCCGGTCGTAGGGGTCGCAGATTCAGCTTCGCTATCAGCCAATCAGGTCGCACCAAAACAGGTCGCTTTTGAGGTCGCTTTTAAGCTTCAATTTCTGTGCGTTTTGAGTCTTAATCTCGTGCCTTTTTGAGCCTCAATCTCGTGCCTTTTTGCTGTTGCTTTCGGCCTTAATTGGTGCCTTGTTTGGTGCCTTGCCAAGGCTGCAGAATTCTCAGAGGTCGCAGAGTTCTCGGAGGTTGCAGAGGTCGCGGAGGTCGTCGGGGCCGTAGAGGTTGTCGGGGTGCCAAACTGCGTCGCTTCTCGAGCCGTCGCTTCTTAACGGTCGCTTCTCGACGGTCGCAGAGGTCTCGGAGGTCGCGGAGGTCGTAGGGTCGCAGAGGCTTCCAGAGGTCGCAGAGGTCGCAGCCTACGTATGTCGCTTCTTAGACGGTCGCTCGCTTCTCGACCGTCGCTTCTCGAGGGTCGCTTCTCGGACGGTCGCTTCTCGACGGTCGCTTGCTTCTCAGACGCTCGCCTCGCTCGCTTCTTAGACGCTCGCCTCGCTTCTCGACCCGTCGCTTCTCGAGCTGTCGCTTTTCGAGCCGTCGCTTTTCAAGCCGTCGCCAGTCGCTTCTTAAGCCGTCGCTTCTTGTTCTCGACAGTCGCTAAGGTCTCGGAGGTCGCGGGGCTTGTTGGGGGCGCAGAGGCTGCTGAGTTTTCGGAGGCTGCAGAGGTTGTTGGGGGCGCAGAGGTCGTTAGGGGCGCGGAGCTCGCAGAGGTCGCGGAGCTCGCAGAGGTCGCGGAGCTCGCAGAGGTCGCGGAGCTCGCAGAGGTCGTCTTGCAAACACATATCGCTTCTCGACAGTCGCTTTGCCTGTGCTTTGTCTGGTGCTCGGCCTGGGTGCTCGTGCCTAGTGCTCGCTCGGTGCTCTGCCTTGTGCTCTGCCTTGTGCTCTGCCTTGTGCTCTGCCTTGTGCTCTGTCTTGCTGCTCGTGTCGCTGTGCTGCTTATGTCGCTTTGCTGCTCGTATCGCTCGTGCTGCTCCTTGTCGCTCGTGCCTTGTGCTCTGCCTGCTTGGTGCTCTTGCTCGGCCTAGGTGCTCTGCAGCTGGTGCTCTGCAGCTAGTGCTCTGCAGCTGGTGCTCTGCAGCTAGTGCTCTGCAGCTAGTGCTCTGCCTAGGGGATCGTTGGTGCTTGGGGCTCGCTAGTGCTTGTGTTGCCGATTGCTAAACTGTCTCGATAGGCCTTGTCCGAATAGAATAGTCTGTCAAAGACCTGAAAAAACGAATGTCGTCGCCCTAGGTCCTGCTAGGTGCGTCTTTTTCCTCGTTCGCGTCCTCGCTGCTCCTACATCGTCGTCTTCGCTCTTGTCTCGTCGCTCTCGTCGCTCTCTCGCTCTCGTCCTTGTCGCTCCTACATCCTTCTCGTCCTATCTTAAAACTTCAAAACTCGTACGATCTGCTCGTAGGGGCACTTCTCTTCCTAACATCCCTCTTGTAGGGGCACTCTCTCTCTCTTTAAAACTCTCTCTCTTCTCGATAGGGGCACTTCTCTTCCTTAAAACTCTTCTTCTTCTTCTCGATTAGGGGAGGGTAGAGTAGTATGCATACGCACAATGAAGTAACCGGATATAATTCGACGGCCTCCTTTGTACGTCTGCAGTACACACTCTGGGTTGTCGGTTGCACGTACGTTATTCGAGTACCCGGATGTAATTCAACGGGCTCTTTCGCGTAGTGCGGGTGTTGTTAAAGTGAGCCTTGGATATAATGATCTGACTGCAGTAGACGCAAGGTCAATACCCGTCTTTGATAACTATATCCAAGGCTGGAGAGGGAAGAATCTACGTACAAGCGGAGGTAGAGGTATTTAAGTGTGCGCCAAGCCTGGCCCTGCCAAGCCTAGCTGCCAGCTGTCCACATCCACATCCGTATCACGACCCTTAAGACACGATCGGAATAATAAGTTCAGAAGCTCTAACGACCCTCGCGAGGTCACTAGACAACGAGATTTACGCTATCTCAATAAAAGACATCGAAGACTACAGGAAGATAATAGCAGAAGAAGAAGTGGATCCACTAGAGGTATTACCGAAAGAACTCTATAGTTACACTAACGTGTTCTCGAAGGCTGACTCCAACCTCTTGCCGCTCTACTGACCGGAATATAACAACAAGATCCGGCTAAAAGAAGGAGCCGTACTGCCGAGAACCGAACCCCTAAGACGCTTATCGCCGGCCGAGCTGGACTAGGTAGAAGTGTTTGTTCGAGAGAATCTGGCGAAGAAGTTTATTACGCCAAGCTTAGCAGAATATACGTCGCCGATTCTTTTCGTACGGAAACTAGGAGGTAGTCTCCGACTGTGCGTAGATTACCGTAGCCTTAATAAGGTTACCAAGAGAGATGTGTATCCGCTGCCCCTAATAGACAAGACTATACAACGAGTAGCTAAGGCTAAGTAGTTCAGCAAGCTGGATATTCGTTAAGCGTTCTACCGATTAAGGAACAAGGAAGGACAAACGGAAGACCTTACGACATTCGCTACGCGTATAGGTAATTTCAAGTAGCTGGTAATGCCTTTCGGACTTACCAACGCGCCGGCTATGTAGCAACGCTTTATAAACCACACTTTTATAGATATGCTAGAACGGTTCGTTTCAATCTACTTGGACGACATTCTGATCTACACCGAAGGAACGAGAGAGCAACACACGGACTACATTAAGAGGGTGTTAAAGAGACTCTGCGAGGTCGGATTAAACGCGGACACGAAGAAGAGCGAGTTCTAATAGACCGAAGTCAAATATCTCGGTCTTATCGTCGGAAGAGAAGGAATTAGGATAGACCTGTCGAAAGTGGCCGCTGTCGCGGAATAGAAGCAACCGACATCTGGAAACACTACGCAAATCAGAGCGTTTCTCGGATTCTGCAGCTACTATCGACGGTTTATTAAGGACTTCAGCAAGATAGCGAGACTACTAAATAAGGCGTTGAAGAAGGAGGCCGCTAGCCTATAGAATAAGAAGTGTACGGAAGCTTTTAACCGACTAAAGGAGGCGGTAGCCTTAGCGCCGGTACTAGCGCACTTCCGACCGGAAAAGACGATCTACGTAGAGACGGACGCTTCCGACACAGTGACGGCAGGGGTCCTTTCCCAATACGCTGACGACGACAAGACCCTCTATCCGGTGGCTTTCTTTAGCAAGTCTATAAATAATGCTAAGCGGAACTACGCTATATATAATAAAGAACTGTTAGCTATTATTCAGGCTTTCGAGGAGTGGAAACCAGAGCTTATAGCTAGGCAGAGCACGATCCAGGTCCTTACGGACCACCAGTTACTGACCTACTTTATAAAGACGCAGAAGCTATTAAGGCGTTAAGCATAGTAGGCCGCCTACCTATCCGGATTCGATTTTAAGATTACCTATCGACCAGGAGCTCAAAATGGAAAGGCAGACGCGTTGACGAGAAGAGAAGGAAAGACCAGCTGCGCGAAAGAAGATCCGAACATGTTTCAGAAGGTGCTAACGGAACGAATAGTAGACGCCGAGGTGTTAAAAGAGGTAGGGATCTGTGCGATAGAGCCGCCGATTGAAGAAGAGACGCTGCACGAGAAAGTGGAACGGCTTAATTAGCAGCAGAAGCTCGGCAAAACCGGCTTAGGGAAACTGATCGTTCTGGAAGAACTGATTACAGAGGTTATCCAGCTGGTCCATAGCTCTACGGACGTTGGTGATCCGGGCACGCAGATATGATTCAATACGGCCTTTTTGATAACTATATCTCGAACTGAAGAGGGAAAGGAATCTATGTGGTGGTGGTGGTGGGCTTTGATGGTGGTGGTGCCAAGGCCCGGCTCGGCCCGGACGGGCCGAGCCGAAATTCCAGGGTCCACCCTATCAATCTGTCCCACCTCTTTCTACCACCGCAACACTACCCCCCTCCCTTACCAGCGGTCGCCCTCGACCGCTTAGTCACCTTATCCATCCGAAAATGTCCACTTTTTTTTTTTTTTTTTTTTTTTGATTCGCCGCCTCTTTTCTCGAAAACTCCTTTCAACGTCGACGTTACCTCTTCCATCTTCCATCAAAAACAATGTCCTTTTCGTCTCTTTCTTAGCTTCTTACGTTATCTCTACCCGAAGTCCTTCACTTGACGTTCATGTGATCGACGCCATCTAATCCGTGCCATCTGATCTGAGCCGTGGGTCATCTGAGCTGCGGCGTAGGTGGTCTGTGCGCTGCTTCGGAGGTCCATATAGATCCGTCTACGGCTCCGTTTCTTCTTCTTTTCTTTCTCTACCGGAGTCAGCACTCCATCGCAGGGGGGGGGGCGGCGGCGCTGGCACGCCACGGCGTGCGCAGCCCGCTGTCCCTCTACGATCTGAGCAGCGATCGTTTTTATCGGCTTCCGCGCCGGTGGAGCGGACGCTGCTTTCTTCGTTTGGCTTCAGAGCCATTCCGGCTTCGGCTTCTTCAGGTTCCGCACGTAGAAGTCTCTTAGCAGCTCCGCCGAATTTCGCAGGTTTTCGACCGGATACCATTTATAGTCTTCCGGCTACCCCTTCTACGAGATCCTCGCTTCGATGGACCCCCTTATCTTCTTTACGTCCACCACATCTTCTACCTCCCACTCTTCTTCATCACCGCCTATCTCAACTGGTGGGGGTTCAGCGAACCCCTGTTCTGGAAGGCCGTCTTCAGGGTCCAGGCTTAGCAGATCTAAATGGAAAACATCGTAGATCCGGAACGCCTTTGGCAGCTCGAGTCGATAGGTTACCGGCGACCTCTTTTCTATTATCTTAAACGGACCTACGTAACGTGGGTTGAGCTTCGCGTTCCCTTTCAGCCTCAGGTTCCGCGTGTTGAGCTATACCTTTTGGCCTTCCTCGAATTCCATCGGTGACCGCTTTCTATTAGCTCGATTTACTATCTTCTTCTGAGCTGATTCCATCGCTTCTTTCGCCACTTTGACCGCTTCTTCTATCTGAGATCGGAGCGCTTCCGCCGCCGCGGCGGCGACTCTCTTCGACGACGTAGCGGTGGATGGTTCCGTAGAGCTGGGTTCGTTTGGCGGCTAAAAGCTTATCCTCGGAAGATAGCCGTGCGTTATCTCGAACGGCGCCAGCGAGGTGGCTTCGGATGGTGCCGAGTTAGCGCAGAACTCGGCCATCGGCAACACCTTAACCCATTCTTCTTGATGGTGGCCGCAGAAGGTTCGCAGATATCGCTCTATCTTACGGTTAGCCACTTCGGACTGGCCGTCCGTTTGAGGGTAAGCGGCGGTGCTAAGCTTTCTATAGATTCCGAGAGCTTGATTGATAGCTTTCCATACGTTAGCAGTGAATTGAGGACCTCTATCCGTGGTGATAGTGTCCGGCAGCCTATGGTGCTTCTATACGTATTGGATCAGCATTCTCGCCGTTTCTTCCGCAGTAGTTCCTTCATCCCTAGCTCGACAGGGGATGAAATAGCGCTCTTTGCTCAGCCGATCCACTACGTTCAGCGTGGCGTCGTAGCCGTCCGACTCCGGCAGGCCGGTCACGAAATCCATCGTAATGTGCTGCTACGGTTTCTCAGGGATCGTAAGCGGCTTCAGTAAGCCTGCCGGAAGGCCGTGACGTGGCTTCGCCGCTCTGCATACGTGGCAATTGGCGATGAATCGATGGATTCGTTCGTAGATCCGTGGAAACCAGTAGACCGTCCTTATAGCTTCTATCGTCTTCTTTGAGCCGGCGTGGCCAACGTCTATAGAGCTATGGACCAGCTGGATGACCTCCGTGATTAGTTCTTCTGGAACTATTATCTTCCCTGAGCCGGTCTTGCCGAGCTTCTGTTGTTGATTAAGCTGTTTCACCTTTTCGTAGAGAGTTTCTTCCTTAGGGGCCGGTTCTACTGCGCAGACCCCTACCTCTTTCAACACCTCTGCGTCTACTATCCGCTCGGTCAACACCTTCTGGAACATATTCGGATCTTCTTTCGCTCGGCTGGTCTTCCCCTCTCTTCTCGTCAGCGCGTCAGCCTTTCCGTTTTGAGCTCCGGGTCGATATGTAATCTTGAAGTCGAACCCTGATAGGTAGGCAGCCTACCGTGCCTGACGTCGTAAGAGCTTCTGCGTCTTTATAAAGTAGGTCAGTGACTGGTGGTCCGTGAGGACCTGGACCGTGCTCTTTCCAGCTATAAGCTCCGGTTTCCACTCCTCGAAAGCCTGAATGATCGCCAGCAGCTCCTTGTTATAGATAGCGTAGTTCCGCTTAGCTTCGCTTATCGACTTGCTGAAGAAAGCGACCGGATGGAGGGTTTCGTCGTCGCTATGTTGAGAAAGGACCCCTGCCGTCACTGTGTCGGAAGCATCTGTTTCTACGTAGATCGTCTTTTCTGGTCTGAAGTGCGCCAGCACTAGTGCAGAAGCCACTGCTTCTTTCAGCTGCACGAAGGCTTCCGTGCACCTTTCATTCTATAGGCCGGCGGCCTCTTTCTTCAGCGCCTCGTTCAGGGGTCTCGCTATCTTGCTGAAGTCCTTGATGAACCGTCGATAGTAGCTGCAGAAGCCGAGAAACGCTCTGATTTGCGTAGTGTTTCCAGACTTCGGTTGCTTCCATTCGGCGACGGCGGCCACTTTCGACGGGTCCATCCGAATTCCATCCCTTCCGACGATAAGGCCGAGATATTTGACCTCAGTTTGATAGAACTCGCTCTTCTTCGTGTCCGCGTTCAGTCCCACCTCGCGGAGCCTGGTCAGCACCTTCTTGATGTGGTCCGTATGCTGATCTCTCGTCCCGTCCGTATAGATAAGAATATCGTCCAAATAGATAGATACGAACCGTTCCAGCATGTCCATAAAGGTGTGGTTCATAAAGCGTTGCCACACTGCCGGCGCGTTGGTGAGTCCGAAAGGCATCACCAACCACTTGAAATTGCCTATACGCGTCGCGAACGTCGTCAGGTCTTCTGTCTGCCCTTCTTCATTCCTTAGTCGATGGAACGCTTGGCGGATGTCCAGCTTGCTGAACCATTTAGCTTTAGCTACTCGTTGTATAGTCTCGTCGATCAGTGGCAGTGGATACACGTCTCTCTTGGTGACCTCATTGAGGCTGCGATAGTCCACGCAGAGTCGCAGACCACCCCCTGGTTTTCTTACGAAAAGAATCGGTAACGCGTATTCGGCCGAGCTCGGTGTGATAAACTTCTTCGCCAGGTTCTCGCGAACAAACACCTCTACCTGGTCCAGTTCCGCCGGCGACAGTCGTCTGAGGGGCTCGGTTCTTGGCAGCGTAGCCCCCTCTTTCAGTCGGATCTTGTTGTCATATTCTGGCTGATAGAGCGGCAGGAGGTTGGAGTCGGCTTTTGAGAACACGTTAGCGTAATCGTGGAGCTCGTTTGGCAACACCTTTAGTGGGTCTACTTCTTCTTCCGCCATCATCTTCCTGTGGTCTTCGATGTCCTTTATAGAGATAGCGTAGATCTTATTGTCCGGTGACTTCGCGAGGGTCGTCATTGCTTCTGAACTCATTATTCCGACGGTAACCGGGGGTTCGGAACGATCGGGCGGAGCCTCTTTCGCGGACTCCGTAGCTTTCGGGTCGGTTGCGTTGCTTAGGGTTTTGAACCCTATCGTGCCTTCTTCTACGTCAACGATGGCTTTCTGATTCTTTATCCATTTCTGCCCTATAATAATGTCAAACCTTCCGATATCCATGATCCGGAACGTTGCCTCTGTAGTGCGACCAGCCAGTGTGGTCCTTAACGGCACGTAGTGCGTAACGCTTTCCGTGTCTTGTCCGTTGTACGCCGAAATCCGCGTCGGCGACGCCAGTTCCACTGGATAACCGTATCCATTCGTCAGCTTCCGGACCAGTCGGTAGTGGATCGCCGCGCCGATGAGAGCTCCGGTGTCGATAAAAGCTTTCAGCTGAAGCGGTTTGCTCGATCCGTCAAGGGGGTAGACAGTGATTGGAAGGATAATGGCTGTTTCCGTGTTCACTTCCACCGCCGCCGAGAGTGGATCGCTGCAGCTGTTGATGCTTTCTTCTCGTAGCGATTCGCTTCGATTCGGTGCCCTATTGTTAATGCTGGATAGGGGGCCTATCCGTCCAGCTGGTCTTTTCCTATGATTCTTAGCTGCACGCCGCCGTCTACGCTGTCGGTGTCGTTCAGGGCTGGCTCTATAGCTTGTATGGTCTTCCTCGGTGGTTGCTGCGGCTGCGGCTGCCTTATAACACGATAGTCCTGCTTCTGCTTGTCCAATGCTTGGCATCTCGTGGCGATGTAGCCAGGCTTGCCACACGCGAAACAGGTGGGGACGAACGACGAGCGCTGAGACTGATAAGGTGGCTGCTGTGGCGCTCTCCGGAAAGGCGCGGGGGGTCGTGTAGTTTGCGTTATCAGCGGCTTTTGGTTCGGTTCGCGTGATTTCGCGTAAGCGCTCAAGTTTCTTGCGGTTACTCTCGCTTGGTGCACGAAGCTCTTAAGGCCTTCGTCTTCTACAGACGCTATAGCGGCGGCCAGCTCAGGACTCAGCTTCTGCCTCAATAGGTAGAGCTGCTCATCTTCCGCCACTCGGGCCCTAATCGCATATTTTCTGAACAAACCGTAGAATTCCTCGAATGTCTGCCGGTTTTGGTTGATCTTGTCCAGCTGCTTACGGGCTGTCTTCTTTCGGAATGGGTCTCCGAAGCGTTGATCTAACGCTTTGATCGCTTCTTCGGCGGTCACCTCTTCTAGGTCCGCTACTAGCGAGAAAGCTTCTCCTTCTAGTCGCGCCTCTAAATAGGCCAATCTGTCTTCTTCGCTGCTTGACGCGTGATCGCGGTTCATCTTATTCTTGATCTTCTTCTTAAACGCCTCCCACGATTCAGGGTCTCCGCCGCCGAAAACAGGTGGGTCCGGCAATGGCGTTATCGTAGTGCCACCTTGACTATAGGCCGCCGGTGAGGCGGTCTCTGCTGGTTCTTCTCGGCGCGGCGGCGGCGCTGGCATCGCTGCTTCCATATCAGCTAGTTGATCCTTCAGCGCCTTCAGTTGCGCCGTTCGATTCGCCGCTTGGTTTTCCAGCACATCTATGATGGTCTCGGCCGATTCCCTCTTAGCTCTCACTATCTCTACTTCTTCCCTTAACTGTCTGTTTTCTTCCACGTTCCTATAGAACTTCTTTTCTATGAAGGTAATGATATCAAACACCTTCTCAGCTCTATGCTCTGTGAGATATTCTCCTATCTCATCCGGCGTGCGTCCATACAGTTCGGCATAGCCCTCCATGCCTTTTCTCGCTTCATTTACCTCTTCTTCCGTAAGGCCTTCGTTGGTCGTTCCGTCATCGAGAACGCTGGTACGCCTATCCCTCGGTCTGTCAGTCTTTCTCTTTCCGCTGCGGCCTGTGACGCCGCCCTCTACCGTTGAGAAGCCTTCCATCTTCTTACGGTGCCTTGGGGGTTGTTGTTGGTATTGGTGTGGGTGCGCGTGCGTTATTCGGGTTTCCGGATGAATCGACGGGCCCTTTCGCGCAGCGCGGGGGTTGTTGTAGAGAGAGAGTTCGAGATATAATGATCCGGGCACGCAGATATAATTCAATACGGCCTTTTTGATAACTATATCTCGAACTGAAGAGGGAAAGGAATCTATGTGGTGGTGGTGGTGGGCTTTGATGGTGGTGGTGCCAAGGCCCGGCTCGGCCCGTCCGGGCCGAGCCGAAATTCCAGGGTCCACCCCATTAATCTGTCCCACCTCTTTCTACCACCGCAACAGTTGGTTACGCAGGATCGAAGAAGACGATAGAAGCAATAAGGACGACCTACTAGTTTCCGCGAATCTTCGAGCAGATACATCGGTTTATTACTAACTGTTACGTATACAGAGCAGCGAAGCCACGTTACGGCCTTTCGGCCGGCCTACTAAAGCCACTTCCGATCCCTGAGAAACTATAGCAGCACATTACGATAGATTTTGTAACCGGCCTGCCGGATTCAGATAGATATAACGCCACGCTCAATGTAGTGGATCGACTAAGCAAAGAACGCTATTTCATCCCCTGCCGAGCTAAGGATAAAGGAACTACTGCAGAAGAAACGGCGAGAATGTTGATCCAGCACGTATAGAAGTACTACGGGCTGCCGGACACTATCACTATGGATAGGGGTCCTCAATTCACCGCAGACGTATAGGAAGCCATTAACTAAGCCCTTGGAATTCGTAGAAAGCTCAGCACGGCCGCTTACCCTCAGACCGACGGACAGTCTAAAGTAGCCAACCGTAAGATAGAAAAGTATCTACGAATCTTCTGCAGCCATTATTAAGAAGGATAGGTTAAGATGCTGCCGATGGCCGAATTCTGTGCCAACTCTGTATAATCAGAAGCCACCTTACTGGCGCTGTTTAAGATAACATACGGTTATCTTCCGAGGATGAGCTTTTAGCCGCCGAACGAACCCAGCTCTTTAGAACCCTCTACCGCCACCTCGTCGAAGAGAATCGCCGCGGCAGCGGCAGAAGCGCTCCGATCTCAGATAGAAGAAGCGATTAAGGTGGCGAAAGAAGCGATAGAATCAGCTTAGAAGAAGATAGTAACTCGAGCTAATAGAAATAGGTTACCGATAGAATTCAAGGAAGGCCAAAAGGTATAGCTCAACACGCAGAACCTAAGGCTAAAAGGCAATGCGAAGCTCAACCCTCGTTATATAGGTCCGTTTAAGATAATGGAAAAGAGGTCGCCGGTGACCTACCGGCTCCAGCTGCCGAAATCGTTCCGGATCTACGATGTCTTTTATTCGGATCTGCTGAGCCTAGACCCTAAAGATGGTCTTCCGGATTAGGGGTTCGCCGAACCCCTGTCGATCGAAATAGACGGTAAAGAAGAAGAGTAGGAGGTAGAAGACGTTATAGATATAAGAAGACGAAGGGGATCCATCGAAGCGAGGATCTTATAGAAAGGATGGCCGGAAGACTATAAATAGTATCCGGTCGAGAACCTCCGGAATTCAGCGGAGGTGCTAAGAGAATTTTATGTTCGAAACCCGAGGAAGCCGAGGCCTATATAGCTCGAAAGTCGATAAAGAAGAAGGATATCTACGTCCGCTCTATCGACGCGGAAGCCGATAGAAACGATCGTAGAATCCTCTAGCCGGTGTCTTAGGCCTTGCCACTACCACTACTGCTAGCCAGGACCGGCGGATAGAGCGGTAAGGCCAAGAACGGCGCCACCGTAGCGGCCCGCCTCGTAACCGTCTTTGCTCTCCGTTACCGCCATCCGCCAAAAGGATGGTAACAACGAAGAACGAAGCGGCTGCCATTAAGGGGGTCTCGCAGTAGCGCCGAAGGCCTTAGTAGAGAAAGAAAAAGAAGAAGATAAAGAGCTATAGACGGATCTATATAGACCTCTACGGCAAAGCACGGACCGGTTACGCCGCAGCTCTGGTGACCGCTAGCTCCGATCAGATGGAACGGATCAGATAGACGCCAAGTGAAGACTTCAGATAGTAACGATGTAAAAAAAAAAAAGAGAGAGGAGGAACACATAAGTAAGCAGTCGAGGGCGACCGCTGATGAGGGAGGGGGGTGGTGTTGCGGCGGTGGAAAGGGGTGGGACTAAGTGATAGGGTGGACCCTCGGAATTTCGGCTCGGCCCTTCCGGACCGAGCCGGGCCTTGGCACGCCACCACCCCCCCAAAGGTCTCGTCTACCACTACATAGATTCCTTTCCCTCCTTAGTTCGAGATATAGTTATCAAAAAGGCCGTATTGAATCATATCTGCGTGCCCGGATCATAGGTTGCTAAAGGCCGAGTCGAGAGCGGTAAGCAAGGTAGTAACATTTAGACAAGTAGCTTGTAGTGTCTTTGGGTTAAACCAGTGTAAGACCTGTTGCAGTGCCTTGCTAGCAAGGAGAGAGAACGCGTACAAGACCTTCTGTTGTTCGTTTAGGAAGTAGTCTGCGTTAGCTAAGAGTTTAATTGACAACCGTAGTCGAAATTTATTAAACTTGTCCTTGTCTCTATAAAATTGTTCTAGGTTAGCCACTCTCTTGCTAGTAGGTTCTCTAGTAGTATTCTATATCCTTAGGTTCAAAGCTTCCTGCAACTGTCCTTATGTCTAAGCTTTCTTAATTGTAAGATTAGCAATCTTTCGTTCTATCTCTTATACCTAATCCTTGCTATCTTATAGCATTGCTTCTAGGCTATTAATGTGTTGGTTAAGTTCCTTCACTTGTTTAATGCCTGTACGGACGATGTTCGTTGCTATAAAGAAGACTTAGACGGCAAGGTTAGGATCGTTGTTTATTAGGTTAATAATTCTTTCTGATCTTAGGTCTAGTTATAAATATTCTTTAAAGGGGACCTCTTTTTGTAGGGTATAGAAGACTATGTTAATAGTCTGGTGTTTAGTTAATAGCTCGTAATGTTAAGGGGGAAGCTAAGAGGTCGGAGGAGGTCGATGTAAAAGTCGAGGTAAGTAGGAGGAGTTGGATAAAACAAAGTTAAAAGAAGGGATGTAAAAGTTAATGTTAGAGGGGGAGGCTAAAGTCTAAAGTAAGGGATGTAAAAACTAAGTAAAGAAGGGAAGGGCTGGAGTCTAAGGTGTAAAAGCTGAATTAATGCATAAGACGAGCTATAAACAAGAAGAAGAGAAAGATTAGGGGGGCGGCAGTAGGTTCTTATATCCCCCTACCCTAGCTGGTTGTTTGCTAAGTGTTTGCTAGTAACTTTCTTATTAAACTCTGTTTCTTTGTTCTGCAAACAGATTCATTTCCTAGACCCGCTTTTTCCAAAGGTTCCAGAACTAAGCTAGGAGTGTTTGTATCGCGAGATAATTCGCCTTTTACTCTCTGGGAGTCTTCTTCTATCTAGTGGTTGTTGGCCTATAGTCTGTAAATCTTGATGGTTCTGGTTGGGCCCTAGATGCTGTTGTTTTCCGTTTCACCTCTAGTGACCGTGTTTTCCGTTTCACATCTGTTGACTGTAACAACTACAACCTAAACTAAACATACTAGCACTGTAAGAAGGCTATAGAAGGCTTCTCGACGGTAGAGGGCGGCATTACTAGCTACAGCGGGAAGAGAAAGACTAATAGAGCAAAGAATAGGCGCACTAGCATCCTAGACAATAAGAAGGTTATTAAAGGTCTTATAGAAGAAGAGACGGACGAAGCGAAGGAGGGTATAGCCGGCTATAAGAAGTTGTATGCCTATACACCTAACAAACTCGAGGAACACCTAGCAGAACATAGGTCTAGAAAGGTATACGACACTATTACCTTTATCGAGAAGATATTCTACAAGAAAATAGAAGAGAACAAGCAGTTAAGAGAGGAGATAGAAGCAGTAATAGCCGAGAAGGAATTGGCAGAGACTATTATCAAAGTGTTAGAGAACTAAGCGGCGATACAACTAGCGCAACTAAAAACGCTAAGAGCTTAGTTAGCTAACATAGCGGCAGCGACGTTGTCGGCACTGCTACTACTACGAGAAGACTAAGCGGAAACTGCCTTACCTGCTGCCTACAGTTAAGGTAGCACTTCGATAATGTTACTACCTAACCTACCGGCCTTTAGGAGTAGAGACCCTAAGGCCTAGGAAGCCTTTAAGAAGAAGATAATGAACAAGATAAGCCGCGATTACGCAGTAAGCAGTAAAGAAGACAGGCTAGTATATCTAGAGGCGCGACTAGAGGGTAAAGCGTTCTTACTAGTAGCAGAACTAGAAGATGTAACTGCCGACGAAGCTATTAAAGCCCTAGACTAACGCTTTAGAGACCCTTTCTGCAAGAAGACGGCCTGCGAACAACTAGACAAGATAAGCTAAAACCGGCTAACGTTTAAGGAGTTTTACGGACTGTTTAGGAAATATACTATTAGAGCCAAAGTGTCTAAGGATAAACAGTTACAATTACTAAGGCAGAAGTTAAACCCTAAACTGGCCGGAGCTATAGCTTTGGTAGTGACAAAGACCTCGAAAGCTTTATGCACTAGGCGAAGGTTACTGCTAGAAACTTGAACGCGTATAGGAAATCGGCAGTACGCGAATAGAATTAGAGATTGTCGTTAACGCAGACAACGCGACCCTCTGCCCCCTTTCGACGAGGCCCCTAGCAGCTATCTTATTTACCGCGTTTGCCGTTTATCCCTACTTGTTACATATGCAGAAAACCTAGTTATATCACTAGCAGATGCTAAGCAACGACTTAGCAGAAGCAGGAATACCATGCTACAAAGCCGCCGCCGCTAAGAAAGACTATCCAAGCTATAGAGCCAGCGCTGAACGACATAGACAGTGTAGACAGTAGGGTACTATTAAGAATCTTAGGAAAAGACTAGCTAGACGGATAGGCCCCCTACCTAGCATAAACAATAGGGCACTACTACAAACTGCATCGCCAGAAAAAGGGGAGAGCATTAACAGTTGTAACGATCCGCTCTTGGCGGCGGTAGAAGTAAATACAGAAACTGCTATTATTCTTCCGACTACGGTCTACCCCCTTAAGGGCTTACACCACTCCCTTTAATTAAAAGCCTTTATCGACACCAGAGCACTTATTAGAGCGGCGATTCACTATCGACTGGTTTAGAAACTAACGAAGGGATATAGCTATCTAGTCGAGCTAGCGTTACCAACGCGAATTTCGATATACAACGGACAAGACACGGAGAGCGTTACGTATTACGTGCCGTTAAAGACCACCCTAGCTAGTCGCACTACAGAAGCAACGTTCCGAATGATAGACATCAGACGGTTTTACATTATTATAGGGCAGAAATAGATAAAGAACTATAAAGTCGTTATTAATGTAGACAAAGGCACACTTAGGTTTAAAACCTAGCAGAACGGCACCGCCGCTGTCGAAATGGTCACCGTCGTCGCTGCAAAATCAAACGTTACGACTACTAACGCGGTTCCGTCCGACTGTTCCGATCCCCTAGATACCGTCAGAATAATAAGCTCGGAAGCCCTAACGACTCTCGCAAAGTCGCTAGAGAATAAGATCTACGCTATCTCGATAAAAGACATCGAAGACTACTAAAAGATAATAGCGGAAGAAGAAGTGGACCTGCTAGAGGTGTTACTAAAAGAACTCTAGAGCTACGCTAACGTGTTCTTAAAAGCCGACTCCAACCTCCTGCTGCTCTATTAACCGGAATACGATAACAAGATCCGACTAAAAGAGGGAGCTACGCTGCCGAGAACCGAACCCCTAAGACGCCTATCGCTGGCCGAGCTAGACTGAGTAGAAGTGTTTGTTCGAGAAAACCTAGCTAAGAAGTTTATTACGCTAAGCTCTGCCGAGTATACGTCGCCGATCCTTTTAGTACGGAAACCCGGAGGTAGTCTCAGACTGTGCGTAGACTACCGAGGCCTTAATAAGGTTACTAAGAGAGATATATACCTACTGCTGCTAATCGATAAGACTATACAACGGGTAGCGAAAGCTGATCTGAGCACGTAGATGTAATTCAATACGGCTTCTTTGAAAACTATATCCAAGGCTGGAGAGGGAAGAATCTATGTACAAGCGGAGGTAGAGGTATTTGAGTGTGCGCCAAGCCTGGTCCTGCTAAGCCTGCCACCTTCCAGCACCTTCCAGCCCTCTACCCCTATATCCGTATTACTACCGCCCCCCCTAACCAGCGATTGCCCTTAATCGCAATCAGTCCAAACCAGGTCGCGTCGTGCCAAACCGGGTTACATCGTGCCAAACTAGGTCGCTTCAAACCAGGTCGTAGGGGTCGCAAATCCAGCTTCAATTTCAGTGCGCTTTGCTATTGCTTTTGGCCAATTAGGTCGCACCAATCTAGGTCGCTTTTAAGCTTCAATTTCTATGCCTTTTGCAGTGCCTTTTGCCGTCGCTTTAGTGCCTTGTTTCTGCCTTGTTTCTGCCTTGTTTGCTGCCTTGTTTGCTGCTACAGAGGTCGCAGAGTCGTCAAGGTTGCAGAAGGTCGCAGCTGCAGATGTCGTTTGTCGTAGAGGTCGTAGAGGTCTCGGAGCTCGCAGAGGTCGCGGAGGTTGTTGGGGGCGCAGAGGCTTGCAGAGGTCGCAGAGGTCGCAGCCGATGTATGTCGCTTCTCGACGGTCGCTCGCTTCTCGGACTGTCGCTCGCTTCTCGACGGTCGCTCGCTTCTCGGACGGTCGCTCGCTTCTCGACTGTCGCTTCTTAGACCGTCGCTTTGCCTGTGCTTTGCCTGTGCTTTGCCTGTGCTTGTCTGTATTGTCTGCAGCTCTGCCTTGTGCTCTGCAGCTGTGCCTGTCTGCAGCAGCTGTGCCTGTCTTGTGCCTGCAGCTGTGCCTCTGTTGTCTGCAGTAGCTGTGCCTGTCTGTAGCAGCTGTGCCTGTCTGCAGCTATGCCTCTGAACTGTGCTGCTTCTGAACCTGAACAGTATGTGTTGTCTGCAGCTGCCTGTTGTCTGCAGGTGCTCTGGCAGGTGCTCTGCCTAGTGCTCTGCCTAGTGCTCTGCCTGAACCTGAACAGTGTGTGTTGTCTGTAGCTGCATATTGTCTGCAGCAGCTGCCTGTTGTCTGCAGCAGCTGCCTTGTATTGCCTGCACTGTCTGCACCTGTGTTGCCTGTAGCTATGCCTCTGTTGTCTGCAGCAGCTATGCCTGCCTGCAGCTGTATATTGTCTATAATTGCCTTGTGCTTGTGCTGAGCCTAGTGCTGAGCCTGGTGCTGAGCCTGGGTGCTCGTGCCTAGGTGCTCGTGCCTAGGTGCTCGTGCCTTGCCTTGTACCAAATGTCTCGATTGTGCTGCTGGTCGCACTGCCTTGCTCGTACTACTGTACCGATTGCTGGACTTCTCGATTGCTGAACTGCCGGTTGTACTGCTTGTATCGCTCGTACCTCGATTGCTGTACTTGTCTTGTTCTCGATTGCCGCGATTGCCTCTCGATAGGCCGGCCGCTTGTTGTATACTCGATTGTGCTACTGGTCGCGCTGCCTCGTACCGCCTTGCCTGTACTAAACGTATCGCTTTGCCTGTTGCCTCGAGATAGGCCAAATGTCTCGATTGTTAAACGTACGCCTCTGTTACGGCGGCAGAAAGGGGTGGGACTGAGTAATGGGGTGGACCCTTGGAATTTCGGCTCGGCCCGGACGGGCCGAGCCGGGCCTTGGCACCACCACTACGAAAGCCTACCACCACCACTACATAGATTCCTTTCCCTCCTTAGTTCGAGATATAGTTATCAAAAAGGCCGTATTGAATCATATCTGCGTGCCCGGATCATTATATCTCGAACTCACTCTCCACACAAACCCCGCGCTGCGCGAAAGGGCCCGTCGAACTATCCGGAAACCCGAATAACGCACGCGCACCTACACAACCAAACCAAACAACACCCAAGGCACTGTAGGAAGATAGAAGGCTTCTCAGCGGTAGAGAGCGGCGTAACAGGCCGCCGCGGAAAGAGAAAGACTGACAGAGCGAGCAGGCGCTCCAGTGTTATTAATAATAAGATCATTATTAGCGGTTTTACAGCGGAAGAGACCGCAGAGGTCAAGGAACGAATAGCCGAATATAGGAAGATCTACGACTGTACGCTCGAGGAACTGGAAAACTACATAAACGAGAATGGAATAGGGAAGGTCTACGACGGCATAGACCTTATCGAGATGCTGTTTTACAGAACGCTGGAAGAGAACAGACAACTAAGAGAAGAAACTAAAGCGGTAAGGGCCGAAAAGGAATCGGCAGAGACTATTATCGACGTGTTAGAAAACCAAGCGTCGAATCGACTAGCGCAACTGAAGGCGCTAAAGGATCAACTAGCTGATATAGAAGCAGCAAAGTCGCTGCTACTGCATCGAGAAACCTACGCAGAGACCGCCTTACCAGCGGCCTATAGTCAAGGTAGCACCTTAATAACATTATTGCCGGACCCGCCGGCGTTTAGAGGCGGGGACCCTAAAGACTGGGAAGCGTTTAAGAAGAAGATAAAGAATAAGATAGACCGCGACTACGCCGGAAACAGCACCGGAGATAGATTGGCGTACTTGGAATTGCGACTGGAAGGTGAAGCTTTTTCGCTAGTAGCGGACCTAGAGGAGGTAACCGCTAAGGAAGCAATCAAAGCGTTAGATTAACGCTTCGGAGATCCATTCCGAAAGAAGACAGCCTGTAAGCAGCTAGACAAGATCAATCAGAACCAGCAGACGTTTAAAGAATTCTACGGACTATTTAGAAAGTATGCGATTAGGGCCCGAGTAGCGGAAGATAAGCAGCTCCACCTACTAAGGCAGAAGCTGAACCCCGAACTGGCTGCCGCTATAGCGTCGGTGGAAGACGAAGACCTTAAGAGCTTCGTACACAGAGCGAGAGTCACTGCGAGAAACTTGAGCGCTTACGCGAAATTACGCGAATCGAACTAGAAGCCGTTGATAACGCAGACAACGCGGCCCCCTGTGCCTTTTCGACGAACCCCCTAGCAGTCGTCGCATTCACTACGATCGGCGTTCGTCCCCACCTGTTTCGCGTGCGGAAAACCCGGCCATATCGCTACGAGATGCCAAGCAACGGCCCAGCAGAAGCAGGAGTATCGCGTTATAAAGCAGCCGCAGCCGCAGCTACCGAGAAAGACTATACAAGCTATAGAGCCGGCTTAGAACGACACCGAGAGCGTAGACGGTAGGGTGCAGTTAAGGATTATAGGAAAAGATCAGCTAGACGGATAGGCCCCCTATCCAGCATTGACAATAGGGCACCGCACCGGAGCGAATCGACACGAGAAGAAAGCATTAACAGCTGTAGCGATCCGCTCTCGGCAGCCGTAGAAGTGAATACGGAAACGGCGATCATCCTTCCTATTACGATCTACCCTGTTAAGAAGCGACGCCCACCGCTCCAGCTGAAAGCCTTTATCGACACTGGAGCTCTTATTGGCGCGGCGATCCACTACCAACTGGTTCAGAAACTGACGAAGGGATACGGCTATCCTGTGGAGATAGCGTCGCCGACGCGGATTTCGGTATATAACGGACAAGACACGGAAAACGTTACGCACTACGTGCCATTAAGGACCACACTGGCTGGTCGAACTACAGAAGCGACGTTCCGGATTATGGATCTCGGACGATTTGACATCATTATAGGGCAGAAATGGATAAAGAACCAGAAGACTATCATTGACGTAGATGAAGGCACGATAGGATTCAAAACCCCGGGTAACGGAGCAAGGACTATCGGAACGACCGCCGCCACCGTAGCCGAATCGAAAGTTGCGGCTGCCAATGTAACCCCGTCTAACCGCTCCGAACCCCTGGCCACCGTCGGAATAATAAGTTTAGAAGCTATAACGACCCTCGCGAAGTCGCTGGACAACGAGATCTACGCTATCTTAATAAAAGACATCGAAGACTACAGGAAGATAATGGCGGAAGAAGAAGTGGACCTACTAGAGGTGCTACCAAACGAACTCTACGGTTACGCTGACGTATTCTCAAAGGCAGACTCTAACCTCTTGCCACTCCACCGACCGGAATATAACAACAAGATCCAACTGAAAGAGGGAGCTACGCTGCCAAGAACCGAGCCCCTAAGACGACTGTCGCCGGCGGAACTGGACCAGGTAGAGGTGTTCGTTCGCGAAAACCTGGCGAAGAAGTTTATTACGCCGAGCTCCGCCGAATACGCGTCGCCGATCCTTTTCGTACGGAAACCAGGGGGTAGTCTGTGACTCTGCGTAGACTATCGAGGCCTTAACGAGGTTACCAAGAGAGACGTATACCCGCTGCCGCTGATCGACGAGACCATACAATGCGTAGCTAAAGCTAAGTAGTTTAGCAAGCTGGACATCCGCTAAGCGTTCTATCGACTAAGGAACGAAGAAGGGCAGACAGAAGACCTTACGACGTTCGCGACGCGTATAGGCAATTTTAAGTGGTTGGTAATGCCTTTCGGACTCACTAACGCGCCGGCAGTGTAGCAACGCTTTATAAACTACACCTTTATAGACATGCTAGAACGGTTCGTGTCTATCTATTTAGACGACATTCTTATCTATACAGACGGAACGAGAGATCAGCACACAGACCACATTAAGAGGGTGCTGAAAAGACTCAGAGAGGTCGGATTGAACGCGGACATAAAAAAGAGCGAGTTTTATCAGACTAAGGTCAAATACCTCGGTCTTATCGTCGGAAGAGAAGGGATCCGGATAGACCCCTTAAAGGTCGCCGCCGTAGCGGAATAGAAGCAACCAAAATCCGGAAACACTACGCAGATCAGGGCGTTTCTCGGATTCTGCAGCTACTATCGACGGTTCATCAAGGACTTCAGCAAGATAGCGAGACCCCTGAACGAAGCGCTAAAGAAAGAGGTCGCCGGCCTATAGAATAAGAAGTGCACGGAAGCTTTCGTATAGCTGAAAGAGGCAGTGGCTTTAGCGCCGGTTCTGGCGCACTTCCGACCGGAAAAGACAATCTACGTAGAAACGGACGCTTCTAACACAGTAACCGCAGGGGTCCTTTCTCAATATAGCGACGACGAGACCCTCCACCCAGTGGCCTTCTTCAGCAAATCCATAACGGAAGCTAAGCGGAACTACGCTATCTACGATAAGGAGCTGCTGGCGATTATTCAGGCTTTCGAGGAGTAGAAACCGGAGCTTATAGCTGGAAAGAGCACGGTTCAGGTCCTTACGGACCACCAGTCGCTGACCTACTTTATAAAGACGCAGAAGCTCTTACAGCGTCAAGCACGGTGGGCCGCCTACTTATCAGGGTTCGATTTCAAGATTACTTATCGACCAGGGGCTCAAAACGGAAAGGCTAACGCGCTGACGAGAAGGGAAGGAAAGACCAGCCGCGCGAAAGAAGATCCGAACATGTTCCAGAAGGTGTTGACTAAGCGGATAGTAGACGCAGAGGTGTTGAAAGAGGTAGGGGTCTGCGCAGTAGAACCGGCCCCTAAGGAAGAGACTCTCTACGAGAAGGTGGAGCAGCTTAACCAGCAACAGAAGCTCGGCAAAACCGGTTCGGGGAAGCTGATAGTTCCAGAAGAACTAATTACTAAGGTCGTCCAACTGGTCCATAGCTCTAAGGACGTTGGTTATGCCGGCTCGAAGAAGACAATAGAAGCCGTAAGGACGATCTACTAGTTTCCACAGATCTACGAACGGATCCACCGATTCATCGCCAATTGCTACGTATGCCGAGCCGCGAAGCCACATTACGGTCTTCCGGCCGGTCTGCTAAAGCCACTTCCGATCCCTAAGAAACCGTAGCAGCACATTACGATGGATTTCGTAACCGGCCTGCCGGATCCCGATAGATATAACGCTACGCTGAACGTAGTGGATTGACTAAGCAAGGAACGCTATTTCATCCCCTGCCGAGCGAGAGACGAAGAAACCACTGCGGAAGAGACCGCACGGATGTTAATTCAACACGTGTGGAAACACTATAGCCTGCCGGACACTATTACTACAGATAGGGGTCCTCAATTCACTGCCGACGTATAGAAAGCCATCAACCAAGCTCTCGGAATTCGTAGAAGGCTCAGCACAGCCGCTTACCCGCAGACCGACGGTCAGTCTGAAGTGGCTAACCGAGAGATAGAGCGATATCTACGAACCTTCTGCGGCCATTATTAAGAAAAGTAGGTAGAGGTGTTGCCGATAGCTGAATTCTGCGCTAATTTAGCACGGTTAGAAGCTACGTTACTGGCGCCGTTCGAGATAACCCACGGTTATCTTCCGAGGCTAAGCTTCTATCCGCTGAGCGACGCCGGCTCGCTAGAGCCATCCACCGCCACGTCGTTAAAGAGAGTCGCCGCCGCCGCGGCTAAAGCACTTAAGGCTCAAATGGAAGAAGCGATCAAAGTGGCGAAAGAAGCGATAGAATCGGCTCAGAAGAAGATAGTAACTCAGGCTAATAAGAAGCGGTTACCGATAGAATTCGAAGAAGGCTAAAAGGTATAGCTTAACACGAAGAACCTGAGGCTAAAAGGCAACGCCAAGCTCAATCCGCGCTACGTAGGTCCGTTTAAGATAACAGAAAAGAGGTCGCCGGTAACCTATCGGCTCCAGCTACCGAAATCGTTCCGGATCTACGATGTCTTCTATTCGGACCTGTTAAGCCTGGACCCTAAGGACGGTCTGCCGGAGCAGGGGTTTGCCGAACCCCCGCCTATCGAGATAGACGGTAAGGAAGAAGAGTAGGAGGTAGAAGATGTAATAGACGTAAAGAAGATAAGGGGGTCCATCAAAGCGAGGATCTCGTAGAAGGGGTAGCCGGAAGACTACGAATAGTATCCGATCGAGAACCTGCGGAATTCGGCGGAGCTGCTGAGAGAGTTCTACGGACGGAACCCGAAGAAGCTGAAACCCGAATGGCTCCGAAGCTGATCGTTCCGAAAAAAAAAGAAGAAAGCTGCGTCTGCTCCACCGACGCGGAAGCCGATAAAAACGATCGTAACGGTCGCCTTAGGGAGGCCTTCGACTCGTCCACTACCTATCGGCAGTGCGGCAGGAAGCTCGCCGACGCCGTAGCGTGCCAGCGCCGCCGCCCCTACAGTAGGTAAGGACTTTGGTAGAGAAAGAAGAAGAAGAAAAGATAGAGCCGCGGAAAGATCTATATAGACCTCTACGCCGGAGCACAGACCAGCCGAGCCGCAGCTCAGAAGACCGCAGATCAGATCAGATAGCGTCGATTATATAAACGCTAGGTGAAGGACTTCAGATGCCGACGATGTGAAAAATGGAAAAAGCGACGAAAAGAACGCCGGTTGTAATGGAAGATAGAAGACGCGACGTCGGCGTCCGAGGGGATTTTCGAGAAGGAAACGAAAAAAAAACGGAGATTTTCGGATGGATAGGGTGACTAAGCGGTCGAGGGCGACCGCTGGTAAGGGAGGGGGGTGGTGTTACGGCGGCAGAAAGGGGTGGGACTGAGTAATGGGGTGGACCCTTGAGATTTCGGCTCAGCCCGTCCGGGCCGAGCCGGGCCTTGGCACCACTACTACGAAAGCCCACCACCACCACCACATAGATTCCTTTCCCTCCTCAGTTCGAGATATAGTCATCAAAAAGGCCGTATTGAATCATATCTGCGTGCCCGGATCAGCCTCGATCGCTGGCTGGCTGTACGGCTTGCCTGTAGTAGCTCGATTGCTGAGTATGCTGCTTGTCTTGTCCCTAATTGTCGCGATTGCCTTGCCTTGTACTAAACTCTGTTGCCTCGTGCTTTGCTTGTGTTGTCTGCAGCAGCTTTATGTTGTCTGCAATTGCTGTATCTGCCTAGGTGCTCTGCTTTGTGCTCTGCCTTTAGATGCTCTTGCTCTGCCTAGGTGCTCTTGCCTGGACGCTTGCTAGTGCTTGGGGCTCGCTAGTACTTAGGCTCGCTAGTGCTTGGGCTCGCTGGTGCTTGGGCTGGTGCTGATTGCTAGTCGTCTTGATTAGTATGTCCTAATAGAATGGTCTGTTAAAGACCTGAAAAAACGAATGTCGTCGCCCTAGGTCCTGCTAGGTGCGTCTTGTTGTCGTCGCCGCTCTCGCTCCTCGCTCTCGCTCTCGTCCTCGTTGCTCCTACATCGTCGTCGCTCTTGTCCTTCTCGTCGCTCTCGTCCTTCTTGTCCTATCTTAAAACTTTAAGACTCGTACGATCTGCTTGTAGGGCACTTCTCTTCCTAATATCCCTCTCGTAGGGGCACTCTCTCTCTTCAAAACTCTATCTCTTCTCGATAGGGGCACTTCTCTTCCCTAAAACTCTTCTTCTTCTTCCTAATTGGGGGAGGGGGGGGGGGGTAGAGTAGTATGCATATGCACAATTAAGTAACCGGATGTAATTCGACGGCCTTCTTTGTACGTATACAGTACACACTCTAGGTTGGTTGCACGTAATACGGATGTGGATGTGGACAGCTGGCAGCTAGGCATAGCAGGGCCAGGCTTGGCGCACACTCAAATACCTCCACCTCTGCTTGTACGTAGATTCTTCCCTCTCCAGCCTTGGATATAGTTATCAAAGACGGGTATTGACCTTGCGTCTACTGCAGTCAGATCAGCACGTACGTTAATCGAGTACCCGGATGTAATTCAACGGGCTCTTTTGCGTAGTTCAGGTTGGTTGTTGGGTTTGAGCCTTGGATATAATGATCTAAGCACGTAGATGTAATTCAATACGGCTTCTTTAAAAACTATATCCAAGGCTAGAGAGGGAAGAATCTACGTACAAGCGGAGGTAGAGGTATTTGAGTGTACGCCAAGCCTGGTCCTGCCAAGCCTGCTACCTTCCAGCACCTTCCAGCCCTCTACCTCTACATCCGTATTAAAAGCTAAGTAGTTTAGCAAGCTAGACATTCGCTAAGCGTTCTATCGACTAAGGAACGAAGAAAGACAGACGGAAGACCTTACGACGTTCGCTATGCGTATAGGCAACTTTAAGTAGCTAGTTATGCCTTTCGGCCTTACTAATGCGCCGGCCGTATAGCAACGCTTTATAAACTATACCTTTATAGACATACTGGAACAGTTTGTATCTATTTACCTAGACGACATTCTTATCTATACTAATAGAATAAGAGAGTAACATACGGACTATATAGTAAGAGTGCTGACTAGGCTCTGCGAGGTCGGGTTAAACGCAGATACGAAGAAGAGCGAGTTCTATTAAACTGAAGTTAAATATCTCGGTCTTATTGTCGGAAGAGAAGGAATTCAGATAGACTCCTTAAAGGTCGCCGCTGTAGCGGAATAGAAGCAGCCGAAGTCCGGAAACACTACCTAGATTAGAGCTTTTCTTAGGTTCTGCAGTTATTATTAATAGTTTATTAAGGACTTTAGCAAGATAGCAAGACTCTTAAATAAGGCATTAAAGAAGGCGGCGGCTGGCCTATAGAACAAGAAGTGCACGGAGGCTTTTAATTAGCTAAAAGAAGCGGTAGTCTCAGCGCTAGTACTGTCGCACTTCTAGCCGGAAAAGACAATCTACCTAGAAACGGACGCTTCCGACATAGTAACAGCGGAGGTCCTTTGTTAATACGACGACGACGGCGAGACCCTCTATCCAGTAGCCTTCTTTAGTAAGTCTATAAATAAGGCTAAACGGAACTACGCTATCTACAACAAGGAGCTGTTAGCTATTATCCAAGCTTTCGAGGAGTAGAAGCTGGAGCTTATAGCTAGAAAGAGCACAGTCCAGGTCCTTACAGACTATTAGTCGTTAACCTACTTTATAAAGACGCAGAAGCTCTCGCGCTGCTAAGCTTAGTAGGCTGCCTACTTATCCGGATTCGACTTTAAGATTACTTATTAACCCGGAGCTTAAAATAGAAAGGCTAATGCGCTAACGAGAAGAGAGGAGAAGACTAGCTACACGAAAGAAGACCCGAACATGTTCCAGAAGATGTTAACAGAGCGGATAGTAGACGCCGAAGTGTTAAAAGAAGTGGGAATCTGTACAGTAGAGCCAGTCACCGAGAAAGAGACGCTCTATAAAAAAGTAGAGCAGCTAACCTAGCAACAGAAGCTTGGCAAAACCAGTTTAGGGAAGCTAATAGTTCTGGAAGAACTAATTCCAGAGGTTATCTAGCTAGTCTATAGTTCTAAGAATGTTGGCTACGCTAACACAAAGAAGACGATAGAGGCTGTAAGGACGGTCTACTAGTTTCTGCGGATCTTCGAGCAGATCTACCGGTTTATCGCTAATTGTTACGCGTATCGAGCCGCGAAGCTGCGCTACAGCCTTCCGTCCGGTTTACTAAAGCTACTGCCAATCCCTAAGAAACTGTAGCAGCACATTACAATAGATTTCGTAACCGGCCTGCTGGATTCCGATAGATACAATGCCACCCTTAATATAGTAGATCAGTTAAGCAAGGAACGCTACTTTATCCCCTATTAAGCAAAGGACGAAGGCACTACTACGGAAGGGACAGCGAGGATGCTAATTCAGTACATATAGAAGCACTACAGCCTACCGGACAATATTACTACAGATAGGGGTCCTCAATTTACAGCTAATGTATAGAAGGCTATTAACTAAGTTCTCGGAATTCGCGGAAAGCTTAGCATAGCCGCTTACCCTTAGACCGACAGTTAGTCTAAAGTAGCTAACTGTAAGATAGAGAAATATCTACGAATCTTCTGCAGCTATTATTAAGAAGAATAGGTTAAGGTGTTGCCGATAGCCAAATTCTGCACTAACTCGGCACAGTCTAAGGCCACCTCGCTGGCGCCGTTCGAGATAACCTATAGCTATCTTCTAAGAATGAGTTTTCAACCGCCGAACGAGCCTAGCTCTTTGGAATCTTCTATTGCCACTTCGTTAAAGAGAGTCGCTGCCGCTGCGGCAGAAGTGCTTAAGTCTTAGATAAAAGAAGCGATCCGGGTAGTAAAGGAGGCGATAGAATCGGCTTAGAGAAAGATAGTAGCTCGAGCTAATAGAAAGCGGTCGCTAATAGAATTCGAGGAAGGTTAAAAGGTATAGCTTAATATACGGAACCTAAGGCTAAAAGGCAACGCCAAGCTTAACCCCTGCTACGTAGGTCCGTTTACGATAGTGGAAAAGAGGTCGCTAGTAACTTATCGGCAGCTGCTAAAGTCGTTCCGAATCTACGATGTCTTCTATTCGGATCTGTTAAGTCTGGACCCTAAGGACGGTCTTCTAGAACAGGGGTTCGCTAAACCCCTACCAATAGAGATAGATAGTAAAGAAGAAGAGTAGGAAGTAAAAGATGTAATAGATATAAGAAAGATAAGAGGGTCTATTAAAGCAAGGATCTTATAGGAGGGGTAGCTAGAGGATTATAAATAGTATCCGATCGAGAATCTCCGGAATTTGGCGGAGCTGCTAAGAGAGTTTTATGTCCGGAACCCGAAGAAGCCGAGACCTAAGTGGCTCTAAAGTTAATAGCTCTAGAAGAGATAGAAGAAGGAGAAGAGCTGCGTCCGCTCTATTAGTGCGAAGACCGATAGAAACAATCGCAGCGATATGCTTTGGTCTCCGATTACACTGTTACTGTCCGCCGGCTTGGCCAGTCGGATAATAACAGTAAAGTCGAAGACGACGCTACCGCTTCGGCGCGACGCTCGCCGACGCTGCCTAGGAAAGAGAAAGGCTTGCGGCCGATCGATTTTACAGACGGAGTCGGCGACGCCGGCTTTGCAGTAGCGCTTAAGGCCTTTAGTAAGGAAGAAAAGGAAGAAGAGACGGCGCACTGCAGATAGATCTATATAGACCCTCTAGAGCGGTGCAAAGGCTAGTTAAGCTGCAGCTCAGATAGCTGTTAGCTTATATTAGATAGCTCTAATCAGATAGACGCCAAGTAAACGACTTTAGATAGCGACGATATAAGAAGAGAAGAAGATAACGAAGGAACGATGTTTTCAAGATAGAAGGGATAAAGAGGTAACGTCGATTTCAAGAAGAGTTTCCATAGAAGAAGCCGCGAACCGGACAAAAAAAAAGAGGCAGAAGGTCTAAGTAAGCGGTCGAGGGCCACCGCTAATAAGGGAGGGGGGTAGTGTTACAGAAGCAGAAAGGGGTAGGACTAAGTAATAGGGTAGATCCTTGGAATTTCGGCTCGGTCCTTCCGGACAGAGCCGGGCCTTGGCATGTGTCAAGGGTGGAGCTAAGTAGTCGGAAAGGGTCGATGTAAAAGTCGAAGTAAGTAGGAGGGGCTGGAAGAAACAAAGTCTGAAAGAGGGGATATAAAAATTAATGTTAGAAAGTAAAGCTAAAGTCTAAAGTAAGGAGTGTAAAAGCTGAATTGGATGCACACAAGACGAGCTATAAACAAGAAGAAGAAAAAGATTAGGGGGGCGGCAGCAGGTTCTTATATCCCCCTGCTTTAGCTGGTTGTTTGCGTGTTTGCTAGTAACTTTCTTACTAAACTTTGTTTCTTTGTTCTGTAAACAAATTCATTTCCTAGACCCTCTTTTTCCAAAGATTCTAGAACTAAGCTAGGAGTGTTTGCAGTGCAGGTTAAGTCGCCTTTTACTCTCTTAGGGTCTTCTTGCTCTATCTAGTAATTGTTGGCCTATAGTCTGTAAATCTTAATAGTTCCAATTAGGCCCTAGGTGCTGTTGTTTTCTCTTTTATATCTGTTAACCGTAACAGTAGCCCCACTTAATACAGCCAAGTTCCTACGAAGCCTCAGTAGTTTAAGATACTAAGGGTAAGTCTGCTTATTCCTAGGAGCAGGACTGATGTTACGGTTAATATTCTATTAGTAAGCAGAGTCCAGTTCTCTTTAGCTGTACTGGGTTTCCAGGCGGTAGTCTCTAGAGTCTAAGAGGTTTTAACAGTAGAAGGTTTTAATCTTGTCCTTGTCGAAGATAATGTTTCTAAGGGGTTTCTAAGTGGTGTCCTAGTCTTCGTAGCTTTGCTATTGGACCTTGTACTTTGTCTGTCTATCAATTACTTAACAGTCTGTGATTTTGCGTATGTAGTGTCCTTCTTCTTTATCTTCGTCGTCGTCTTCTGCAGGGAGGATGCAGGTTCGTTCTTGTTCTTGCAATTAAATTAGGAAGAGATCTCCTTCCTTAGGTCTTAGTCGGACAGGATAGAAGACGTTGTATATTTCCTATTCTTCTAGCAGTTAGAGGCAGTAAGCGTACGAGCTAATCTTTTCTATAATAGGGAAGGGGCCTAATTTTTTCCAATCGAGTTTGCGGGAAGGTCTTCCTATAACAATGTTCTTAGAATCCAGGTATACTCTGTCTCCTACTTAATAGTTAGGAGCTGGTTGTCGTTTTCGATTAGCTTGTTCTTTATAGATAGCCTAGGTGTAGGTTATTTCCTCTTAGACTTCTTAATAGATCTAGGAGAGGTATGTTGCCTAGTCGTCTACGTCGACTTCGTCTAGGTCGTTAGGTCGCAGTAGTAGATCTTGCGGTTCCATTCCTGTTCGGGGGTAGTAGCCTCTAGTAGCGTAGAAGGGGGAGTGTTACGTTGTCTCTAACTCCTAGTTGCGAGCTGAGAATTCTACTACCAGGATGTGTTTTGGCTAGTCTGTCTAGTAGTAATCGATAAAGCAACGTAGCGTCTGTTCGAACAGGGCATTCGCAATCTCTGTTTGTCTATCTGTTTCTAGGTAGTAAGACGTTGAGATGTAGTAATTAATATTTAGAAGCTTGCAAAGGCGTTTCCAGAACTTAGCAATAAACTGCGAGCCTATGTTAGAGGTAATGCTGTTAGGAAGGCCTACGTAACGCTAGACGTATTCGTAAAAGAGTCGAGCGGTTTCCTTAGAAGTTTTGCTCTAGCAGGGTACTACAAAGCGGTCCTTAGAGTGTCGATCTACAACTACAAAGACGTTCTTTGCCTTAACACCTACCTAAGTAGTCCCTTAAGGGAGATAGGTAACAAAGTCTATCGTAATATGTTTCTAAGGGTGCTCAGGGGCTGAGAGAGGCTTCAGCAATCCTTGTAGACGTTGTCGGTCGTGTTTGGCTGCCTTGCAGATAGGAGAGTTGTTTCTATATCTGCAGACGTGCTTCTACATTGATAGCTATCAGTAATAGCGGGAAGTAAGCTTGTAAAGCTTCGATCGTCCTAGGTAGCCTCCTGCTGCTAAGTTGTAAACTGTCCTAAGGATGTATAGTCGTATTAAATCGTCTGCACCTTTAGGAACAAAAACACGAGATCTGAAGTAAACCAGTCTATTCCTGAGTTTACATTCTAAGAGAGAAAAGCTAGGGAAGGTACGCTACCCTATTTTAAGGGCCTGGATGAGTCCTTAAACCTGTTCGTCTAATTCGTAAGCTTCTCTAATTATTAGGAGCAGTTCTTTAGGTTAGTTTGCTTCTTTAGTCGATTCTTTATCGTTCGGTTTGTTGTCGGAGGTAACAGAGCCTTTAATTTCAGAATCTTCGGTATTAATACTTTCGTTGTCTAGTTCGCTTTCTGAATCTTTATCCTCTAGGAAAGCTAGTGCCAGATACAGGGCAAAAGAGGCAGCAATTAATAATATACCTTCTTTTAGGTAGATCTTTAGATCTTTGCTTAGGTTATAAGCCTTTAGGATAGTTTGGTTATACATTGCCTAGCCTTCTCTTCTGTCTACTGGATAGATTCCAGGCATCTAGGTAAGGGCATTAGCCCTTAAATTAAGTGATCTAGGCGCGTATTGAATAACAAAGTTGAACCTTAAGAGGAATTCGCTCTAGCAGGCTTGTCTACGATAAAGGATTTTGCTTTTTATAAAGTGAATTAAGTTCTTGTAGTCTGAACTAACTTGGGTCGGGTAGGCTGCACCTTCGAGTTCTAGGCACTACTCTTTAAATGCTTTAACGATTGCAAGGAGCTCTTTGTTATAGATCTCGTAATTGCATTCGGCGGGTAGCATCTTCTTTAAAAGGTAAGCTACTAGGAGCTATAGCTAGTTGGGCGACTTTCGTTAAAGGATAACTACTCTAATAGCTCTGTTAGAGGCGTCTGTTTCTACACGGGTTTCTAAGTTAAAGTTAAAGTGTTAAAGGATTAGGTCTTTAGTAAATCGTTGCTGTAGCAGGTTAAATGCGTATTGGCAGGATTTAGTCTAGTTAAACTTGGCCTCTTTCTTTCCTAGAGCAGTTAGTAGCTTTACTATTAAGCTAAAGCCCTAAATAAAACGACAGTAGAAGTTAGCAAACCTAAGGAAGCCTTAAACTTCTTTAACAGTCTTTAGGATCTTCCAGTCTAGGATTGCTTAAATCTTTGCTAGGTCTATACAGATGCCTTTGTCTAAGATAATAAGGCTAAGGAACTGAACTTCTTAGTGGAATTCGCATTTGTTAATGTCCGGATACAAGCCTGCTTCTGCCAGTTTTGCTAGTACCTTTCTAACGTATTCCTAATGTTCTTTTAGTATTGTGCTGTAGACTAGGATGTCGTTAATGTAGGCGGTAACAAATTGTTCCAAGTACTCTCTTAGCGTATCGTTTATGTATTCTTAAAAAGTGCTAGGTGCATTGCATATTCTAAAGGGCATTACTAGGGATTCGAACAGGCCGTACCAGGTTCTAAAGGCTGTTAACTATTCTTGTCCTTTAGCTACCCAAATCTTGTTAAAGTCTGCAATTACATTAAGCTTAGTAAACCATTTTGCTTTCGAGCGACGTTCTAGTGTTTCTTAGATCAGTAGGATCAGATAACGGTTCTTCTTAGAGATAGCATTAAGATTGTAGTAGTTAACACAGAAGTGTAGCCCTCCGCTGGACTTCTTAACAAACATAACAGGGCTAGCAGCAGGGGAGCGACTAGATTAAATAAAGCCTTTCCAAAGGTTTTGTTATAGGAACTTTTGCGGGAATTGGAGTTCTATGCAGGAAATTTAATAAAGAGGTCTAAAAGGGGGTGTCTTGCCTTCTTCTAGTTTAATCTTGTAGTCGTAAGGTTAGTAAGGAGGTAGTTTGTTAGCTTCTTTAACTAACTATACACTAAGGAAGTCGTAGTATTCTGTTAGTACTTTTGTTTCTAGGTGAATAGCTTCTTAGTTTTCGTTAAACTTAGTAAGGGCTTTCTTAATGTCTTCTATTAACGCAGCAAAGATTCGAGCTCCCTTTTCCTTTGTAGCTGTATAGAAAGCAGCTGCGGATACTTAGAGGATCGAATCTTTTGTGCTGTTTGATCCGGGCACGCAGATATAATTCAATACAGCCTTTTTAATAACTATTTCTCGAAATGAAGAAGGAAAGGAATATATGCAGTGGTAGGTAAGGGCTTTAGGGGTAGTGTGCCAAGGCCCGGCTCGGTCCGGAAGTGTTACGGCGGTAGAAAGGGGTGGGACTAAGCAATAGGGTGGACCCTCGGAATTTCGGCTCGGCCCTTCCGGACCGAGCCGGGCCTCGGCACACTACCCCCAAAGCTCTCGCCCACCACTACATAGATTCCTTTCCCTCCTCAGTTCGAGATATAGTTATCAAAAAGGCCGTATTAAATCTTATCTGCGTGCCCGGATTATTATATCTCGAACTCACTTACTACACCACTACCGCGCTGCGCGAAAGGGACTGTTGAACTATCCAGATACCCGAATAACGTACGCGCACTATACAAACCAAACAACAGCACCGTAAGATAGCTATAGAGAGCTTCTTAACGGTAGAGAGCGGCGTTACAGGCCGAAGCAGAAGCAGAAGAGAAAAGACTAACAGAGCGAGTAGGCGCTCCAGTGTTATCGATAATAAGTTTATTATCGGAGGTTTTACAGCAGAAGAGACTGCAGAGATTAAGGAACGAATAAGCGAATATAAGAAAATCTACGACTATACACTCGAGGAACTTGAAGATTACGTAAACAAGAACGGAGTAGGAAAGGTCTACGACAGCATAGACCTTATTAAGAAGCTGTTTTACAGGACCCTAGAAGAAAAGAGACAGTTAAGAGAGGAAATTGAGGCAGTAAGAGCCGAGAAGGAATCGGCTAAGACTATTTTAGACGTGCTGGAAAACCAAGCGGCAAACCGACTAGTACAACTAAAGGCGATAAAGGCTTAGTTAGCTAAGATGGAAGCAGCGATCTCGCTGCCACCGCGCTAAGAAGAACTAGTAGAGACCGTCTCGCCGGCAGCCTACAGTTAAGGTAGCACCTTAATAACATTACTACCGGACCTACCGGCGTTTAGAGGCAGAGACCCCAAAGACTGGAAAGCGTTTAAGAAGAAGATAAAGAACAAGATAGACTGAGACTACGCTGGAAACAATGCTGGGGATAGGTTAGCCTACCTAGAGTCGCGATTAGAAGGCGAAGCTTTTTCGCTAGTAGCGGACCTAGAAGAGGTAACCGCCGAGGAAGCGATTAAAGCGCTGGATCAACGCTTCGGAGACCCCTTCCGAAAGAAGACGGCCTGCGAACAGCTAGATAAGATCAACTAGAACCAGCAGACGTTCGAAGAGCTCTACGGACTGTTTAGAAAATATGCGATCAGAGCCCGAGTGTCGGAAGATAAGCAGCTCTACCTACTAAGGCAGAAGCTGAACCCTGAACTGGCCGCAGCTATAGCCTCGGTAGAAGACGAAGACCTTAAGAGCTTCGTGCACCGAGCGAGAGTTACCGCGAGAAACCTAAGCGCTTACGCGAAATTACGCGAATCGAACCAGAAGCCGTTGTTAACGCAGGCGACGCGACCCCCTGCACCTTTCCGGAGAGCACCTCCGCAGCTATCTTATTAGTCACTGCGTTCGTCGTTCGTCCCTACCTGTTACGCGTATAGAAAGCCTAGCCACATCGCTACAAGGTGCCAAGCATCAGATAAGCAGAAGCAGGAGTATCGTGTTATAAAGCAGCTGCAGCAGCCGAGAAAGACTATACAAGCCATCGAGCTGGCTCCGAACGGCACCGACAGCGTAGACGGTGGAGTGCTACTGCGAATCCTAGGAAAAGACTAGCTAGATAGATAGGCCCCCTATCCAGCATAGGTAACAGGGCACTAACAAGAACTACGTTACCGAAAGATAAGAGCATCAACAGCTGTAGCGATCCGCTCTTAGCGGCGGTAGAGGTAAATACGGAAACAGCTATTATCCTTCTAATTACTGTCTACCCCCTAGATGGCTCGAGCAAACCACTTTAGCTAAGAGCTTTCATCGACACGGGAGCCCTTATCGGAGCGGCGATCCATTATCGATTGGTTCAAAAGCTGATAAAGGGATATAGCTATCCGGTAGAGATAGCATTACCGACACGGATTTCGGCGTACAACAGACAAGACACAGAGAGTGTTACGCATTATGTGCTATTAAAGACTACCCTCGCTGGCTGCACTACGGAGGCGACGGTCCGAATTACAGATATCGGAAGGTTTAACATTATTATAGGACAAAAATAGATAAAGAACCAGAGAGCAGTTATTGACGTAGGTAAAGGCATACTCGGATTTAGAACACTATACAACGGCTCCGCCGCCGTCAAATCAGTCACCGAGGTCGCTGTAGAACCGAACGTTACGACTATCGAAGTAGCTCCGAAGGATCAGTCCGACCCTTAAGACACGATCGGAATAATAAGTTCAGAAGCTTTAACGACCCTCGCGAGGTCGTCGGACAACGAGATTTATGCTATCTTAATAAAGGATATTGAAGACTACCGGAAGATAATGGCAGAAGAAGAAGTAGATCTACTAGAGGTGTTACCGAAAGAACTCTATAGTTACACTAACGTAGTCTTAAAGGCTAACTCCAACCTCTTGCCGCTCTACCGACCGGAATATAACAACAAGATCCGGCTAAAAGAAGGAGCTAAGCTGCCGAGAACCGAGCCCTTAAGAAGACTGTCGCTAGCAGAGCTGGACTAGGTAGAAGTGTTTGTTAGAGAAAACTTGGCGAAGAAGTTTATTACGCCAAGCTTAGCAGAATATACGTCGCCGATCCTTTTCGTACGGAAACCTAGGGGTAGTCTCCGACTGTGCGTAGATTACCAAGGCCTTAACGAGGTCACTAAGAGAGACGTGTATCCGCTGCCTTTAGTCGACGAGACTATACAGAGGGTAGCGAAGGCTAAGTGGTTTAGCAAGCTGGATATTCGCTAAGCTTTCTATCGATTAAGAAACGAAGAAGGATAAACTGAAGATCTTACGACATTCGCTACGCGCATAGGCAATTTCAAATAGCTAGTGATGCCTTTCGGACTCACCAACGCGCCGGCAGTGTAGCAACGATTTATAAACTACACCTTTATAGACATGCTGGAACAGTTTGTGTCTATCTACCTAGACGATATTCTTATCTATACTAAGGGAACAAGAGAGCAACATACAGACTACATTAAGAGGGTGTTAAAGAGACTCTGCGAGGTCGGATTAAACGCGGACACAAAGAAGAGCGAGTTCTACCAGACCGAAGTCAAATACCTCGGCCTTATTGTCAGAAGAGAAGGAATTCGGATAGACCTATCGAAAGTGGCCGCTGTCGCAGAATAGAAGCAACCGACATCCGGAAACACTACGCAAATCAGAGCGTTCCTCGGATTCTGCAGCTACTATCGACAGTTCATTAAGGACTTTAGTAAGATAGCGAGACCCCTAAATAAGGCGTTAAAGAAGGAGGCCGCTAGCCTATAGAACGAGAAGTGTACAGAAGCTTTTAACTGACTAAAGGAAGCGGTAGCCTTAGCGCTAGTGCTAGCGCACTTCCGACCGGAAAAGACGATCTATATAGAAACGGACGCTTCCGACACAGTAACAGCAGGGGTCCTTTCTCAATACGCTAACGACGACGGGACTCTCTATCCGGTAGCTTTCTTCAGCAAGTCTATAAATAATGCTAAGCGGAACTACGCTATTTATAACAAAGAGCTGCTAGCTATTATTCAGGCTTTCGAGGAGTGGAAACCAGAGCTTATAGCTAGACGGAGCACAGTCCAGGTCCTTACAGACTACCAGTTACTGACCTACTTTATCAAGACGCAGAAGCTATTACGGCGCTAGGCCCGGTAGGCCGCCTACTTATCCGGATTCGATTTTAAGATTACCTATCGACTAGGAGCTTAAAATGGAAAGGCTAATACGCTAACGAGAAGAGAAGGAAAGACCAGCCGCGCGAAAGAAGATCCGAACATGTTTCAGAAAGTGCTAACAGAACGAATAGTAGACGCCGAGGTGTTGAAAGAGGTAGGGATCTGTACGATAGAGCCGCTAATTAAAGAAGAGACGCTGTACGAGAAAGTGGAACTGCTTAATTAGCAGCAGAAGCTCGGCAAAACCGGCTTAGGGAAACTGATCGTTCTAGAAGAACTGATTACAGAGGTTATCTAGCTAGTCTATAGCTCTAGGATGTTGGTTACGCAGAATCGAAGAAGATGATAGAAGCAATAAGGACGACCTACTGGTTTCCGCGAATCTTCGAGCGGATACATCGGTTTATTACTAACTGTTACGTGTGCCGAGCAGCGAAGCCGCGTTACGGCCTTCCGGCCGGCCTGTTAAAGCTACTTCCGATCCCCGAGAAACTATAGCAGCATATTACAATGGACTTCGTAACCGGCCTGCCGGATTTAGATAGATACGACGCTACGCTTAACGTAGTGGATCGACTGAGCAAGGAACGCTATTTCATCCCCTGACGAGCTAAGGATAAAGGAACTACTGCGGAAGAAACGGCGAGAATGTTAATCCAGCACGTATGGAAGCACTACGGCCTGCTGGATACTATTACTACGGATAGGGGTCCTCAATTTACCGCCGACGTATAGAAAGCCATCAACTAAGCCCTTGGAATTCGTAGAAAGCTCAGCACGGCCGCTTACCCTTAGACCGACAGTCAGTCTAAAGTAGCCAACCGTAAGATAGAAAAGTATCTACGAATCTTCTGCGGCTATTATTAAGAAGAGTAGATTAAGATGTTGCCGATAGCCGAGTTCTGCGCCAATTTAGCACGGTCGGAAGCCACTTTACTAGCGCTGTTTAAGATAATACACGGTTATCTTCCGAGGATAAGCTTTTAGCCGCCGAACGAACCCAGCTCTTTAGAACCTTCTACTACCACTTCGTCGAAGAGAATCGCCGCGGCGGCGGCAGAAGCGCTCCGATCTTAGATAGAAGAAGCGATTAAGGTAGCGAAAGAGGCGATGGAATTAGCTTAGAAGAAGATAGTAACTTAAGCTAATGGAAAGAGGTTACCGATAGAATTCGAGAAAGGCCAAAAGGTATAGCTTGGCACGCGGAACCTGAGGCTAAAAGGCAACGCGAAGCTTAACCCTCGTTACGTAGGCCCGTTTAAGATAGTAGAAAAGAGGTCGCTGGTGACCTACTGGCTCTAGCTGCCGAAATCATTCCGGATCTACGATGTCTTCTATTCGGATCTGTTAAGCCTAGACCCTAAAGATGGTCTTCCGGATTGGGGGTTCGATAAACCCCTACTAATCGAAATAGAAGGCGAAGAAGAAGAATAGGAGGTAGAAGATGTTATAGATATAAGAAGACGAAGAGGATCTATCGAAGCGAGGATCTTATAGAAAGGATAGCTGGAAGTCTATAAATAGTATCCGGCCGAGAACCTCCGGAATTCGGTGGAGCTGCTAAGAGAATTTTACGTTCGAAACCCGAGGAAGCCGAGGCCTAAGTGGCTCGACGGCTGAGAAGAAAAGCCGCATCCGCTCTATCGATGCAGAAACCGATAAAGACGATCGTAGCAGCCGCTTCGCCGGGGTCTTCGACGCGGCTACTACCTACCGCGGCTGCGGCAGGAAGCTCGCCGACGCCGTAAAGCGGCGTCGGCGCCGCTAGCCCTGCGGTAGGTAAGGTCCTTAGTAGAGAAAGAAAAAAAAGAAGAAGATAGCGAGCTGCAGATAGATCTATATAGACCTACGCGATAGCGTACGGACCGGTCACGCCGCAGCTCGGGTGACCGCTGGCTCCGATCAGATGGAACGGATCAGATAGACGCTAAGTAAAGACGTTAGATAGTAACGATGTAAATCTTTAAAAAAAAAGGAGGAACAGATAAGTAAGCGGTCGAGGGCGACCGCTAATAAGGGAGGGGGGTGGTGTTGCAGCGGTAGAAAGGGGTGGAACTAAGCAATAGGGTAGACCCTCGGAATTTCGGCTTAGCCCTTCCGGACCGAGCCGGGCCTCGGCACACTACTCCAAAAGCTCTAGCCTACCACTATATAGATTTCTTTCCCTCCTCAGTTCGAGATATAGTTATCAAAAAGGCTGTATTGAATCTTATCTGCGTGCCCGGATTAGGAAGGGCCGAGCTAAAATTCTAAGGGTCTCCCCTATTACTTAGTCCCACCCCTTTCTGCTGCTGTAACACCACCCCCCTCCCTTACTAGCGGTCGACCTCGACTGCTTACTTATCTCCGTCTTTTTTTTAAAAAAAACGTTATCTCCTCGCTTTCTTCTATCTCGAGAGCATCCTTTTTCTTTATCTTCTTTCTTCTTACATCGTCGCTATCTGACGTCTTTACTTTAGCGTCCATCTGATTGGAAGAGCTATTGGATCTGAGCTGGCAGCTATCTAAGCTGCGGCGAGGCTGGCCTGTGCGCCGCTGTAGAGGTCTATATAGGTCTATCCGCAGCTCGCTATCTCTTCTTCTTTTTCTTCTCTACTATGGCCTTTGGCGCTACTGCAAGGCTGCTTTAATAGCGTCGGCTTCGTTCTTCGCCGTTATTATCCGTCCGGCTAAGCCGGCGGATAGTAGTAACAGAGAGCAAAGACCGTTACAAAGCGCGCCGACGCGGTAGCGCCGTCCTCGGCCTTACTGCTACTATCCGCCGGTCCTAGCCAGCGGTAGTGGTAGTGGAGCCGAGAACTCCAGCAAAGCGACCGCTACGATCGTCTTTATTAGCTTCTATGCTAATAGAGCGGACGCAGCTTTTCTTCTTCTTTCTTAACTATTAGCTTTAGAGCTACTCCGGCTTTAGCTTCTTCTAGTTCCGTATATAGAATTCCTTTAGCAGCTCCACTAAATTTCAGAGATTCTCGATCGGTAACTATTTATAATCTTCTAGCTATCCCTTCTACGTGATCCTTGCTTCGATAGATCCTCTTAGCTTTCTTATATCTATTATATCTTCTACCTCCTATTCTTCTTCTTTACTGTCTATTTCGACTAGCGGGGGTTTAGCAGACTCCTAATCTGGAAGACCGTCTTTAGGGTCCATACTTAGCAGATCCGAATAAAAGACATCGTAGATCTGGAATGATTTTGGTAGCTGGAGCCGGTAAGTTACTGGCGACCTCTTTTCTACTATCTTAAACAGACCTACGTAGCAGGGGTTAAGCTTGGCGTTGCCTTTCACCCTTAGGTTCCGTATATTAAGCTAAACCTTTTAGCCTTCCTCGAATTCTAATAGCGACCGCTTTCTATTAGCTCGAGTTACTTTCTTTTTCTAAGCCGATTCTATCGCCTCCTTTGCTACGCGGATTGCTTCTTCTATCTAAGATCTAAGCGCTTCTGCCGCAGCGGCGGCAACTCTCTTCGACGAGGTAGCAGTGGATGTAGAAGGTTCCGAAGAGCTGGGTTCGTTCGGCGGTTAGAAGCTTATTCTCGGAAGATAACTATAAGTTACCTCGAACAGCGCCAGTAAGGTAGCCTCTAACCGTGCTGAATTGGCGCAGAATTCGGCTATCGGCAATGATCCGGGCACGCAGATAAGATTTAATACGGCCTTTTTGATAACTATATCTCGAACTAAGGAGGGAAAGGAATCTATATAGTAGTAGCTAAGAGCTTTAGGGGTGGTGTACTAAGGCCCGGCTCGGTCCGGGAGGGCCGAGCCGAAATTCCAAGGGTCCACCCTATTACTTAGTCCCACTCCTTTCTGCTACTGCAACACTACCCCCCTCCCTTACTAGCAGTCGACCTCGACCGCTTACTTATCTATCTGTCTCGAAACTATCCCCTTTTTTTATCTTCTTTCTTCTTACATCGTCGCCTTCTAACGTCTTCACTTAGCGTCTATCTAATCGGAAGAGCTATCTAATCGGATCCGGCAGTTACCTAAGCTGCGGCGTAACCAGTCTGTGCTCCGCTGTAGAGGTCTATACAGATCCGTCCGTTGCGCCGTTTCTTCTTCTTTTTCTTTCTCTACTAAGGCCTTTGGCGCTACCGCGAGGCTGCTTTAATAGCGTCGGCTTCGTTCTTCGTCGTTACTATTCTTCCGGCTGAGTCGGCGGATAGCGGTAACGGAGAGCAAAGACCGTTACTAAGCGCGCCGACGCGGTGGCACCGTCCTCGGCCTTACTGCCTCTATCCGCCGGTCCTGGCCAGCGGTAGTGGCGGTAGAGCCTAAGACACCGGCCGGCGGATTCCTCGATCGTTTCTATCGGCTTCCGTACCGATAGAGCGGACGCAGGTTTTCTTCTTCTTCTAGAATAATCAGCTTTAGAGCCACTCGGCTTCGGCTTCTTTGGGTTTCGGATATAAAACTCTCTTAGCAGCTCCGCTGAATTCCGGAGGTTCTCGACTGGATACTATTTATAGTCTTCCGGCTATCCTTTCTACGAGATCCTTGCTTCGACAGACCCTCTTATCTTTCTTATATCTACTACATCCTCTACATCCTATTCTTCTTCTTCTCCGTCTATCTCGATTGGTAGGGGTTTATCGAAGCCTTGTTCCGGCAGTCCGTTCTTAGGGTCTAGGCTTAGTAGATCTAAATGGAAAACATTATCGATCCGGAACGCCTTAGGCAGCTGGAGCCAATAGGTTACCGGCGATCTCTTTTCTACTATCTTGAACGGACCTACGTAGCGGGGGTTAAGCTTGGCGTTGCCTCTTAGCCTTAGGTTCTGTGTGTTGAGCTATACATTTTGGCCTTCTTCGAATTCTATTAGTAACCGCTTTCTATTAGCTCGAGTTACTATCTTCTTCTAAGCCGATTCTATCGCCCCCTTTGCCACGCGGATTGCTGCTTCTATCTAAGATCGGAGAGCTTCTGCCGCAGCGGCGGCGACTCTCTTTGACGAGGTGGCGGTAGAAGGTTCTAAAGAGCTAGGTTCGTTCGGCAGTTAAAAGCTTATCCTTGGAAGACAGCCGTAGGTTATCTCGAACGGCGCTAGTAAGGTAGCTTCTAATCGTGCTGAATTGGCGCAGAATTCGGCTATCGGCGACACCTTAACCCACTCTGCTTCATAATAACTGCAGAAGATTCGTAGATATTTCTCTATCTTGCGGTTAGCCACTTTAGACTAACTGTCGGTTTAAGGGTAAGCGGCTGTGCTAAGCTTTCTACGAATTCCGAGAGCTTGGTTAATAGCTTTCTATACATTAGCAGTAAATTAAGGACCCCTATCTGTAGTGATAGTGTCCGGCAGGCTATAGTGCTTCTATACGTACTGGATCAGCATTCTCGCCGTTTCTTCTGCTACAGTTCCTTTATCCTTAGCTTAGCAGGGGATAAAATGGCGCTCCTTGCTTAGTCGATCTACTACGTTAAGCGTAGCGTTATATCTATCGGGATCCGGCAGGCCGGTTACGAAATCCATCGTAATGTGCTGCTACGGTTTCTTAGGGATCGGAAGTAGCTTCAGCAGACCGGCCGGAAGGCCGTAACGTAGCTTCGCGGCTCGGCATACGTAACAGTTAGCGATAAACCGGTGGATCCGTTCGAAGATTCGCTGGAACTAGTAGGTCGTCCTTACAGCTTCTATCGTCTTCTTCGCGCCTGCGTAACCAACCTCTTTAGAACTGTGGACCGACTAGATAACCTCTGTAATCAGTTCTTCCAGAACTATTAGCTTCCCTAAGCCGGTTTTGCCGAGCTTCTTTTGCTGGTTGAGCCGCTCCACTTTTTCGTAGAGCGTCTCTTCCTCGGTCGTCTGCTCTACTGCGCAGAGCCCTACCTCTTTTAGCACCTCGGCGTCTACTATCCGTTCTGTTAACACCTTCTGGAATATGTTCGGATCTTCTTTCGCGCAGCTGGTCTTTCCTTCTCTTCTCGTTAGTGCATTAGCCTTTCCATTCTAAGCTCTAGGTCAATAGGTAATCTTAAAGTCGAATCCGGACAGATAGGCGGCCTACCGAGCTTAGCGCTGTAATAGCTTCTGCGTCTTTATAAAGTAGGTAAGCGACTAGTGGTCTGTAAGGACCTGGACTGTGCTTTTTCCTGCTATAAGCTCCGGTTTCTACTCTTCGAACGCCTGTATAATAGCCAGTAGTTCTTTATCGTAGATAGCGTAGTTCCGCTTAGCATCATTTATAGACTTGCTAAAGAAAGCTACCAGATAGAGGGTTTCGTCGTCGCTATATTAAGAAAGGACCCCTGCAGGTACTGTGTCAGAAGCGTCCGTTTCTACGTAGATCGTCTTTTCTAGTCGGAAGTGCGCCAGAACTGGCGCCGAGGCCACTGCTTCTTTCAGCCGATTAAAGGCTTCTGTGCACTTCTTATTCTATAGGCCAGCGGCCTCCTTCTTTAGTGCCTGTTTAGGGGTCTCGCTATCTTGCTGAAGTCCTTAATAAACTGTCGATAGTAGCTACAGAATCCGAGAAACGCTCTGATTTGCGTAGTGTTTCCGGATTTCGGTTGCTTCTATTCCGCTATAGCGGCGACCTTTAAGGGGTCTATCTAAATTCCTTCTCTTCTAACGATAAGACCGAGATATTTGACCTCGGTCTCATAGAACTCGCTCTTCTTCGTGTCGGCGTTTAAGCCAACCTCGCGGAGCCTAGTTAATACTTTCTCGATATAGTCTGTGTATTGCTCTCTCGTCCCTTCGGTGTAAATAAGGATGTCGTCTAAGTAAATAGACACGAACCGCTCTAGCATGTCTATAAAGGTATAATTTATAAAACGCTGCTATACCGCTAGTACGTTAGTTAGGCCGAAGGGCATAACCTGTTGCGGCGGTGGAAAGAGGTGGGACAGATTGATGGGGTGGACCCTGGATTTCGGCTCGGCCCGGGCGGGCCGAGCCGGGCCTTGGCACCACCACCACGAAAGCCTACCACCACCACCACATAGATTCCTTTCCCTCCTCAGTTCGAGATATAGTTATCAAAAAGGCCGTATTGAATTATATCTGCGTGCCTGGATCATTATATCTCGAACTCACTCTCCACAACCCCGCGCTGCGCGAAAGGGCCCGTCGAATTATCCGGAAACCCGAATAACGCACGCGCACCAACACCAACAACAACCACCTAAGGCACCGTAAGAAGATGGAAGGCTTCTCAGCGGTAGAGAGCGGCGTAACAGGCCGCCGCGGAAAGAGAAAGACTGACAGAGCGAGTAGGCGCTCCAGTGTCATTAATAATAAGATCATTATCAGCGGTTTTACGGCGGAAGAGACCGCCGAGGTCAAGGAACGAATGGCCGAATATAGGAAGATCTATGACTGTACGCTCGAGGAACTGGAAGATTACGTAAATAAGAATGGAATAGGGAAGGTCTACGACGGAATAGACCTCATCGAGATGCTGTTTTACAGAACGCTGGAAGAGAACAGACAACTAAGAGAAGAAACTAAAGCGGTAAGGGCTGAAAAGGAATCGGCCGAGACCATTATAGATGTGCTGGAAAACCAGGCGGCGAATCGACTAGCGCAGCTAAAGGCGCTGAAGAATCAGATAGCTGATATAGAAGCAGCAAAGTCGCCGCCACCGCGTCCAGAAGAACAAGCAGAGACCGCCTTACCAGCGGCCTATAGTCAAGGTGGCACTACGATGACGCCACTGCCGGACCTACCGGCTTTCGGTGGCGGAGACCCTAAAGCGTAGGAGGCGTTTAAGAAGAAGATCAAGAATAAGATAAGCCGCGATCACGCAGCAAGCAGCGAAGAAGACAGACTGGCCTATTTAGAGGCGCGACTGGAAGGCGAAGCGTTCTCGCTAGTGGCGGACCTAGAAGAGGCGACCGCTGAGGAAGCGATCAAAGCGTTAGATCAACGCTTCGGAGACCCCTTTAGGAAGAAGACAGCCCGTAAGCAGCTGGATAAGATCAACCAGAACCGGCAGACGTTCGAGGAGTTCTACGGATTGTTCAGAAAATATGCTATTAGAGCGAGAGTGGCTAAGGATAAGCAGCTACACTTACTAAGACAGAAACTGAGCCCTAAGCTCGCTGCGGCCATAGCGTCTGTAGAAGACAAAGACCTTAAGAGCTTCGTGCACAGAGCGAGAGTTACGGCGAGAAACTTGAGCGCTTACGCGAAATTACGCGAATCGATTTAGAAGCCGCCGCCGCAGACTACACGACCCCCTGCGCCTTTCCGGAGAGCACCCTAGCAGCCATTTAATTCGCAGCGTTCGTCGTTCGTACCTACCTGTTTCGCGTGCGGAAAACCCGGCTATATCGCTACGAGATGCCAAGCAACGGCCCAGCAGAAGCAGGAGTATCGTGTTATAAAGCAGCCGCAGCAGCAGCCGCCGCCGAGAAAGACCATACAAGCTATAGAGCCGGCTCCGAACGACACCGAGAGCGTAGACGGTGGGGTACAGTTAAGAATTATGGGAAAAGACCAGCTGGACGGATAGGCCCCCTATCCAGTATTAACAATAGGGCACCGAATCGAAGCGAATCGCTACGAGAAGAAAGCATCAACAGCTGCAGCGACCCGCTCTCGGCGGCGGTGGAAGTGAATACGGAAACAGCCATTATCCTTCCAATCACTGTCTACCCCCTCAACGGATCGAGCAAACCACTTCAGCTAAAAGCCTTTATCGACACCGGAGCTCTTATCGGTGCAGCGATCCACTACCGACTGGTTCAGAAACTGACGAAGGGATACGGCTATCCAGTAGAACTAGCGTCGCCGACGCGGATTTCGGCATATAACGGACAAGACACGGAAAACGTTACGCACTACGTGCCGTTGAGGACCACACCGGCTGGTCGCACCACAGAAGCGACGTTCCGAATTATGGATATCGGAAGGTTTAACATTATTATAAGGCAGAAATAGATAAAGAACCAGAAAGCTATCGTTAACGTAGATAAAGGAACGATCAGATTCAAAACCCCGGGTGGCGGAGCAGGGACTATCGGAAAGGTCGCCACCGTCGCCGCCAACCCGAAAGACACGGAGTCCGCGAAAGAGGCTCCGTCCGATCGTTCCGAACCCCCGGTTACCGTCGGAATAATAAGTTCAGAAGCTATAACGACCCTCGCAAAGTCGCCGGACAATAAGATCTACGCCATCTCTATAAAGGACATCGAAGACTACAGGAAGATAATGGCGGAAGAAGAAGTAGATCCACTAGAAGTGCTGCCAAACGAGCTCTACGGTTACGCTAACGTGTTCTCAAAAGCCGACTCCAACCTCCTGCCGCTCTATCGACCGGAATATAACAACAAGATCCGACTGAAAGAGGGGGCTACGCTGCTAAGAACCGAGCCCCTAAGACGACTGTCGCCGGCGGAACTGGACTAGGTAGAGGTGTTCGTTCGCGAAAACCTGGCGAAGAAGTTTATTACGCCGAGTTCTGCCGAATACGCGTTACCGATTCTTTTCGTAAGGAAACCAGGGGGTGGTCTACGACTCTGCGTAGACTATCGAGGCTTTAACGAGGTCACCAAGCGAGACGTATATCCACTTCCGTTAATCGACGAAACTATACAAAGAGTGGCGAAGGCTAAGTGGTTTAGCAAGCTGGACATCCGCTAAGCGTTCTATCGACTAAGGAACGAAGAAGGGCAAATAGAAGACCTTACGACGTTCGCGACGCGTATAGGCAATTTCAAGTAGTTGGTGATGCCGTTCGGGCTTACCAACGCGCCGGCAGTGTAGCAACGCTTTATAAACTACACCTTTATGGACATGCTGGAACGGTTCGTGTCCATCTATTTGGACGACATTCTTATCTACACGGATAGAACGAGAGATCAGCATACGGACTACATCAAGAAGGCGCTAACCAGGCTCTGCGAGGTCGGATTAAACGCGGACACGAAAAAGAGCGAGTTTTATTAGACTGAAGTCAAATACCTCGGTCTTATCGTCGGAAGAAACGGAATTTATATAGACCCCTTAAAGGTCGCCGCCGTCGCAGAATAGAAGCAACCGAAATCCGGAAACACTACGCAGATCAGGGCGTTTCTCGGATTCTGCAGCTACTATCGACGGTTCATTAAAGACTTCAGCAAGATAGCGAGACCCCTAAACGAGGCGCTAAAGAAAGAGGCCGCCGGCCTATAGAATGAGAGGTGCACGGAAGCCTTTAACCGGCTGAAAGAAGCAGTGGCCTCGGCGCCGGTTCTGGCGCACTTCCGGCCGGAAAAGACGATCTACGTAGAAACGGACGCTTCCGATACAGTGACGGCAGGGGTCCTTTCTCAATACGGAGACGATAAGACCCTTCACCTAGTAGCCTTCTTCAGCAAGTCCATAACGGAAGCTAAGCGGAACTACGCCATCTACGATAAGGAGCTGCTAGCGATCATTCAGGCTTTTAAGGAGTGGAAACCGGAGCTTATAGCTGGAAAGAGCACGGTCCAGGTCCTTACGGACCACCAGTCGCTGACCTACTTTATAAAGACGCAGAAGCTCTTACGTCGTCAAGCTCGGTAGGCTGCCTACTTATTAGGGTTCGATTTCAAGATCACCTATCGACTAGGGGCTCAAAACAGAAAAGCTAACGCGCTGACGCGAAGAGAAGGGAAGACGAGCTGCGCGAAGGAAGATCCGAACATGTTTCAGAAGGTGCTAACCGAACGGATAGTAGACGCCGAGGTGTTAAGGGAAGCGGGGATCTGCGCGGCGGAACCGCAGACCGAACCGGAACCAATAGAGCCGCCGGTTGAAGAAAAGACTCTCTACGAAAAGGTGGAGCAGCTTAACCAGCAACAGAAACTCGGCAGAACCGGTTCAGGGAAGCTGATAGTTCCGGAAGAACTGGTTACGGAGGTTATCCAATTGGTCTATAGCTCTAAGGACGTTAGTTACGCAGGATCAAAGAAAACGATAGAAGCTATAAGGACGATATACTGGTTTCTACGAATCTACGAGCGGATCCACCGGTTTATCGGCAACTGTAACGTGTGCCGAGCCGCGAAGCTACGTTACGGTCTTCCGGCGGGTCTGCTGAAACCGCTTCTGATCCCCGAGAAACTGTGGCAACATATTACGATGGACTTCGTAACTGGCCTGCCGGACTCCGATGGATATAACGCTACGCTGAACGTGGTGGACCGGCTAAGCAAAGAGCGCTACTTTATCCCCTGTCGAGCCAGAGACGAAGGAACGACTGCGGAAGAGACCGCGCGGATGCTAATTAGATACATATAGAAGCACTATAGCCTGCCGGACACTATTACTACGGATAGGGGTCCTTAATTCACCGCCGACGTATAGAAAGCTATCAACCAAGCTCTCGGAATTCGTAGAAAGCTCAGCACAGCCGCTTACCCCCAGACCGACGGCCAGTCTAAAGTGGCTAACCGAGAGATAGAGCGATATCTGCGAACCTTCTGCGGCCATCACCAAGAAAAGTGGGTCGAGGTGTTGCCAATAGCCGAATTCTGCGCGAACTCAGCACGGTCAGAAGCAACGTCGCTAGCGCCGTTCGAGATAACGCATAGCTGTCTTCCGAGGATGAGCTTTTAGCTACCAAACGAACCCAGCTCTACGGAACCATCCACCGCTACGTCGTCAAAGAGAGTCGCCGCCGCGGCGGCGGAAGCGCTCCGATCTCAGATGGAAGAAGCGATCAAAGTAGCGAAAGACGCGATGGAATCGGCTTAGAAGAAGATAGTGACTCGAACTAATAGAAAGCGGTCGCCGACGGAATTTGAGGAAGGTTAAAAGGTCTGGCTTAACACGCGGAACCTGAGGCTGAAAGGGAACGCCAAGCTCAATCCGCGCTACGTGGGTCCGTTCATAATAGTGGAAAAGAGGTCGCCAGTAACTTATCAGCTCCAGCTACCAAAATCGTTCTGGATCTACGATGTCTTTCATTCGGATCTGCTAAGCTTAGACCCTAAAGACGGCCTTCCGGAACAGGGGTTCGCCGAACCCCCGCCGATCGAGATAGACGGTAAGGAAGAAGAGTAGGAGGTTAAAAACGTAATAGACGTAAAGAAGATAAGGGGGTCCATCAAAGCAAGGATCTCGTAGAAGGGGTGGCCGGAAGACTATAAATGGTATCCGGTCGAAAACCTCCGGAATTCGGCGGAGCTACTAAGAGAGTTCTACGTGCGGAACCCGGAAAAGCCGAAACCGGCGTAGCTCTGATGTCGACAATGCGGAAGAAAGAAGAAGAAAGCTGCGTCCGCTCTATCGGCGCAGAGGCCGAAGAAAACGATCGTAGCGGTCGCCTCGGGGAGGCCTTCGACGCGGCCACTACCCACTGCAGGGTCGGCAGGCAGCTCGCCGACACCGTGGCGTGCCAGCGCCGCCGCCCCTGCGATGTGTAAGGGCTTTGGTAGAAAAGAAAAAGAAGAAGAAGAAACGACGCCGCAGACGGATCTATATAGACCCCCGAGGCGACGCACAGACCAGCTACGCTGCAGCTCAGATAACCCACGGCTCAGATCAGATGGCACGGATCAGGCGCACGGATTAGATGGACGCCAAGTGAAGGACTTCAGACGCCGACGACGTAAGAAATTAAAGAAGCGATGGAAAGAACGTTGTTTTTAATGGAAAACGGAAGAAGTGACGTCGGCGTTGGAGGGGATTTTTCGAGAAGGAGACGACGAATCAAAAAAAAAAAAAGCGGAGATTTTCGGATGGATGGGGTGACTAAGCGGTCGAGGGCGACCGCTGGTAAGGGAGGGGGGTAGTGTTGCGGCGGTGGAAAGAGGTGGGACAGATTGATGGGGTGGACCCTGGATTTCGGCTCGGCCCGGGCGGGCCGAGCCGGGCCTTGGCACCACCACTACGAAAGCCCACCACCACCACCACATAGATTCCTTTCCCTCCTCAGTTCGAGATATAGTCATCAAAAAGGCCGTATTGAATCATATCTGCGTGCCCGGATTATAACCAACTACTTGAAATTGCCTATATGCGTAGCGAACGTCGTAAGATCTTCTGTCCGCCCTTCTTCGTTCCTTAGTCGATAGAAAGCTTAGCGAATATCCAGCTTGCTGAACTACTTGGCCTTTGCTATACGCTGTATAGTCTTATCGATTAGCGGCAGTAGATATACGTCTCTCTTAGTAACCTTATTAAGGCCTCGGTAATCTACGTACAGTTAGAGACTACCTCCGGGTTTCCGTACGAAAAGAATCGGTAATGCATACTCGGCAGAGCTCGGCGTAATAAACTTCTTCGCTAGGTTCTCTCGAACAAACATCTCTACTTAGTCTAGCTCGGCCGGCGACAATCGTCTTAGGGGCTCGGTTCTTGGCAGCGTAGCTCCTCTTTCAGTCGGATCTTGTTGTCGTATTCCGGTTAGTAGAGCGGCAAGAGGTTGGAGTTAGCTTTTGAAAATACATTAGTATAGCTATAGAGCTCCTTTAGTAACACCTCTAACGGATCCACTTCTTCTTCCGTATAAGGGCTTAAGAATCTTGGTTTAGAAACTTAAGGTTAGGTATCTACATAAAGGAACTAATAGGCAGTTCCTTTATCGTCTGCTGCTGTACAATTTGTACCTACGAAGCTAAGCTAGCAATTTCCTTCTGTATAGGGGTGTAAGGTTTACACTCTATACAGAGGGTTAGGAGTTCTCCCTCTGTACAGTAGTGCAGGGTTTTCCCTCCGTTTAGAGGGGCAGCAATTCCCCTCTATATAGGGCTATAGGATTCTCCCTCTATATAGGAGTAGGGTCGTATTAGTAATTCCGTATAGAGGGTAGGGTCGTGCTAGCGCCGCTAAGTCGCAGTCCTTAGGGCAACGGCTAGCTTAGGTCCAGGACCTAGGCTAGGCGGCGCCCTCTAACAATACCCCCCCTCCCTTCTTATAGCGTTACTTTCGTACGACGGCGAGTCGTATACCCTTAGCTGTTCCTCTAGCGGGTAGCGCTTTCCTATCTTCGCCTAGGTACTTGCCTATCGACCTCCTTCTCCGCTGTTGCAACCTTAGACTTGTCCTCCTAGATCCTGCAGTTAGGGCAGAGGAGCATCTGTAGGCAGGGAAGGCAGGTAGTGCTAGATCGCTTCTACCTAAACTTAACCGATTCCGTTTGCTAATTTAAGGATGCCGAGGCTAAGGCAGAGGAGGCCTGCGAGCAGTTATAAAGGTGCAGGAGGTACTTAGTCCTGTCTGTTCGTTCCCCTCCTACCCTCTAGCCCTTAGCTGTACACTCCGCGTCCTAACCGTACGGTCCGGCGCCGCCGGGCTATCTGGCTCTGTCCCTGTCCCTTAGTCGTCGTCCGGAGTTTTACTCCTAGGTAGATGTTCCCGCCTCCGTCTAGTCGTCTAGTAGGCCGTCGCCTGTATAGGCCCTAGGTCGTAGTTGCCTCGTTTGCCCTCCCTTATGCAGTTGTAGCAGCTGCCCTAGTTGTTATTGCCCTATATAGCGGGCAGCTACTACCCTATATATAAACCCCTTCCCCTTTCTCTCTCTCTTCTTCTCTTTCTCCTTTATTCCCCCTATCTACTACCCGTCTGCCTAGCCGTCCGCTACTACTACTATTACTACTATTACTACTACTAGCTACTACTAGTAGCTACTACCGTTATGCTACGCATCCTGTCCGGCCGTTCCTGCCGTAGTTCTCTTATAGTTGCTAGCTCTTCTTCTGCCTATTGGGCTAGTGTCCCCTCCTATTTTTACCTCTAGTGATAGAGTGCCCAGCTCGACTAGCAGCTTCGCTTCCAGTTCGTACAGGTCCCTATCTTCTGTACAGTCTAAGCTAACATCTTAGGTGCTATATTAATTAGTAGCAGGGTGTTGCTAAGCTACCCTTCTACTTCCTCTAGTGCTAGGGCCCTTGCCGGCCGGGGGGCGATTAAGGTTTTAGGTATAGTGTTAGCTGCCTTGGTTCTAGGGGTAGTAGCTAGTAAGCTACCTTAAGGTAGTATATAAAAGCTTTCGGACAGTGTTGCTCTCGTTACCCTCCTACTTCTACTCTTATTCCTACTTATCTCCTAGCTGTTCTCTTCCTCCTGCCCCCTTCTATATAGTACAGTACGGTGTAGTATCGGTAGGATCCTGTCGTATCCTACGTCTCGATTCCCGATCCTTTAACAACCTGCGTTGCTAGCGGCTGCCCTATACTTAGGGTAGATCGTGCCCCTTTTCGCTGTACGGCGCAGTGTTACTGTAACTGGGTAGGGGGATGGTTCTCCTCCTACCTGTCTAGCGCAGTTGTGTCCTATAGGGCCTCGTATAGTTCCTACGTAGGCTCTGCCTATCCTCTCTACTTAACTAGGTACTCTACCCTCTTCCGCTTCCTTTAGCTCTTAAGGATTCCTTCTACTACGTACTCTTCCTAGCCTTTAGTAATAATCGCTAGTAGGCGCGCGTCGTCCGTTATCTAGTGCAGCAGGGGGTCCGTGTTCGCTAGTTATACGAGGTCTACGTAGAAGACTAGGTAGATCCCTAGGGGAGTGTTAAGTCGTACGGCGTATGTCCCTACTAGTCGGACTACTGTAAATTTCTGGTTCTTCCAATCTAGCTTCTTGCTTAGCCGGTCCGTACAGATGTTGCACTAGTTTAGCTAGACCTTATCCCCTGTCTCGTACCTTAGTATAGCCTGCCGTCCCTTGTTAGCTTGTTCTTCTGCATTCTGTTAAGCTATAGCTAGACTCGCTTTCGCCTATTGGTAGGCGTTCGTAATCGTCTATACGATAGCTTCTCCCTACTAAATCGGAGATCGTACAGGGCATAGGGTGGCGCTACTTAGGATTGGTAGGAGCGGGGAGTAGTCGTATCCGTAGGTTATAAAGAAGGGGGACAATCCCGTAGCATTAGCCGTACGACTGTTAATAGCCAGCTCCGCTATAGGGAGAAGGCGGTTCTGGTTTGTCTAGTTATAGTCGACGTAAGCTCGGAGGTACGCTTCTAACGTCGAATTAACCCTCTCCGTCGCACTGTCCGTCTATAGGTGCTATACAGTTAATAGGCGACGTTCTACGTTTAGCAACTAACATACCCTTACCTAGAGCTAGCTTATAAACTGTATACCCCAGTCCGATACAATTGACCTAGGGAATCCGTACTTGCTGAACGTCGTCCGAATAAATGCCTAGATAGTGTCCTTAGCTATAATAGAGTCTATTTCTTATAATATTACCCTCTTCGTTAGCTTATCTATAACTACTATAATGTTCTGCTGTCCGTCGCTCTTAGGGAGGTCTGTAATAAAGTCTACTGTTAGGTCTTACTAGGGCTAGTCCGGGATTGGTAGAGGTTTTAGCAGCCTATACTTCAGTTTACGCTAGGGCTTTGTCCTCCTATATATATCGCAGTTCTGTATAAACCTGCGAATGTCCTTCGCTATTACCGGCCAATACTAGTCCCTAGCGACGATGCTGTACGTCTCCTCGCGCCCTAGGTGCCTAGTTGCTATAGAATTATACGTCTGTTGTATTAAGCTTATATAGAGCTTCTCGTCTGCTAGGACCTAAATCCGATTCCTAAACTTTAGGTTGTTCTCCTTATCTACCGAGCATTCTGCTGCTAACACCTTAAGGTAAAGCTCTGCTAGGAGCTTCTACTGTCCTCCTTAGATCGCTGTATAGGCCCCTCGGTATACGTCGTCCTTTTCTACTGCCTCTTCCTATACTTATAGTTAGGGTTCCTATATATATATCGCTGCTAGGCGGATAGTCTCCTCGCCTAGCTCCTCCTTAAACATCTGGAATGGTCGTAACTTCAACTAGTCGTCCTCGTACGTCGTTAGTATGTCCTAGTCCTGCCTAGACAGCGCATCGGCCCTGCTGTTGTCCTTACCCTTACGATACTAGAGTCTTATATTGAACTAGCTTAGGTACATTGCCTATCGTATGTGTCTCTTAGATAGCTTCTAGGGCTGCGTAAAGTACTCTAGATTCTTGTAGTCGGTTAGGGCGAGGAACTTAGGAACTAAGTAGAGTTCTCTATTCTACGCTTCGTAACACTATACGACTGCTAGCAATTCCTTGTCGTAGATAGGGTAGTTGTACTTAGCTAGGGAGTTCTTCTTAGAGAAGTACACGTATAGGTGCAGGAGTCCGTCCGAGTCTACCTGTAACAAGATGCCTCCTATATAGTACCCTAAAGAGTCGGTTTCCAGTATCGTCGTACGTTCCGGGTCGAAGGCAGCAAGCATTAGTCCTATTGTAAAGAGCTCCTTTAGCCTGTTAAAGCTTCTATTACACTCGTCCGTCTACTTAAACTGCTTGTCCTTATGTGTTAGCTTAACTAGGGGGCGTACGATCTCTAAGTAGTTCCTTATAAACTAGCAGTAGAAGTTAGCAAACCTAAGAAATTCCTGTATGCCCTTAACATATATAGGCGGCTTCTATTGCTTAATAGCATCAATCTTCTTCCTATCTATGCTAATATCCTTCCCTACCTCGATAATAAACTCTAGGTATTTCGTACGCTGTATACCGAATTTATATTTGTTAATGTCGAGGTACAACCTAGCCTGTTGCAGTCGATTTAGTACCTTCTTAACGTTCTGTACGTAATCTGCATAGGTGCCGTCTATAAAAACCAGGGTGTCGTTAATGTACACCGAGCAGATGTCGTCTAGTAACCCTTATAGGGACCTGTTAATATACCTCTAGAAGGTTGCTAGTGCGTTAGGCTAAAGGGGGTAACGAGCTATTCGAAAAGGCTATATCTCGTACAGAAGGCAGTTATCTATTTACAGCCTTCCTTAATCCGTATCTTGTAGAAAGCCGAGACTATATTAAGCTTAGTAAACTACTTTGCCTTGCTAATCTGTCCGAGAGTCTCCTTAATAAGGAGTAGTAGGTACCGGTCCTTCTTAGTAATCGCGTTAATGCCCCTATAGTCTATATAGAAACGTAAGCTAGCCTTCCCTTCCTTATAGACAAACAGTACTAGGGCTCCCGTAGACGAGGTATTTGCCTAAATAAAACCTTTGGCAAGTAGGTCGTCTAGTGTCTTGCACAGTACTAGGAGTTCTCTAGAGGACATTCTGTATAGCGGACCGTACAGTACCTTAGGCAGACTCCTATCCGGACGGGGCTCTAGCTAGATGTCGTAGTTAATCCCTTCTCCTCAGTATAGCAGCCGTTTGGAGGCCGACTTTGGCTCGAAGAGGTCTAGGTATCCTGCATATTCCTTTAGGAGCTTCGTATAGGGGTCCGTCGCTTTCTTAGGCGCTAATACCTTCTTAATGTCTGCAGTCGCAGTGTTGATTTCGGCCTTAGTATTGCTACCCTACAGAGCCCTCCCTTAGTCTTAGAGCCTCTGCTTCGTCGCGGTACTGACTTCGGCCTTAGCATTGCTACCCTGCAGAGCCCTCCCTTAGTCTCGGAGCCTCTGCTTCGTCGCTGCTAGGTACAGCCGTCCTCGTCCAATATCTAGCTTGCCCCGCTAGCGCTCTATCTATAGCTTCCCTAATATTAGGTTATACCCTAGCTTGTCCTATACGATATAGAGGTATAACTTCTTATAGTATCCCTGTAGCTCTATCATTACTTTTACTATATAGGTAATGTCTAGTCCTTGCCTAGCAATGCCCAATATACGTATAGGTACAGTAGGGGTCGTCTTAATATAGTGTCTTTGTACGAAGTCTTTGCTAATTACTCTGTATACTAAACATCCTATATTAATTAATGTCCGCGCCGTTGCGGACCCGTTTAGCGTAGGCTGTACGATAAACGGCGTAGTCGTTATATAGGTGCTCTTAAAAGATAGCTAAGTAGTGCTTTAATTTAGCAATCTATCTCGTATATACCTCTAGCAGAGCCTTCGCTTAGAGGCTACTCTTTTCCCGACTCGTTGTCGTCCGAGTAGGACTCCTAATCTTCTTATTAGGGCGCCGCAGTTGCTACCCTTGCAGCAGTCGGCCGTCCCCTAGGTCTCTCGACTAGCAAAAGCCTGCAATTCTGTGCAGTATAGCCTATCTTGCTATACCGGTAGCAGCTCCCTTCTGCCCTTCTCTTGTCTAGGATAGCTATATCTACCTACTGTGCCCTTTTAGTAGCGGCCCTTAGCTGTATAGTAACAGTAGCCGCTACCCTTATCGTCGTTAGTTCCTAGTCTATAGCGTCTATCTGCCGCTAGAGGGGTTGTCGCATCTTATAAGCGCAGCTTATCTGTCCGAGCCTGCACTGTTAGTCGTTAACTATCCTAAGGAGATTACAGAATTCCTTATATATAGCTAGTCGCATTACGCCTACTAGTCCCGTTATAATCTCCTTAGAGAGGCCTACCTCTAAGGAGGTAATTTTTATCCTGTCCTCCTATTAAAGTCCTCCTACCTCTACTAGAGTCTAGTCGTATTCTACGAGGAACTCTTGTATAGTCTTACGTCCTTACTTTATCGTATTAACCTATAGGAGTGCTCGGCTCTCGCAGTCTAGGTCTTTATAGCTCTTTTTAAGAGCTGCCTAGAGCATTATCGTCGTAGCTATTGCCAGGTTGGCAATAGCCGTCTCGTAGTATAGTAGAATCCGTACTGCTGCCCTGCCCTTTAACCTCCTAAAGAGGTATACTACCTTGTCTAGCTTAGTCGGGTATGCTCCTAAGTCGACTAGAAGCTTAGAGTGCATCTAGGCAGCCTAGGAAGGGTACTCGGCTAGAGCCTTACTATTGTAGGTAGTAACGTTAGGGAGTTTGCTCTTAGGGGTTAGGGTATAGGCTATCGTGTTCGTTATCGTAGGGGTCGGATCGCGATCGGACGCTCTAAGCTGTCGTAGCTCCTGTTCCTATTAGGAAATTATCGCAGTCTAGTAGTCTACTTGCTGCTCGAGCTGCCTCTTGTGTTCTAGCAGCTCCTCGTACGCGCAGTGCATCTGTCCCTGCATAGCCGTAGGGTCTATAGAGATGTCGCTGTCTATCTTCGTTATATTACTGCAGTTACTAACAGTAAGATTAGTTCCTAATATAAGGACTTAAGAATCTTAGTTTAGAAACTTAAGGTTAGGTATCTATATAAAGGAACTAATAGGCAGTTCCTTTATTATCTGCTGCTATACAATTTGTATCTACGAAGCTAAGCTAGCAATTTCCTTCTATATAGAGGTGCAAGGTTTACACTCTATATAGAGGATCGGGAGTTCTCCCTCTATATAGTAGTATAGGGTTTTCCCTCTGTTTAGAGGGGCAGCAATTCCCCTCTGTATAGGGCTATAGGATTATCCCTCTGTATAGGAGTAGGGTCGTATCGGTAATTCTGTATAGAGGGTAGGGTCGTACTAGCGCTGCTAAGTCGCAGTCCTTAGGGCGACGGCTAGCTTAGGTCTAGGACCTGGGCTAGGCGGCGCCCCCTAAAATTCTGCTATTATCTTCTAGTAGTCTTCGATGTCTTTTATTAAGATAGCGTAGATCTTACTGTCTGGCGACCTCGCGAGGGTCGTTAAAGCTTCCGAGCTTATTATTCCGATCGTGTCTAGAGGGTCGGACCGATCTATCGGAACTGCTTCGATAGTTGTAACGTTCGGTTTCGCAGCGACGACAGTGACCGACTCGACAGCAGCGACGCTACTCTGCAGGGTTTTGAATCTGTTAGGCGGCGCTACCCAGCCTAGGTCCTGGACCTAAGCTAGCCGTCGCCCTAAGGACTGCGACTTAGCAGCGCTAGCACGTCCCTACCCTCTGTACAGAATTACCGACACGACCCTACCCCTGTACAGAGGGAGAATCCTATAGCCCTATACAGAGGGGAATTGCTGCCCCTCTAAACAGAGGGAAAACTCTATACTACTATATAGAGGGAGAACTCCTAATCCTCTGTACAGAGTATAAACCTTATACCTTTATATAGAGGGAAATTGCTAGCTTAGCTTTGTAGGTACAAATTGTACAGCAGTAGACGACGAAGGAACTACCTATTAGTTCCTTTATATAAATACCTAACCTTAAGTTTCTAAACTAAGATTCTTAAGCCTTTACATTAGGAACTAATCTTACTGTTAGTAACTGCAGTAATACAACGAAGATAGACGGCGATATCTCTATAGACTCTATAGCTATATAGGGACAGATGCACTGCGCGTACGAGGAGCTGCTAGAACATAAGAGGCAGCTCGAGCAGCAAGTAGACTACTAGGCTACGATAATTTCCTAATAGGAACAGGAGCTACGACAGCTTAGGGGTTCCGATCGCGATCCGACCCCTATAACGACGAACACGATAGCCTATACCCTAACCCCTAAGAGCAAACTCCCTAACGTTACTACCTACAATAGTAAGGCTCTAGCCGAGTACCCTTCCTAGGCTGCCTAGATGCACTCTAAGCTTCTAGTTGACTTAGAAGCATACCTAACCGAGCTAGACAAGGTAGTGTACCTCTTTAGGAGGTTAAAGAGCAGGGCGGTAGCACAGATTCTGCTATACTATAAGACGGCTATTGCCAACTTAGTAATAGCTACGACGACAATGCTCTAGGCAGCTCTTAATAAGAGCTATAAGGACCTAGACTGTAAGAGACGAGTACTCCTATAGGTTAATACAATAAAGCAAGGACGTAAGACTATACGAAAATTTCTTATAGAATATAACCAGACTCTAGCAAAGGCAGGAGGACTCTAATAGGAGGACAGGATAAAAATTACCTCCTTAGAGGTAGGCTTCTCTAAGGAGATTATAACAGGACTAGTAGACATAATGCGACTAGCTACGTACAAGGAATTCTATAATCTCCTTAGGATAGTCGACGACTAATAGCGCAGGCTTAGACGGATAAGCCGCGCTTATAAGATGCGACAACCCCTCTAGCAGCAGATAGACGCTATAGACTAGGAACTAATAACGACGAAGGTAGCGGCTGCCGTTACTGTACGGCTAAGGGCCGCTACTAAAAGGGCATAGTAGGTAGATATAGCTACCCTAGACAAGAGAAGGGCAGAAGGGAGCTGCTACCGGTATAGCAAGATAGGCTATACTGTACGGAATTGCAGGCTTTTACTAGCAGAGAGACCTAGGGGACGGCCGACTACTGCAAGGGTAGCAACTACGACGCCCTAAAAAGAAGATTAGGAGTCCTACTTAGACGACAATGAGTCGGGAAAAGAGTAGCCTCTAAGCGAAGGCTCTGCTAGAGGCGTATACGAGATAGATTGCTAAATTAAAGCACTACTTAGCTATCTTTTAAGAGTACCTACATAACGACTACGCTGTTTATTGTACAGCCTACACTAAACGGGTCTGGAACAGCGCAGACATTAATTAATACAGGATGTTTAGTATACGGAGTAATTAGCAAAGACTTCGTATAGAGACACTATATTAAGACGACCCCTACTGTACCTATACGTATATTAGGCATTACTAGGCGAGGACCCGACATTATCTATATAGTAAATGTAGCGATAGAGCTACAGGGACACTATAAGCAGGACTTATACCTCTATGTCGTATAGGACAAGCCAGGGTATAACCTAATATTAGGGAAGCTATAGATAGAGCGCTAGTAGGGCAAGCTAGATGTTGGACGAGGACGGCTGTACCTAGCAGCGACGAAGCAGAGGCTCTAAGACTAAGGGAGGGCTCTGTAGGGTAGCAATACTAAGGCCAAAGTCAGTACTATAACGAAGCAGAGGCTCTAAGACTAAGGGAGGGCTCCGTAGGGTAGCATTGCTAAGGCTGAAATCAACACTGCGACTGCAGATATTAAGAAGGCATTAGCGCCTAAGAAAGCGACGGACCCCTATACGAAGCTCCTAAAGGAATATGCAGGATACCTAGACCCCTTCGAGCCAAAGTCGGCCTCTAAACGGCTGCTACACTAAGGAGAAGGGATTAACTACGACATCTAGCTAGAGCCCCGTCCGGATAGGAGTCTGCCTAAGGTACTGTACGGTCTGCTGTACGGAATGTCCTCTAGAGAACTCCTAGTACTGCGCAAGACACTGGACGACCTACTTGCCAAAGGTTTCATTTAGGCAAGTACCTCGTCTATAGGAGCCCTATTACTGTTTGTCTATAAGGAAGGGAAGGCTAGCTTGCGTTTCTATATAGACTATAGAGGCATTAACGCGATAACTAAGAAGGACCAGTACCTACTACCCCTTATTAAGGAGACTCTTAGACAGATTAGCAAGGCAAAGTAGTTTACTAAGCTTAATATAGTCTCGGCTTTCTACAAGATACGGATTAAGAAAGGCTATAAATAGATAACTGCCTTCTGTACAAGATATAGCCTTTTCGAGTAGCTCGTTACCCCCTTTAGCCTTGCTAACGCACTAGCAACCCTCTAGAGGTATATTAACAGGTCCCTGGAAGGGTTGCTAGACGACATCTGCTCGGCGTACCTCGACGATACCCTAGTTTTTACAGACGGCACCTATGCAGATTACATATAGGACGTTAAGAAGGTACTAGATTGACTGCAATAGGCTAGGTTGTACCTCGACATCGACAAATGTAAATTCGGTATACAGCGTATAAAATACCTAGGGTTTATTATCGAGGTAGGGAAGGGTATTAGTATAGATAGGAAGAAGATTGATGCTATTAAGCAATAGAGGCCGCCTATATATGTTAAGGGCGTATAGGAATTTCTTAGATTTGCTAACTTCTACTGCCAGTTTATAAGGAACTACTTGGAGATCGTACGCCCCTTAGTCGAGCTAACATACAAGGACAAGCAGTTTAAGTAGACGGACGAGTGTAATAGAAGCTTTAATAGGCTAAAGGAGCTCTTTACAACGGGACTAACGCTTGCTGCCTTCGACCTAGAACGTACGACGATACTAGAAACCGACTCCTTAGGGTACTATATAGGAGGCATCTTATTATAGGTAGGCTCGGACAGACTCCTGTACCTATATGCGTACTTCTCTAAGAAGAACTCCCTAGCTAAGTGCAACTACTCCATCTACGATAAGGAATTGCTAGCAGTCGTACAGTATTGCGAAGCGTAGGATAGAGAACTCCGCTTAGTTCCTAAGTTCCTTGCCCTAACTAACTATAAGAATCTGGAGTACTTTACGCAGCCCCGGAAGCTATCTAAGAGACACGTATAATAGGCAATATACCTAAGCTAGTTCAATATAAGACTCTAGTATCGCAAGGGTAAGGACAACAGCAGGGCCGATACGCTGTCTAGGCAGGACTAGGACATGCTAACAACGTATAAGGACGACTAGTTAAAGTTACGAACATTCCAGATGTTTAAGGAGGAGCTAGGCGAGAAGACTATCCGCCTAGTAGCGATATATATATAGGAACCCTAGCTGCAAGTATAGGAAGAGGCAGTAGAAAAGGACAATATATACTAAGAGGCCTGTACAGCGATCCAAGGAGGATAGCGGAAGCTCCTAGCAGAGCTTTACCTTAAGGTGTTAGCAGCAGAATGCTCGGTAGATAAGGAGAACAACCTAAAGTTTAGGAATCGGATTTAGGTCCTAGCAGACGAGAAGCTCTATACGAGCTTAATACAACGGACGCATAATTCTATAGCAACCGGGCACCTAGGGCGCGAGAAGACGTACAGCATCGTCGCTAGGGACTACTACTAGCCGGCGATAGCGAAGGACATTCGCAGGTTTATACAGAACTGCGATGTATATAGGAGGACAAAGCCCTAGCGTAAACTAAAGCATAGGCTGCTAAAACCTTTACCGATCCCGGACTGGCCTTAGTAAGACCTAACAGTAGACTTTATTACAGACCTCCCTAAGAGCGACGGACAGCAGAACATTATAGTAGTTATAGACAAGCTAACGAAGGGGGTAATATTAGAGGGAATAGACTCTATTACAGCTAAGGACACTGCCTAGGTATTTATTCGGACGACGTTTAGCAAGTACGGATTCCCTAGGTTAATTGTATTAGACTAGGGTACACAGTTTACAAGCTAGCTCTAGGTAAGGGTATATTAGTTGCTAAACGTAGAACGTCGCCTGTTAACTGTATAGCACCTACAGACGGACAGTGCGACGGAGAGGGTCAATTCGACGTTGGAAGCGTACCTCCGAGCTTACGTCGACTATAACTAGACAAACCAGAACCGCCTTCTCCCTATAGCGAAGCTAGCTATTAACAGCTATACAGCTAATGCTACGGGATTGTCCCCCTTCTTTATAACCTACAGATACTACTACTCCCTGCTCCTACTAACCCTGGGTAGCGCTACCCTACGCCCTATACGATCCCTAATTTAGCAGGGAGAAGCTATTGTACAGACGATTACGAACGCCTACCAATAGGCGAAAGCGAGTCTAGCTATAGCTTAACAGAATGCAGAAGAACAAGCTAATAAGGGACAGCAGGCCGCACTAAGGTACAAGGCAGGGGATAAGGTCTGGCTAAACTAGCGCAATATCTATACAGACCGGCCGAGCAAGAAGCTAGATTGGAAGAACCGGAAATTTACAGTAGTCTAACCAGTAGGGACATACGCTATACGACTTAACACTCCCCTAGGGATCTACCTAGTCTTCTACGTAGACCTTATACGACTAGCGAACACGGACCCCCTGCCGCACTAGATAACGGACGACGCGCGCCTACTAGCGATTATTACTAAAGGCTAGGAAGAGTACGAAGTAGAAGGAATCCTTAAGAGCCGAAGGAAGCGGAAGAGGGTAGAGTACTAATCCGGGCACGCAGATAAGATTCAATACGGCCTTTTTGATAACTATATCTCGAACTAAGGAGGGAAAGGAATCTATATAGTGGTAGGCGAGAGCTTTGGGGGTAGTGTGCCAAGGCCTAGCTTAGTCCGGAAGGGCTGAGCCGAAATTCCGAGGGTCTACCCTATTGCTCAGTCCTACCCCTTTCTACCGCCGCAACACTACCCCCTTCCCTTATCAGCGGTCGCCCTCGACCGCTTACTTATCTGTTCCTCCTTTTTTTTAAGATTTACATCGTAACTATCTGACGTCTTTACTTAGCGTCCATCTGATCTGTTCCATCTAATCGGAGCCAGCGGCTACCCGAGCTGCGGCGTAACCGGTCCGTGCGCCATCGCGTAGGTCTATATAGATCTATCTGCAGCTCGCTATCTTCTTCTTTTTTTTCTTTCTCCACTAAGGACCTTACCTACCGCAGGGCTGGCGGCGCCGACGCCGTAAAGCGGCGTCGGCGAGCTTCCTGCCGCAGCCGCGGCAGGTAGTGGCCGCGTCGAAGACTCCGGCGAAGTGGCCGCTACGATCGTCTTTATCGGTTTCTGCATCGATAGAGCGGACGCGGCTTTTCTTCTTAGCTGTCGAGCTACTTAGGCCTCGGCTTCCTCGGGTTTCGAACGTAAAATTCTCTTAGCAGCTCTACCGAATTCCGGAGGTTCTCGGCCGGATACTATTTATAGTCTTCCGGCTATCCTTTCTATAAGATCCTCGCTTCGATGGATCCTCTTCGTCTTCTTACATCTATAACATCTTCCACCTCCTATTCTTCTTCTTCGCCTTCTATTTCGATTAGTAGGGGTTTATCGAACCCCTGATCCGGAAGACTATCTTTAGGGTCTAGGCTTAACAGATCCGAATAGAAGACATCGTAGATCCGGAATGATTTCGGCAGCTGGAGCCGGTAGGTTACCGGCGACCTCTTTTCTACTATCTTAAACGGGCCTACGTAACGAGGGTTAAGCTTCGCGTTGCCTTTTAGCCTCAGGTTCCGCGTGTTAAGCTATACCTTTTGGCCTTTCTCGAATTCTATCGGTGACCTCTTTCTATTAGCTCGAGTTACTATCTTCTTCTAAGCTGATTCCATCGCCTCTTTCGCTACCTTAATCGCTTCTTCTATCTGAGATCGGAGCGCTTCTGCCGCCGCCGCGGCGATTCTCTTCGACGCAGTAGTGGTAGAAGGTTCTAAAGAGCTGGGTTTGTTTAGCAGCTGAAAGCTTATCCTCGGAAGATAACCGTATGTTATCTTAAACGGCGCTAGTAAAGTAGCTTCCGACCGTGCTGAATTGGCGCAGAATGCGGCTATCGGCAACATCTTAATCTACTCTTCTTAATAATAGCCGAAGAAGATTCGTAGATACTTTTCTATCTTACGGTTAGCTACTTTAGACTAACCGTCGGTCTAAGCGTAAGCGGCCGTGCTAAGCTTTCTACAAATTCTAAGGGCTTAGTTAATGGCTTTCTATACGTCGGCAGTAAATTAAGGACCCCTATCCGTAGTAATAGTATCCGGCAGGCCGTAGTGCTTCTATACGTGCTGGATCAACATTCTCGCTGTTTCTTCTGCAGTAGTTCCTTTATCCTTAGCTCGGCAGGGGATAAAATAGCGTTCCTTGCTTAGTCGATCTACTACGTTAAGCGTAGCGTCGTATCTATCTGAATCCGGCAGGCCAGTTACGAAGTCTGATGTAATGTGCTGCTATAGTTTCTTAGGGATCGGAAGTGGCTTTAACAGGCTGGCCGGAAGGCCGTAACGCGGCTTCGCTGCTCGGCACACGTAACAGTTCGTAATAAACCGATGTATCCGCTCGAAGATTCGCGGAAACCAGTAGGTCGTCCTTATTGCTTCTATCGTCTTCTTCGATTCTGCGTAACCAACATCCGTAGAGCTATAGACTAGCTGGATAACCTCTGTAATTAGTTCTTCCGGAACGATTAGTTTCCCTAAGCCGGTTTTGCCGAGCTTCTGCTGCTGATTAAGCAGTTCCACTTTCTCGTGCAGCGTCTCTTCTTTAATCGGCGGCTCTATCGCACAGATCCCTACCTCTTTCAACACCTCGGCGTCTACTATTTGTTCTGTTAGCACTTTCTAAAACATGTTCGTATCTTCTTTCGCGCGGCTGGTCTTTCCTTCTCTTCTCGTCAGCGCATTAGCCTTTCCATTTTAAGCTCCTAGTCGATAGGTAATCTTAAAATCGAATCCGGATAAGTAGGCGGCCTACCGGGCCTAGCGCCGTAATAGCTTCTGCGTCTTTATAAAGTAGGTCAGTAACTGGTAGTCTGTAAGGACCTAGACTGTGCTCCGTCTAGCTATAAGCTCTGGTTTCTACTCCTTAAAAGCCTAAATAATAGCCAGCAGCTCTTTGTTATAAATAGCGTAGTTCCGCTTAGCATTATTTATAGACTTGCTAAAGAAAGCTACCGGATAGAGAGTCTCGTCGTCGTTAGCGTATTAAGAAAGGACCCCTGCTGTTACTGTGTCGGAAGCGTCCGTTTCTACGTAGATCGTCTTTTCCGGTCGGAAGTGCGCCAGTACTGGCGCTAAGGCTACCGCTTCCTTTAGTCAGTTGAAAGCTTCTGTACACTTCTCGTTCTATAGGCCAGCAGCCTCCTTCTTTAACGCCTTATTCAGGGGTCTCGCTATCTTACTGAAGTCCTTGATAAACTGTCGATAGTAGCTGCAGAATCCGAGGAACGCTCTGATTTGCGTAGTGTTTCCGGATGTCGGTTGCTTCTATTCTGCGACAGCGGCCACTTTCGATAGGTCTATCCGAATTCCTTCTCTTCTGACGATAAGGCTAAGGTATTTAACTTCGGTCTAGTAGAACTCGCTCTTCTTCGTGTCCGCGTTTAATCCGACCTCGCAGAGTCTCTTTAACACCCTCTTAATGTAGTCTGTATGTTGCTCTCTCGTTTCCTTAGTGTAGATAAGAATATCGTCTAGGTAGATAGACACAAACGGTTCTAGCATGTCTATAAAGGTGTAGTTTATAAATCGTTGCTACACTGCCGGCGCGTTAGTAAGTCCGAAAGGCATTACTAGCTATTTGAAATTGCCTATGCGTATAGTGAATGTGGTAAGATCTTCGGTTTGTCCTTCTTTGTTTCTTAATTGATAGAAAGCTTAGCGAATATCCAGCTTGCTAAACTACTTAGCCTTCGCCACCCTCTGTATAGTCTCGTCGATTAAAGGCAGCGGATACACGTCTCTCTTGGTGACCTCGTTAAGGCCTCGGTAATCTACATACAGTCGGAGACTACCCCCGGGTTTCCGTACGAAAAGGATCGGCAACGCATATTCTGCTAAGCTTAGCGTAATGAACTTCTTCGCCAAGTTTTCTCTAACAAATACTTCTACCTAGTCCAGCTCCGCTAGCGATAGTCTTCTTAAGGGCTCGGTTCTCAGCAGCTTAGCTCCTTCTTTTAGCCGGATCTTGTTGTTATATTCCGGTCGGTAGAGCGGCAAGAGGTTGGAGTTAGCCTTTAAGAATACGTCAGTGTAACTATAGAGTTCTTTTAGTAACACCTCTAGTAGATCTACTTCTTCTTCCGCTATTATCTTCCGGTAGTCTTTAATATCCTTTATTAAGATAGCATAAATCTCGTTGTCCGACGACCTCGCAAGGGTCGTTAAAGCTTCTGAACTTATTATTCCGATCGTGTCTTAAGGGTCGGACTAATCCTTCGGAGCCACTTCGATGGTCGTAACGTTCGGTTCTACAGCGACCTCGGTAACTGATTTGACGGCGGCGGAGCCGTTGTATAGTGTTCTAAATCCGAGTGTGCCTTCACCTACGTCAATAACTGCTCTCTGGTTCTTTATCTATTTTTGTCCTATAATAATGTTAAACCTTCCGATATCTATAATTCGGAACGTCGCCTCCGTAGTGCGGCTAGCCAGGGTAGTCTTTAATAGCACATAATGCGTAACACTCTCTGTGTCTTGTCCGTTGTACGCCGAAATCCGTGTCGGTAATGCCATCTCTACCGGATAGCTATATCCCTTTATCAGCTTTTGAACTAATCGAAAATGGATCGCTGCTCCGATAAGGGCTCCTATGTCGATAAAAGCTCTTAGCTGAAGTGGTTTGCTCGAGCTATCTAGGGGGTAGACAGTAATTGGAAGGATAATAGCTGTTTCTGTGTTTACCTCTACCGCTGCCGAGAGCGGATCGCTACAGCTGTTAATGCTCTTATCTTTCGGTAACGTAGTTCTTGTTGGTGCCCTGTTGTCTATGCTGGATAGGGGGCCTATCTATCCAGCTGGTCTTTTCCCAGGATTCGCAGTAGCACTCCACCGTCTACGCTGTCGGTGTCGTTCGGAGCCAGCTCGATGGCTTGTATGGTCTTTCTCGGCTGCTGCGGCTGCTTTATAACACGATACTCCTGCTTCTGCTTATCTAATGCTTGGCACCTCGTAGCGATATAGCCAGGCTTTCTATACGTATAACAGGTAGGGACGAACGACGAACGCAGTAACTAATAAGATGGCTGCAGAGGTGCTCTCCGGAAAGGTGCAGGGGGTCGCGTCGCCTGCGTTAACAACGGCTTCTAGTTCGATTCGCGTAATTTCGCGTAAGCGCTTCGATTTCTCGCAGTAACTCTCGCTCGATGCACGAAGCTCTTAAGGTCTTCGTCTTCTACCGACGCTATAGCCGCAGCCAATTCGGGGTTCAGCTTCTGCCTTAATAGGTAGAGCTGCTTATTTCCCGACACTCTGGCCCTAATAGCATATTTTCGGAATAGCCCGTAGAATTCCTTAAACGTCTGTCGGTTCTGGTTGATCTTGTCTAGCTGCTTATAGGCTGTCTTCTTCCGGAAGGGGTCTCCGAAGCGTTGATCCAGCGCTTTAATCGCTTCTTTAGCGGTTACCTCTTCTAGGTCCGCTACTAGCAAAAAAGCTTCGCCTTCTAATCGTAACTCCAGGTAGGCTAATCTATCTCTGGCACTGTTTCCGGCGTAGTCGCAGTCCATCTTGTTCTTTATCTTCTTCTTAAATGCTTCCTAATCCTTAGGATCTCCGCCTCTAAACGCCGGTAGATCCAGTAGTAACGTTATTAGCGTGCTGCCTTAATTGTAGGCCGCCGGCGAGACGGTCTCTACTAGTTCTTCTTAGCGCGGTAGCAGCGACATCGCTGCTTCTATCTCAGCTAACTGAGTCTTTATCGCCTTTAGTTGTGCTAGTCGGTTCGCCGCTTGGTTTTCCAGCACATCTATAATAGTCTCGGCCGATTCCTTCTCGGCTCTTACCGCCTCGATTTCCTCTCTTAACTGTCTCTTTTCTTCTAGGGTTCTGTAAAACAGCTTCTTAATAAGGTCTATGCTGTCGTAGACCTTTCCTACTCCGTTCTCGTTTACGTAATCTTTAAGTTCCTTAAGTATGCAGTTGTAGATTTTCTTATATTCGTTTATTCGTTCCTTAATCTCTGCAGTCTCTTCTGCTGTAAAACCTCTGATAATGAACTTATTATCGATAACACTGGAGCGCCTACTTGCTCTGTTAGTCTTTTCTCTTCTGCTTCTGCTTCGGCCTGTAACGCCGCTCTCTACTGTTAAGAAGCTCTCTATAGCTATCTTACAGTACTGTTGTTTGGTTTTGTTTGTGTGTTGCGCGTGCGTTATTTGGGTGTCCGGATAGTTTAACAGTCCCTTTCGCGCAGCGCGGTAGTGGTGTAGTAAGTAAGTTCGAGATATAATAATCCAGGCACGCAGATAAGATTCAATACGGCCTTTTTAATAACTATATCTCGAACTGAGGAGGGAAAGGAATCTATGTAGTGGTAGGCGAGAGCTTTAGGGGTAGTGTGCCAAGGCCCGGCTCGGTCCGGAAGGGCCGAGCCGAAATTCCGAGGGTCTACCCTATTGCTTAGTCCCACCCCTTTCTACTGCCGCAACAAGTACCTAGTTAAGTAGAGAGGATAGGCAGAGCCTACGTAGGAACTGTACGAGGCCCTACAGGACACAACTGCGCTAGACAGGTAGGAGGAGAACCACGTTCCTGCCCGGTCTTAATAACACTGCGCTATATAGCGAGAAGGGGGCCCGATCTATCCTAGATACAGGGCAGCCGCTAGCAACTTAGGTCGCCGAAGGATCGAGAACTAAGACGTAGGACACTACAGGATCCCACCGACACTACACTATACGACACTGTACAGAAGAAGGGCAGGAGGGAAAGGATAGCTAGGAAACAGGTAGGAAGGAAAGTAGAAGTAGGAGGGGATAAGAGCAGAACTGTCCGAAAATTTCTTATACGACCTAGGGGGGGGGGGGGGGGGAGGGGGGGGGGGGGTTTGGCTTACTAGCTACTACCCTGTAGGACCAGAGTGGCCGACTCCCTATCTGAAATCTTAATTACCTCCTGCCCAGCAGGACCCCTACCTAGGCTAGCCCTAGGGAGTAGAGGCACCCCCCTACCCCTACGTACCTTCTCTAGACAGCAGTAGAGGCAGTAGAGGGAGCTATCCTTCCACTTGTACGAGGCGTATACCCTAGCCTAGAAGCTAGGGAGGCGGTATAGGCTAAGTAAGCCTTAGGGGGAGTTAGGGCAGAGGGCGTAGAGCTGGCCCTAAGTGGCAATAAGGATAGCATCAACGTACGACGCGCAGGCTGTAGCGACCTGCTAAGGTATAACCTAGGCGGGGTTACACTAGAAGGCGTAGAAGGGTAGCTTAGCCGCGTCCTGCTGCTCGTTAGTGTAGCATCTAGGACGTTAGCCTATACTATACAGAAGACGGGGACCTGTACGTACTAGAAGCGAAGCTGCTAGTCGAACTAGGCATTATACTACTAGAGGTAAAAATAGGCAGGGACACTAGCCGGACGGGCAGAAGAAGAGCTAGGGACTACAAGAGAAGAGCTGGAAACTATAAGAGAACTACGGCGGGAACGGCTAGACGGGGTGCGTAGCATAACGGTAGTAGCTAGTAGTAGTAACTAGTAGTAGTAGTAGCTAGGTAGACGGTAGACAGTAGACGGTAGACGGTAGTAGAGAGTAGACGCTATAGAAGGGGGGTAGCAGGCGGGGAATAGAAGAGAAAGAGGGAAGGGAAAGAGAAGGGGAAGGCTTAATATTTAGGGAGTAGCTGCCTGCTATAGGAGGCAATAGCAATAAGGCAGCTGCTACAACTATGTAAAAAGGGAGCAAGGAGGCAACTACGACCTAGTAGGCGACAAGCAACGGCTATATAGACGACTGGACAGAGATAGGAAATCGCGACCTGCTAAAGGAACACTAGGAGCCAAGGGTGTTCGACACGCCGCTGTACGAAAGAGGGACTACGAGAAGGGAGGGGGGTATTGTTAGGGGGCGCCGCCCACCCTAGGTCCTGGACCCAAGCCAGCCGTCGCCCTAAGGACTGCGACTTAGCAGCGCCAGCACGTCCCTACCCTCTGTACGGAATCACTAACACGACCCTACCCCTATACAGAGGGAGAATCCTATAGCCCTATACAGAGGGGAATTGCCGCTCCTCTAAACGGAGGGAAAACTCTGTACTACTGTACAGAGCGAGAACTCCTAATCCTCTGTACGGAGTGTAAACCTTGCACCCCTATACAGAGGGAAATTGCTAGCTTAGCTTCGTAGGTACAAATTGTACAGCAGCAGACGACGAAGGAACTGCCTATTAGTTCCTTTATATAGATACCTAACCTTAAGTTTCTGAACTAAGATTCTTAAGCCCTTATAGAATCCAAGTGTGCCTTTACCTACGTTAATAACGGCTTTCTAGTTCTTTATCTATTTCTGTCCTATAATAATGTCAAACCTTCCGATATCTATAATTCGGAACGTCGCTTCTGTAGTGCGACCAGCCAGGGTAGTCCTTAGCAGCACGTTATGCGTAACACTCGCTGTGTCTTGTCTGTTGTACGCCGAAATTCGCGTCGGCGATGCTAATTCTACTAGGTAACTATATCTGTTTATTAGCTTCTGAACTAGTCGATAGTAGATCGCTGCTCCGATAAGAGCTCCTGTGTCGATAAAAGCTCTTAATTGGAGTGGTCGATGCGAGCCTTCGAGGGAGTAGACTGTAATCGGAAGAATAATAGCAGTCTCCGCGTTCACTTCTACCGCCGCTAAGAGCGGATCGCTATAGCTGTTAATACTTCCTTCTTCCGGCGACGTAGTTCTTGTTAGTGCCCTATTGTCTATACTGGATAGGGGGCTTATCCGTCTAGCTAGTCTTTTCCTAAGATCCTTAGTAGCACTCTACTATCTATACTGTCGGTGTCGTTCGGAACCGGCTTAATAGCTTAGATAGCCTTTCTTGGCGGCTGCGGCTTTGCGACACGATATTCCTGCTTCTGTTAATCCGTCGCTTGGCATCTCGTAGCGATGTGGCTAGGTTTTCCGTACGCGTAGCAGGTAGGGACGAACGATGAACGCGGCGAATAAGATGGCTGCTTGTGGGCTCTTCGAAAAGGTGTAGGGGGTCGTGTTGTTGGCGCAGTCGACGGTTTCTAGTTCGATTCGCGCGATTTCGCGTAGGCGCTTAGGTTTCTAGCGGTAACTCTCGCTCGGTGCACGAAGCTCTCGAGGTCTTCGTCTTCTACTAAAGCTATAGCTACGGCCAGCTTAGGGTTCAGCTTCTGCCTTAGTAAGTGTAGCTGCTTATCTTCTGACACTTTAGCTCTAATAGCATATTTTCGGAACAGTCTATAGGATTCCTTAAACGTTAGCCGGTTCTGATTGATCTTGTCCAGCTATTCTCGGGCTGTCTTCTTTTAGAAGGGGTCTTCGAAGCGTTAATTTAGCGCTTTAATCGCCCCTTTAGCGGTTACCTCTTCTAGGTCCGCTACTAACGAAAAAGCTTTACCTTCTAACTGCGATTCTAGGTAGGCCAATCTATCTCCTGCACTGCTTCCGGCGTAATCGCAGTCTATCTTATTCTTTATTTTCTTCTTAAACACTTCCTAATCTTTAGTGTCTCTGCCCCTAAACGCCGGTAGGTCAGGTAGTAACGTTATCGAGGTACCGCCTTGACTGTAGGTCGCTAGTAAGGCGGTCTCTGCTTGTTCTTCTCGATGTAGTAGCGGCGACGACCTCGCTGCTTCCGTCTTAGCTAACTGAGCCTTTATCGCCTTTAGTTGTGCTAGTCGATTCGCCGCTTGGTTTTCTAGCACGTTATTAATAGTTTCTGCCGACTCCTTCTCAGCTATTACCGCTTCCATTTTATCTCTTAGTCGCCTGTTCTCTTCTATGTTCCTATAAAACTTCTTTTCGACGAAGGTAATAATGTCGAACACCTTCTTAGCTCTATCTTCTGCTAGATACTCTTCTATTTTATCCGGCGTACGTGCGTACAGTTCGGCATAGCCCTCTATGCCGTTCTTCGCTTTATCTATCTCTTCTTCTGTAAGGCCCTTAGTAGCTATCCTATCGTCGAGGATGCTAGTACGCCTATCCCTTAGTCTGTTAGTCTTTCTCTTTCCGCTGCGGCCTGTAACGCTGCCCTCTACTGTTAAGAAGCTCTCTATAGCTGTCTTACAGTGCAAGTGTTTGGTTTGGTATGTTGTGCGCATGCGTTATTTGGGTGGCCGGATGGTTTAACAGGCCCTTTCGCGCAGCGCGGAGTTAGTGTAGTAAGTGAGTTCGAGAGATAATAATCTAGGCACGCAGATATAATTTAATACAGCCTTTTCAATAACTATCTCTCGAACTGAAGAAGGAAAGGAATCTATGCAGCGGTGGGTAAGGGCTTTAGGGGTAGTGTGCCAAGGCCCGGCTCGGTCCAGAAGGGCCGAGCCGAAATTCCAAGGGTCTACCCTATTGCTTAGTCCCGGCCTTTCTGCTGCTGCAACACTGTTCGTAGAAGTAAGCTAAGTCAAAGTGTAGCAATAGTTTCGGCAATGTTCTAAGTTTATATCAAGACTTCCTGTATCCTAGTTAATCTGCAGGTTGTAGAGCTTTAGCTAAGGCAATCCTAGAATCATTTTCTAAATAGGCAGAGGTGTAACAAAGCAAGAGAGGTGTTCCTTATAGTTGTTCCTAAGTTGAAGTTTAATATAGGCAATCTAAGTTATACCTCCTACAGAGGCCTCGCTACTGTTAAACATCTTTAAGGGTCTGGGGTATTTCAAGTTCTAAGTAGGGATTCTTAAGGAGTTAGCAAGTCGAGGGTTAATAAAACTCTTGCTAGTTGCGCTGTAGTCGATTATCGTAAGTACTAGGTGTATAGAATTCTTCTTAGTATAGATATTTGCTGTAACTACAAAGGCAGGACAAGTTAACTCGTCCTCTGCCTTAGTACAGAATTGCACTGCAGAAGAAGAGATTTCACGATGTCGATCTAAATGCTTGCCTGTTAGGCGTCTTGTTAACAGGCCTAAGCGTTTCCCTAGTCTTTGCTGTTGTCCTTTAGTACAGGGGCGGCTGCAGAGAATCCGAGAGGGGTGCCTGCCTTAGTGCAGCGGTTAGCTAGAGTTGGGCAGTTAATAGCAATGTAGTTTAGCTTACTACAGTATATGCAGAGGCGTTAGTTGCGGCGACGCTGCTTTTCCTCTTGCGTAAGTCGACCGTCTTAAAGCTTAGCTAAACTAAGGTCTATAGGTTCCCCGACAACAGGAAGAAGTCGTAGGGCAGCAGGAGGATTAGGTTGGTTCTAGGTAAAGGTTAGAAGAGTCGAAACAGGACGCGGGTTCGGACAGTTGTTAATCGGGTTGCTGCATACCTTAATAATGTTTAAGAACATGTTTCGGCAGCTATCGAGGCGTTAATAGAGGGTAACAAGTTCGTAGAATAACAAAGATTTATGCTCTTAATCCTCCAGTTTTATAAGAAGTTCTGTACTTAGGCCAGTAACTAAGGCCAATTTTTAGGCTTCTGTGTTATACTCGCAGTATCCTTTTTCGCGTAAGAATTGTGTATAGTAGTTGGAGAACGACTTTTTAGTTTGCTTAAGGGTTCGGATTAACTGTTAAGCTGTAGACTTGCAGTATAGGTTTCCAAAAGCCGAGTCGAGAGCGGTTAGCAAGGTAGTTACGTCTAGACAAGTAACTTATAGTGTCTTTAGGTCAAACTAGTAGAAGACGTGCTGTAGTGCTTTGCTAGCAAGGAGAGAGAACGTATACCAGACCTTCTGTTGTTCGTTTAGGAAGTGGTCTACGTTAGCTAAGAGTTTAATTAACAATTGTAGTCGGAATTTATCAAACTTGTCCTTGTCTCTATAGAATAGTTCTAGGTTAGCTACTCTCTTGCTAGTAGGTTCTCTAGTTGTGTTTTGTATCCTTAGGTTTAGAGCTTCCTGCAATTGTCCTTATGTCTAGGCTTTCTTAATTGTAAGATTGGCAATCTTTCGTTCTATCTCTTATAACTGGTCCTTGCTATCTAATAGCATTGCTTCTAAACTATTAATGTGTTAGTTAAGGTCTTTCACTTGTGCAACGCCTGTATAGACAATGTTCGTTGCCGTAAAGAAGACTCCGAGGGCAAGGTTGGGATTGTTGTTTATTAGGTTGATAATGCCTTCTGCTAATAGGTCTAGTTATAAGTACTCCTTAAAGGGGATCTCTTCTCGTAGGGTGTAGAAGACTATATTGATAGTCTTCTTGTTTAGTTAATAGCTCGTAATGTTAAGGGTAGAGCTAAGTAGTTAGAAAGGGTCGATATAAAAGTCGAAGTAAGTAGGAGGGGCTGGAAGAAACAAAGTCTAAAAGAGGGGATGTAAAAGTGAATGTTAGAAAGTGAAGCTAAAGTCTAAAGTAAGGAGTGTAAAAGCTAAATTGGATGCACAAGACGAGCTATAAACAAGAAGAAGAGAAAGATTAGGGAGGCGGCAGCAGGTTCTTATATCCCCCTGCCTTAGCTGGTTGTTTGCGTGTTTGCTAGTAACTTTCTTACTAAACTTTGTTTCATTGTTCTACAAACAAATTTATTTCCTAGACCCTGTTTTTCCAAAGGTCCTAGAACTGAGCCAGGAGTGTTTGCAGTGCGGGTTAAGTCGCCTTTTACTCTCTTAGGGCCTTCTTGCTCTATCTAGCAATTGTTAGCCTATAGTCTGTAAATCTTAATAGTTCTAGTTAGGCCCTAGATACTGTTGTTTTCTCTTTTATATCTGTTGACCGTAACAGTATGCCACCCCTAAAGCCCTTACCCACCGCTATATGGATTCCTTTCCCTCCTTAGTTCGAGATATAGTTATTAAAACAGCTGTATTAAAATATATCTGTGCGCTCGGATTACCTAGCTGCCTACTAAGAGTCACTCTTCCTTTGACTTATCCTATATACATTGTAGCACTATAGGCAGTAAATAGCTATTAGGCTGTATAAGTCTGTATAACTAGTCTCGTATTAGTATAGGCCTGCGTCCTATATATAGGCAGCGTAGTAGGGCCCCTAATAGCCTCTCTCTGTCCCTAGTCTGTCGTTCTTAGTCTGTATTAGGTATTAGACCTTTGGCGTATATCCGCGGGCGGGTCTGCGTTTGTGAGTACGTGCTATTCTACGCACTGTGTATTGCGGTAGTGGAAAGGGGTGGGATACACTAATAGGGTAGACCCTGGAATTTTGGCTCGGCCCTTCTAGACTAAGCCAGGTCTTGGCAAACTACTCCTACGAGAGCCTATACCTACTACTATATAGATTCTTTCCTTTCCTTACTTTATAATATAGTTATTAAACGACTATATCAAATTATATCTACGCGTCCAGATTATTATATTGCAAAGTTACTCTTAACAACACTACGCTGCGCAAAAGGGCCTGTTAAATTACATCTGGCTACCTAAGTAACGTACGCGCACCTAACTAATCTATACCTAGGCATACAAAAGGACCCGTCGAATCGAATCCGGTTATCTAGGTAGCGTACGCACCCTTACCTACTAATTACGCACTGCGAGAGAGAGAGAGGATAGAGGCTTCCTTAGCAGTAGATAGCACTAGCAGCGTTACAGGCTGCAGTAGCAGAAGAAAGATAAGCCGAACGAAGGATCGGCGCACTAGCATCCTTACTACTAAGACTATTAAGGACCTTGTTAAGGGGAACCCAGAAGAAGCAAAGGCTTATATAACTGAGTACTTAAAGCTCTACAGATCTACCCCTAACGAACTCGAAGAATACGTAACTAAACATAGTATTAAAAAGATCTACGAAGCTATAAACTTTATCGAAGGACTTTACAACAAGAGACTAGTAAAGCAGAAGCTTATAGAGTCAGCAATAGATAAACTAACTTAACAGCATAATAAGATAACGTTACAATATAGGCAGGCACTCTATAATAGGGCTGCAGCCAAAGCGAGAATCAACGCTTTTAAAGAACAAGCGACTATAAGACTTAATTAAGTAAGAGATCTGCAGATATAGTTAGCAAAGGCCGCTACAACCTTGCTGCTGCGAAATCAACCGCCGCTGTACTACCAATCTACACTGACGCTAATAGCGTTATTGCTAGCCTGTAGAGGCAGCTACAGCAGACGAACGAACCCCCTTCCAGACCTGGAAATCTTTTTAGGAGGCTCTGTTAAGGAGTAGCAGACGTTTCAATTAAAGATTAAGAGTAAGATAATGCGAAACGCGGACTACTACGACTACGAGGATAATAGGATAGCCTAGCTCGAAACCTGCCTATAGGGTAAAGTACTTATATTAATATCTAGTCTATAAAGTCGGTACTAAGAACCTACCGTCCACTAGGCTATTAAGGCATTAGACTAGCGCTATACTAACTACTTTAAAGTAAGCAATGCTCGTACGGCCCTACGTAATCCGAGTACGCAGATACAATTTAATACAGCTGTTTAATAACTATATCTCGAACTAAGAAGGGAAAGGAATCTATGTAGCGCGAATGTAAGCCCTCGTAGGGCTGGTGTGCCAAGGCCCGGCTCGGTCCCTCCGGACCGAGCCCAAATTCCAAGGGTCCACTATATTACTTAGTCCTACCACTTTCCGTCGCTATAACACTATCCCCCTCCCTTATTAGCGGTTACCCTTAACTGCTTACTTCTCTCTTCTGTCTATTCTATCTTATTCTAGCCAATTAGGCCTTCTTATTCTTCTATCTATTCTTCTTCTATCTCTATCTCTTTTTCCTCTTCTTTCTCTTCTTTTTTTTTTGTCGTCTTTTTCCGTCCGGCTTGCGGCCCTTTCCGCAAAAATTCTTCTTAAAATTGACGTTACTTCTTCTTTTCCTCTATCTTAAAAACATTGTCCTTTTCTCGTCTGCTTCTTTCTTATATCGATGTCGTTTTTTCTGCTAACGTCGTCGTCTAAAGTGCTTTACTTGGCGTCTATCTAATTCGCGCTATGTAACCCTTGCTATGTAATCTAAGCTATCTAATCGGAGCTATCTGATCTGAGCTATCTAATCAGCGCTATAGCTCTATATAAGTGCGGACGTACCCTTCTAATTTCTTCTTACTATAACCCTAAGTAACACTAGGGAAGGGGGGGCTGTCGTCGACTTTGTCTATAAAATCGATCGGCCGAGCCCTTCGCTTTTCTAGATGTCGTCGAAGACAGTTACGAAGCGTGCAGCCGCAATCGTTTCTTCAGTTCTCGTACTAATAGAGGGGACGCAGCTTTTCTTCTTTTCTATCGCTTCTAGAGCTATTATTTCCAGAGCTATCTAGGTCTCGGTTTTCTTGGATTCCGGATATAGAATTCTTCTAGCAGCTCTGCCAAATTCTGGAGATTCTCGATCGGATACTATTTATAGTCTTCTAGCTACCCCTTCTATAAGATCTTCGCTTTAATAGACGCCCTTATCTTCTTTACGTCTATTATATCTTCTACCTCCTACTCTTCTTCTTTACCGTCTATCTCGATTAGTAGGAGTTCGAAGAACCCCTGTCCTAGAAGGCTATCTTTAGGGTCTAGGCTTAGCAGATCTAAATAAAAGACATCGTAGATCCGGAACGATCTTAGCAGCTAGAGCCGATAGATTACCGGTAACCTCTTTTCCGCTATCGTAAACGGACCTACGTAACGGGGGTTAAGCTTGGCGTTACTTTTTAGCCTAAGGTTCCGTATGTTAAGCTATACCTTTTAGCCTTCCTCGAATTCTAAAGGTAACCGCTTTCTATTAGCTCGAGTCACTATCTTCGTCTAAGCTGATTTTATCGCTTCTTTTGCTATTTAGACCGCTTCTTCTATCTAAGCCTTAAGCGCTTCCGCTGTAGCAGCGGCGACTCTCTTTGACGAGGTAGTAGTAGAAGGTTCTAAAGGGTCTATTCTATTCGGTAGTTGGAAGCTTATCCTTGGAAGATAGCTGTGCGTTATCTTAAATAGCGCTAGCGAGGTAGCTTCGGATAGAGCCGCGTTAGCGCAGAATTCGGCTATCGGTAATACCTGAGTCCAGTCTTCTTAATAATAGCTATAGAAGATTCGTAGATATTTTTCTATCTTACGGTTAGCTAGTTCTGATTAACCGTCCGTCTAAGGGTAAGCAGCTGTGCTAAGCTTTCTACAAATTCTAAGAACTTGGTTTATAGCCTTCTATATATCGGCAGTGAATTGAGGACCCCTATCTATAGTAATAGTGTCCGGCAGGCTAAAATGCTTCTATACGTACTGAATTAGCATCCTCGCAGTCTCTTCCGTAGTAGTGCCCTTATGCTTTGCTTAACAGGGGATAAAGTAACGTTCTTTGCTTAACCGGTCCACTACGTTAAGTGTAGCATTGCATCTATCGAAATCCGATAGGCCGGTTACGAAATCTATCGTAATGTACTGCTACAGTTTCTTAGGGATCGGTAGCGGCTTTAGTAGATCGGCCGGAAGGCCGTAGCGTAGCTTCGCAGCTCGGCACGCGTAGCAGTTAGCAATAAATCGGTAGATTCGCTCGTAAATTCGCGGAAACTAGTAGAAGGTTCTTATAGCGTCTATTGTCCTCTTCGTGCTAGCGTAGCCGACATCCTTGGAACTATAGACTAGCTAAATAACCTCTGTAACTAGCTCTTCCGGAACTATTATCTTCCCCGAATTGGTTTTGCCGAGTTTCTGTTAATAGTTAACTCGCTCTACCTCTTCGTAAAGCGTCTCTTCTTCTAACGTTAGGGTTGGTTCTACAGTATAGATTCCTACTTCTTTTAGCACTTCGGCGTCTACTATCCGTTCAGTTAGCACTGTCTGGAACATATTCTAATCTTCCTTCGTACAGCTTGTCTTCCCTTCTCTTCTTATTAGTGCGTCGGCTTTACTGTTTTAAGCTCCTAGTTAATACGTAATCTTAAAATCAAATCTGGATAAGTAGGCGGTCTATCGGGCTTGGCGGCGTAAGAGCTTCTGCGTCTTTATAAAATAGGTCAGTAACTAATAGTCGGTAAGGACCTAGACCGTGCTCTTTCTAGCTATAAGCTCTAGTTTCTATTCCTCGAAAGCTTGGATAATAGCTAACAGTTCCTTGTCGTAGATAGCGTAGTTCTGCTTAGCCTTTTTTATAGATTTGCTAAATAAAGCTACTGGATAGAGGGCCTCGTCGTTGTCGTTATACTAAGAAAGGACTCCTGCTGTAACTGTATCGGAAGCGTCTGTTTCTAGATAGATTGTCTTTTCTAGTTAGAAGTGCGCTAGCACCGGTGCTGTAGCTATAGCGGCCTTTAATTAGTAGAAGGCTTCTGTACACTTCTTATTCTAAAGGCCGTCTACCTCCTTCTTTAATACTATATTTAAGGGTCTTGCTATCTTGCTAGAGTCCTTAATAAAGCAGCGATAGTAGCTGTAGAATCCGAGAAAAGCTCTGATCTAGGTAGTGTTTCCAGACTTTGGCTGCTTCTATTCTGCTATAGCGGGGTTCGGTTCTCGGCAACGCGGCTCCTTCTTTTAACCAGATCTTGTTGTTATATTCCGGTTAGTAGAGCGGTAACAGGTTGGAGTCAGCCTTCGAAAACACGTTAGCGTAGCTGTAGAGTTCTTTTAGTAACACTTCTAACAGGTCTACTTCTTCTTCTACTATTATCTCTCGGTAGTCTTCGATGTCCTTTATCGAGATAGCGTAGATCTTATTTTCTAGTAACTTCGCAGGGGTAGTTAGGGCTTCTAAGCTTATTATTCCTATAGTTGCTAGAGGTGCAGTATAGTTAGCCGGATATCTAATAGCAGCCGTAACTTTTGGCTTGGCAGTAACGACGGTAACCGAGTTGACGGCAGTAGTGCCCTTCTGCTAGGTTTTGAATTTAATCGTGCCTTTGTCTACGTTAATAACGGCCTTCTAGTTCTTTATCTATTTCTGTCCTATAATAATGTCAAACCGCCCAGTATCTATAACTCGAAACGTCGCTTCCGTAGTGCGGCCAGCTAGGGTAGTCTTTAATAGCACATAATGCGTAACGCTCTTAGTGTCTTGTCCGTTGTATGCCGAAATCCGTGTCGGCGAGGCTAACTCTACTAGGTAACTGGACACTTTTGTCAGTTTCCGAACTAGTCGATAATAAATCCTTGTGCTAATAAGAGCTCCAGTGTCGATGAAAGCTTTTACTCAAAGAGGCTAGCATTAATCTGGGCACGCAGATATAATTCAATACGGCCTTTTTGATAACTATATCTCGAACTGAAGAAGGAAAGGAATCTATGCGGCGGTAGGTAAGGGCTTTAGGGGTGGTGTGTGCCAAGGCCCGGCTCGGTCCGGAAGGGCCGAGCCGAAATTCTAAGGGTCCACCCTATCACTTAGTCCCACCCCTTTCTGCCGCTGCAACACCACCCCCCTCCCTTAGCAGCGGTCGACCTCCACTGCTTACTTATCCCTGTCTCTTTTTTTCAACTTAGAAACGCCGTTCTTTCGTCGTCTTCTTCTTTTCTTACATCGTCGCTATCTAAAGTCCTTTACTTGGCGTCTATCTAATCCGTGCTATCTAATCGGAACTAGCGGTTACCTAAGCTGCAGCGTGACCGGTCTGTGCGCCGCTGCAGAGGTCTATATAGATCCGTCCGCAGCTCGCTATCTCTTCTTCTCTTTCTTCTCTGTTATAGTCTTAAGCGTTACTGCAAAGCCGGCAGCGCCGACGCCGCTTTATAAAATCAACTAGCAACGGGTCTTTCTTGTTTAGGGCGGCGTCGGCGACTGTCGCGTCGAAGCGGTGGTGGTCTTCGGCCTTATAGCTATTATCCGACCGGTTTCGCCGGTCGGCAGTAGTGGTAGAGCCGAAGGCTCTAAGCAAACGCATCGTCGCGATCGATTCTATTGGCTTCTGCACCGATAGAGCGGACGCGACTTTTCTTCTTCTTCTGGAACTATCAACTTCAGAGCTACTTAGGCTTCGGCTTCCTCGGGTTCTATGTATAGATCTCCTTTAGCAGCTCTACCGAATTCCGGAGATTCTCGATTGGATACTATTTATAGTCTTCTAGCTATCCCTTCTACGAGATCCTTGCTTCGACGGACCCTCTTATCTTTCTTATATCTACTATATCTTCTACCTCCTATTCTTCTTCTTTACTATCTATCTCGACCGGCGGGGGTTCGGCGAACCCCTAATCCGGAAAACTGTCTTTAGGGTCCAAGTTTAGCAGATCCGAATAAAAGACGTCGTAGATCCGGAACAATTTTGGTAGCTAGAGCCGATAAGTTACCGGCGACCTCTTTTCTACTATCTTGAACGGACCTACGTAGCGGGGGTTAAGCTTAGCGTTGCCTTTTAGCCTTAGGTTCCGCGTATTAAGCTATACCTTTTGGCCTTCTTCGAATCCTATTAGTAACCGCTTTCTATTAGCTCGAGTTACTATCTTTTTCTAAGCCGATTCTATCGCCTCCTTCGCTACCTTGATTGCTTCTTCTATCTGAGCCTTAAGTGCTTTGGCCGCGGCAGCGGCGACTCTCTTTAACGAAGTGGCGGTAGAAGATTCCGAAGAGCTAGGTTCGTTCGGAGGTTGAAAGCTTATCCTCGGAAGATAACTATAAGTTATCCCGAACGGCGCCAGCGAGTTGGCCTTAGACAGTGCCGAGTTGGCGCAGAATTCGGCCATCGGCAACACCTTAACCTATTCTTCTTAATAATAGCTGCAGAAGGTTCGTAGATATCGCTCTATCTCGCGGTTAGCTACTTTAGACTGGCCGTCGGTCTAAGGGTAAGCGGCGGTGCTAAGCTTTCCTCGAATTCCGAGAGCTTGGTTAATGACTTTCTATACATCGGCAGTAAATTAAGGGCTCCTATCCGTAGTAGTAGTGTCCGGCAGGCTATAGTGCTTCTATACGTGTTGAATCAACATCCGCGCAGTCTCTTCCGCAGTAGTGCCTTCGTCTTTTGCTCGGCAGGGGATAAAGTAGCACTCTTTGCTTAGCCTATCTACTACGTTAAGGGTGGCATTGTGTCTATCGGAATCTGGCAGGCCAGTTACAAAGTCTATCGTAATGTGCTGCTACGGTTTCTTAGGGATTGGCAGTAGCTTTAGTAAACCGGCCGGAAGGCCGTAACGCGGCTTCGCCGTTCGGCATACGTAACAATTGGCGATAAACCGGTGGATCCGCTCGAATATCTGTAGAAACCAGTAGATCGTTCTTATAGCCTGCATTGTCTTCTTTGCGCTAGCGTAGCCAACATCCTTAGAACTATAGACCAACTAGATAATCTCTGTAATTAGTTCTTCCAGAACTATTAGCTTCCCTAAACCGGTTTTGCCGAGCTTCTGTTGCTAGTTAAGCCGCTCCACTTTTTCGTAGAGAGTCTTTTCCTCGGTCGCCGGCTCTACTGCGCAGACCCCTACCTCTTTTAACACCTCGGCGTCTACTATCCGCTTAGTTAGCACCTTCTAGAACATGTTCGGATCTTCCTTCGCGCAGCTAGTCTTCCCTTCTCTCCTCGTTAGTGCGTTAGCCTTTCCGATTTGAGCTCCTAGTCGATAGGTAATCTTAAAGTCGAGCCCGGATAAGTAGGCAGCCTACTGAGCTTGGCGGCGTAAGAGCTTCTACGTCTTTATAAAGTAGGTCAGTAACTGGTAGTCTGTAAGGACCTGGACCGTGCTCTTTCTAGCTATAAGCTCTGGCTTCCACTCCTCGAACGCCTGTATAATAGCTAACAGTTCTTTATTATAGATAGCGTAGTTCCGTTCGGCCTTAGTTATAGAATTGCTAAAGAAGGCCACAGGATGGAGGGTCTCGCCGTCGTCAGCGTATTAAGAAAGGACCCCTGCTGTTACTGTGTCGGAAGCGTCCGTTTCTACGTAGATCGTCTTTTCCAGTCGGAAGTGTTGCAGCGGCAGAAAGGGGTGGGACTAAGTAATGGGGTAGACCCTCGGAATTTTGGCTCGGCCCTTTCGGACCGAGCCGGGCCTTGGCACACCACCCCTAAAGCTCTTACCTACCACTATATAGATTCCTTTCCCTCCTTAGTTTAAGATATAGTTATTAAAAAGGCCGTATTGAATTATATCTGCGTGCCCGGATTATTATATCTCGAACTCACTTACTACACTAACTCCGCGCTGCGCGAAAGGGACCGTTAAACTATCCGGACACCCGAATAACGCACGCGCACTACACATACCAAACCAACAACCCCCTAGCACTGTAAGACAGCTATAGAGAGCTTCTTAACAGTAAAAGGCGGCGTTACAGGCCGTAGCAGAAAGAGAAAGACTGACAGACCGAGGGATAGGCGTACCAGCATCCTCGATAATAGAATAGCTATAGAGGGCCTTACAGAAGAAGAGATAGATAAAGCAAGAAAGGGTATAGAGAGCTATGCCGAACTGTACGCATGCACGCCGGATGAGATAGGAGAATATCTTACAGAACATAGAGCTAAGAAGGTGTTCGACATTATTACCTTCGTTAAAAAGAAGTTTTACAGGAACATGGAAGAGAACAGGCGACTAAGAGACGAAATAGAAGCGGTAATAGCTAAGAAGGATTCGGCAGAAACTATTATCGACGTGCTAGAAAACCAAGCGGCGAATTGACTAGCACAACTAAAGGCGATAAAGACTTAGTTAGCTAAGATGGAAGCAATAATGTCGTCGGCGCTGCCACTACATCGAGAAGAACAAGCAGAGACCGCCTTACTATCGGCCTATAGTCAAGGTAGCACCCCGGTAACGTTACTACCCAATCTACTAGCGTTTAGGGGCGGAGACCCTAAAGATTAGGAAGCATTTAAGAAGAAAATAAAGAATAAGATAGACTGCGATTACGCCGGAAGCAGTGTAGGAGACAGATTAGCATACCTGGAATCGCGATTAGAAGGTAAAGCTTTTTCGTTAGTAGCGGACCTAGAAGAGGTAACTGCTAAAGAAGCGATTAAAGCGCTGGACCAGCGCTTCGGAGACCCCTTCCGAAAGAAGACGGCCTGTAAACAGCTGGATAAGGTTAACCAGAACCGGCAGACGTTCGAGGAATTCTACGGACTATTCCGGAAATATGCTATTAGAGCCAGAGTATTAGAAGATAAACAGCTCTACCTACTAAGGCAGAAGCTAAACCCTAAACTAGCCGCAGCTATAGCATCAGTAGAAGACGAAGACCTCGAAAGCTTTATGCACAGAGCGAGAAATACTGCTAGAAACCTAAGCGCTTACGCAAAATCGCGCGAATCGAACTAGAAGCCGTCGAAGACGCCGACAACACGACCCCCTGCACCTTTCCGGAGAGCACTGCAGCAGCTATCTTATTTGCCGCGCTCATCGTTCGTCCCTACCTGCTACGCGTGTAGGAAGCCTAGCTATATCGCTACGAGATGCCAAGCTACGGATAAGCAGAAGCAGGAGTATCAGGCTATAAAGCAGCAGCCGCTAAGAAAGACTATACAAGCTATCGAGCCGGCTCCGAACGACGCAGACAGTGTAGATAGTAGAGTGCTACTGCGAATCCTGGGAAAAGACTAGCTAGAAGGATAGGCCCCCTATCTAGCAGGGACAATAGGGCACCGATACGAACTACGCTGCCGGAAGAAGGAAGTATTAACAGCTGCAGTAATCTGCTCTTAGCAGCAGTAGAAGTAAACACGGAAACAGCTATTATCCTTCTAATTACTGTCTACCCCCTCGATAGCTTAAGCAGACCACTTTAGCTAAGAGCTTTTATCAACACAGGAGCCCTTATCGGAGCCGCGATCCACTATCGACTAGTTTAGAAACTAATAAAAGGATACAGTTATCCAGTGGGGCTAGCGTCGCCGACGCGAATTTCGGCATACAATGGACAAGACACAGAGAGTGTTACGCATTATGTGCTATTGAAGACTACCCTAGCTGGTCGCACTACGGAAGCGACGTTCCGAATTATAGATATTAGAAGGTCTGACATTATTATAGGACAGAAATAGATAAAGAACCAGAAAGCCGTTATCGACGTAGGTAAAGGCACGCTAGGGTTCAAAAACCAGCAAAGCGGAGTCGCTGCCGGATCGGTTACCGTTGTCGCTGCGAAATCGAACGCTACGACTATCGAAGCGGTTCCGATAGATCGGCCCGACCCTCCAGACACGATCGGAATAATAAGCTCGGAAGCTTTAACAACCCTTGCGAGGTCGCCGGAAAATAAGATTTACGCTATCTTAATAAAGGACATCGAAGACTACCGGAAGATAATAGCGGAAGAAGAAGTAGATCCGCTAGAGGTGTTACTAAAAGAACTCTACAGCTACGCTAACGTGTTCTCGAAGGCTGACTCCAACCTCTTGCAGCTCCACCGACCGGAATACGACAACAAGATTCGACTAAAAGAGGGAGCTACGCTGCTAAGAACCGAGCCCCTAAGACGATTGTCGCCGGCCGAGCTGGACTAGATAGAAGTGTTTGTTCGAGAAAATCTAGCAAAGAAGTTTATTACGCCGAGCTTAGCTAAGTATACGTCGCCGATTCTTTTCGTACGAAAGCCTAGAGGCGGCCTCCGACTGTGCGTAGATTACAGAGGCCTTAATAAGGTTACTAAGAGAGATGTGTATCCGCTGCTGCTAATAGACGAGACTATATAACGAGTAGCTAAGGCTAAATAGTTCAGGAAGCTGGATATTCGTTAAGCACTCTACCGACTAAGGAACGAGGAAGGACAAACCAAAGATCTTACGACATTCGCTACGCGCATAGGCAATTTTAAGTAGTTGGTAATGCCTTTCGGACTTACTAACGCGCCGGCAGTGTAGCAACGCTTTATAAACTACACCTTTCTAGACATGCTAGAACGGTTCGTATCTATCTACTTGGACGACATCCTTATCTACACCGATAGAATAAGAAAACAGCATACAGACTACATTAAGAAGGTGCTAATTAGGCTCTGCGAGGTCGGGTTAAACGCGGACACAAAGAAGAGCGAGGTTTATTAGACCGAAGTCAAATACCTCGGCCTTATCGTTAGAAGAGAAGGGATTCGGATAGACCCCTTAAAAGTCGCCGCCGTCGCGGAATGGAAGCAACCGAAATCCGGAAACACTACGCAAATCAGAGCGTTTCTCGGATTCTGCAGCTACTATCAACAGTTTATTAAGGACTTTAGTAAGATAGCGAGACCCCTAAACGAGACATTAAAGAAGGAGGCCGCCGGCCTATAGAATAAGAAGTGTACGGAAGCTTTCAACCGACTAAAGGAGGCAGTAGCCTTGGCGCCAGTACTGGCACACTTCCGACTGGAAAAGACGATCTATATAGAAACAGACGCTTCCGACACAGTAACCGCAGGGGTCCTTTCTTAATACGCTAACAACGACGAGACCCTCTATCTAGTAGCTTTCTTTAGCAAGTCTATAAATAAAGCTAAGAGAAACTACGCTATTTACGATAAAGAGCTGTTAGCTATTATTCAGGCTTTCGAGGAGTGGAAGCCGGAGCTTATAGCTGGAAAGAGCACAGTCCAGGTCCTTACGGACCACCAGTCACTGACCTACTTTATAAAGACGCAGAAGCTCTTACGGCGCCAAGCTCGGTAGGCCGTCTACTTATCCAAATTCGATTTTAAGATTACCTATCGACCTAGAGCTTAAAATAGAAAGGCTAATGCACTAACGAGAAGAGAAGGAAAGACTAGCTGCGCGAAAGAAGATCCGAATATGTTTCAAAAGGTGTTAACCGAACGGATAGTAGACGCCGAGGTGCTGAAAGAGGTAGGGATCTGTGCGCTTAACACGCGGAACCTGAAGCTAAGAGGTAACGCCAAGCTTAACCCCCGCTACGTAGGTCCGTTTAAGATAGTGGAAAAGAGGTCGCCGGTAACCTACCGGCTTTAGCTACCGAAATCGTTCCGGATCTACGATGTCTTTTATTTGGATCTGCTAAGTTTGGACCCTAAAGACAGCCCTCCGGATTAGGGGTTCGCTAAACCCCTACCAATCGAGATAGACAGTAAAGAAGAAGAATAGGAGGTAGAAGACGTAATAGACATAAGAAAACTAAGAGAATCCATCGAAGCAAGGATCTCGTAGAAGAGGTAGCTGGAAGACTATAAATAGTATCCGGTCGAGAACCTCCAGAATTCGGCGGAGCTGCTAAAAGAGTTTTATATCCGGAACCCGAGGAAGCCAAAGCCTAAATAGCTCCGAAGCTAATTATTCTAGAAGAAGAAGAAAAGCCGCGTCCGCTCTATTAGTGCAGAAGCCGATAAAGACAATCGTAGCATTCGCTTCGCTGGAGTCTTCGACTCGGCCACTACCTACCGCCGCTTCGGCAGGAAGCTCGCCGACGCCGTAGAGCGGCGTCGGCGCTACCGGCCCTGCGGTAGGTAAGGTCTTTAGTAGAGAAAGAAAAAGACGAAGAAACAGCACTGCAGACGGATCTATATAGACCTCTGCGGAGGCGCACAGACTGGTTACGCTACAGCTTAGGTAACCGCTGGCTCCGATCAGACGGCACGGATCAGATAGACGCTAAGTAAAGACGTTAGATAGCGACGATATAAGAAGAAAGAAGATAAAGAAAGGGGATAGCTTCGAAATAGAAGAAAGCAAAGAGAGGACGACAAAAAAAAGCCAGATAGATAAGTAAGCGGTCGAGGTCGACCGCTGGTAAGGGAGGGAGTAGTGTTGCAGCGGCAGAAAGGGGTAGGACTGAGTAATAGGGTAGACCCTCGGAATTTCGGCTCGGCCCTCCCGGACCGAGCTGGGCCTTGGCACACTACCCCTAAAGCTCTTACCTACTACTACATAGATTCCTTTCCCTCCTCAGTTCGAGATATAGTTATCAAAAAGGCTGTATTGAATTATATCTGCGTGCCCGGATCAGGAAGTGTGCCAGCACTGGCGCTAAGGCCACTGCCTCTTTTAGTCGGTTAAAAGCCTCTATGCACTTTTCATTCTATAGGCCAGCGGCCTCCTTCTTTAATGCCTTATGTAGGGGTCTTGCTATCTTGCTAAAGTCCCTAATAAACCGACGATAGTAGCTGCAGAATCCGAGAAAAGCCCTGATTTGGGTAGTGTTTCCGGATTTCGGTTGCTTCCATTCCGCTACAGCAGCGACCTTTAAGGGGTCTATCCGAATTCCTTCTCTTCCGACGATAAGACCGAGATATTTGACCTCGGTTTAATAGAACTCGCTCTTCTTTATGCCTGCGTTTAAGCCAACCTTGTAGAGCCTAGTTAACACTTTCTCGATATAGTCTGTCTGTTGCTCTCTCGTCCTATTAGTGTAGATAAGGATATTGTCCAAGTAAATAGACACGAACCGCTCCAGCATGTCTATAAAGGTGTAATTTATAAAACGCTGCTACACCGCTAGTGCGTTAGTTAGGCCGAAAGGCATAACTAACTACTTGAAATCGCCTATACGCGTAGCGAACGTCGTAAGATCTTCTGTCCGCCCTTTTTCGTTCCTTAGTCGATAGAAAGCTTAGCGAATGTCCAGCTTGCTGAACCACTTAGCCTTCGCTATACGCTGTATAGTCTTATCGATTAGCGGCAGTAGATACACGTCTCTCTTAGTGACCTTATTGAGGCCTCGATAATCTACGTATACTTAGAGGCCTCCTCCTGGTTTCTGTACGAAAAGGATCGGTAACGCGTATTCCGCAGAGCTTGGCGTAATAAACTTCTTCGCTAGGTTTTCTCGAACAAACACCTCTACTTAGTCCAGTTCTGCCGGCGACAGTCTTCTTAAGGGCTCGGTTCTGGGCAGCGTAGCTCCTTCTTTTAATTAGATCTTATTGTCGTATTCCGGTCGATAGAGCGGCAGGAGGTTGGAGTTAGCTTTTAAGAACACATCCGCTTAGCTACGGAGCTCTTTTAGTAGCACCTCTAACGGATTTACTTCTTCTTCCGCTATTATCTTCCAGTAGTCTTCGATATCTTTTATTAAGATAGCGTTAATCTCATTGTCCAGCGACCTCGCGAGGGTCGTTAAAGCTTCCGAGCCTATTATATCGATCGTGTCTAGAGGGTCGGACCGATCTATCGGAACCGCTTCTATAGTCGTAACGTTCGGTTCTGTAGCGACTGCAGTGACTGATTCGACAGTGGCGACGCCACTCTGCAGGGTTTTGAATCTAAGTGTACCTTTACCTACGTTAATAACAGCTTTCTGGTTCTTTATCTATTTCTGTCCTATAATAATGTTAGACCTTCCGATATCTATAATTCGGAACGTCGCTTCCGGAGTGCGACCAGCTAGGGTAGTCCTTAGTGGCACATAATGCGTAACACTCTCTGTGTCTTGTCCGTTGTATGCCGAAATCCGCGTCAGCGATGCTAATTCCACTAGGTAACTGTATCCGTTTATTAGCTCCTGAACTAATCGATAGTGAATCTCTGCTCCGATAAGAGCTCCTGTATCGATAAAAGCCTTTAATTGGAGTAGCCGGTGCGAGCCTCCGAGGGGGTAGACTGTAATCGGAAGGATAATAGCAGTCTCCGTGTTTACTTCCACTGCTGCTAAGAGCAGATCGCTACAACTGTTAATACTTCCTTCTTCCGGTAACGTAGTTCGTAGCAGTGCCCTATTGTCTATACTGGATAGGGGGCCTATCCGTCCAGCTGGTCTTTTCCTAGGATTCGCAGTAGCACTCTACTATCTACGCTGTCGGTGTCGTTTAGAGCCGGCTTAATAGCTTGGATAGTCTTTCTCAGCGGCTGCGGCTTTGCGGCACGATATTCCTGCTTCTGCTAAGCCGTCGCTTGGCATCTCGTAGCAATATAGCCCGGCTTTCCGTATGTATAGCAGGTAGGGACGAACGACGAACGCGGCGAATAAGATGTCTGCTAGGTAGGGCCTTAGCGGAAAGGAGCAGGGGGTCGTGTTGTCGGCGTCGACTGCTTCTAAATCGGTTCGCGCGATGCCGATTTCGCGTAGGCGCTTAGGTTTCTAGCAGTAACTCTCGCTCGGTGCACGAAGCTCTCGAGGTCTTCGTCTTCTACCAAAGCTATAGCTGCGGCCAGTTTAGGGTTTAGCTTCTGCCTTAGTAGGTAGAGCTGCTTATCTTCTAACACTCTGGCTCTAATAGCATATTTTCTAAACGGTCCGTAGAACTCCTTAAACGTCTGCCGGTTCTGGTTAATCTTATCTAGTTGCTTACAGGCTGTCTTCTTCCGGAAGGGATCTCCGAAGCGTTAGTCCAGCGCTTTAATTGCTTCTTCGGCAGTTACCTCTTCTAGGACTGCTACTAGCGAAAAAGCTTTACCTTCTAATCGCGATTCCAGGTAGGCCAACCTGTCTTCTTTACTGTTTCCGGCATAATCGCAGTCTATCTTGTTCTTTATCTTTTTCTTAAACGCCTCCCAGTCTTTAGGGTCTCTGCCTCTAAACGCCGGTAGGTTAGGTAGTAACGTTATCGAGGTACCGCCTTAACTGTAGGCCGCTAGTAAGGCGGTCTCTGCTTCTTCTTCTCGATGTAGTAGCAGCGCCAACGACATCGCTGCTTCCATCTTAGCTAACTAAGTCTTTATCGCGTTTAGTTATGCTAGTCGATTTGCCGCTTAGTTTTCTAGCATGTCGATAATAGTCTCTGCCGATTCCTTCTCGGCCCTTACGGCTTTAGTTTCTTCTCTTAACTGCCTCTTCTCTTCTAGGGTTCTGTAAAACAGCGTCTTAATAAGGCCTATGCCGTCGTAGACCTTCCCTATTCCGTTCTCGTTTACATAGTCTTTAAGTTCCTCGAGCGTACAGTCGTAGATCTTCTTATATTCGGTTATTCGTTCCTTAATCTCTGCGGTTTCTTCCGCTGTAAAACCTCTAATAATATTATTATTATTAATAACGCTGGAGCGCCTACTCGCTCTGTTAGTCTTTTCTCTCCTGCTTCTACTGCGGCCTTTAACGCCGCCCTCTACTGTTAAGAAGCTCTCTATAGCTGTCTTACAGTGCTAATGTTTGGTTTGGTTGTTTTGTGCGCGTGCGTTATTCGGATGTCCGCATGATTCAACGGTCCCTTTCGCGCAGCGCGGAGTTAGTGTAGTAAGTGAGTTCGAGATATAATAATCCGGGCACGCAGATATAATTTAATACGGCCTTTTTAATAACTATATCTCGAATTGAAGAAGGAAAGGAATCTATGCAGCAGTGGGTAAGGGCTTTAGGGGTAGTGTATGCCAAGGCCCGGCTCGGTCCGGAAGGGCCGAGCTGAAATTCCAAGGGTCTACCCTATTACTTAGTCCTACCCCTTTCTGCCGCTGCAACAAGTATAAGCTCTCGAGGGGGTAGACGGTAATTAGAGGGATAATAGCAGTCTCTGTGTTCGCCTCTACCGTAGCCGAAAGCGGGTCGTTGCAGCTGTTAATGCTTTCTTCTTCTTCTTCTTCTAGCTGTATAGGTTATAGTAGTGCCCTATTATTAATGCTAGGTAGGGGGCCTGTCCGTCTAGCTAGTCTTTTCCTAGGATTCTTAATAGTACTCTACCGTCTACACGGTCGGTGTCGTTCGGTGTTGTCTCTATAAGCTGGACGCTCTTCTTTGTTAGCAGTGGCAGCGCAGGTCTCGTCGCTTAATATTCTCGCTTCTGTGAAGCAGTTGCTTAGCATCTAGTAGCGATATAACTGGGCTTTCTATACGCGTAACAAGTAGGAACGAATGTCGAACGCGGTGGACAGGATAGTTGCTAGGGGCCTCGTCGAAAAGAGGAAGGAGGCTGGGTTAATAGCGTAAACAGCAGTCGCTAACTTAGCTCTTGGGTTGCTAGTCTTCTATATTTATTTATGTTTCTAGCAGTAACTCTTGCTTAGTCTACGAAGGCTTGAAGGTCTCTAGTCCGTACAGAGACTAAAGCGTTAGCTAGTTCAGGCCTTAATTTCTTTCTTAGGAGGTGCAGTTGTTTGCTCTTAGGCACCTTTGCCCTAATCGTATGCTTCCGGAACTGTCTATAGAACTCTTCGAACAATAGCCAGTGCTAGCTGACTTTATTAAGTTGTTTGCGAGCTGTCTGCTCTCGGCAGTAGTTGGCGAAACATTAGTCTAAGGCTTCGATAGCCTCGGTAGCGGTAGCTTCTTCTAGGTCCGCTACTAAGGTAAACACTTTACCGTCCAGCTGCGATTGCAGGTATGCGAACTTGTCGTCTTTACTGTTGGTAGCATAATCGCGGTTTATCTTATTTATTATCTTCTTCTTAAAAACTTCCTATATCTCTAGATTGCTGCTGCTAAAGACCTGTAGGTTAGGTAATAATGTTATTAAAATGCTACCTTAACTGTAGGCAGCAGGAGAGGCATGCTCAGTTTGGCCTTCTTGTGCTAGCAGCGGCGGCACCGGCGACGACGTTAATGCTGCTACATTAGCTAACTAAGCCCTTAGCCTATTTAGTTAAGCTAATCGTGCTGCTGCCTAATTCTTAAGCACTTCGATAGTGGTTTCCACATTCGCCCTCTCTGCTGCTATCGCTTCTACTTCCTCTCTTAGTTGTCTATTCTCTTCTAGCTTCCGGTAGAATAGCTTCTCGATAAAGGTTATAGCGTCGTAGACCTTCTTAGCCCTATGTTCCGTTATATACTCTTCGAGCTCGTTAGGCGTACAGGCATACAGCTCCTTGTAGTTAGCTATTCGCTCCTTTACTTTATTCGTCTCTTCCTTAGTAAGACCTTTAATAACAGTCCTATTATTTATAACGCTAGTGCGCCTGTCTTTCGCCCTGTTAGTCTTTCTTCTGCTTCTGCTGCGGCCTGTAACGCCGCCTTCTACTGTTAAGAAGCTCTCTATAGCCTTCTTACAGTGCATTAGTTGGTTTGGGTTGTAGGGTGCGCGTGCGTTATTCGGGTAACTGGATGTAATTCGACGGGCCCTTTCGCGCAGCGCGGTGTTAATATAGATAGTAAGTTCGAGATATAATAATCCGAGTACGCAGATATACTTTAATACAGCTGTTTAATAACTATATCTCGAACTAAGGAGGGAAAGGAATCTACGAAGCGCAGATGTAAGCCCTCGTAGGGATAGTGTGCCAAGGCCTAGCTTAGTCTAGAAGGACCGAGCCAAAATTCCAAGGATCTACCCTATTACTTAGTCCCACTACTTTCGGTTGCCGCAACACTACACAACCTCTCTTAGAAGCTGTATTAGTTATTTAACAAATTCTATAGCAAATTCTGCAAGTATGTAGACTGCGCTAGCCTTAGCAAGAGCGAGCAGGTCTAGATAATAAAAGAAAAGATTACTAGCCAATTAAGGGCCACTATGTTAATAGCAGAAGACACTAACTGTCTGGAAGTTTTCGTGCGACGCGCTTGCACTAGTAACAAGAATATTTAAGAGCTATAGAGCTTCGCAGCTTAACACTAATCGAGAGCACTACAGTCGTTCTATAGGACTAACGCACTAGCAACAACGAGAGCTCCGCCCCCTTAGAGATTATCGCTACTATTCCAGCGCGGCCAAGTCCCGTCGTTCCGATCTACGTTTATCCCTACCTGTTACGCATATAGAAAGCTGGGGTATATAGCTACTAGATGCTAAGCAACCGCTTAACAGAAGCAAGCGTACTAGGCTACGAGACTACAACCGCTACTAAGGAAGAGCGTCCAAGCTATAGAATCGACGCTAAGTAAAGCCGACAGTATAGACAGCAGTGCACTAATAAGAACAATAGGAAAAGAGCAGCTAGAAGGATAGACCCCCTATCTAGCGTACCTCTAAGGGCATTGTCGTTGTTACCCCTACTACTGCAGAGGCTAATAGACAGGTAGAGCATTAACAGCTGGAACGATCCGCTGTCTGTAACAGTAGAAGCTAACACCAAAGTAGCTATTATTCTACTAATTACTATCTACCCCCTTATAGACTCGATAAACCAACGCCCGCTCTAGCTAAAGGCTTTTATCAACAATAGAGCCCTTACGTTAATTAAACTCTTAGCCAACGCGGACCACTTCCTAAACGAACAATAGAAGGTCTCGTACGCGTTCTCCCTCCTTACTGGCAAAGCACTGCAACAGGTCTTACACTAGTTTGACCTAAAGACACTACAAGTTACTTGTCCAGACGTTACTACTTTGCTTACCGCTCTTAACTCGGCCTTTGGTAACCTATACTGCAAGTCTATAGCCTAGCAGTTGATCCGAACCCTTAAGCAAACTAACAAGTTATTCTCTAACCACTACGCACAATTCTTACAGGAAATCGGATACTGCGAGTACGATACAGAAGCCTAAAAGTCGGCTTTAGTTGCTGGCCTAAGCACTGAACTTCTTACTAAACTAGAGGACTAAGAGCATAAATCTCTGTTATTTTACGAACTGGTTACCCTCTGCCAACGCCTCGACAGTCGTCGAAACCTGTTCTTAAACATTATTAAGGTACGCGGTAACCTCTTTAACAACTGTACAAGCTAGCGTCCTGTTACGACTCTTCCTACCTTTACCTAGAACTAACCTAATCCTCCCTTAGCCCTACGACTTCCTCCTGTTAACAGCGAACCTATAGACCTTAGTTTAGCTAAGGTTTAAGACGGTCGACTTATATAAGAGGAAAAGCAGCGTCGCCGCAACCAACGTCTCTATATGTACTGTAGTAAGCCAAACTACATTGCTATTAACTGCCCGACTCTGGCCAACCGCCGCACTAAGGCAGGCACCCCTCTTAGATTCTCTGCAGCCGCCCCTGCACTAAAGGACAACAGCAAGGACTAGGGAAACGCTTAGGCCTGTTAACAAGACGCCTAACAGGCAAGCATTTAGATCGACATCGTGCAATCTCTTCTTCTACAGTGCAATTCTGTACTAAGGCATAGGATAAGTTGACTTGTCCTCCCTTTGTAGTTATAGCAAAAATCTACACTAAGAAGAATTCTATATACTTGGTACTTACGATAATCGACTGCAGCGTAACTAGCAAGAGTTTTATTAACCCTAAACTTGCTAACTCCTTAGGAATCCCTACTTAGAACTTAAGATACCCTCGACCGTTAAATATGTTTAACAGCCGCGAGGCCTCTATAGGAGGTATAACTCAGATTGCCTATATTAAACTTTAACTTAGGAACAACTACGAAGAACACCTCTCTTGCTTTGTTACACCTCTGCCTAACTAGAAAATGATCCTAGGATTGCCTTAGCTAAAGCTCTACAACCTATAGATTAACTGGGACATAGGAAGTCTCGATATAAACTTAGAACATTGCCAAAACTATTGCTATACTTAAACTTAGCGTACTCCTATAAACAGCACAAAAGATTCGATCCTTTAAGTATCTGCAGCTGCTTTCTATACAGCTGTAAAGGAAAAAGGAGCTTAAATCTTTGCTGCGTTAATAGAAGATATTAAGAAAGCTCTTGCTAAGTTTAACGAAAACCGAGAAGCTATTAACCTAGAGACAAAAGTACTAATAGAATACTACGATTTTCTTAGTATATAGTCAATTAAAGAAGCTAACAAGCTACCTCCGCACCGACCTTACGACTATAAGATTAAACTGGAAGAAGGCTAGACACCCCCTTTTGGACCTCTCTATTGAATGTCCTGCGAAGAACTCCAAGTCCTGCAAAGGTTCCTATAACAAAACCTTTAGAAAGGCTTTGTTCGATCTAGTTGCTTACCTGCCGCTAGCCCTGTTATATTTGTTAAGAAACCCGGCAGAGGGCTACGCTTCTGTATAGACTACCGCAACCTTAACGCTATCTCTAAGAAGATCCGTTACCTAATCCCTCTAATCTAAGAAACACTAGAACGCCTCTTAAAAGCCAAATAGTTTACTAAGCTAGATATAATTGCGGCCTTTAACAAGATTTAGAAAGCTAAAGGACAGGAATAGCTAACAGCCTTTAGAACCCGGTATAGCCTGTTCGAATCCCTAGTAAGGCCCTTTAGAATGTGCAATATACCTAGCACCTTTCAAGAGTACATAAACGATACGCTAAGAGAGTACTTAGACCAATTTGTTACTGCTTACATTGACGACATCCTGGTCTACAGCACAACACTAAAAGAACATTAGGAACACGTCTAAAAGGTACTAGCAAAACTAGCAGAAGCAGGCTTGTATCTGGACATTAACAAGTGCGAATCTTATTAGCAAGAAGTTAAGTTCCTTAGCCTTATTATCTTAGACAAAGGGATCTGTATAGACCCAGCAAAGATTTAAGCAATCTTGGACTAGAAGATCCTAAAGACTGTTAAAGAAGTGCAAGGCTTCCTTAGGTTTGCTAACTTCTACCGTCGTTTTATTTAGGGCTTTAGCTTAATAGTAAAGCTACTAACTGCTGTAACGAAGAAAGAGGCTAAGTTTAACTGGACTAACTCCTGCTAATACACATTTAACCTCCTATAGCAACGATTTACTAAAGACCTAATCCTTTAACACTTTGACTTTAACTTGGAAACCTGTATAGAAACAGACGCCTCTAACGGAGCTTCTAGAACAGTCCTCCTTTAATGAAAGTCGCCTAAGTAGCTATATCTCCTAGTAGCTTACCTTTTAAAGAAGATGCTACCCGCCGAATGCAATTACGAGATCTACGACAAAGAGCTCCTTGCAATCGTTAAAGCATTCAAAGAGTAGCGCCTAGAACTCGAAGATGCAGCCTACCCGACCTAAGTCAGTTCAGACTACAAGAACTTGATTTATTTTACAAAGAGCAAAGTCCTTAATTGCAGACAAGCCTGCTAGAGCGAATTCCTCTTAAGGTTTAACTTTGTTATTTAATACGCGCCTGGATTACTTAATTCTAGGGCTAATGCCCTTACCTAGATGCCTGGAATCTATCCAGTAGACAGAATAGAAGGCTAGGCAATGTATAACCAAACTATCCCAAATGTTGCAGTGGCAGAAAGGGGTGGGACTGAGTAATAGGGTGGACCCTTGGAATTTCGGCTCAGCCCTCCCGGACTGAGCCGGGCCTTGGCACACCACTCCTAAAGCTCTTACCTACCACTACATAGATTCCTTTCCCTCCTTAGTTCGAGATATAGTTATTAAAAAGGCCGTATTAAATTATATCTGCGTGCCCGGATTATTATATCTCGAACTCACTTACTACACCAGCTCCGCGCTGCGCAAAAGGGACCGTTGAACTATCCGGACACCCGAATAACGCACGCGCACTACACACACACCAAACTAACAACCCCCCCTAGCACTGTAAGAAAGCTATAGAGAGCTTCTTAACGGTAGAGAGCGGCGTTACAGGCCGAAGCAGAAGCAGAAGAGAAAAGACTAACAGAGCGAGTAGGCGCTCCAGTGTTATTAATAATAAGTTTATTATTAGAGGTTTTACAGCAGAAGAGACCGCAGAGATTAAGGAACGAATAACCGAATACAAGAAGATCTACAACTGCACACTCGAGGAACTTGAAGATTACGTAAACGAGAACAGAGTAGGGAAGGTCTACGACGGAATAGACCTTATTAAGAAGCTGTTTTACAGAACCCTAGACGAGAACAGGCAGTTAAGAGAGGAAAATAAAGCAGTAAGGGCCGAGAAGGAATCGGCAGAGACCATTATCGACGTGTTAGAAAACCAAGCAGCAAACCGACTAGCACAACTAAAGGCGATAAAGGCTCAGTTAGCTAAGATAGAAGCAGCGATGTCGTCGGCGCCGCTACCGCATTAAGAAGAACAAGCAGAGACCGCCTTACTAGCGGCCTACAGTTAAGGCGGCACCTTAATAACGTTACTACCGGATCTACCAGCGTTTAGAGGCAGAGACCCTAAAGAATAGGAGGCATTTAAGAAGAAGATAAAGAACAAGATAGACCGCGACTATACAGGAAACAGTGCCGGAGATAGATTGGCCTACCTGGAATCGCGATTAGAAGGTAAAGCTTTTTTGCTAGTAGCAGACCTAGAAGAGGTAACTGCCGAAGAAGCGATCAAAGCGCTGGATCAACGCTTCGGGAACCCCTTCCGAAAATAGACGGCCCGTAAACAGCTGGACAAGATCAACCAGAACCGGCAGACGTTCGAGGAATTTTACAGACTGTTCTGAAAATATGCTATTAGAGCTAGAGTGTCGGAAGATAAGCAGCTCTACCTACTAAGGCAGAAGCTAAACCCTAAACTGGCCGCAGCTATGGCTTCCGTAGAAGACGAAGACCTTAAGAGCTTCGTACACCGAGCGAGAGTTACCGCGAGAAACCTAAGCGCTTACGCAAAATCGCGTAAATTGATTTAGAAGCAGCCGGTGCCGATAACACGACCCCCTGCACCTTTCCGGAGGGCACCTTAGCAGCTATCTTACTCGCCGCGTTCGTCGTTCGTCCCTACCTGCTACGCGTATAGAAAGCCTGGCTATATCGCTACGAGATGCCAAGTATCGGATAAGCAGAAGCAGGAGTATCGTGTTACGAAGCAGCTGCAGCCGCTAAGAAAGACTATACAATCTATCGAGCCAGCTCCGAACGACACCGACAGTGTGAATAGTAGAGTACCTCTGCGAATCCTAGGAAAAGACTAGCTGGACGGATAGGCCCCCTATCCAGCATAGACAATAGGGCACCGACAAGAACTACGTCGCCGGAAGAAGGAAGTATTAACAGCTGCAGCGATCTGCTCTTAGCGGCGGTGGAAGTAAACACAGAAACAGCTATTATCCTTCTAATTACTGTCCACCCCCTCGATAGCTTAAGCAGACCACTTTAGCTAAGAGCTTTTATTGACACAGGAGCCCTTATCGGAGCCGCGATCTACTATCGATTGGTTTAGAAACTGATAAAAGGATATAGTTACCCGGTAGAGCTAGCGTCGCCGACACGGATTTCGGCATACAACGGACAAGACACAGAGAGTGTCACGCATTATATGCCATTAAAGACTACCCTAGCTGGTCGCACTACGGAAGCGACGTTCCGAATTATAGATATCGGACGGCTCGACATTATTTTAAGGCAGAAATAGATAAAGAACCAGAAAGCTGTTATTAACGTAGGTAAAGGCACGCTAGGGTTCAAAGACTAGCAGAGCGGAGTTGCCGCCGAATCGGTTACTGTCGTCGCTGCGAAATCGAACGCTACGACCATCGGTGCGGTCCCGAAGGATCGATCCGACCCTTAAGACACGATCGGAATAATAAGCTCGGAGGCTTTAACGACCCTCGCAAGGTCGCTGGACAATAAGATTTACGCTATCTCGATAAAAGACATCGAAGACTACCGGAAGATAATAGCAGAAGAAGAAGTAGATCTACTAAAGGTGTTGCTAAAGGAACTCTATAGCTACGCTAACGTGTTCTTAAAGGCTAACTCCAATCTCCTGCCGCTCTACCGACCGGAATATAACAATAAGATCCAGCTGAAAGAAGGAGCTACGCTGCTAAGAACAGAACTACTAAGAAGGCTGTCGCTAGCCGAGCTAGACTAGGTAGAATTGTTTGTTTAAGAGAACCTAGCGAAGAAGTTCATTAAGCCGAGCTTAGCCGAATATACGTTACCGATTCTTTTCGTAAGGAAGCCCGGAGGTAGTCTCCGACTGTGCGTAGATTACAGAGGCCTTAATAAGGTTACTAAGAGAGATTTGTATCCGCTGCCGCTAATAGACGAGACTATACAACGAGTGGCTAAGGCTAAGTAGTTCAGCAAGCTGGATATTCGCTAAGCGTTCTACTAACTAAGGAACGAGGAAGGACGAACCAAAGATCTTACGACATTCGCTATGCGTATAGGCAATTTTAAGTGGTTGGTAATGCCTTTTGGATTTACTAACGCGCCGGCAGTATAGCAACGCTTTATAAACTACATCTTTATAGACATGCTAGAACGGTTCGTGTCTATCTACTTAGACGACATTCTTATCTACACTAAGGGAACGAGAGAGCAACACACGGACTACATTAAGAGGGTGTTAAAGAGACTCTGCGAGGTCGGATTAAACGCGGACACGAAGAAGAGCGAGTTTTATCAGACCAAAGTCAAATACTTCGGTCTTATCGTCGGAAGAGAAGGACTTCGGATAGACCTATCGAAAGTCGCCGCTGTCGCAGAATAGAAGCAGCCGAGATCCGGAAACACTACGCAAATCAGACCGTTTCTCGGATTCTGCAGCTACTATCGACGGTTTATTAAGGACTTTAGCAAGATAGCGAGACCCCTAAACGAAGCGCTAAAGAAAGAGGCCGCTGGTCTATAGAATAAGAGGTATACGGAAGCCTTTAACCGGCTAAAGGAGGCGGTAGCCTTAGCGCTAGTGCTAGCACACTTCCGACCGGAAAAGACGATCTACGTAGAAACGGACGCTTCCGACACAGTAACAGCAGGGGTCCTTTCTTAATACGCTAACGACGACGAGACCCTCTATCCGGTAGCTTTCTTTAGCAAGTCTATAAATGATGCTAAGCGGAACTACGCTGTTTATAATAAAGAGCTGTTAGCTATTATTCAGGCTTTCGAGGAGTGGAAACCGGAGCTTATAGCAGGAAAAAGCACAGTCCAGGTCCTTACAGACTACCAGTCGCTTACCTACTTTATAAAGACGCAGAAGCTGTTACGTCGCCAGGCTCGGTAGGCCGCCTACTTATCCGGATTTGATTTTAAGATTACCTATCGACCCGGAGCTTAAAATAGAAAGGCCGACGCGTTAACGAGAAGAGAAGGAAAGACCAGCCGCGCGAAAGAAGATCCGAACATGTTCTAGAAGGAGTTAACCGAACGGATAGTAGACGCCGAGGTGTTAAGAGAGGTAGGGATCAGCGCGATAGAACCACCGACCGAAGAAGAGACACTCTATAAGAGAGTAGAGCGGCTTAATTAGCAGCAGAAGCTCGGCAGAACCGGCTTAGGGAGGTTGATCGTTCTAGAAGAACTAATTACAGAGGTTATCCAGCTGGTTTATAGCTCTAAAGACGTTAGCTACGCAGGCTCGAAAAAGACGATAGAAGCCGTAAGGACGACCTACTGGTTTCCGCGAATTTTCGAGCGGATCCACTGGTTTATTGCTAACTGTTATGTATGCCGAGCTGCAAAGCCACGTTACGGCCTTCTGGCCGGTCTGCTAAAGCTACTTCCGATCCCTAAGAAACCGTAGCAGCACATTACGATGAATTTCGTAAGCGGCCTGCCGGATTCCGATAGATATAATGCTACGCTTAACGTAGTAGATCGACTAAGCAAGGAGCGCTACTTTATCCCCTGCAGAGCTAAGGATAAAGAAACTACTACAGAAGAAACGGCGAGAATGCTAATACAGCACGTATGGAAGCACTACGGCCTGCCGGACACTATCACTACGGATAGGGGTCCTCAATTTACCGCTAATGTATAGAAAGCAATTAACCGAGCTCTCGGAATTCGTAGAAAACTCAGTACAGCCGCTTACCCTTAAACCGACGGTTAGTCTAAAGTGGCTAACCGAGAGATAGAAAAATATCTACGAATATTCTGCAGCTATTATTAAGCAGAGTGGGTTGAGATGTTGCCGATGGCCGAATTCTGCGCCAATTTAGCACGATCAGAAGCCACCTTACTAGCGCCGTTCGAGGTAACGTATAGTTATCTTCCGAGAATAAGCTTCTAACTACCGAACGAACCCAGCTCTTTGGAACCTTCTATATCTACCGCCACTTTGTTACAGAGAGTCGCCGCCGCCGCGGCCGAAGCACTTAAGACCCAGATAAAGGAAGCAATTAAGGTAGCGAAGGAGGCGATAGAATCGACTTAGAAGAAGATAGTAACTCGAGCTAATAGAAAGCGGTTACTAATAGAATTCGAAGAAGGCCAAAAGGTATAGCTTAACACGCAGAACCTAAGGCTAAGAGGCAACGCCAAGCTTAACCCCCGCTACGTAGGCCCGTTTAAGATAGTGGAAAAGAGGTCGCCGGTAACCTATCGGCTCTAGCTACCGAAATCGTTCCGGATCTACGATGTCTTCTATTCGGATCTGCTAAGCTTAGACCCTAAAGACGGTCTACCGGATTAGAGTTTCGCTAAACCCCTACTAATCGAGATAGACGGAGAAGAAGAAGAATAGGATGTAGAGGATGTAGTAGATATAAGAAAGATAAGAGGGTCCGTCGAAGCAAGGATCTTGTAGAAAGGATAGCCGGAAGACTATAAATAGTATCCGGTCGAGAACCTCCGGAATTCGGCGGAGCTGCTAAGAGAGTTTTATATCCGAAACCTGAAGAAGCCGAAGCCCGAGTGGCTCCGAAGCTGAATCTTCTGGAAGAAGAAGAAAACCCGCGTCCGCTCTATCGGCGCGGAAGCCGATAGAAACGATTATAGAATCTGCTAGCCGGTGTCTTGGGCTCTACCGCTACTACCGCTGGCCAGGACCGGCGGATAGAGGCGGTAAGGCCAAGGACGGCGCTACTGCGTCGGCGCGCTTTGTAACGGTCTTTGCTCTCCGTTACTGCTATCCGCCGACTCGGCCGAAAGGATAGTAACAACGAAGAACGAAGCTGACGCTATTAAAGCAGCCTCGCGGTAGCGCTAAAGGCCTTAGTAGAGAAAGAAAAAGAAGAAGATAGCGAGCCGCGAATAGATCTATATAGACCTCTGCAGCAGCGCACAGACCGGTCACGCCGCAGCTCAGGCGACCGCTGGCTCCGATCAGATAGCACGGATCGGATGGACGCTAAGTGAAGACGTTAGACGGTAATAATGTAAAAAAAAGAAGATAAAGAAAGGGGATAGCTTCAAAATAAAAAAAAGACAGGAACAGATAAGTAAGCGGTCGAGGGCGACCGCTAGTAAGGGAGGGGGGTGGTGTTGCAGCGGCAGAAAGGGGTGGGACTAAGTAATAGGGTGGACCCTTGGAATTTCGGCTCGGCCCTCCCGGACCGAGCCGGGCCTTGGCACACCACCCCTAAAGCTCTTACCTACCACTACATAGATTCCTTTCCCTCCTCATTTCGAGATATAGTTATCAAAAAGGCCGTATTGAATTATATCTGCGTGCCCGGATCACTAAAGGCTTCCAACCTAAGTAAAGACCTAAAGACCTACTTAAAGGAAGGTACACTATTAATCGCTGCATCTTTTGCCCCATGCCTCGTACCTGCTTTCCCAGAGGATAATAATTTAGAAAGCGAACTAGACAACGAAACTATCGACATCGAAGATTCCGAAATTAAAGGCTCTGTTACCTCTAACAACGAACCGAACGATAAAGAATCGACTAAGGAAGCAAACTACCCCGGAGAGCTGCTCCTAATAATTAGAGAGACTTACGAATTAGACGAACAGGCCTAAGGACTGATTAGCGTACCTTTCCTGGTTTTTCTCTCTTAGAATGTAAACTTAGGAATAGACTGGTTTACTTCCGATCTCGTCTTTTTGTTCCTAAAGGTACAGACGATTTAATACGACCCTATATCCTTAGGACAGTTTACAACTTAGTAGCTAGAGGCTACCTAGGACGATCGAAGCTTTATAAGCTTACTTCCCTTTACTACTAGTAGCTATCGATGTAGAAGTACGTCCGTAGGTATAGAAACAACTGTCCTATCTGCAAGGCAGCCAAACACGACCGACAACGTCTACATAGATTGCTAAAGCCTCTCCCGGCCCCCGAACACCCTTAAAAACACATTACAATAGACTTTGTTACCTGTCTCCCTTAAGGGACTACTTAGGCAGGCGTTAAGGCAAAGAACGTCTTTGTAGTTGTAGATTAATACTCTAAGGACCGCTTTGTAGTACCCTGCTAGAGCATAACTTCTAAGGAAACTGCTCGACTCTTTTACAAATACGTCTAGTGTTACATAGGCCTTCTGGACAGCATTACCTCTAACAGAGGCTCTTAGTTTATTGCCAAGTTTTGGAAACGCCTTTGCAAGCTTCTAAACATTAATTACTATATCTTAACATCCTACTACCTAGAAACAGATAGACAAACAGAGATCGCGAATGCCCTGTTCGAACAGACGCTACGTTGCTTTATCGATTACTACTAGAAGGACTGGCCAAAACACCTCCCGACAGTAGAATTCTTAGCTTGCAACTAGGAGTTCAAGACAACAGGACACTCCCCCTTCTACACTACTAGAGGCTACTACCCCCGAACAGGAATAGAACCTTAAGACCTACTACCGCGACCTAACGACCTAGACGAAGTCAATATAGACAAATAGGCAACGTACCTCTCCTAGATCTATTAGGAAGTCCAAGAAGAGATAACTTACGCCTAGGCTATCTACGAAGAACAAGCTAACCGAAAACGACAACCAGCTCCAGACTATTAAGTAGGAGACAGAGTGTACCTAGATTTTAAGCACATTGTTATAGGAAGACCTTCTCGCAAACTCGATTAGAAAAAACTAGGCCCCTTCCCTATTACCGAGAAGATCAGCTCGTACGCATACTACCTCTAACTGCCGGAAGACTGGGAAATCTACGACGTCTTCTATCCTGTTCGACTAAGACCTAAGGAAGGAGATCCCTTCCCAATTCAATTGCAAGACTAAGAACGAACCTGCATTCTCCCTATAGAAGGCGACGACGAAGACGAAGAAGGAGAATACTATATACGCAAAATTACAGACTGTTAAGTGATTAATAGACAGACAAAGTACAAAGTTTAACAGCAAAGCTACGAAGACTGGGACACTACTTAGGAGCCCCTTAGAAACATTATCTTTAACAAAGACAAGATTGAAGCCTTCTACTGTTAAAACCCCTTAGACCCTAGAGACTACTGCCTAGAAACACGGTACAGCTAAAGAGAACTGGATTCTGCTTACTAATAGAATATTAACTGTAACATTAGGCCTGCTCCCAGGAATAAGCAGACTTACCCTTAGTATCTCGAACTACTAAGGCTTCGTAGGAACTCCGCTATATTAAGGGGGGCTACTGTTACGGTCAACAGATAGAAAACGGAAAACAACAGTATCCAGAACCTAACTAGAACTATTAAGATTTACGGACTACAACCTAACAACTACAGGCTGGAGTAAGAAGATTCCAAGAGCGTAAAAGGCAATGCAACCGGCCCTACAAACGCCCCTGGCTCAGTTCTGGAACCTTTAACAAAAGCAGGTCTAGGAAATGAATTTGATTGCAGAACAAAGAAACAGAGTTTAGTAAGAAAGTTACTAGCAAGCACGCAAACAACCAGCTAGAGCAGGGGGATATAAGAACCAGCTGCCGCCTACTAATCTTTCTCTTCTTCTTGTTTATAGCTCGTCTTGTGCATCCAATTCAGCTTTTACACTCCTTACTTTAGACTTTAGCTTCCCTTTCTAACATTAATTTTTATATCCCCTCTCGTAGACTTTGTTTCTTCCAGCCCCTCCTACTTACTTCGACTTTTATATCGACCCTTTCCGACTCCTTAGCTCCATCCTTAACATAACCGTAACAGTAGCCCCCCTTAATACGGCTGAGTTCCTTCGAAGCCTTAGTAGTTTAAGATACTAAGGGTAAGTCTGCTTATTCCTAGGAGCAGGCCTAATGTTACAGTTAATATTCTATTAGTAAGCAGAGTCCGGTTCTCTTTAGCTGTACCGTGTTTCTAGGCGGTAGTCTCTAGGGTCTAAGTACCTCTATATCCGTATTACTACTACCCTCCCTAACTAGCAATTGCCCTTAATCGCAATCAGCCAAACTAGGTCGCTCCAAACTAGGCCGTAGGTGCCAAAACAGGTCGCATTGTGCTAGACTAGGTCGCATTGCGCCAGACCAGGTCGCAGGTGCCAAACCAGGTTGTAGATTTAGCTTTGCTATTGGCCAATTAGGTCGCACTAAACAGGTCGCTTAGAGGTCGCTTTTAAGCTTTAATTTCTGTGCGTTTTGAGCCTTAATCTCGTGCCTTTTTGTCGTCGCTTTGGTGCCTTGTTTGCTGCCTTGCTAAGGCTGCAGAATTCTCAGATTGTCGTAGAGGTCGCAGCGGTCGTTTGCCGCAAAAGCTACAGAGGTCGCGGAGCCGTCGAGGTTGCAGAAGGTCGCAGAGGTCGCGGAGTTCTCGGAGGTTTCAGAGGTTGCCTTGCAAACACGTGCTGCTTCTGAACTGTCGCTTCTTAAGCCGTCGCTTTGCCCGTGCTTTGCCTATGCTTTGCCTGTGCTTTGCCTGTGCTTTGCCTGTGCTTTGCCTGTGCTTTGCCTGTGCTTTGCCTGTGCTTTGCCTGTGCTTTGCCTGTATTTTCTGCAGCAGCTGCACCTGCCTGCAGCAGCCTCTGTTGTTTGCAGCAGCTGTGCTGTTAGCAGCTGTATTGTTAGCAGCTGTGTTGTCTGTAGCTATGTCTCTGTTGTCTGCAGCAGCTGTACCTGTCTGTAGCTGCTGTGCCTCTGTTGTCTGCAGTAGCTGTGCCCGTCTGCAGCAGCTGTGCCTGTCCGTAGCTATGCTTCTAAACTGCTCTCCTAAACCTGAACAGTGTGTGTTCTCTGCAGCTGCCTGTTGTCTGCAGCTGCCTGTTGTCTGCAGCAGCTGTCTGCCTAGTGCTTTGCCTGGTGCTCTGCCTGGTGCTCTGCCTAGTGCTCTGCCTAGTGCTCTGCCTAGTAGCTCTGCCGCCTGTGTTGTCTACAGCGGTGTTGTCTGCAACGGTGCGCTGCCTGTGTTGTCTACAGCAGTGTTGTCTGCAGCTATATTGTCAGGTGCTAAGCCAGGTGCTCGTACCTGGTGGCCTGCCTAGTGCTCTGCCTAGTGGCCTGCCTGGTGGCTCTGCCTAGTGGCTCTGCCTAGTGGCTCTGCCTGGTGGCTCTGCCTAGTGGCTCTGCCTAGTGGCTCTGTCTTATGCTCTGCAGCTGTGCCTGTCTGTAGCTGCTATATATTGTCTGCAATTGCCTAATGCTTGGGCTCGCTAGTGCTTGGGCTCGCTAGTGTTTAGGCTTTCGTGCTTGGGCTCGCTGGTGCTTGGCCTAGTGCTGATTGCCAGTTGTATTGTGCCTTGATTGCGAGAGCCGTCTTGATTGGTATGTCCAAATAGAATAGTCTGTTAAAGACCTAAAAAAATGAATGTCGTCGCCCTAGGTCCTGCTAGGTGCGTCTCGTCGTCGTCGTCGCTCTCGCTCCTCTCGCTCCTCGCTCTCGCTCTCGTCCTCGTCCTCGTCGCTCCTATATCGTCGTCGCTCTCGTCCTTCTCGTCGCTCTTATCCTTCTCGCTCTCTCTCTTTAAAACTCTCTCTTCTGCTCGATAGGGGCACTTCTCTTCTCTAAAACTCTTCTTCTTCTCGATCGGGGGAGGGTAGAGTAGTATATATACGCACAATTAAGTAACTGGATAGAATTCGACGGCCTCCTTTGTACATATACAGTACACACTCTAGGTTGTCGGTTGCACGTACGTTATTCGAGTACCTGGATATAATTTGACGGGCTCTTTCGCGTAGTGCAGATTGGGTATTGGGTTAAGCCTTGGATATAATAATCTGAGCACGTAGATGTAATTCAATACAGCTTCTTTAATAACTATATCTAAGGCTACAGAGGAAAGAATCTACGTATAAGCGGAGGGAGGTATCTAAGTGTGTGCCAAGCCTAGTCCTGCCAAGCCTGCTACCTTCTAGCACCTTCCAGCCCTCTACCTCTATATTTGTATTAGTCTGCTGCCTGTCTACGCTGTACGGCACAGTGTTACAGTAACCGGCTAGGGGGATGCCTCTCCTCCTACCTGTCTAGCGCTAATATGTCCTAAAGAGCTTCGTACGGTTCCTATATAGGCTCTGCCTACCCTGTCTACTTAACTAGGTATTCTATCCTCTTCTGCTTCTTCTAGCTCTTAAGGATTTCTTCTACCTCGTACTCCTCCTAGTCCTTAGTAACGATCGCTAAGAGGCGTACGTCGTCTGTCGTCTAGTGTAGAAGGGGGTCTGTATACGCTGGCTGTACGAGGTCTATATAGAAAACTAGATAGATCCCTAGGGGAGTGTTAAGTCGTACAGCGTATGTCCCTATTAGCCAGACTACCGTAAACTTCCGGTTCTTCTAGTCTAGTTTCTTGCTTAGCCGGTCTATACGAATATTGTGCTAGTTTAGCTATACCTTATTCCCTGCCTCGTACCTTAGTGCAGCCTGCCGTCCCTTGTTCGCCTGCTCTTCTGCATTCTGTTAGGCTATAGCAAGGCTCGCTTTTGTCTATTAGTAGGCGTTCGTAATTGTCCGTACAATAGCTTCCCCTTGCTAAATTAGGGAATGTATAGGGCGTAGGGTAGCGTCGCTTAGAGTCGGCGGGAGCGGAGAGTAGTCGTACCTATAGGCTATAAAGAGGGAGGACAGCCCTATAGCGTTAGCTGTCCAACTGTTAATAGCCAGCTCTACTATAGGGAGGAGGTAGTTCCAATTGGTCTAGTTATAGTTAACGTATGCCTAGAGGTATGCTTCTAGTATAGAATTAACCTTCTCCGTTGCGCCGTCCGTCTGCAGGTGCCAAGCAGTTGATAGGCGACGTTCTATGTTTAACAATTGGCATATCCTCGCCTAGAGTTAGCTCGTAAACCGTGTACTATAGTCAGACATAATTGACCTGGGGAACCCGTACTTGCTGAACGTTATCTGTACGAATGCCTAGGCAGTGTCCTTAGCTGTAATAGAGTCTATGTCCTCCAGAATAAGATAAAATAGACGGAAGAGATAGGTAAGCAGTCGAGGACGACCGCTAATAAGGGAGGGGAGTAGTATTGCAGCGACGGAAAGTAATAGGACTAAGTAATAGGATAGACTCTTAGAATTTCGGCTTAGCCCTTCTGGATCGAGCCGGGTCTTGGCACACTACCCCTACGAGGGCTTATATCTGCGTATACGTAGATTTATTTCCCTCCTTAGTTCGAGATATAGTTATTAAACAGCTGTATCGAATTATATCTACGTACTCGGATTAAGAAGAACAGTAATAGAGCAGTTATCGTCTATATAATAGGGTATCGGACGACACAGTTCTACTATAGTGTTAGTCTAGAGGTTTGTTTCTCCTCCTATCGGTCCAATGCTACTATTTCTTAAAGAGCCTTATATAGTTCCTATATCTGCTCTGCCTACCCTGTCTATTTAACTAGGTATTGTGTCTGCATCTGCTTTATTTGGCTTTTAAGGATTTCTTTTACCTTGTACTCTTCCTAGTCCTTAGTTATAATTGCTAGGGGGCGTACGTAGTCTGTCGTCTAATAAGGTAGGGGGTCTGTATATGCTAGCTAGAGGAGGTTAATATAGAAGACTAGATAGACTCCTAGGGAGGTATTAAGTTGTACTATGTGTGTCTCTATAGGTCTAATTACTATAAACTTCTGGTTCTTCCAGTCTAGTCTCTTGCTTAGCTGGTCTGTCTACATGTTGCACTAGTTTAACTACACCTCGTCTCCTGCCTCGTACTTCGGCGCAGCTTGTCGTCCTTTATTAGCCTGTTCCTCTGTATTCTGCTAAGCTATCGCGAGGCTCGCCTTAGCCTATTAATAAGCGTTCGTAATCGTACGTACAATAGCTTCCCCCTGCTAAATTAGGGAACGCAAAGGTTGTAGAATAGCGCTGCTTAGGGCTGTAGGGAGTAAGGAGTAGTCATATCTATAAGTTATAAAGAAGGAGGATAGTCCTATAGTATAAGCTGTATAGCTATTAATTGCTAGTTCTGCTAGAGGTAGGAGGCGGTTCTAATTGGACTGGTCGTAGTTAACGTATACCTAGAGGTACGCCTCTAGTGTTAAATTTACCCTTTCTGTCGTACTATCTGTCTACAGATACTATACAGTCGAAAGGCGGCGTTCTATATAGAGCAATTAACAAATTCTCGTCCAGAGTCGGCTTATAAACTGTCTACTACGATCGGATATAATCAACCTTAGAAACCTATACTTGCTAAATGTAGTCTGTACAAAGGCCTAAGCAGTGTCCTTAGTTATAATAGAACTTATTCCCTCTACTATTACTCCTTTCGTTAGCTTGTCTATTACTACTATAATATTCTGTTGTCTGTCGCTCTCTAGGAGGTCTGTAATAAATTCTACTGTCAAATCCTGCTACGGCTAGTCCAGTATTAGTAGAGGCTTTAGCAGTCTGTGCTTTAGTTCTCGCTAGGGCTTCGTCTGTCTACAGACATCGCAGTTCTGTACGAACCTATAGATGTCCTTTAATATTGCTAGCTAGTAGTAATCTCTAGCGATAATGCTATACGTCTCCTCGCGCCCTAGGTGTCCGGTTGCTATCGAGTCGTGCACCTGTTGTATTAAGCTCGTATATAGCTTGTTGTCCGTAGGGACCTAAGTCTATCTCCTAAACCTTAGGTTATTATCTTTGTCTACTGTATACTCTGCTGCTAAAACCTTAAGGTTAAGGTCTGTAGGGGCCTCCGTTGTCCTTCCCTAATCGCTATATATACTCTTTAATAGGCGTTATCTCTTCCTACAGCATCTGCCTAAGCTTAATACTAGGGGTTTATATTATCTGTCGCTGCTAGCAGGACGGTGTCTTCCCCTAGGTTTTCTCTAAACATTTGGAATATCTACGATTGTAGGCGTTTATTGTTGTACGTTGTTAGCATGTCTTAGTCCTGTTAAGATAATGCATTGGCCCTACTATTGTCCTTACCTGTTAGGAGTTTAAGTATCTTAGTTTAGAAACTTAAGGCTATATATTTGATCCTAGCACGTAGATATAATTCAATACAGCTGTTTTAATAACTATATCTTAAACTAAGGAGGGAAAGGAATCTACGTGTACGCAGATGTAAGCCCTCGTAGGGGTGGTATGCTAAGACCCGGCTCGATCCAGAAGGGCTAAGCCGAAATTCCAAGGGTCCACCCTATTACTTAGTCCTATTACTTTCCGTTACTGCAACACTACCCCCCTCCCTTATTAGCGGTCGTCCTCGACTGCTTACTTATTTCTTCTGTCTATTTTATCTTATTCTGGCCAATGAGGCCTTCTCGTTCTTCTATCTATCTTTCTTCTATTTCTATCCCTTTTTCTTCTTCTTTTTCTTCTTCTTTTTGTCTTCTTTTTCTGTCTGGTTCGCGGCTCTTTTCGCGAAAATTCTTCTTAAAATTGACGTTACCTCTTCTTTTCTTCTATCTTAAAACTATTATTCTTTTCTCGTCTGCTTCTTTCTTATATCGTCGTCGTCCGAAGTCTTTTACTTAGCGTCTATCTGACTCTCGCTATGTAATCTAAGCTATCTAATCTGAGCTATCTGATCTAAGCTATCTGATTAGTACTATAGCTCTATATAGGTGCAGACGCGACCTTCCGATTTCTTCTTACTAAGGCTTAAGCGACACTAGCGAAAAGGGGCGTCGCCGACTTCGTCTACAGAGTCCGTTCGGCCAAGCTATTAGACTTCGTAGACAGCGTCGACGACGGTTACTAAGCGCTTAGTCGCGATCTTTTCTTTGGCTTTCTTGTACTAATGGAGCGGACGCGACCTTTCTTCTTTTCTAGCGCTTCTAGAGCTATCGTTTCCTTTTTTCCGGAGCTATCTAGGTCTCGGTTTCCTTAGATTCCGGATATAGAATTCTTCTAGCAGCTCTGCCAAATTCCGGAGCTTCTTGATTAGATACTATTTATAGTCTTCTAGCTACCCCTTTTATAAGATCCTTACTTTAATAGACCCCCTTATCTTCTTTACATCTATTACATCTTCTTCCTCCTACTCTTCTTCTCTACTATCTATCTTAATCAGTAGGGGTTTAGTAAACCCCTGCCCTAGTAGACTATATTTAGGGTCTAGACTTAGCAGATCTGAATAGAAAACGTCGTAGATCTAGAAAGACCTCAGTAGTTAGAGCCGATAAGTTACTAGTAACCTCTTTTCCACTATAGTAAACGGACCTACGTGCTAGGGGTTAAGCTTGGCGTTGCCTTTTAGCCTAAGGTTCCTTGTGTTAAGCTATACTTTTTGGTCTTCCTCGAATTCTATTAGTAACCGCTTTCTATTAGCTTGAGTTACTATCTTCTTTTAAGCCGATTCTATCGCTTCTTTTGCTGTTCGGACCGCTTCTTCCATCTGAGCCTTAAGCGCTTCCGCTGTAGCAGCGGCGACCCTCTTTAACGAGGTAGTAGTGTTGGCAGCAGCAGAAGGTTCCGAAGAGCTGATTCTATCTAGTAGCTGGAAACTTATTCTTAGAAGGTAGCCGTAGGTTATCTTAAATAGCGCTAGTAAGGTGGCTTCGGATAGAGCCGAGTTAGTGCAGGATTCGGCTATCGGTAACACCTTAGTCCAGTCTTCTTAATAGTGGCCGTAGAAGATCTGTAGATATTTTTCTATTTTACGGTTAGCTACCTCTAATTGACTGTCTATCTAGGATTAAACGGCTATGCTAAGCTTTCTATAGATTCCGAGAACTTGGTTAATAGCCTTCTATACGTCGGCAGTAAATTAAGGACCCCTATCCGTAGTAATAGTGTCCGGCAGGCTATAATGCTTCTATATATGCTAAATTAGCATCCTCGTAGTCTCTTCTGCAGTAGTGCCTTTATCCTCTGCTTAATAGGGGATAAAGTAGCGTTCTTTACTTAACCGATCTACTACGTTAAGTGTAGCATTGCATCTATCGGAATCCGGTAGGCCGGTTATAAAGTCTCTCGTAATGTGCTGCTACGGTCTCTCGGGTATCGGTAACAGCTTTAGCAGGCCGGCCGGAAGGCCGTAACGTAGCTTTGCTACTCGACATACGTAACAATTAGCGATAAACCAGTAGATTCGCTCGAAGATTCGCAGAAACTAGTAGACAGTCCTAATAGCTTTTTTTGTCTTTCTAGCACCTGCGTAGCCGATATCTTTGGAGCTATAGACCAGCTAAATGACCTCTGTAACTAGTTCTTCTAGAACTATTAGCTTCTCCGAACCGGTTTTGCCGAGTTTCTGTTAATAGTTAAGTCGCTCTACCTTTTCATAAAGTATCTCTTCCTCGGTTGTCGGTTCTATAGCGTAGATCCCTACTTCTTTTAGCACTTAGACGTCTACTATCCGTTCGGTTAGCACTTTCTGGAACATATTTAGATCTTCTTTCGTGTAGCTAGTCTTTCCTTCTCTTCTTGTTAGTACATCGGCTTTTCCGTTTTAAGCTCCTAGTTAATAGGTAATCTTGAAGTCGAATCTGGATAAGTAGGCGGCCTATCGGGCTTAGCGGCGTAAGAGCTTCTGCGCCTTTATAAAAAAGGTTAGTAACTGATAGTCGGTAAGGACCTAGACTGTGCTCTTTCTAGCTATAAGCTCTAGTTTCATAGATAATAGCTAACAGTTCCTTGTCGTAAATAGCGTAGTTACACTTAGCTCTATTTATAGATTTGCTAAAGAAAGCTACTAGATAGAGGTCCTCGTCTTCGTTATTATACTAAGAAAGGACCCCTACTGTAACTGTATTAGAAGTGTCCGTTTCTAGGTAGATTGTCTTTTCTAGCCGGAAGTGCGCCAGCACTAGTGCCGAGCCTACAGCGGCCTTTAGTTAGTTAAAAGCCTCTATACACTTCTTATTCTAGAGGCTAGCTGCTTTCTTCTTTATTGCCTTATTTAGGGGTCTTGCTATCTTGCTAAAGTCCTTAACAAAACAGCGATAGTAGCTGCAGAATCTGAGAAAAGCTCTGATTTAGGTAGTGTTTCCGGACTTCGGCTGCTTCTATTCTGCTATAGCGGCGACCTTGAAGGAGTCTATCGGGATGCCCTCCTTTCTGGCGATAAGACCGAGGTATTTAACTTCGGACTAATAGAATTTACTCTTCTTTGTATCTACGTTTAATCCGACCTCTTAGAGCCTAGTTAGTATCTGCTTAATGTAGTCCGTATACTGTTGTCTTGTTCCGTGGGTATAGATAAGGATGTCGTCTAGGTAGATAGATATAAACTGCTCTAGCATGTCTATAAAGGTATAGTTTATAAAGCGTTGCTATACAACCGGCGCGTTAGTAAGTCCGAAAGGCATAACTAGCTACTGAAAATTGCCTATATATATAGCGAATGTTATAAGGTCTTCCGTCTGCCCTTCTTCGTTCCTTAGCCGATAGAACGCTTAGCAAATGTCTAGCTTGCTGAACTATTTAGCTTTTGCTACCTGCTGTATAGTCTCGTTAATTAGCAGCAGTAGGTATACGTCTCTCTTAGTGAGTTCGTTAAGGCCTCTATAGTCTACGTATAGCCGGAGGCCGCCTCTAGGCTTCTATACGAAAAGGATCGGCGATGCATACTTGGCTAAGCTCGGCGTAATAAATCTCTTTGCTAGGTTTTCTTAAACAAACACCTCTACCTAGTCCAGCTTAGCCGGTAACAGTTACCTTAGCAGTTCGGTTCTTAGCAGCGTAGCTCCTTTCTTTAGCCGAATCTTGTTGTTATATTCTGGTCGGTAAAGCGGCAGAAGATTGGAATCGGCTTTTAAGAATACGTTAGCGTAACAATAGAGTTCTTTCGGTTACACTTCTAATAGGTCCGCTTCTTCTTCCGCTATTATCTTTTGGTAGTCTTCGATGTCCTTTATTAAGATAGCGTAGATCTTATTTTCCAGCGACTTCGCAAGGGTAGTTAGGGCTTCTAAGCTTATTATTCTAATAGTTGCTAGAGGCGCGGCATGCTCAGCCGGATCTGTAATAGCAGCTGTAACGTTTAGTTCTACAGTAACGACAGTAACTAAGTCGACGGCAGCGGTGCCCTTCTGCTAGGTTTTGAATTTAATCGTGCCTTCGTCTACGTTAATAATAGCCTTCTAGTTCTTTATCTATTTTTGTCCTATAATAATGTCAAACCGTCCAATATCTATAACTCAAAACGTTGCTTGCGTAGTGCGGCCATCTAGGGTAGTCTTTAATAGTATGTAATGCGTAACGCTCTTAGTGTCTTGTCCGTTATATGCCGAAATCTGTGTTGGCGAGGCTAATTCTACTAGGTAACTATATCTTTTTGTTAGTTTCTAAACTAGTTAATAATAAATTGCTGTGCTAAGAAGAGCTCCTATATCGATAAAAGCTTTTAGTTAAAGAGGCTAGCGCGAGCTCTCGAGGGGGTAGACAGTAATTAGAAGGATAATGGCAGTCTCTGTATTCGCCTCCACTATAGCCAAAAGCGGGTTGTTGCAGCTGTTAATGCTTTCTTCTTCTTCCGGCCGTATAGGTCGTAGTAGTGCCCTATTATTAATGCTAGGTAGGGGGCCTATTTGTCTAGCTAGTCTTTTCCCAGGATTCCTAATAGTACTCCGCTGTCTACACTGTCAGTGTTGTTCGGTGTTGATTCTATAGCCTGGACGCTCTTCCTCGGCAGTAGTGACAGTATAGGCCTCGTTGCTTAATACTCTCGCTTCTGCTAAGCGGTTGCTTAGCATCTAGTAGCGATATAACCGGGCTTTCTACACGTGTAACAAGTAGGGACGAATGTCGAACGCAGCAGATAAGGTTGCGTAGGTCCCTGTCGAAAGGAGGAAGAAGGCTAGGTTAATAGTGTAAACAGCAGTCGCTAACTTGGTTCTTAGGTTGCTGGTCTTCTATATTGGTTTATGTTTCTAGCAGTAACTCTCGCTTAATCTGCGAAGGCTTGGAGGTCTCCAGTTCGTACAGAGACTAAAGCGTTAGCTAGTTTAGGCCTTAATTTCTTTAATCGTGCTGCCGCCTAATTCTCGAGCACATCGATAGTAGTTTCTGTAGACGCCCTCTCTGCTGCTATCGCTTCTACTTCCTCTCTTAGCTATCTATTCTCTTCTAACTTCTTATAGAACAGCTTCTCGATAAAGGTTATAGCATTATTGCTCTGCCTAGTGCTTTACCTAGTGCTCTGCCTAGTGCTTTGCCTCTGCTTTGCCTGTGTTGACTGCTAGCTGTGTTGACTGCTAGCTGTGTTGACTGCCAGCTGTGTTAACTGCCAGCTGTGTTGTCCGCAGCTCTTGCTCTGCCTAGGTGCTCTGCCTTATACTCTGCCTTGTGCTCTGCAGCTGGGTACAGCAGCTGTGCCTGCCTGCAGCAGCCCTGTGTTGTCTGCAGCAGCTGTGCCTGCCTACAGCAGTGCCTAGTGCTTGGGGCTCGCTAGTCCTTAGGGCTCGCTAGTGCTAGTGCTCGCTAGTGCCGCTTTGCTGCTCGTGTTGCCGATTGCTGGACTTCTCGATTGCTAAAGTCTTAGTCGCTAAATGTGCCGAATAGAATAGTCCGTTAAAGATCCAAAAACAAATATTGTCGCCCTAGGTCCCGCTAGGTGCGTCTTTTTCCTTATTCTTTGTCCTTGCCTCGCCTCGCCTCGTCGTCCCTACATTGTCGTTCTCGCTCTTGTCGCTCTCGTTACTCTCTTCCTTGCCGTTGCTCTCGCTCTTCTTTAAAACTCGCGATCTGCTTGCAGAGGCACTCCTCTTCCTAAAAACCCTTTTATAGGGGCAATCTCTCTCTCTCTTTAAAACTCTCTCTCTTTATAATTAGGGGAGAGGGTAGAGTAGTATGCATATGTACGATTAAGTAACTGGATATAATTCGACGGCCTCCTTCGTACATATACAGTATATACTCCGGGTTAGTTGCATGTACGTGAATCGAGTACCCGGATGTAATTCGACAGGCTCTTTTGCGTAGTGCAGGTGTTGGTGTTATAGTTAAGCCTTAGATATAATAATCCGAGCACGTAGATATAATTCAATACAGCTGTTCAATAACTATATCTAAGGCTAGAGAGGGAAGAATCTACGTACAAGCAGAGGGGCGGTATTTAAGTGTGCAGCTGCCAAGTCTGGCCCTGCCAAGTAATCCGAGCACGTAGATATAATTTAATACAGCTGTTTTGATAACTATATCTCGAACTGAGGAAGGAAAGAAATCTATACGGCAGTGGGTAAGGGCTTTAGGGGTAGGTGTGCCAAGGCCTGGCTTGGTCCGGAAGGGCCGAGCCGAGATTCTAAGGGTCTACCCTATTACTTAGTCCTACCCCTTTCTGCCGCTGCAACACTACCCCCCTCCCTTACTAGCGGTCGCCCTCGACTGCTTACTTATCTTATCCGCCTCTTTTTTTTTGATTCGTCCTTCTCTTCTTCTTTTTCTTCTTTTTCTTCGTCCTTTTTCTCCGTCCGATTCGCGGCTTCTTCTGCCGAAATCCTTTTCAAAATCGACGTTACCTTATCGTTTCTTCTATCTTCGAAAACGTTACCCTTTCGACTTCTTCTTTCTTCTTACATTATCGCTATCTGAAATCCTTTACTTGGCGTCTGTCTAATCGGAGCTATCTGATCTAAGCTAGCAGCTATCTAAGCTGCTGCGTAGCTGGCCTGTACGCCGCTACAGAGGTCTATATAGATCTATCTATAGCATGCTATCTTTCCTTCTTTTTCTTTTCTACTAAGGCCTTAAGCGCTACTGCAAAGCTGCCGATACCGGCGCCGTCTACGAAATCAAACGGCCGCGAGCCTTTCTTGTTTAGGGCAGCGTCGACGACCGTCGCGTCGAAGCGGTAGCGCCGTCCTCGGCTTTACCGTTATTATCCGGCCGACTAGGCTAGCAGTAGTAGTAGTGGAACTGAGGACTCTAGCTAAGCGATTGCTGCAATCGTTTTTATTAGTTCTATACCGATAGAGCGGATGCGACCCTTCTTCTTCCTTTCTATCCCTTCCAGAGCTATCAACCTCGCAGCTACTTCGGCTTCGGCTTCTTCGGGTTCCAGACGTAAAACTCTCTTAGTAGCTCTGCCGAATTCCGGAGATTCTCGACCGGATACTATTTATAGTCTTCCGGCTACCCCTTCTATAAGATCCTCGCTTTGATAGATCCTCTTATCTTTCTTGTATCTATTATATCTTCAACCTCCTATTCTTCTTTCTTACTATCTATCTCGATTAGCGGGGGTTTAGCGAACCCCTGTTCCGGAAGACTATCTTTAGGGTCTAGGCTTAATAGGTCCGAATAGAAAACATTATAGATCTAGAACGACTTTAGTAGCTCGAGCTAATAAGTTACTGGCGATCTCTTTTCTACTATCGTAAACGGACCTACGTAACAGGGGTTAAGCTTGGCGTTTCCTTTTAGCCTTAGGTTCTGCGTGTTAAGCTATATCTTTTGGCCTTCTTTAAATTCTATCGGTAACCGCTTTCTATTAGCTCGAGTTACTATCTTCTTCTAAGCCGATTCTATTGCCTTTTTCGTCACCCTAATCGCTTCTTCTATTTAAGATCTAAGCGCTTCTGCCGCGGCGGCGGCGACTCTCTTTAACGAGGTAGCGGTAGAAGATTCCGAAGAGCTGGGGTCTTCTAGCGGTTGAAAGCTTATTCTCGGAAGATAACTATAAGTTATCTCGAACGGCGCCAGTAAGGTGGCTTCTAACTGTGTCAAATTGGCACAGAATTTGGCTATCTGCAGCACCTTAACCTACTCTCCTTAATAATAACTGCAGAAGATTCGTAGATATTTTTCTATCTTACAATTAGCTACTTTGGACTGACTGTCGGTCTAAGGGTAAGCCGCTGTGCTAAGCTTTCCGCGAATTCCGAGAACTTGGTTAACAGCCTTCTATACATTAGCAGTAAATTGAGGACCCCTAACCGTAGTAATAGTGTCCAGTAGGCTGTAGTGCTTCTCTATATACTGAATCAGCATTCTCGCTGTCTCTTCCGCTGTAGTGCCTTTGTCCTTAGCTTAATAGGGGATAAAGTAGCGTTCCTTGCTTAAACGATCTACTATGTTAAGAGTGGTATTATATCTATCGGAATCCGGTAGGCCGATTACGAAATCCATTGTAATGTGTTGCTATAGTTTCTTAGGGATCGGAAGCGGCTTTAGTAGACCGGCTAGAAGGCCGTAACGGGGTTTCGCAGCTCGGCACACGTAATGATTAGCGATAACCCAGTAAATTTGCTCGAAGATCCGCAGAAACCAGTAGATTATCCTTACTGCTTCTATTATCTTTTTTAAGCTAGCGTAGCCAACATCCTTAGAACTATAGACCAGCTAGATAACCTTAGTAATAAGTTCTTCTAGAACTATTAGCTTCCCTAAACCGGTTTTGCTGAGCTTCTGTTGCTAATTAAGCTGCTCTACTTTCTTGTAGAGCGTCTCTTCCTCGGTCGGCGGCTCTATCGCGCAGATCCCTGCTTCTTTTAACACCTCGGCGTCTACTATTTATTCGGTTAACACCTTCTGGAACATGTTCGGGTCTTCTTTCGCGCGGCTAGTCTTCCCCTCCCTTCTTATTAGTGCATTAGCCTTTCCGTTCTGAGCTCTGGGTCGATAAGTAATCTTGAAGTTAAACCCGGATAGATAAGCGGCCTATCGAGCTTGGCGGCGCGAGAGCTTCTACGTCTTTATAAAGTAGGTTAACGATTAATAGTCTATAAGGACCTGGACCGTGCCCTTTCTAGCTATAAGTTCCAGCTTCTACTCCTCGAAAGCCTGGATAATAGCTAATAGCTCCTTATCGTAGATAGCATAGTTCTGTTTAGCCTTATTTATAGACTTGCTAAAAAAAGCTACTAGATGCAGGGTCTCGCTATCGTTGTCGTATTAAGAAAGGACCCCTGCGGTTACTGTATCGGATGCGTCCGTCTCTAGGTAGATCGTCTTTTCCGGTCGGAAGTGCGCCAGCACTAGTGCCAAAGCTACCGCTTCTTTCAGTCGGTTAAAAGCCTCTGTACACTTCTCGTTCTATAGGCTAGCGGCCTCCTTCTTTAATGCTTCGTTTAGGGGTCTTGCTATCTTGCTAAAGTCCTTAATAAATTGCCGATAGTAGCTGCAGAATCCGAGAAAAGCTCTAATTTGGGTAGTGTTTCCAGACTTCGGCTGCTTCCACTCTGCGACGGGAGCGACCTTTAAGGGGTCTATCCGAATTCCTTCTCTTCCCACAATAAGACCGAGATATTTGACTTCGGTCTAATAGAATTCGCTCTTCTTTGTATCCGCGTTCAATCCAGCCTCGCAGAGCCTAGTTAGCACTCTCTTAATGTGGTCTGTATGCTGCTCTCTCGTTCTATCGGTGTAGATAAGAATATCGTCTAAATAAATAGATACAAACTGTTCTAGCATGTCTATAAAAGTGTAATTTATAAAACGCTGCTACACCGCCGGCGCGTTACTAAGTCCGAAAGGCATTACCAACTACTTGAAATTGCCTATACGCGTAGCGAATGTCGTAAGATCTTCCGTCTGTCCTTCCTCGTTCCTTAGTCGGTAGAACGCTTAGCGAATGTCCAGCTTGCTAAACCACTTAGCTTTAGCTACTCGTTGTATAGTCTTATCGATTAGTGGCAGCGGATACACATCTCTCTTAGTAACCTTATTAAGGCCTCGGTAGTCTACGCATAGTCGGAGACTACCTCCGGGTTTCCTTACGAACAGGATCGGTAACGCATACTTAGCCGAGCTCGGCGTAATAAACTTCTTTGCTAGGTTTTCTCGAACAAACACTTCTACTTAGTCCAGCTCGGCCGGCGATAAGCGTCTTAGAGGTTTGGTTCTCGGCAGCGTAGCTCCTTCTTTTAACTGGATCTTGTTGTCGTATTCCAGTCGGTAGAGCGGCAGGAGGTTGGAGTCGGCTTTTAAGAACACGTTAGTGTAACTATAGAGTTCTTTTAGTAACACCTCTAACGGGTCTACTTCTTCTTCCGCTATTATCTTCTAGTAATCTTCGATGTCTTTTATTGATATAGCGTAGATCTTATTCCCTAGTAACTTCGCAAGAGTCGTTAGAGCTTCTAAGCTTATTATTCTGACGGTATCTAGGGAATCGAAACAGTTGGTCGGAACCGCGTTATTGGTCGTAACGTTCGGTTTTGCAGCGGCGACAGCGACCGATTCGACAGCGGCAGCTCCGCTCTGCTAGGTTTTGAATCCGAGTGTGCCTTTACCTACGTTAATAACGGCTTTCTAGTTCTTTATCTATTTCTGCCCTATAATAATGGTAAACCGTCTAATACTCATAATCCGGGACGTCGCTTCTGTCGTGCGGCCAGCCAAGGTAGTCTTTAATAGCACATAATGCGTAACACTCTCTGTGTCTTGTCCGTTATATGCCGAAATTCGCGTTGGCGACGCTAACTCCACTAGATAACTATATCCGTTCGTTAGTTTCTAGACTAGTCGACAGTGGATCGCCGCGCCGATAAGTGCTCCTGTATCGATAAAGGCTCTTAGCTAAAGGGTGCGGTGTAAGACGTTAAGGGGGTAGACAGTAATCGGAAGGATAATAGCGGTCTCTGTATTTACTTCTACCGACCCTAAGAGCGGGTCGTTACAACTGTTAATACTTCCTTCTTCTGGAAATGCTGATCGTATTAGTGCCCTATTGTCTATGCTGGATAGGGGGCCTATCCGTCTAGCTAATCTTTTCCTATTATTCTTAATAGCACTCTACCGTCTACGCTGTCGGTGTCGTTCGCCGCCGGCTCGATAGCTTGGATAGTCTTTCTCGGCGGCAGCGGCTTTGTAGCACAGTATTCCTGCTTCTGCTAAGCCGTCGCTTGGCATCTAGTAGCGATATAGCCAGGCTTTTCGTACGCGTAGCAGGTAGGGACGAACGACGAGCGCGGCGAATAGGATAGCTGCTAGGGGCCTCTTCGGAAAGGCGCAGCAGGGGGGCGCGTAGTCGGCGCCGACGGCTTCTAGATCAATTCTCGTGCTGCCGATTTTGTGTATACGTTTAGGTTTCTAGCGGTAACTCTCGCCTAGTGTACGAAACTCTCGAGATCTTTATCTTCTACCGAAGCTATAGCTATAGCTAGTTTAGGGCTTAACTTCTGCCTTAGTAAGTGCAGCTGCTCGTCTTCGCGCGCTTTAGCTCTAATAGCATACTTCCTAAACAGTCTGTAAAACTCCTTAAACATTAGCTGGTTTTGGTTAATTTTATCTAGTTGCTTACAGGCCGTCTTCTTCTAGAAAGGGTCTCCGAAGCGTTAGTCCAGGGCTTTGATCGCTTCGTCGGCGGTTACATCTTCTAGGTCCGCTACTAACGAGAACGCTTCGCCTTCTAGTCGCGATTCCAGGTAGGCTAATCTGTCTTCTTTACTGCTTTCGGCATAATTACGACTTATCTTGTTTTTTATCTTCTTTTTAAAGGCCTCCTAGTCTTTAGGGTCTCTATCCCTAAACGCTAGTAGATCAGGTACTAACGTTATTAAGGTGCTACCTTAACCGTAGGCCGCTAGCGAGGCAGTTTCCGCTTGTTCCTGTAGTGGTAGAGGCGGCGCCGACGACGTCGCTGCCTCTATATCAGCTAACTAAGCCTTTAGCGCCTTTAGTTGCGCTAATCGATTCGCTGCTTAGTTTTCTAACATATTAATAATAGTCTCTGCCGATTCCTTCTCTGCTATTACCGCCTCTATTTCTTCTCTTAGCTGTTTGTTCTCTTCTATCTTCTTATAGAACGTCTTCTCGAAGAAGGTAATAGTGTCGTATACTTTTCCGGATCCGTGTTCTGCTAGTTGCGCCTCTAGCTCGTCCGGAGTGCAGGCGTACAGCTCCTTATAGCCAGCTATGCCCTCCTTTACTTTATTCGTCTCTTCTTTAGTAAGACCTTCGATAACTACTCCGTCGTCTAGGAGACTAGCGCGCCTGCCCTTTGCTCTGTTAGTCTTTCTCTTTCCGCTGCAGCCGGTAACGCTGCCCTCTACTGTCGAGAAGCCTTCTATAGCTATCTTACAGTGCTGGTGTTTGGTTTGTTTATAGTATACGTGTACGTTATTCAGGTAGCCGGATAGTTCAACGGGCCCTTTCGCGCAGCGCGGGATTAGTGTAGTGGATAAGTTCGAGATATAATAATCCGAGCACGTAGATATAATTTAATACGGCTGTTTTAATAACTATATCTCGAACTAAGGAAGGAAAGGAATCTATGTAGCAGTAGGTAAGGGCTTTAGGGGTGGGCGTGCTAAGGCCCGGCTCGGTCCGGAAGGGCCGAGCCGAGATTCCAAGGGTCTACCCTATTACTTAGTCGTACCCCTTTCTGCCGCCGCAACACTAAGCCTGCTAGCTTCTAGCAGCTTCCAGCCCTCTATATCTGTATTAATCTCGAACTGGGGAGGGAAAGGAATCTACGTATACGCAGATGTAAGCTCTCGTAGGGGTAGTGTGCCAAGACCCGGCTTAGTCCGGAAGGGCCGAGCCGAAATTCCAAGGGTCTACCCTATTACTTAGTCCTAACACTTTCTATCGCTGCAACACTAATAGCCAAATTCTGCGCTAACTCGACTCTGTCTAAAGCTACCTTACTGGCGCTATTTAAGATAACCTGTAGCTACCTTCTAAGGATAAGTTTTTAACTACTAAACAGAACTAACCCTTTAGAGCCTTCTACTGTAGCTACTACCTTATTAAAAAGAGTCGCTGCAGCTGCGGCAGAGGCACTTAGAGCTTAGATAGAAGAAGCGGTCCGAGTAGCAAAAGCGGCCATAGAATTAGCTTAGATAAGAATAATAACTCAAGCTAATTGGAAGCAGTTACTATTAGAATTCGAGGAAGGCCAAAAAGTATAGCTTAATACGCGAAACCTCTAGCTAAAAGGCAATGCCAAACTTAACTCTAGACACGTAGGTCCGTTTACTATAGTAGAAAAGAGGTTACTAGTAACTTATCGGCTCTAACTACCGAGGTCTTTCTAGGTCTACGACATTTTCCATTTAGATCTGCTAAGTCTAGACCCTAAACATAGTCTACTAGGGCAGGGGTTTACTAAACCCGTACTAATTAAGATAGACAGTAAAGAAGAAGAGTAGGAGGTAGAAGATATAATAGATATAAAGAAGGTAAGAGGGTCTATTAAAGCGAGGATCTTATAGAAGGGATAGCCGGAAGACTATAAATAGTACCCTATTAAAAGTCTCCGGAATTCGGCAGAACTGCTAGAAGAGTTCTACAACTAGAATCTGAGAAAACCGAGACCTGGATAGCCCTAGAAACAATAAAGAAGAAAAACCGCAACCCTAGAAGCAAGGACCTAGGCTACGTCTATTCTATTAGTAAGGTAACGCTGTTAATAACTGTAGCACTACCAAATAAACAACCGCACCTACGTGCTTAGTAACTATTACCGACAACGTTCAGCTAAGCTATTTGGCTTAACGGAACGAGGTAGGCGACACCACCCTTCTGTAGTGTCTAATGCGACGCGGTACACTTAAGTCAAAAGGGACTGATTAAGTTAATCCGAGCGCGCAGATATAATTTAATACAGCTGTTTTAATAACTATATCTCGAACTGAAGAGGGAAAGGAATCTATACAGTAGTAGTTAAGGGCTTTAGGGGTAGTGTGCCAAGGCCCAGCTTGGTCCAGAAGGGCCGAGCCGAAATTCCAAGGGTCCACCCAATAACTTAGTTCTACCCCTTTCTGCTGCTGTAACACCACCCCCCTCCCTTACTAGCGGTCGCCCTCGACTGCTTACTTATTCCTCCTGCCTCTTTTACCTTATTCTATCTAATTAATCCCCTCGTTCTTCTATCTATTTATCTGCCTTTGCCTCTTTTTCTTCTTCTATTTATCTTCTTTTTTCTTTATCTTCTTCTTCTATTTCTTCTTCTTCTTCTTTCGTCTAGCTCGCGGCTTTCTTCGCGAAAATTTTTCTTAAAATCGACGTTACCTCTTCTTTTCCTTCTACTTTAAAAACATCTTTCTTTCTTTATCTGCTTCTGCTTTATATCGTCGCTATCTGAAGCCTTTTACTTGGCGTCTATCTGATCGGAGCTATCTGATCTAAGCTAACAGCTACCTAACTGGTGCTCCGGCTGGTCTGTGCGCTGCTGCGGAGGGCCCTATATAGGTACGTCTGCAGTGCTCTATCTCTTCTTCTTTTCTTCCTTACTAAGGCCTTAAGCGCTACTGCAAAGCCGGCGCTGCCGACTCTGTCTACGAAATCGATTGGCCGCGAGCCTTTCTCTTTCGTAGGCGGCGTCGACGAGCGTCGCGCCAACAGAGGTAGCGCTGTCTTCGACTTTATCCTTATTATCTATCTAGCAAAGCTATTTAGACAGTAGGGATAAAGCCAAAGACCCTAACTAAACGCGCTAACTACGATCATTTCTTCGCTCTTCGCACCGATAGCGCGGACGCGGCTTGCTTCTTCTTCTATTGCTTCTAGAGGCCTTATTTCCGAAGCTATTTAGGTCTCGGTTTTGTCAGATTCTGGACATGGAACTCTTTTAGCAGTTCCGCTAAATTTCGGAGATTCTCGATCGGATACTATTTATAGTCTTCCGGCCACCCCTTCTATAAGATCCTTGCTTTAATAGACCTCCTTATCTTCTTTATATCTATTACATCTTCTACCTCCTACTATTCTTCTTTACCGTCTACCTTGATTAGTAGGAGTTCGATAAACCCCTGCCCTAGAAGGCCATCTTTAGGGTATAGGCTTAACAGGTCCAAATAGAAGACATCGTAGATCCGGAACGACCTTAGTAGCTAGAGCCGATAGGTTACCGGCGACCTCTTTTCTACTATCGTAAACGGACCTACGTAATAGGGGTTAAGCTTGGCGTTGCCTTTTAACCTTAGGTTTTGCGTGTTAAGCTATACCTTCTAACCTTCTTCGAATTCTACTAGTAACCGCTTTCTATTAGCTCGAGTTACTATCTTCGCTTAAGCCGATTCCATCGCCTCTTTTTCTATCCGGACTGCCTCTTCTATCTAAGCCTTAAGCGCTTCTGCCGCGGCTGCGGCGACTCTCTTTAACGAGGTAGTGGTAGAAGGTTCCGAAGAGCTAGGTCTGTCCAGTAGTTAAAAGCTTATCCGTAGAAGGTAGCTGTAAGTTATCTTAAATAGCGCTAGCGAGGTAGCTTCGGACAGTGCTAAGTTAGCGCAGAACTCGGCTATTGGCAACACCTTAGTCCAGTCATCTTAATAATAGCTGCAGAAGATTCGCAGATCCTCTGACTAACTGTCTGTCTAAGGGTAAGCGGCTGTGCTAAGCTTTCTGCGGATTCCGAGAACTTAGTTAATAGCCTTCTATATATCTGCAGTAAATTGAGGATCCCTATCCGTAGTAATAGTGTCCGGCAGGCCGTAGTGCTTCTATACGTGCTAAATTAGCATCCTCGCGGTCTCTTCTACAGTTGTGCCTTCGTTCTTTGCTTAATAGGGGATAAAGTAGCGTTCCTTACTTAACTAATCTACTATATTAAGGGTAGCATTGTATCTACTAGAGTCCGGCAGGCCAGTTACGGAATCTATCGTAATGTGCTACTACGGTTTCTTAGGGATCAGCAGTAGCTTTAGTAGGCCGGCCGGAAGGCTATAACGCAGCTTGGCAGCTCGATATACGTAACAGTTAGCGATAAATCGGTAGATTCGCTCGAAGATTTGCGGAAACTAGTATACAGTTCTTATAGCCTCTATCGTCTTCTTCGCGCTAGCGTAGCCGACATCTTTAGAACTATAGACTAGTTAGATAACTTCTGCGATTAGTTCTTCTAGAACTATTAGCTTCCCTAAACCGGTCTTGCCGAGCTTCTATTAATAGTTAAGCTGCTCTACCTTTTTGTAAAGCGTCTCCTCCTTGGTTGCCGGCTCTACTGCGCAGACCCCTACTTCTTTTAGCACTTCGGTGTCTACTATCTGCTCGGTCAATACCTTCTGGAACATGTTCAGATCTTCCTTCGCGCGACTGGTCTTCCCTTCTCTTCTCGTTAGTGTATTAGCCTTTCCGTTTTAAGCTCCTAGTCGATAAGTTATCTTAAAGTCAATCCTGGATAAGTAGCCGGCCTACCGAGCTTGGCGACACGAGAGCTTCTACGTCTTTATAAAGTAGGTTAATAACTAATAGTCAGTAAGCACTTAGACTGTGCTCTTTCTAGCTATAAGTTCTAGCTTCTACTCCTCGAAAGCTTGGATAATGGCCAATAGGTCCTTGTCGTAGATAGCGTAGTTCCGCTTAGCTTTATTTATAGATTTGCTAAAGAAAGCTACTAGATAAAGGGTCTCGCTGTCGTCGTTATATTAAGAAAAGACCCCTGCGGTTACAGTGTCGGAAGCGTCCGTCTCTAGGTAGATTATCTTTTCCGGTCGGAAGTGCGCTAATACCGGCGCTAAGGCTATAGCAGCTTTTAGCTAGTTAAAGGCCTCTATACACTTCTTATTCTATAGGCCGGCCGCCTCCTTCTTTAATGCCTCGTTTAGGGATCTTACTATCTTGCTAGAGTCTTTTATAGAGCGGCGATAGTAGCTGCAGAATCCGAGAAAAGCTCTGATCTAAGTAGTGTTGCCGGATTTCGGTTGTTTCTATTCCGCTATAGCGGCGACCTTTAAGGGGTCTATCCAGATGCCTTCTCTTCTGACAATAAGGCCGAGGTACTTGACTTTAAGCCGATAGAACTCGCTCTTCTTTGTATCCGCGTTTAATCCGACCTCTTGGAGCCTAGTTAACATCTGCTTAATATAGTCCGTATACTGTTCTTTCGTTCTATTAGTATAGATAAGGATGTTGTCTAGGTAGACAGACACAAACCGCTTAAGCATATCTATAAAAGTGTAGTTTATAAAACGCTGCTATATAGCCGGCGCGTTAGTAAGTCCGAAAGGTATAACTAGCTACTTAGGGTTGCCTATGCGCGTAGCGAAGGTAGTAAGGTCTTCCGTCTGTCCCTCCTCGTTCCTTAGCCGGTAGAACGCTTAGCGAATATCCAGCTTGCTAAACTACTTAGCTTTCGCCACCCGCTATATAGTCTTATCGATTAGCGGCAGCAGGTATACGTCTCTCTTAGTAACCTTATTAAGCCCTTAGTAGTCTACGCACAGCCGGAGACTGCCTCTGGGCTTGCGAACGAAAAGGATTGGCGACGTATACTTGGCGGAGCTCGGCGTAATAAACTTCTTCGCTAGGTTTTCTCGAACAAACACTTCTACTTAATCTAGCTCGGCCAGTAATAATCGCCTTAGTAGTTCGGTTCTCGGCAGCGTAGCTCCTTCTTTTAGTTGGATCTTGTTATCGTATTCTGGTCGGTAGAGCGGTAGGAGGTTGGAGTCGGCTTTTAAGAATACATTAGCGTAACTATAGAGTTCTTTTGGTAATACCTCTAGTAGGTTTACTTCTTCTTCTGCTATTATCTTTTAGTAGTCTTCGATGTCTATTAATAACGGCTTTCTAGTTCTTTATCTATTTTCGTCCTATAATAATGTTAAATCGTCCGATGTCTATAACTCGAAACGTCGCTTCCGTAGTGCAGCTAGCGAGGGTAGTCTTTAATAGCATATAATGAGTGATACTCTCTATGTCTTGTCTGTTGTATGCCGAAATTCGCATCGGCGACGCTAGCTCTACTGGATATCTATATCCTTTCGTTAGTTTCTGAATCAGTCGATAGTAGATTGCAGTGCCGATAAGTGCTCCTGTGTCGATAAAGGCTTTTAACTAAAGGGAGCAGTATAAGCTGTTAAGGGAGTAGATAGTAATTGGAAGGATAATAGCGGTCTCTGTATTCACTTCTACTGCCGCCGAGAGCGGATCGTTGCAACTGTTAATGCTCTCTCCTTCTTCTAGCGATGCGGTTCGTAGCAGTGCCCTATTGTTTATGCTAGGTAGGGGGCCTATCCGTCTAGCTAGTCTTTTCCTAAAATTCTTAATAGCACTCTACCGTCTACGCTATCGGTATCGTTCGGCGCTGGCTCTATAGCTTAGATAGTCTTCCTTAGCGGCAGCGGCTTCGTAGTACGGTATTCCTGCTTCTGCTAAGTTGTCGCTTGGCATCTAGTAGCGATATAGCTAGGCTTTCCGTACGCGTAGCAAGTGGGAACGAACGGCGAGCGCGGTAAATAAGATAGCTGCTAGGTGCCTCGTCTAGAAGGAGCAGAAGGTCGCGTTGCCTGCGCTAGCGACGACTTCTAGTTCGGTTCGCGTACTGCCGATTTTCTGTACGCGTTCAAGTTTCTGGCAGTAACTCTCGCCTAGTACACGAAGCTTTTAAGGTCTTCGTCTTCTACCAAAGCTATAGCTCCAGCTAGTTCGGGGTTCAACTTCTGCCTTAGTAAGTATAACTGTTCGTCTTCGGACCCTTTAGCTCTAATAGCATATTTCCTAAACAGTCTGTAAAATTCCTTAAACGTTAGCTAGTTTTGGCTAATCTTGTCCAGTTGTTCGCGCGCCGTCTTCTTGCGGAAAGGGTCTTTAAAGCGTTGGTTCAGGGATTTGATAGCTTCTTCGGCAGTTACATCTTCTAGGTCTGCTACTAGCGAGAGCGCTTTACCTTCTAGTTATACCTCTAGATAGGCCAGTTTGTCTTCTTCGCTGCTTGCTGCATAATCGCAGCTTATCTTCTTCCTTATCTTCTTCTTAAATACTTCCTAGGCCTTAGGGTCTCCGCTCCTAAAGGCCGGTAGGTTAGGTAGTAATGTTATCGAAGTGCTACCTTAACTGTAGGCAGCAGGTAAGACGGTTTCTGCTTAGTCTTCTCGTAGTAGCGGCAGTGCCGACAACATCGCTGCCTCTATGTTAGCTAACTAAGCCTTTAGCGTTTTCAGTTACGCTAGTCGTATCGCCGCTTAGTTCTCTAACACCTCGATAATAGTATCTGCCGATTCCTTCTTAGCTATTACTGCTTCTATCTCCTCTCTTAGCTGCTTGTTCTCTTCTATTTTCTTGTAAAACGTCTTCTTAATAAAGGTAATAGTATCGTATACTTTTCTGGACCCGTGTTCCGCTAGGTGTTCTTCGAGTTCGTCGGCTGTGCAGGCGTACAGCTCCTTATAGCCGGCTATGCCCTTCTTCGCTTTATCCGTCTCTTCTTCTATAAGACCTTTAGTAGCCGTCCTCTTATTAAGGATACTAGCGCGCCTATCCCTCGCTCTGTTAGTCTTTCTCTTTCCGCTGCAGCCTATAACGCTGCCCTCTACCGTCGAGAAGCCCTCTATAGTCTTCTTACAGTGCCAATGTGTTTGGTTTAGGTTGTAGTATGCGCGTGCGTTATTCGGGTAGCCGGATGTATTTTAACAGTCCCTTTCGCGAAGCGCAGGGTTGGTGTAGTTAGTAAGTTCAAGATATAATAATCCGAGCGTGTAGATAAAATTCAATACGGCTGTTTTAATAACTATATCTCGGACTAAGGGGGGAAAGGAATCTATATAGTAATGGGTAAGGGCTTTAGGGGTAAATACGCTAAGGCCCGGCTTAGTCCGGAAGGGCCGAGCCGAAATTCCAAGGGTCCACCCTATTACTTAGTCCTGTAACACGTCCCTACCTGCTAAGCATACAGAAAGCCTAGCTATATTGCTACTAGATGCTACACTCCTGCTTAGCAGAAGATAGAATATTAAGCAACGAGACCTACGCCGCCGCCGAGCAAGAGTGTCTAGGCTATAGAATCGGCGCCGAACAACGCTAACAGTGTAGACAGTAGAGTACTATTAAGAATCCTGGGAAAAGACTAGCTAGACGGATAGGCCCCCTACCTAGCATAAACGAAAGGGCACTACTACGATCTACGTCGCTAGAAGAAGAAAGAATTAACAGCTGTAACGACCTACTCTTAGCTATGCTAGAGGCGAATACAGACTCCGCTATTATTCTTCTAATTACTATCCACCCTCTAGAGGGCTCGCGCCAGCCTCTTTAGCTAAGAGCTTTTATCGACACAGGAGCCCTTATCGGCGCAGCGATCCACTATCGATTAGTTCGGAAACTGGCGAAAGGATACAGCTACCTAGTAGAGTTAGCCTCGCCGATACAGATTTCGGCGTACAATAGACAAAGCACAGAGAGCGTTACTTACTACGTGCTATTAAAGACCACTATAGCTAGCCGCACTACGGAAGCGGCGTTTCGAGTTATAGACATCGGACGGCTCGACATTATTATAGGACAGAAATAGATAAAGAACTAGAAAGCCGTTATTAACGTAGAATAAGGTACAGTTAAGTTTAAGACCTAGCAGAGGGGCACGGCCGCCGTCGACTCGGTTACGGTTGCCCCTGCCAGACCGAAAGACACGGCCGCTATTACAGATAAAATCGACCGTGCTACGCCTCTAGCTACTATCGGAATAATAAGCTTAGAAGCCCTAACTACCCTCGCGAAGTTACTAGAAAACAAGATCTATGCTATCTCGATAAAGGACATCGAAGACTACTAAAAGAAAATAGCAGAAGAAGAAGTAGATCTATTAAAAGTGTTACTAAAAGAACTCTATCGCTACGCTAACGTATTCTTAAAAGCCGATTTTAACCTCCTGCCTCTCTACCGACCGGAATATAATAACAAGATTCGACTAAAGGAAGGAGCTACGCTACTAAGAACCGAACTACTAAGACGACTGTCGCCGGCCGAGCTAAACTTAGTAGAAGTGTTTGTCTAAGAAAACCTAGCAAAGAAGTTTATTACGCCAAGCTCTACTGAGTATGCATCGCCGATCCTTTTTGTACAGAAACCTGGAGGCGGCCTCTAGCTGTACGTAGACTATAGAGGCCTTAATAAGGTTACTAAGAGGGACGTATACCTGCTGCCGCTAATCGATAAGACTATACAGCGGGTAGCGAAAGCTAAGTAGTTTAGCAAGCTGGACATTCGTTAAGCGTTCTATTAGCTAAGGAACAAAGAAGGGCAAACGGAAGACCTTACGACATTCGCTATACGTATAGGCAATTTCAAATAGCTAGTTATGCCTTTTGGACTTACTAATACGCTGGCTGTATAGCAATGTTTTATAAACTATACCTTTATAGATATGCTAGAACAGTTCGTGTCTATCTACCTAGATAACATCCTTATCTATACTAATAGAACGAGACAACAGTATACAGACTACATCAAACAGGTACTAACTAGGATCCGAGAGGTCGAATTAAATACAGACACAAAGAAGAGTAAGTTCTATTAGTCCGAAGTTAAATACCTTAGCCTTATCTTTGGAAAGGAGGGTATCTAGATAGACTCCTTAAAGATCGCTGCTATAGCAGAATAGAAGCAACCGAAATCTGGAAACACTACCTAAATTAGAGCTTTTCTCAGATTCTGCAGCTACTATCGCCGCTTTATTAAGGACTTTAGCAAGATAGCAAGACTCCTAAATAAGGCATTAGAGAAAGAGGCGGCTGGCCTATAGAACGAGAATAATCCGAGCGTGCAGATATAATTTAATACAGCTGTTTTAATAACTATATCTCGAACTCAAGAGGGAAAGGAATCTATGCAGCGGTAGGTAAGGGCTTTAGGGGTAGTGTGCCAAGGCCCGGCTCGGTCCGGAAGGGCCGAGCCGAAATTCTAAGGGTCTACCCTATTACTTAGTCCTACCCCTTTCTGCTACTGTAACACTACCCCCCTCCCTTACTAGCGGTCGCCCTTAATCGCTTACTTATCCCTTTTGCCCTTCGACCTCTTTCTAGCTAATTAGGGCTCCTTATTCTTCTATCTATCCTCCGCTTCTGCCTCTTTTTCTTCCTTTCTTCCGTTATTGTCTTTGTCGTCTTTTTCTTCTACTCTGTCGTCTTCTTCTTTCGTCCGGTTTGCGGCTTTCTTCGCGAAAATTCTTTTTAAAACCGACGTTATCTCTTTGTTTCTTCTATCTCGAAAATACTGTCCTTTATTTATCTGCTTCCCTTTTATATCGTCGCTATCTAAAGCCTTTTACTTGGCGTCTATCTGATCGGAGCTAGCTAATTTAAGCTAACAGCTACCTAATCGGTGCTACAGCTAGTCTGTACACTACTGCAGAGGGCCCTATATAGGTACGTCCGCAGCGCTCTATCTCTTCTTCTTTTTCTTTCTTACTAAGGCTTTAAGCACTACTGCAAAGCCGCTGTCGCTAACTCTGTCTATAAAATCGATCGGCCAAGCCGTTTATGTTAGGGGTTTAAGAATCTTAGTTTAGAAACATAAAGCCGGGTATCTATATAAAGGAACTAATAGGCAGTTTCCTTGTCGTCCGCTACTGTACAATTTGTATCTACAAAGCAAGCTAGCAATTTCCTCCTATATAGGGGTGTAGGAATTCCCCCTCCCTATATAGAGGTGCAGAGATTTCCCTCTATACAGAGTGCAGGAATTTCCCCCCCCCCCCCTATACAGAGGTGTAGAGATTTCCCTCTATATAGGGTATAGGGGAAAGGGGCGTCGACTTAGCAGGGCCGAGCTATGCTGGCGCTGCTAAGTCGCACTCCTTAGAGCGACGGCCGGCTTAGGTCTAGGACCTAGTAGGACGGCGTCCCCTAACAATACCCCCCTCCTCTCTTGTTAACACTGCTACGCCTCTAAGCCTGTCTGGCAAGGGCCAATCGCAGCGGTGCGCTCGTCTTACGCTCCTATCTCCGCCCTAGTATGTTTTAGTGCCTTAAAGCACTCCTTAAGTATATACTTAACTAAGGCGGGGTATAGCGTCCCTAATTGTAGGCGCACCCCTTCTGCTGCTACGTTATTCGTATATATAGATGTCGGAGAAATCCTGTAGGTGCAGGCCCTCAGATATCTATATAGGCAGTCGTCTTCTGTATTAAGCCTATCGTCCGTATATACTGCCAGTGTCTCTTAGTAGGAGGTGGCCGAATCTGGGTAGGGTTCTACCTAAGGTGTCGCCTGCTAGCTGGTTATTCTTAAATGTCGGTAGCCGTTAGGCGCCCTTACCTGTATACGGATAACCCGTTTGGTAACTATTGCCTTACTTGCTATTGCTCTATATAGTAAGCAGCTGGTTATGTGTTAGCTCTATTGTCCGGCTTTTACCTGTCCCCCTATCTATCCTCCCTTACTTGTCTGTCTATCCCTTATCTTATTATACTGACCTTCTAGACGGCGTCTAACCCCTACAGTCTAATAGTAGCAGGCTGTCTTGGCTCTTGCTTAGGAGAGCTTTGTTACAGATAATATAGTTAGCGTAGAGGACATTAATGTCCTCTACCTAACTCTATTATCTGGACGAAAGCCGCTATTGTCGAATATAGGCACAAGATCTACAATCTTGTAGTTTTCTAGTACTTTAGTCGCTGTCTAGAGGTTATTAAGGTCTTAGGCAGCAATGGTCCGGCTCGTCGTTGTCTGTAGTAGTAGGGTAGTAGGCGTTCGCTAGGCGGCTGTTTAACCGACCTTAGGCGTCCTACTTCTCTCGTGCAGCTCCTACCCCTCCTATCTATTCCCTCTCCTATACCTATCTACCTCCTAGGTGCTCTTGTAATAGGTTAATGTTGTCTGCCTTCTTAGTCCTATTTCTACCTTCTTCCTACAACTGTCCTGTGTCTCTTGCAGCTGCCCTACGTCTCCTGCAGCTGTCCTATGTTCCTCTATTCTATACAGTTAACACCTATCCTTTCTTAGTCCTATTCTATCCTCTTCTACCTACTCCCTAGGTATTCTATGTAGCTGCCTAGTCCTGCCTGCAGCTACCTAACGTCTCTTGCAGCTGCCTAGTCCTGCCTACAGCTGCCTAATGTCCCTTGTAGCTGCCTAGTCCTGCCTGTAGCTGCCTAATGCCTCTTATAGCTGCCTAGTCCTGCCTATAGCTGCTATCTGTCCTACCCTGTACAGTATAATACTACTGTAACTAGTTAGCAGGGTGTTTCTCCTCCTACTTGTCTAGTGCTACTGTGTTCTAGAGAGTCTTGTACAGCTCCTACGTTGGCTCTGCCTACCCTGTCTACTTAACTAGGTATTCTATCCTCTTCTGCTTCTTCCTGCTCTTAAGAATTTCTTCTATCTGATACTCCTTCTAGTTCTTAGTAATAATCGCTAGGGGGCGTACTTCGTCCGTCGTCTAGTATAGGGGGGGGTCTGTATATGCTAGCTGTACGAGGTCTATATAGAAAACTAGTTAGATCCCTAGGGGAGTGTTAAGTCGTACAGTGTATGTCCCTACTGGCCGGATTACTATAAACTTCCGGTTCTTCTAGTCTAGCTTCTTGCTTAGCCAGTCTATATAGATATTGCGCTAGTTTAACTATACCTTATTACCTGCCTTATACCTTAGTGCAGCCTGCCGTCCCTTGTTGGCCTACTCCTCTGCATTCTGTTAGGCTATAGCAAGACTCGCTTTCGCCTATTAGTAGGCGTTCGTAATCGTCTGTACGATGGCTTCCCCCTGCTAAATTAGGAAGCGTACAGGGCGTAGGGTAGCTTCGCTTAGGGTTAGCAGGAGCGGGGAGTAGTCGTACCTATAGGCTATAAAAAAGGGGGACAGACCTGTAGCGTTAGCTGTACAGCTATTGATAGCTAGCTCTGCTATAGGGAGGAGGCAGTTCTAATTAGTCTAATCGTAGTTAACGTATACTTGGAGGTATGCTTCTAGTATAGAATTAACCCTCTCCGTTGCACCGTCTGTCTATAGGTGCCAAGCAGTTAATAGGCGACGTTCTATGTTTACCAATTGGTATATCCTCGCCTAGAGTTAGCTCGTAAACTTTGTACTACAGTCGGATACAATTGACCTAGGGAACCTGTACTTGCTAAACGTCGTCTGTACGAATGCCTAGGCAGTGTCCTTAGCTGTAACATAGTCTATTTCCTCTAGTATTACCCCCCTCGTTAGCTTATCTATTACTACTATAATGTTGCGTCGTCTGTCGCTCTTAGGTAGGTCTGTAATAAAATCTACTATTAGATCCTGCTACAGCTGGTCCAGTATTAGTAGGGGTTTTAACAGGCTATGCTTTAGTTCCTGCTAGGACTTCGTCTGTCCGTAGACATTGCAGTTCTGTACGAACCTACAGATGTCCTTTGCTATCGCTAGCTAGTAGTAGTCCCTAGCAACGATGCTGTACGTCTCCTCGCGCCCTAGGTGTCCAGTTGCTACCAAGTCGTACGCCTGCTGTATTAAGCTCGTATAGAGCTTCTCGTCTGTAGGGACCTAAGTCCAGTTCCTAAACCTTAAGTTGTCCCTAATACGGGGTGGGTTGGCCCGTGTTATTACTATGCCTTGCCAAGGTTTATATATCTGGTACACATTAGTCAAGTCACTTCCGAGTTACTTAACTAGTCCCTTTTGGCTTAAGTGTACCGCGTTACATTACTTAACTCGGAAGTAACTGCTGAAAGTGTACGATGAAAGGCCCGGGTTCAATTCCTAGAGGGCGCATCTTTTAACGGGAGAGTGGAAGCAGCGTTGACGTATGTCCGTTTGTCCACCACTCCGTACAGAATGAAGCAGACCCGGTAAAGGTCCAGCTGGCTGTATGCAGACCTACTAGAGGGGGGTTGATTGCGTATGCTGCATAGGGGGGCTGTGCAATAGCATACGTAGCCTGTAAGTAAGCGCAGCTTACGAGGTCGTAAGCCTGTAGCGCAGGGGGTAGTAATATAGGGTGGGTTGGCCCGTGTTATTACTATGCCTTGCCAAGGTTTATATATCTGGTACACATTGGTCAAGTCACTTCCGAGTTACTTGACCAGTCCCTTTTAGCTTAAGTGTACCGCGTTACATCAGTCCCCTTCGTCTACTATGCACTCTGCTACTAAGACCTTAAGGTTAAGCTCTATAGGGAGCTTCCGCTGTCCTTCCTAGGTCGCTGTATAGGCTTTCTAATAGATGTCGTCCTTTTCTACTGCCTCTTCCTACGCTTGTTGGTAGGGACCTAATATATGTATCGCTGCTAGGCGGACAGTGTCTTCCCCTAGGTTCTCCTTAAACATCTAGAATATCCGTAATTGCAGTCGCTCGTCGTCGTACGTCGCTAGCATGTCTTAGTCTCTCCTAGATAACGCGTCTACCCTACTGTTGTCCTTTCCCTTGCAGTACCTAGAGTCTTATATTAAAGCGGCTTAGATACATCGCCTATCGTATGTGTCTCTTAGAGAGTTTTCAGGGTTGCGTAAAATACTCGAGATTCTTATAGTCGGTTAGGGCGAGGAATTTAGGAACCGAGCAGAGTTTGCCGTCCTACGCCTCGTAGCATCGTACGACTACTAACAATTCCTTAACGTAGATAGGGTAGTTGCATTCGACTAGAGAGTTCTTCTTAGAGAAGTATATATATAGGTATAGGAGGCCGTCTAGGCCTACCTGTAAGAGGATGCCCCCTATACAGTATCCTAAAGAGTCGGTTTCCAGTATCGTCGTACGTTCTAGATTAAAGGCAGCAAGCATTAGACCTATAGTAAAGAGTTCCTTTAGCTTGTTAAAGCTTCTACTGCATTCCTCCGTCTATGCGAACTGCCTGTCCTTATATATTAGCTTAACTAAGGGGCGGACTATGTCCGAGTAGTTCTGTATAAACTAGCAGTAGAAGTTAGCAAACCTAAGGAATTCTCGTACGCCTTTAACGCTTATAGGTAGCTTCTATTGCTTAATAATATTGATTTTCTTCCTGTCTATACTAATTTCCTTCCCTACCTTAATAATAAATTCTAGGTATTTTGTACGTTGTATACTAAATTCGCATTTGTCGATGTCGAGGTACAATCCAGCCTGTTGCAGACGGTCTAGCACTTTCTTAACGTCTCGTACGTAGTCCTTGTAGGTGCTATCTATAAATACTAGGGTGTCGTCGAGATATATAGAGCAGATGTCGTCTAGAAGACCCTTTAGGGACCTGTTAATATACCTCTAGAAGGTTGCCAGCGCGTTTACAAGGCTAAAGGGGGTAACAAGCTACTTAAAAAGGCTGTACCTTGTACAGAAAGCGGTTATCTATTTACACCCTTCCTTAATCCTTATCTTGTAGAAGGCTGAAACAATGTTAAGCTTAGTAAACTACTTTGCCTTACTGATCTGTCCGAGGATCTCCTTAATAAGGGGTAGGGGGTACCGGTCCTTCTTAATAATTACGTTAATGTATCTGTAGTCTATATAGAACCGTAACCTGGCCGGCCCTTCTTTCTGTACAAATAGCACTAGGGCTCCGGCCGAGGACGTACTTATATAGAGAAAGCTCTTAGAGAGCAGGTTATCCAATATCTTGTATAGTACTAGAAGTTCTCTAGAGGACATACTGTATAATAGGCTGTACGGTACCTTAGGTAGGCTTCTGTCCGGACGGGGTTCGAGCTTAATCTCGTAGTTAATTCCTTCTCCTTAGAGTAGGGGAAGCTTTGAGGCTAACTTAGGCTCGAAGAGGTTAAGGTATTCTAAGTATTCTAGTAGGAGTTTCAAGCAGGGGTCTTGTAATAGGTTCAAGAATCTTAGTCTAGAAACTTGAAGCTGGGTATCTACATAAAGGAACTGATAGGCAGTTCCTTCGTCGTTAGCTACTGTACATTTTGTACCTACGAAGCAAGCTAGCAATTTCCCCTATATAAGGGTGCAGAGATTTCCCTCTGTATAGTAGGTGCAGAGATTTCTCCCTAGGCAGGAGCAGGGTTTTCTCTCTGTACAGAGTTGCAGGATCTTCCTCTGTACAGAGGGTAGGGTCGTGCTAGTGCCTCCGTACAGAGGGTAGGGTCGTGCTAGCACCGCTAAGTCGCAATCCTTAGGACGACAGCCAGTTTAGGTACAGGACCTGGCAGGGCGGCGTCCCCTAACATTACCCCCCTCCCTCTTCGTAGTGTTGTCCCTGTACGTCGTCGTATCGTACGCTCGCTCGTAGCGTTCCCTTTGCAACTAGTGTTTTCCTACACTCGTCCGGTTATTTATGCATTTGTCCGTCGTCTGGGCACTTGCTATCTGGCGATGCCCGCTAGGTGCTCCTGTCTTGTAGGTAACTAAGGCCTCTAGTAGTAGTTGCCTTATTTACTATTACCTTATATAACCTACAGTTACCCTATATATTAGGTCCCTCCTTCTTTAGCGCTACTACATCTTTAAGCCTGTCTATTAGGATCCTAAAGCTAAGGCAGAGGAGGACCTGCGAGTGGTTATAAAGGTGCAGGAGGCGCTCGGTCCCGTCTAGTTTACCGTCTTATACGGTCGCAGGCCTAGACTGTAGGTTAGTAGTAGGAACTTTGTATATGCGCCTTAGTAGAGCTCCCGCTGTATATAGGTAAGCCGTCCAGTCCTTACCTGTCTATTTACCTACCTTCTATTCCTCGTCTATCTATCTCCTAGTCTATCGCTCTAGCTGTACATTCCGCGTCTAACTCGTATAGTCTAGCGGCAGTAGGCCGTCCAGCCGATTATCTTAGCTCCTGCTTAGGAGAGCTTTGTCCTAGTGCCTCGGTCCCTGTCCGGCGTTCTTAAGGACTCGGGTAGGTGTCCGGGCCCGTCGTTAACTGCAGGGGTAAGGTAGTAGGCATTTACCTAGCGCTCGTCCGTATAGCCTCCGGCGGTCCAGTTACCTTATACAGTGCCTCTCCACTTCCTAAACCCTTTCCTCTATTCCTACTCTTCTTATATCTCTCCGCTCCCTACAACTAGGCTATACCTCTTGTAGGTTCTAGCGTCGTCTCCTCTTTCTTGTCCCTAGGGATGGCTGTCCTTAGTTCCCCTCTATTTCTACTCTTCCTTTACAGCTTCCTAGTCTTGCCTGCAGCTGCCTAGTAACTTCTGCATCTGCCTAACGCTTCTTGCAGCTGTTCCCTATAGCTGCCTAATGTTCCTTGCAGCTGCCTAGTCCTACCCTATACAGTATAGTGTTACTGTAACCGTTCTCTAGGATGTTTCTCCTCCTACTTGTCTAGTGCTTATATGTCCTAGAGGGCCTTGTACAGTTCCTAGGTAGGCTCTGCCCAACCTGTCTACTTAACTAGGTATTCCGTCCTCTTCCGCTTCTTCCAGCTCTTAAGGATTTCTTCTACCTTATAATCCTCCTAATCCTTAGTTACGATCGCTAGGGGGCGTACGTCGTCTGTTATCTAGTATAGGAGGGGGTCTATATATGCTGGCTGTACGAGGTCTATATAGAAAACCGGGTAGATTCCTAGAGGAGTGTTAAGTCGTACGGCGTATGTCCCTACTAGCCGGACTACTATAAACTTCCAGTTCTTCTAGTCTAGTTTCTTGCTTGGCTAGTCTGTACAGATGTTGCGCTAGTTTAGCTATACCTCGTCCCCTGCCTCGTACCTTGGTGCAGCCTGCCTTCCCTTATTAGCCTGCTCTTCTAGGTTGTAGTCTGTAAATCTTAATAGTTCTGGTTAGGTCCTAGATGCTGTTGTTTTCCCTTTTATATCTGTTGACCTTGTTTTCCGTTTTATATCTGTTAACCGTGTTTTCTGTTTTACATCTGTTGACTGTGTTTTCTGTTTTACATCTGTTGACTGTAACAAGAGTTAGCTTAAGCAAAGATAGTAACTTAAGCTAATAGAAAGCAGTTACTAATAGAATTTAAAGAAGGCTAAAAGGTATAGCTTAATACGTAGAACCTAAGGCTAAAAGGCAATGCTAAGCTTAACTCCTATTATATAGGTCTGTTTATAATAGTGGAAAAGAGGTTACTAGTAACCTATAGGCTCTAGCTACCGAGATCGTTCCGGATCTACAATGTCTTCTATTCGGATCTGTTAAGCCTAGACCCTAAAGATAGCCTTCTAGGGCAGGGGTTTATCGAACCCCTACTAATCGAGATAGACGGTAAAGAAGAAGAGTAGGAGGTAGAAGATATAATAGATATAAAAAAGATAAGGGGGTCTATTAAAGCGAGGATCTTATAGAAGGGGTAGCCGGAAGACTATAAATAGTACCTGATCGAGAACCTCTATAATTCGGCAGAGCTGCTAGAAGAGTTCTATACCCGGAATCCGAGAAAGCTAAGGCCTAAATAGCTCCGGAAATAAATAGCTCCAGAAATAAATAGCTCCAGAAATAAATAGCTCCAGAAATAAATAGCTCCAGAAATAAATAGCTCCAGAAATAAATAGCTCCAGAAATAAATAGCTCCAGAAATAAATAGCTCCAGAAATAAATAGCTCCGGAAATAATAGCTCTAGAAGCGATAGAAGATAAAGAAAGGCTGTGTCCGTGCTATCGGTGCGAAAACCAAAGAAATGATCGTAGTAGCGGCGCGCTTAGTAAACGTCTTTGCCGACATCTATAGCGTCCAATAGCTTAGCGGGACGGACACCGCGGATAAAGTCGAGGACGGCCCTACCGCTTTGACGCAATAGTCGTCGACGACGTCTAAGAAAAAGAAAGGCTCAGCCGATCAATTTTATAGACAGAGTCGGCAACGGCCGCTTTGCGGTAGCGCTTAAGCCTTAGTAAGAAAGAAAAGAAGAAGAGATAGAGCACTGCCGACGTACCTATATAGGGCCCTCTGCGGCAGCGCACAGACTAGCTACAGCACCGATTAGATAGCTATTAGCTAAGATTGGATAGCTGCGATTAGATAAACGCTAAGCAAAAGACTTTAGATAGCGACGATATAAGGGAAAAGCAGATAAGAAAAGGACGATGTTTTTAAGATAGAAGAAAAGAAGAGGTAACGTCAATTTTAAGAAAAATTTTCGTAGAGAGAGCTGCGAACCGGACGGAAAAAGAAGACGACGAAGTAGAAGAAAAAGACAAAGAAAACGACGACGGAAAAGAAGAAGAAAAAGAGACAGGAGCGGAAGGATAGATAGAAGAATAAAAAGACCTAATTGGCTAGAATAAGATCGAAGGGGCAGAAGGGATAACTAAGCGGTCGAGGGCGACCGCTAATAAGGGAGGGGGGTAGTGTTCTAGCGGCAGAAAGGGGTAGGACTAAGTAATAGGGTAGACCCTTAGAATTTTGGCTCGGCCCTTCCGGACCGAGCCAGGCCTTGGCACACTACCCCTAAAGCCTGTAATTACCTACCGCCGCATAGATCCCTTTCCCTCTTTAGTTCGAGATATAGTTATCAAAACAGCTGTATTGAATTATATCTGCGCGCTCGGATCAGACATTAACAAATGCGAGTACGCGGATTTAGCGTTGCTACTACAGAGGCTAGAGGGGGCACTAGTACGCGCTAGAGGCCGCGACACGCCTAGCAACTGCTAGGCAACAACAATAATATTCACAAACATAGATACGCGGATTAGGTGTCGCTACTACAGAGGCTAAAGGGGCCCCTAGTACGCACTAGAGACAGCGACCTACGCAGCGGCGCGTTAAGCAATCGGTCAGCACCCTGGACGACGCTAGTTACCGAGGGCACAAGCCAAGCCTGCTACCTCCACCTCTGTATCACTACTGGCCACCTGCAGGTGGCCCTACTCTCTCACTTAGTGAGGTGAACTCTGCACCCTTACAACTATGCTCCCCCCAAGAGCAGCGTCCCCGACGCTTAGCACGCACTACGGCAACGTACAGGCGTTCAGTAGGCCCATCCCCGAATTTCGATTGTAGGATCGAGGCTCGGCGTCATTACGTGGCCGGCCTACAATTATGATTACTAAGCTATGTTGATCCCGAAACCACTGGGACTGACTAGGGAGAATTCCGTAACCCGTAGATCACGTAACAGACCCCGCGTTTCCTGGTCTCACGCCTAGGGCGCGCAACCCCATTTTCGGCCCTCTGCCACCCTGACCGAGGATTGGACCTACAGCCGTGTAAACCGGGGGCAAACTTGTAACGAAGTGGAGCTGGGCCACTTGGCCGAAAAAAAGAAGGCACTTCGCCCGAGGTTGGCCCACCCGGTGCAACATGAATCTTCAGCACTACTGGCCACCCGCAGGTGGCCCCACTCTCTCACTCCGTGAGGTGAACCCTGCACCCTCACAGGTCTCTTCACTGACTTGATGCCGCTCATCGTGTTTTTGGCTTGAATTTATCGATAATGCGCAAGTTTGTGTCGATCGAGAGCTCGGCGAGGGACATTGTACACTTCCGCAGCGCGTTTGAGGCTTCGAATTTCGCCTCGCTGATAGGCAGATCGAGCAAGAACAATTCTGCCTTCCTGATTAGGCGATTGACTGCCTCGTTGTCGAGACATTGTGTATTGATTGACAGGTCAATGGTGCCAAGAAAATCCTGCCATCCTAATGATACTGCATTCTAATGATACTGCCAAGCTATTGGTCACATACGTTAAATGGATTCTCAATTATCTACAGGAGGAAGGCTGAAGTACCCCCTCCTTGCTTACAAACATGGATGGTTATGATATCTCCTTCTGTATGTGATGGATGTCTCCTTCCATAACCGTCACAACTGGGAGCCCTCCCTTCGTATTGCGTTATTTGATGCCAAATTCCACGCGCCCTTTCTGGGAGTATCTGGCCGTTTGTCGCAAGGCCTTGCGACTATACTGACTTGCGGTAGTCACATAAGATATCAGTAAGAATAGATCACTTTGCCGATCGTTGTCGACGACCGGTATCGTTTGAAAGGGTATGAAGGGCGCTGAAGCGATTGCTGAGGCTTCCAGAGACTAATGATTAGCTTGTCTTTCGGGCATATGGCAATTCAAACCGGTCTTCACGTTGCTTCTGGCTTGGAGGTGGTATTTACGATCGATATTATCGTCGGAAGGCCGTGCGTTGCTCATCCGTAATTGCCAGTCGAGCCATTGAGCTCTGCGTTGAAACGATATCGATGAAGCGGCGGGTACGATATCTGAATATCGCGAGAATGATCCGAATCGTCTGGGGATTCATGTGGGATAATGATGACATGGACATGTCAACGAAGACATCGTTTCAACAAGCAAGTCTTGGCCAAGTGTCACTGTACTACGTCCTCACTTCTTCGAAGCCGAATGCATTGGGGAGCCGGAACTCATCCCTCACCCTGTTTGTTCATTCTTGGTGCGTTGATGTCTTGTTCCCTGTATTTCAACTGCATCTCACGCTACAAATCTCGCTTCCAGGCCCTTTCACGGCTTCACCATTCGAAGCGGACTATACAATTGCAATATGCCCAGCCTTGTAATCGCTCTTCACTTCGGTCGCCCTGCTCCATTGACTCCACAGCATACCCTTCACGGGGCTTCGCTCCAAGTCCCGCAGTCACCTTCACTCTGTGGAGCGAACCCCGTCTTCACAGCGCGTCTCCACCTCCTTAGCTTCTTCGTCGTCATTGAGTAGAGAAGGTACACTGGCGACGTCATGGCGCTTTGTCGCCATGTACTGAAGTGCTTTCGGATAGTACATGCGGAAGTTGTATGGTGTCAGCATAAAGTCGAAAGCCATGCCTTCCTCACGGTGCATCCTGGCGGCAAGTTCGGCGAAGCCGATGAGAATCGAAAGATGTAGCACATGGAGAGGCTTCTTGTCGGCACGTGCGATCAGCACGGACCCGACGCGACTCTCCCACGCTGTGCTGGGCGCCATGGCAGGCACTTCGACCATAAGCGCGGCGGCGACTGGGTTCGGATGGAACGGACCATCGATCTTGTTGGAATACTGGCGACCTGACTGGGAGGTTGGTTTGTCGAGAAGCGAAGGGCGCAGCTTCAGAATGCGCAGCTCGCAGTTGACAAGCAAGGAGATTGGCGATGGCTCGCCATGCTTGAACACGTCATGGTCGGGGAGGAGAGAATAGATCTCATACTCCTTGATGGTCTGCGGCGCTTCGCCCTGGCAGGCGACGCGGATGGCTGGCACACGAGTGGTCGACATTGCTTCTGTCGAGGCGTCAGCTGTAGGACCTTGCAGAAGGCATCGGATGGCTTGCTTTACCTTTGTCGACAGAGTTGGCTGAAAGATGACCGTTTGAAGTCGGGGGGAGGCTCGCGAATTTCGCTTTTCAAGGCGTCAACAAGGCCTGTGCTTCTGAGCAGGTGCAGTTCGGCCGGTTGGCAGGGGCCTGGTCGCGCCTGCAGCTTCACGCGCATCGGGAGAAGGGTTGGCAGTGGCGACGGTTGGGACATCTAAGATTAGGACGTCCAAGGCCCTCCGACACCAGCTCGGCGAGGATGCCCGTTGGACACATGCTGGAGGGCCCCCAGCGCGCGCGGAGTGGCCTTCAGGAGAGGCTCACGAATCAACCATCTGCCGCTTGCTCCAAGAGGGAAGCATTGCCTGCCAGAGCAGCCTGCCACATCGCTCACATTGTCACTGGCAATGAAGTGAGCCGATGTTCTCGCTCTGCCGATGCCAGGCCAACTCGTGCTTGGCCAGGAGCACTCGCTCGGAGCTTCCAGCGTCCAAGGCAGCATACACCGGAACATGCTCTGCCGTTGAAGTCAGACCATGTGATTATACCCATGGGATCCCAGATGGTCAGCTGATGCATACCCACACTCGCGAGTCCTTCTTCAAACAGCACGGTTAACGAGAGGCAGGAAACTTGACAGTGGCACCGGCCTGGAGACCGGCACATCACATGGACTGACTTGGGCCAGGGGCACCTGCGTCCTCGCTTGAGAATCGCTTTACACCTGTGCCCTCGCTTGAGAATCGCCGTACACCTCGCATCGATTTCCTGAAGAGGGCGCCAGAAATCATTCATGGAGGACTTCCGTGACCTGGCGTGAGGATTATTGTTCTGAAGCTGCGGGAACTGCTTCTTCTCTGTAGCGATCCAAAATCTCGAACATGACTTCCTTCGAGCCGCCGCACGAACGGACCACAATTTTCTCCAGCAAACGGACTTCCTTGCAGCGGGCTGTAAGCTCCCACCCGTTGCACATATTTGCCCCCCGTTGCCATCCACCACCAGCAGAAACGACACGTGTTGGCCCATTCAGATATGTGTTGGCTGTGATTGACGCGCCGCTTCTCAGCAAGTTCACGTGAGCCCGGCTCGGGGGGATTTGTGCTCACCAAACACCGCGGTACGCTTCTTGGGCCTTGTTGATGGTGGAGCGTGTTTGGTGTGCGCTGTTGGTGGTAAATGATCGCGCAAGCACAGACGCGAGAGGGTCCAATCAGAGAGCCCCCAAGATGCTCCTGGGCTTGCCCTTCACCACATTGCTCTCGTTCAAAATTTCACTACCTTCTTCTCCCAAACAGCATCTCGCGCGGCAATTCGCATCAATTGTCGCTGGATCCAAGCAAACATGAACATGAACATCGATCCCGCGCTTCGCCAGACGCACCCAGGAATGGATCAGCTCGTCCAATGGGCGAGTCAGCAACATGTGCACCCTCCACCTCCAGCAGATGTCCAATCGTCGCCAGTGCCCGTGGGCGAGCGCATTACCGTCACAATTGATCGCGACGCTTTTACACACACGCGCAATGCTGTAAGTGCCGAATCTCACGCGGACGATGCGAAGATGGCGGTGAAGCGACGCGTCCGTCGCGCTACACACACCACGCCACATACACTCGCGACGCGCTTACGTCGCGCTACTTCTGCCGTCGCCGCCGCTCACTAACAGCATCTTCTAGCTCACCAGCGCATACATTGGCCTCAGCAACGCCGTAGACAAGGCCGTCAAGGCCTACATCGAGCACACCGATGTGATCCTCCAAGGCGAAGGTGCTCTCGATATTTCCCACCTGCTCAACCCTTTCACTGGCGCGGTCGGAGCGGCGCAGACGGCCGAGTTCAACATCGCTAACGGGCTGCATGCCATAGCCACTGGCACAGCCGAAGCACTCGCCAATGGCGACCCAAAGAAGCGTGGTAAGCGCCCGTACAAGCCTCGCGACCCGAATGCACCCAAGCGTCCTCTCACAGCATACTTCCGCTTCCTCCGAGAGGTGCGTCCTCTCATCGCCGCAGAGGTGCAGAGCAATCCGCCAGCCGACGGCGCAAAAGCTGGCGACATCTCTAAGATTGCCACCGAGCGCTGGAAGGCACTGGGCGATTCCAGGAGAAAGCCATATCATGCAGCGTATCAGTCGGAGCTGGCTGCATATGAGGCGGCCGTGAAGGAATACAAGGCTCAGGGCGGGAAAGTTGAGGACAATGCTGCGACGCCTGGTGACGATCACGATGAAGACGAGGAGGAGGACGACGAGACTGCCACTAGGCCCCAGACTGTGGTCGCGGGCGAGGACTCGTCGAGCGAAGAAGAGTCCTCCAGCGACGAGGAGGAGACCGACTCCGAAGAGGACGTCCCGGCCAAGCCTCTTCCACCGCCGCCGCCACGTCCTCAGAAGACGCCAAAGTCAAGCAAGAAGAACAAAGCCGCAGCAGCGGTCGCAGCTCCCACACCAGCCCCAGTCTACGCACCACCGCCCGCCCCAATGGCTGTGGCGGAACCAGTGTTGTCGCAGAAGCGGAAGGCAACCGCCGGCGAGGAAACACCGGCTCCCGAGAAGAAAAAGAAGAAGAGCCGCAAGCCCACTGTCAATGATGCTGACGCTGCTGCGGCGCAACTCCAGATGGAATCATCGCAACTTGCTGTGACTGCTGGTGCCGAGAAGAAAGAAAAGAAGAAGAAGCGCAAGAGCGAAGCTGTCTAATCTTCTCTCCCGGCATCGAAGTCTACTTTCTCGGGCCTCCAGCAGCGGGGAAATGCGAGTGTCCCCGTGCGAGTCGTCCATCCTTCTTAAGCAGCCAAGCTCGGACTGTTGGTGCGTGGCTTCCAGTAGCTTATGGGTGCGATTGCCAGCATGGCAGAGGCGATGCACTGCATATCAGCGTGTCGCAATCAAGCCGAGGCAGTCATCACGTCTTTCCAAATCCCACGTCCGGATCGTGCGATCACTCGTGCTGACATCGGCCCAACAGGCACATCCGGGTCTTGCGCAATGCTGGCGACATCCACCCACCATCTTCTCGAACCCGTTCCATTGTCACGGGCTGCGCGGTCAAAGCGCCAGCGTCGACCGGAGATGAGCCTCGATGGGCAGTTCGGGATACAAGCAGCGAAGATGGAGAGTCTCGCACCGGTTCATAGTGTCATGCACGTCATGGTCTGTCGCACCTCATCGTGTTGCACATGTCCGGCACCGTTCTGTTCGGGATCCCTTCTTTTCGTTAATTGCGCCATCCTGTCAATCGAGATCTTCAAGGCGTTCGCGAGCCGTGATTCCACAAACCGCTGCGCCCTTGACTGGTACCGACACCACATTCGCCGGACCTCGCGGAACCACATTGCCCATCTCCGCTGCCTGTTGACCGCTTGTCTTCACGCCTCGGCCGCACTCCTTCCAGAACGCCTACCCGAACGATGGGGTGGGGGGGCCCGAAAAGGTTCATGTAGCTTTTGGCCTCATCATGGCAGTTGCTGTGTTCTTCGCAGTGGAATGCCGTGCCGCACTCGCGCTCGGCATTTCATTCCACGCTCTTGTCGAATATCAGAACTGCAACAGAACTGCAGCACACGACCCCGCAAAGCACGAGATATTGAAGTCCTCCATGTTCGTTGAGACTTTCCTCCCACCGCGCGCCATGCCGTTTTCGGGCCGATGCCGCAGATCTAACGAATCGATCTCCCGATAACCCCTGTGCTTTGCCCGAACAACTCAACCTGATCTTTACATTCGTCAAGCAAGCCACTACTACAAGTAGTGTTCCTTGTGTAGTGGCTTGCTCCAAGAAGCCCGGTTCGATACTGCACACGACCTTCTCCTATCCATGCTCGTCGCGACCCACGCTTTTAGCGTGCGAGTCCGTCAAGCACCGTTGCTCGACTACCACCGCTGCGAGCGTCGGCCGTTGCTTCGTGATTGATTTGCGCGGGCCGTTGGGTCGAAGCAGATTGTGATCGGGTGCAGAGAGGAGGAGCTGAGGGCTGAGGCTGGATCTCGCTCTTTTGACATGTCTGTCTTGATTCCTTCTTTCCTCTTCCCTCACAGCAGGCACGTGTTGAACACCACCACTTTCAACGACCCAGCTGCACTTCACTCCCTTGTGCACTGGGCTCACCATCCTCATTGGACGAGAACACGAACACGGGCGACTGTCGCTTCTTTTTGGAAACAACCGAAGTTGCGGTCCAAGTAAGCTCGTCGTACATTCCAGAGCCAGCAACGCGATGCAACCGTGAAGTCCTCGTCTCAAGCAAAAGATAAACAGGTCGACATCCGACAAGCTCTGCGTGCACACGAGAACAACCAGAAATCACAACACCTTCCAGCCCAGCGCTCGCCACGGGGAAGCCACGCAGAACAGTCAACTGCCGAACATGGCCGGCGTACGCGATCCCGCATTCTGGAAGCGCTTCTCCACTGCCGTGCACCTCGACGAAGAACAAACGCAATCGGGACTCAAGCACCAGTAAGCCCGCCTATCCAACATACCCATATCATACCGCCTCTCTGACCGTCACGACAGAGACTCCTGGCTCGACCGCCAAAACAAAAAGAAAAGCCGCCGGAGCTGCATCTGCTGGTCTTTCTGGCTATCTTTCTTCGTCCTGGTCGCTGGCGTCGTGGCCGTGATATTGTGGATGCTGGGAACGGGAATGTCGGGGTCGGGGGATCAGAGTGCAGACGGGGATGCGAGTAGCGACTGAGCGGGTTGGGGGCCTCGGAGATGTGCCAGAGAGAATAGCCTGCCCGCCTGTGAACTCAAGGCGAATCAGAATAGAAGGCAAGGGGCGACGGCCGCAGCAGAGCACGAGAAAGGCACAGAAGACACGTGCGCCCGCAAAGTCTGGCTCCCGGGCAAGGAGTTGGCGCCAGGGCATGCATCGATTCTACGACACGATTTGATGAAAAGAACCACAGAAACAGCAGAGCAGGGCGAAGCGAAACAGGACGATACCACCTACCTGTCAATAGAGACAGAATGGAGAAGCCAAAGGCGATGCATGCAGTCTTTCGCGATGTTAGAGATGCAGGCGGCCACAGTGCGGCCAGATTCATTTCAATCGAGAGTCCCATAGCGCCACTCACCGGGCGAACTCGACAGCAGAGCAGAATCCAGCCGGGATCTTCTCGTGGGCAAGAACACGAGATGGGAAGGTGATGTTAGTACACAGGGCTTTGTCGAGCTTCCCCAATGCAAGCACTTTCGTAGCAGCCAGAAGTGTGCCTGTAGCTCTGACTTGCTGGAATGCTCATGGTTCTCCGTATCCCCCGCAAAAGCCATATAATGCAGTGACACGTTCTCGGCGCGTGGTGCACCTACCAGGCTTGCTTCCAATGCATCACGCGTTACGGGACTGTTTTGCGGCGCTCGGCGCCTCTCCCAGCATGAAAGCGCGTGGCATTTCATCGGACCTCACGCGTGGCATTTCCCCGTCGGCGCTGGCAAAAGACCCGACCCGTGCGCCGCGGTCGGCTCAGTATCGCGGATTCGACGGCTCGGGACTGGCGCTCCTGCTCACGCTCCTCTCATCCCTGCCGCGCTCGCGCAACCATTTCTTCGTCGCCAACTCCAGCTCGCGCTCCAGCTCGGCCGACGGCTCCTTGCGGTGGATGAAGTTGCAAAACCCGCCGCGCACGCAGCCCTCGCCCGAGTTGAGCCGGCAACACGCCTCGCGGAAATCCGTCACGGGGCTCAGCTCGCAGTAAATCGGCCGCGCCGCGTACCACCGCGAGTTCAACGCGTCGCACGCCTTCTGCGCCGAGTCCTCGTACTTGAACCGCGCGTACACGTTCCCGATCAGGTGGTCGTTGTTGTTGTCGCACACCACCACCTCCTCGATCTCGCCGAACTTGCACATTTCGCACCAGAAGTCTTCGTAGAAGGCGTCGAAGTGGTTTTGCAGTTGCTGGGGGTTCATGCGCGATTTGTTGTCGTACGCGGGGTTCTGGTAGAGGTTGGGGAGCAGGATGGTCTGCGAGTACGACGGCTTGACGTGCTTGCGTGAGCAGCGGTCGCCGTGGCGGCAGGCCCCGATTTTGTAGTAGAAACTGCAGTTGACTTTGTCTTGTTCGGTGCCGAAGATGGACGCGAGGTAGTTCGCCATCGTGGGCGGTAATGGCGTGGCGAGTGACGGGTGGAGGGAACGATGTAGCAGTGCTCCGCGGTGAAATGCTCAGAGCTGTGTGATGGAAATGTGATGTTGATCACCCAGTTGAAGCTGTCTCAGTCGCATCGCGGCGCGAGATAGAGTTTCGGTGGCTTACCTAAGCAGTTCTCTTTCGCGTGCCAGCGGAACACACTACCGCGCGGAACAAAATCTCGGCTTCTCTGCCTTTACGGACCTATTTTAGGAGCAATCTTAAAGATACATACGTGATAGCAGCTGTATTACAAATTGTATGCCCTAGAATTAACGTGTATAACAACAGAGCTATACAGGCCACTAAGCTAGAGAAAATTTCTTAGTGTTACTAACTTGTATATTAATATCTAATATCTTAACAAAAAGACATTGAATTATCCAATAAAGAACGTAGAATTATTTTCACTCTATCTACCGACTGTCACGGTCAACAGCTGGAAGAGCGAGGACAACAGTACCAAAGTCCCACTAAGCACTACTATAATTCACAGGCTATATCTCAACAACCAAAGGTCTAACTAAGACAATTCCTACTACGTTAGAAGCGCTATAATCGGTTCTATAAGGACAAACAATTAGGTTAGGAAAGGCACTAGAATTATAGCTAACAGATAGTGGAAAAACCCTAACAGTCCTAAGGTCCTGATGCGGCGCGGTACACTTGAGCCAAAAGGGACTGATCAAGTGACTCGGAAGTGACTTGATCAATGTGTACCAGATTATAAACCTTGGCAAGGCATAGCAGTGACCCGGGCACACCACCCCGGATCACCACCCCCTGCGCTACAGGCTTACGACCTCGTAAGCTGCGCTTGCTTACAGGCCACGCACCTTATGCACAGCCCCCCTGTAAATCGTGCGCAATCAACCCCCCCCCGGCAGGTCTGCACACAGCCAGCTGGACCTTTACCGGGTCTGCCTCATTTGTACGGAGTGGTGGACAAACGGACATACGTCAACGCTGCTTCCACTCGGCGTTGAAAGATGCGCCCCCTGGGAATTGAACCCAGGCCTTTTACGTACAGTTTCAGCAGTTACTTCCGAGTCAAGTGATGCGGCGCGGTACACTTGAGCCAAAAGGGACTGATCAAGTGACTCGGAAGTGACTTGATCAATGTGTACCAGATTATAAACCTTGGCAAGGCATAGCAGTGACCCGGGCACACCACCCCGGATCACCAATGATCTGACTGCAGTAGACGCTAGGTCAATACCCGTCTTTGATAACTATATCCAAGGCTGGAGAGGGAAGAATCTACGTACAAGCGGAGGTAGAGGTATTTGAGTGTGCGCCAAGCCTGGCCCTGCCAGCTGTCCACATCTACATCCGTATCACTACCGCCCTCTCCAACCAGCGATTGCCCTCAATCGCAATCAATCCATCAATCGCAATCAGCCAATCAGGTCGCACCAATCCAGGTCGCAAATTCAGTCGCAGAGGTCGCTTTTGAGGTCGCTTTTGAGCTTCAATTTCTGTGCGTTTTGAGTCTCAATCTCGTGCCCTTTTAAGCCTCAATCTCGTGCCTTTTTGCTGTTGCTTTCGGCCTTAATTGGTGCCTTGTTTGGTGCCTTGCCAAGGCTGCAGAATTCTCAGAGGTCGCAGAGGTCGTCGAGGTCGCAGGGTCGCGGAGCTCGCAGAGGTTACGGAGCTCGCAGAGGTTGCAGAGGTCGCGGAGCTCGCAGAGGTCAGCTCGCAGAGGTCGTCTTGCAAATACGTGTCGCTTCTCGACGGTCGCTTCTCGACGGTCGCAGAGGTCTCGGAGGTCGCGGAGGCCGCGGAGGTCGCGGAGGTCGTCGAGGCTGCGGAGGTCGCGGAGGTTGTCGAGGCTGCAGAGGTCTCGGAGCTCGCAGAGGTCGCGGAGCTCGCAGAGGTCGCGGGGCTCGCAGAGGTCGCGGGGCTCGCAGAGGTCGTAGGGGTCGCCTTGCCTGTGCTTTGCCTGGTGCTCTGCCTGGTGCTTGGCCTGGTGCTCGTGCCTGGGTGCTCTTGCTCGGTGCTCTGTAGCTAGGTGCTCTGCAGCTGTCTGCTCTGCATTGTGTTGTGCCTACTGCTCTGCCTAGTTGTCTGCAGCTGTGCCTCTGTTGTCTGTATTGTCTGCAGCAGCTGTGCCTGTCTGTAGCAGCTATGTGTTGTCTGCAGCTGCTGTGCCTTGTCTGCAGCAGCTGTGCCTTGTGCTCTGCCTTGTGCTCTTGTCGCTCGTGCCAATTGCTGTATATCTCGATTGCTGAATGTCCTAATTGGCCTTGTCCGAATAGAATGGTCTGTTAAAGACCCGAAAAAAACGAATGTCGTCGCCCTAGGTCCTGCTAGATGCGCTCTCGTCGTCGTCGCTCTCGCTCCTCGCTCTCGCTCCTCCTCGCTCCTCCTCGCTCCTCGTCCTCGTCGCTCCTACATCGTCCTTTTCGTCCTTCTCGTCGCTCTCGCTCTTCTTCAAAACTCGCGATCTGCTCGCGTAGGCACTCTCTTTAAAACTCTCTCTTCTTCTCGATAGGGGCACTTCTCTTCCCTAAAACTCTTCTTCTCGATGTCCTCTGTAATGGACCTCTCTCTTTAAAACTCTTCTTCTCGATCGGGGGAGGGGGGGGTAGAGTAGTATGCATATGCACAATTAAGTAACCGGATAAAATTCGACGGCCTCCTTTGTACGTATACAGTACACACTCTGGGTTGGTTGCACGTACGTTAATCGAGTACCCGGATGTAATTCAACGGGCTCTTTCGCGTAGTGCAGGTTGGGTGTTGGAGTGAGCCTTGGATATAATGATCTGACTGCAGTAGACGCTAGGTCAATACCCGTCTTTGATAACTATATCCAAGGCTGGAGAGGGAAGAATCTACGTACAAGCGGAGGTAGAGGTATTTGAGTGTGCGCCAAGCCTGGCCCTGCCAGCTGTCCACATCTACATCCGTATCAGGTCCTACCTAGCTCTACTACCCTTAACAGCTATATACTAGCCTAACTAAGAAGCTTCTAGGCGCGTTGGAAGCGACTCAATCTGCCCTTTAGGAGGTTCTGTTTCAGTTCTAGAACCTTTAGGAAAAGAAGGTTTTAGAAGTGACTTAGTTAGTAGAACAAAGAAAGGAAGTTTGTTAAGAAACTTCTTAGGAAAACCAGCAGCAAAAAGGTCAATAACCAGCTAGGGCAGAGGGATATAAGAAGCAGCTACCGCCTTCTTATCTTTCTGTTTTTCTTCTTTATAGCTTGTCTTATACATTTAACCTAGATTAACCTTCTAACTCCTAACCTATAACTATACTTTAGACTTTAGTTCTTTAGCTCCTCCTTCTAACCTTAGTTCTTACAGCAACCTATATATACTACAGCCTCTTCCTTAATATTATAAGCTATTAACTAACCTAAGACTATTAATTAACATAGTCTTCTACTTACTATCTAAAGAGATTCCCTTTAAGGAATACTTAAAACTAGATCTTTCGGTATAGGACACTTCTATCTTAATAAACAGTAACCCTACCCTTGCCCTATAAGTCCTTTTTATAGCAGCAAACATTGTTTGTATAGGAACAGAGCAGATAAAAGACCTTAGCAACTACATTAATAGCCTAGAGGCAATGCTGTCTAAAGGTAAGAACTAGCTACAAGAGATAGAACAAAAGGTAGTTACTCTTATACTTAAGAAGGCATAAATATAAGGACAACTATAAGAAGCCCTAAACTTAAGGACATATATTACTACTAGAGAATCTACTAATAAGAAAGTGGCTAATCTAGAGACGTTCTATAGAGACAAAGAACGACCTCGTAAGCTACGCTTACTTACAGGCTACGTATGTGTAAGGGGCTCAAGAATCTTGATTCAGAAACTTAAGGTTGGGTATCTATATAAAGGAACTAATAGGCAGTTCCTTCGTCGTCTACTGCCGTACGATTTGTACCCACGAAGCCAAGCCAGCAATTTCCCCCTTGTACAGGGGTGCCAGGTTCACCCTCCGTACGGAGGGTCGGGAGTTACCTCCTCTGTACGGTAGTGCGTCGTTTACCCCCGTTTAGAGGGGCGGTAGCTCCCCTTTAGTAGCTCCCCTTCGTGTAGGACCGTAGTGTTCTCCCTCCGTACGGGAGTAGGGTCCTGTTAGCGGTTCCGTACAGAGGGAGGGGTCGTGCTAGCGCCGCTAAGTCGCAGTCCTTAGGGCGACGGTCGGCTTAGGTTAGGTTCAGGGCCTGGGCCGGACGGCGCGCCCCTAACAATACCCCCCCCCCTCCCCTCTCGTAGTGTTTCTTCCGTACAGCGTTGCGCCTAAGTTAACCAGCTCCTATTGTTTCTTTAGCGGGTTGCGGCTTCTTATTCCGTCCGGTCGTCTAAGTCCTCGCCTCTCGCTACTTCCCTTTAGTTATAGTTGCCTCTTGCTATTTTATCTGTTTGTAGTAGCTGCCTTGCTTGCTATTTCCCTTATAGCAGGCAGTTGGCTCTAGCCTTCTCCTTTCTGTTCCCCCCCTTACACCGTCCACCGTCCACTGTCTACCGTCTATCTACTATTACTACTACTACCTGCCACCAACTACCAACCGCCAACTAGCTACTATCTACTATGTCGTCCGCCCCGTCCGATAGCTCCTCTGTAGCTACTAGCTCCGCCTCCTCCCCTCCTCCGGCTGGGGTCCCCCCCTACTTCGCCCTCTAGGAGTAGGACCTGCAACTTAACTAGCAGCTACTCCTCCGGTTCGTACGGAATCCCGTCTTCTGTACAGTCTAGGCTAACATCTTAGGTACTACATCTGCAAGCAGCAGGATGCGGCCAGGCTCCCCTTCTACACCTTCTAGAGTGACTCCGTCCGGGTTATATCTAAGCGGGTAGGCACGGCCTAGCCGTCGTACGTTAATGCCCTCCTTATCGCTACCTAGGGCTAGCTCTATGCCCCCTGCCCTAACTCTCCCTAGCCTACATTTGGCCTATACCGCCTCCTAGGCTTCTAGGCTAGGGTATGTGCCTCGTGCAAGTGGAAGGATAGCTCCTTCTACTGCCTCTCCCGCTGTCTGGGGGAGGCACGTAGGGGTAGGGGTAGGGGGGTGCCTCCGCTTCCTAGGGCTAGTCCTAGTAGGGTCAGGGGCCCGGCCGGGCCCGAGGTGGTGGAGATCTCGGATAATAAATAGGTAGCTCTGGTTCCCCTAGGGGGTAGCCTGTAAGCTACCCCCCCCCCCCCCTAGGTAGCGTAAGGAATTTCAGACGGTTTTCTTTCGACTCCTTCTGTTTCCACTTCCCCTCCTATTCGTCCCTTAGCCGTTCCTTTCTTCCAGCCTTTATATCGTACAGTGTCGTACGATGTCGTGTTAGCAGGGCCTGTAGTATCCTACGTCGTAATGCTCGATCCTTTAACAACCCTAGTCCGCCTGCGGCTACCCTATCCTTAGGGCGGATCGTGCCTCCTTCTGTCGTACAGTGCAGTGTTACTGTAACTAGGCAGGGGGATGATTCTCCTCCTACCTGTCTAGTGCAGTTGTGTCTTGTAGAGCCTCGTACAGTTCCTACGTAGGCTCTGCCTATCCTCTCTATTTTACTAAGCACTCCGTCTTCCCTTACCTCCTTCGACTCTTAAGGATCCCCTCTACTTTATACTCTTCCTGGCCCTCGGTTATAATTGCGGGTAGGCGCGCGTCGTTAGTCGTCTAGTGCGGCAGGGGGTCCGTGTTCGCTGGTTGTACGAGGTCTACGTAAAAGACTAGGTGGATCCCTAGGGGGGTGTTTAGTCGTATAGCATATGTCCCTACTAGCCGGATTACCGTAAACTTCCTGTTCCTCTAGTCTAGCTTCTTGCTTAGCCGGTCTGTACGGATGTTCTGCTAGTTTAGCTAGACCTAATCCCCTGCCTCGTACCTTAGTGCCGCCTGTCGTCCCTTGTTAGCCTGCTCTTCCGTATTCTGCTAGGCTATAGCTAGGCTCGCCTTTGCCTATTAGTAGGCGTTCGTAATCGTCTGTACGATAGCCTCTCCTTGCTAGATTAGGGATCGTACGGGGCGCAGGGTGTTACCGCTCGGGGTCGGTAGGAGCAGGGAGTAGTTGTATCCGTAGGTCGTAAAGAAGGGGGACAGTCCTATAGCATCGGCTATACGGCTATTAATAGCCAGCTCCGCTATAGGGAGGAGTCGGTTCCAGTTCGTCTGGTTATAGTCTACGTACGCTCGGAGGTACGCTTCTAAAGTTGAATTGACCCTCTCCGTCGCACTGTCTGTTTGTAGGTGCTATACGGTTAACAGACGACGTTCTACCTTTAGCAACTAGCAGATCCTTGCCTAGAGCTAGCTCGTAAACTGTGTCCCCTAGTCTAATACGATTGACCTAGGGAAACCGTGCTTGCTGAACGTCGTCCGTATAAAGGCCTAGGCAGTGTCCTTAGCTGTAATAGAGTCTATTCCCTCTAGTATTACCCCCTTCGTTAACTTGTCCGTAACTACTATAATGTTCTGCCGTCCGTCGCTCTTAGGGAGGTCTGTAATAAAGTCTACTGTTAGATCTTGCTAGGGCCGGTCCAGTATCGGCAGGGGCTTTAGCAGCCTATACTTTAGCTTGCGCTAGGGCTTCGTTCGTCTGTATACATCGCAGTTCCGTACGAACCTGCGAATGTCCTTTGCTATCGCCGGCCAGTAGTAGTCCTAGGCGATAATGCTGTACGTCTCCTCGCGCCCTAGGTGCCTAGTAGCTATAGAGTTATGCGCCTGTTGTATTAAGCTCGTACAGAGCTCCTCGTCCGCCGGGACCTATATCCGATTCCTAAACCTTAGGTTGTTCTCCTCGTCTACTGAACACTCGGCTGTCGACACCTTAAGGTAGAGCTCGGCTAGGAGCTTCCGTTGCCCTCCCTAGATCGCCGTACGGGCCCCTCGGTATACCTCGTCCCTTTCTACTGCCTCTTCCTATACTCGCAGTTAGGGTTCCTATAGGTATGTCGCCGCTAGGCAGATAGTCTCCCTGTCCGGCTCCCCCTTAAACATCTGGAATGTTCGTAACTTTAGCTAGTCGTCTTCGTACGTCGTTAGCATGTCCTGGTCCTGTCTAGACAGTGCATCGGCCCTGCTGTTATCCTTGCCCTTGCAGTACTAGAGTCTTATATTAAACCGGCTTAGGTACATTGCCTATCGTATATGCCTTTCGGACAGCTTCCAGGGTTAAGTGAAGTATTCTAGGTTCTTGTAGTCCGTTAGGGCGAGGAACTTAGGCACCGAGCGGAGTTCTCTATCCCAGGCTTCGCAACACCGTACGACTGCCAGCAACTCTTTGTCGTAGATAGGGTAGTTGCACTTAGCTAGGGAGTTCTTCTTAGAGAAATACGCGCATAGGTGTAGGAGTCCGTCCGAGCCTACCTGTAACAGGATACCCCCAATGCAGTACCCTAAGGAGTCAGTTTCCAGTATTGTCGTACGCTCCGGGTCGAAGGCAGCGAGCGTTGGTCCTGTAGTAAAGAGCTCCTTTAGCTTGTCGAAGCTCCTATTACATTCGTCCGTCTATTTGAACTGCTTGTCTTTGTGCGTTAGTTTAACTAGGGGGCGTACGATCTCTAAGTAGCTCCGTATAAACTGGCGGTAGAAGTTGGCAAACCCAAGAAATTCCTGTACGCCCTTAACTTTCGTAGGTAGCTTCTATTGCTTAATAGCATTAATCTTCTTCCTGTCTATACTAATGCCTTTCCCTGCCTCGATAATGAAACCTAGGTATTTCGTACGTTGGACGCCAAATTCGCATTTGTCGATGTCGAGGTACAAGCCTGCCCGCTGCAGTCGGTCCAGCACCTTCTTAACATCTCGTACGTAATCTGCATAGGTGCCGTCTGTAAAAACCAGGGTATCGTCGAGGTATGCCGAGCAGATGTCGTCTAGTAACCCTTGTAGGGACTTGTTAATGTACCTTTAGAAGGTTGCCAGTGCATTGGCAAGGCTAAAGGGGGTAACAAGCTACTTAAAAGGGCCGTATCTCGTACAGAAGGCCGTTATCTATTTACAGCCTTCCTTAATCCGTATCTTGTAGAAGGCCGAGACTACGTTAAGCTTAGTAAACCACTTCGCCTTGCTAATCTGCCCGAGGGTCTCCTTAATAAGGGGTAGGGGGTACCGGTCCTTCTTAGTAATCGCGTTAATGCCCCTATAGTCTACGCAGAAACGCAATCCGGCCTTCCCCTCCTTGTAGACAAACAGCACTGGGGCTCCTGCGGACGACGTACTGGCCCGAATAAACCCTTTGGCAAGCAGGTCGTCTAGCATCTTGCGCAGTACTAAGAGTTCTTTAGAGGACATTCTGTACAGCAGTCCGTACAGTACCTCCGGCAGGCCCCTATCCGGACGGGGTTCTAGCTGGATGTTATAATTAATCCCTTCCCCTCGGTGTAGCAGCAGCTTCGAGGCCGACTTTGGTTTAAAGAGGTCCAGGTACCTAACATACTCTCTTAGGAGCTTCGTGCAGGGGTTTGTCGCCTCCTTAGGTGCTAATGCCTTCTCGATGTCCGCCGTCGCTGTATTAATTTCGGCCTTAGTATTGCTACCTTATAGGTACCTCCCCTGGTCCCGGATCCTCCGCCTCGTTACTGCTAGGTATAGCCGTCCTCGTCCGATATCCAGCTTGCCCCTCTAGCGCTCTATCTAAGGCTTTCCTAGTATTAGGTTATACCCTAACTTGTCCTGTACAACATAGAGGTATAAGTCTCGCTCGTAGTGTCCCTGTACCTCCAATGTTACTTTTACTATATAGGTAATGTCCGGTCCTCGCCCGGTAATGCCTAGTATGCGTACAGGTACCGTAGGGGTCGTCTTAATCCGATGTCTCTATACGAAGTCCTCGCTAATCACTCTATATACCAAACATCCTGTGTTAATTAATGTCCGCGCCGTTGCGGACCTGTTTAACGTCGGCTGTACGATAAACGGCGTCGTCGTTATGTAATTGCTCTTAAAAGATAGCCAAGTAACGCTTTGATTTGGCAGTCTATCTCGCGCCCGCCTCTAGCAGAGTCTTCGCTTAGAGGCTACTCTTTTCCCGACTCGTCGTCGTCCGAGTAGGACACCTGATCTTCTTGTTAAGGCGCTGCAATTGCTACCCTTGCAGTGGTCGGCCGTCCCCCGGGTCTCTCTGCTAGCAGAAGCCCGCAATTCCGTACGGTATAGCCCATCTTGCTATACTAGTAGCAGCTCCCTTCTGCTTGCCTCTTATTAAGGGTGGCTATATCTACCTATTGCGCCCTTTTGGTAGCGGTCCTTGGCCGTACGGTAGCTGCTACTGCCACCCTCGTCGTCGTCGGTTCCTAGTCTATAGCGTCTATCTGTCGCTAGGGGGGTTGTCTTATCTCCTAAGCACGGCTTATCCGTCCTAGCCTGCGTTGCTAGTCGTCGACTATCCTAAGAAGGTCGCAGAATTCCTCGTACGTAGCTGGCCGCATTACACCTACTAGCCCCGTTATAATCTCCTTAGAGAGGCCTACCTCTAAAGAGGTAATCTTTATCCTGTCCTCCTATTAGAGACCCCCTGCTTCTGCCAAAGTCTGGTTAAATTCTGCGAGGAATTCTCGTACGGTCTTGCGTCCTTGTTTTATCGTATTAACCTGTAAGAGTGCTCGGCTCTCGCGGTCCGGGTCCTTGTAGCTCTTGTCTAGAGCTGCCTAGAGCATCGTTGTCGTAGCTATTGCTGGGTTGGCGATAGCCGTCTTGTAGTACGGCAGAATTCGTACTGCCGCCCTGCCCTTTAACCTCCCGAAGAGGTAGACCACCTTGTCCAGCTCGGTCGGGTATGCTCCTAAGTCTACTAGGAGCTTAGAGCGCATCTAAGCCGCCTAGGAGGGGTACTCGGCCGGAGCCTTACTATCGTACGTAGAGACGTTAGGGAGTTTGCTCTTAGGGGTCGGGGTGTAGGTTATAGTGTTCGTCGTCGTCGTAGGGGTCGGATCGCGATCGGACGCCCTAAGCTGTCGTAGCTCCTGTTCCTGTTAGGAAATCATCGCAGCCTAGTGGCTTACTTGTTGTTCGAGCTGCCTCTTGCTTTCTAGTAGCTCCTCGTACACGCAGTGCATATGTCCCTCTATAGCCGTAGGTTCTATAGGGATGTCGCTGTCCATCTTTGTTCTATTACTGCGGTTACCGACAGTAAGATCAGTTCCTAATGTAAGGGGCTTAAGAATCTTAATTCAGAAACTTAAGGTTAGGTATCTATATAAAGGAACTAATAGGCAGTTCCTTCGTCGTCTGCTGCTGTACGATTTGTACCTACGAAGCTAAGCCAGCAATTTCCCCCTTGTATAGGGGTGCTAGGTTCACCCTCTGTACAGAGGGTCGGGAGTTACCTCCTCTGTACAGTAGTGCGTCGTTTACCCCCGTTTAGAGGGGCGGTAGCTCCCCTTCGGTAGCTCCCCTTCGTGCAGGACCGTAGTGTTCTCCCTCCGTACGGGAGTGGGGTCCTGTCGGCGGTTCCGTACGGAGGGAGGGGTCGTGCTGGCGCCGCTGAGTCGCAGTCCTTAGGGCGACAGTCGGCTTAGGTCGGGTTTAGGGCCTGGGCCGGACGGCGCGCCCCTAACAGTATGCTATTGCACAGCCCCCCTATGTAGCATACGCAATCAACCCCCCCCCCCCTAGCAGGTCTGCACACAGCTAGCTGGACCTTTACCGGGTCTGCCTTATTCTGTACGGAGTGGTAGACAAACAGACATGCGTTAACGCTGCTTCTACTCTCCTGTTAAAAGATGCGCCCCCTAGGAATTGAAACCGGGCCTTTTATCGTACACTTTCAGCAGTTACTTCTAAGTTAAGTAATGTAACGCGGTACACTTAAGCCAAAAGGGACTAATTAAGTAACTCAGAAGTGACTTGATCAATGTGTACCAGATATATAAACCTTGGCAAGGCATAGTAATAACCCGGGCTAACCACCCTATATTATTTAGGTTCAGATGCGCAGTTCGGAGTCGCGCATTCAAAAGCAATACAATTAGCAGACAAGCAACACAGCTTAAGCGAGACAAGCGATATAGACAGCTTAAAGCAACAATTACAGCAAGGCAACACACTCTGTTTAGCAGCTAGCACGTTCAAAAGCCTGGCACAGTACGCAACCTCTACAGCCTCAGCGACCTTAGCGACCTTCTGCGACTACTGCGACCTCCGCAACCTTCCGCAACTACTGCGACCTCTGCAGTCTCTGCAGCCCCTGCAACTTTCCGCAACCCCGACGACTCTGCAAACTTCCGCAACCTTGCACTGTTCTGAAGCCGCATATTTAGAAGCCCGAAGCAGCACAGTTTGGTTAACATAGCTGCAGTCAGCTACAGAGCCCTAGCTACAAAGCACTAGCGAGCCCGAGCACCAGCGAGCCCAAGCACTAGACACTGCTATAGGCAGGCACGGCTGCTTTAGACAACACAACACCGCTGCTGCAGACAACACAGGCAGGCACAGCTGCATACAGGGCGGCTGCAGACAACACTGCAGCTGCAGACAACACACTGTTCAGGTTCAGAAGCACAGCTTAACAGCAGCTGCAGAGCACTAGCTGCAGAGCACTAGCTGCAGCTGCAGACAGCACGTTCAGAAAAGCACGAGATTAAGGGCTTAAAAGGCACTACAAAACGCACAGAAATCGAGCTTAAAAGCGAGCCCAAAAGCGAGCTTAGAAGCGACTGATTTGGAGCGAGCTAATTGGCTAAAAGCGATAGCAAAAGCAAAGCTGAATTTGCGACCCCTACGACCTAGTTTAATGCTGATCCGGGCACGCAGATATGATTCAATACGGCCTTTTTGATAACTATATCTCGAACTGAAGAAGTAAAGGAATCTATGCAGCAGTAGGTAAGGGCTTTAGGGGTAGTATGCCAAGGCCTGGCTCGGTCCGGAAAGGCCGAGCCGAAATTCCAAGGGTCTACCCTATTACTTAGTCCTACCCCTTTCTGCCGCTGCAACACTACCCTCCTCCCTTACTAGCGGTCGCCCTCGACCGCTTACTTATCTGCCCCCCTTTTTTTTTTGATTCCGACGTTACCTCTTCGATTTCTTCTATTTCGAAACCATCCCCTTTCTTTATCTTCTTTCTTCTTACATCGTCGCTATCTGACGTCTCTTACTTCGGCTTCTATCTGATTAGAAGAGCTATCTGATCTAAGCTGGCAGCCGTCTAAGCTGCAGCGAGGCTAGCCTATGCGCTGCTGCAGAGGTCTATATAGATCTATCCGTAGCTCGCTATCTCTTCTTCTTTTTCTTCTCTACTATAGCCTTAGGCGCTACTGCAAGGCTGCTCTGGTAGCGTTAGCTTCGTTCTTTGTCGTTATTATCCTTCCGGCCAAGCTAGTAGATAGTAGTAACAGAGAGCAAAGACCGTTACAAAGCGCACCGACGCGGTGGCGCCGTCCTCGGCCTTACCGCTATTATCCGCTGGTCCTGGCTAGTAGTAGTAGTGGTAGAGCCGAAGACTCTAGCTAAGCGATCTCTACGATCGTTTCTATCGGCTTCTATGCCGATAGTGATCTGACTGCAGTAGACGCAAGGTCAATACCCGTCTTTAATAACTATATCCAAGGCTGGAGAGGGAAGAATCTATGTACAAGCGGAGGTGGAGGTATTTGAGTGTGCGCCAAGCCTGGTCCTGCCAAGCCTGCCACCTTCCAGCACCTTCCAGCCCTCTATATCCACATCCGTATCACTACCGCCCTCCCTAACCAGCGATTGCCCACAATCGCAATCAGCCAAACCAGGTCGCAGGGTCGTCAGGGTCGCAAATTCAGCTTCGCTATCGGCCAATCAGGTCGCTCCAAAACAGGTCCCTTTTGAGGTTGCTTTTGAGGTCGCTTTTAAGGTCGCTTTTGAGCTTCAATTTCTGTGCGTTTTGAGCCTCAATCTCGTGCCTTTTTGAGCCTCAATCTCGTGCCTTTTTGAGCCTCAATCTCGTGCCTTTTTGAGCCTCAATCTCGTTCCTTTTTGAGCCTCAATCTCGTGCCTTTTTGAGCCTTAATCTCGTGCCTTTTTGAGCCTTAATCTCGTGCCTTTTTGAGTCTCAATCTCGTGCCTTTTTGCCGTCGCTTTCGGCCTTAATTGGTGCCTTGTTTGCTGCCTTGTTTGGTGCCTTGCCAAGGCTGCAGAATTCTCAGATTGTCGCAGAGGTCGCGGAGGTCGTCGAGGCCGCGGAGGTCGCGGAGGTCGCGGAGCTCGCAGAGGTTGCCTTGCAAACACGTATCGCTTCTCGAGCCGTCGCTTCTCGAGCCGTCGCTTCTCGACGGTTGCTTTTTAAGCCGTCGCTCGCTTCTTAAGCGGTCGTAGAGGTCTCGGAGGCTGCCTTGTAAAAACATGTCGCTTCTCGAGCCGTCGCTTCTTAAGCTGTCTCGAGCCGTCGCTTCTCGAGCCGTCGCTTCTCGAGCTGTTGCTTCTCGGACGGTCGCTTCTTGACAGTCGCTTTGCCTATGCTTTGCCTATGTTGTCTGCAGCAGCTCTGTGTTGTCTGGTGCTCGTGCCTAGGTGCTCTGTACAGCTGGTGCTTAGGCTCGCTAGTGTTCTGCCTAGTGCTCTGCCTGGTGCAGCTGTGCCTCTGTTGTCTGCAGCAGCTATGCCTGTCTGTAGCTGTACCTTGTACTCTGCCTGCTTAGTGCTCTGCAGCTGGTGCTCTCTAGCTGGTGCTCTGCAGCTGCTTTGCCTGTACTGTCTGCACCTGTATTGCCTGCAGCCGTGCCTTGTGCTCTGCCTAGGTGCTTGATCCGGGGTAGTGTGCCCGGGTCACTGCTATGCCCTGCCAAGGTTTATAATCTGGTACACATTGATCAAGTCACTTCCGAGTCACTTAATCAGTCCCTTTTGGCTCAAGTGTACCGCGCCGCATCACTTGACTCGGAAGTAACTGCTGAAACTGTACGTAAAAGGCCTGGGTTCAATTCCCAGGGGGCGCATCTTTCAACGCCGAGTGGAAGCAGCGTTGACGTATGTCCGTTTCTCCACTACTCCGTACAAATGAGGCAGACCCGGTAAAGGTCCAGCTGGCTGTGTGCAGACCTGCCGGGGGGGGGGTTGATTGCGCACGATTCACAGGGGGGCTGTGCATAAGGTGCGTAGCCTGTAAGCAAGCGCAGCTTACGAGGTCGTAAGCCTGTAGCGCAGGGGGTGGTGATCCGGGGTGGTGTGCCCGGGTCACTGCTATGCCCTGCCAAGGTTTATAATCTGGTACACATTGATCAAGTCACTTCCGAGTCACTTAATCAGTCCCTTTTGGCTCAAGTGTACCGCGCCGCATCAGTGCTCGTGCCTGGATGCTCGTGCCTAGGTGCTCTGTTGTCTGTAGCAGCTGTGCCTATATTGTCCGTAGCAGCCCTGTTTTGTCTGTAGATGCCTGTTGTCTGCAGCAGCCTAGTGTCGTCTGCAGCTGCCCTATATTGCCTGCCCTGTTGTGCCTGGGTTGTCTGCAGCAGCTGTACCTGGCTGCTCTGGAGCTGGATATGCCTAGAGATAGCTGTGCCTGCTTGTAGCAGCTCTGTCTGTAGTGCTTTGTCTCTGGCGCTTTTGCTCTAGGCTCGCTGATGCTTGGGCTCGCTAATGCTTAGGCTCGCTGGTGCTTAGGCTCGCTAGTGCTTGCTTGGGCTTGCTGGTGCTTGCTTGGGCTCGCTAGTGCTTAGGCTCGCTGGTGCTTGGGCTCGCTGGTGCTTGGGCTCGCTAGTGCTTGTGTCGCTTTGGCCCTGTTGCTACGTCCCGATTCCTTTGTGCCTCTTGTCTTGTCCTCGATTACTAAACTGTCTCGATAGGCCTTGTCCGAATAGAATGGTCTGTCAAAGACCCGAAAAAAAACAAATGTCGTCGCCCTAGGTCCTGCTAGGTGCATCTTGTCGTCGTCGTCGCTCTCGCTCCTCGCTCTCGCTCCTCGTCCTCGTCGCTCCTATATCGTCGTCGCTCTCGTCCTTCTCGTCCTATCTCGAAACTTCAAAACTCGTACGATCTGCTTATAGGGGCACTTCTCTTCCTAACATCCCTCTCGTAGGGGCACTCTCTCTCTTCTCGATAGAGGCACTTCTCTTCCCTAAAACTCTTCTTCTCGATGTCCTCTGTAATGGACCTCTCTCTTCAAAACTCTTCTTCTTCTCAATTGGGGGAGGGTAGAGTAGTATGCATACGCACAATTAAGTAACCGGATATAATTCGACGGCCTCCTTTGTACGTCTGTAGTACACACTCTGGGTTGTCAGTTGCACGTACGTTATTTGAGTACCTGGATGTAATTCAACGGGCTCTTTCGCGTAGTGCAGGTGTTGTTAAAGTGAGCCTTGGATATAATGATCTGACTGCAGTAGACGCAAGGTCAATACCCGTCTTTAATAACTATATCCAAGGCTGGAGAGGGAAGAATCTATGTACAAGCGGAGGTGGAGGTATTTGAGTGTGCGCCAAGCCTGGTCCTGCCAAGCCTGCCACCTTCCAGCACCTTCCAGCCCTCTATATCCACATCCGTATCAGATAGAGCGGACGCGGCTCTTCTTCTTCTTCTTCTGGAACAATTAGCTTTGGAGCTACTTAGGCTTCGGCTTCCTCGGGTTCCAGACATAAAACTCTCTTAGTAATCCGGGCACGCAGATATAATTCAATACAGCCTTTTTGATAACTATATCTCAAACTAAGGAGGGAAAGGAATCTATGTAGTAGTAAGTAAAAGCTTTAGGGGTGGTGTGCCAGGGCCCGGCTCGGTCCGGAAGGGCCGAGCCGAAATTCCAAGAGTCTACCCTATTACTTAGTCCCACCCCTTTCTGCCGTCGCAACACCACCCCCCTCCCTTACTAGCGGTCGACCTCGACCGCTTACTTAACTCTCTCTTTCTCTTTTTTTTTTGATTTACATCGTTGCTATCTAACGTCTTTGCTTGTCGTCTATCTGATCCGTGCTATCTGGTCGGAGCTAGCGGTTACCTAAGCTGCGGCGTAGCCGGTCTGTGCGCCGCCGCAGCAGTCTATATAGATCCGTCCGCGGCGCCGTTTCTTTATCTTTTTCTTTCTCTACTAAAGACCTTACCTACTGTAGGGCCGGCGGCGCCGACGCCGCTCTATAGCGTCGGCGAGCTTCCTGCCAAAGTAGCAGTTAGTAGTAGCCGAGTCGAAGACTCCAGCGAAGCGACTGCTACGATTGTCTTTATCGGCTTCTGCACTAATAGGGCGGATACGGCTTTTCTTCTTCTTCTAGAATAATCAGCTTCGGAGCTATTTAGGCTTCGGCTTCCTTAAGTTCCGGATATAAAACTCTCTTAGCAGCTCCGCCGAATTCCGGAGGTTCTCGATCGGATACTATTTATAGTCTTCTGGCCACCCCTTCTACGAGATCTTTGCTTTCATAGACCCCTTTATCTTTCTTACGTCTATTACGTCTTCTACCTCCTACTCTTCTTCTTTACTGTCTATCTCGACCGACGGGGGTTTAGCGAACCCCTGTTTCGGAAGGCCGTCGTTGGGGTCCAAGCTTAGCAGATCCGAATAAAAGAAATCGTAGATCCTAAATAACCTCGGTAGCTAGAGCCAATAAGTTACCGGCGACCTCTTTTCTACTATCTTGAACAGACCTACGTAGCAGGGGTTAAGCTTAGCGTTGCCTTTTAGCCTTAGGTTCCGCGTATTAAGCCATACTTTTTGGCCTTCTTCAAATTCTATTAGTAACCGCTTTCTATTAGCTCGAGTTACTATCTTCTTCTAAGCCGATTCTATCGCCTCTTTCGCTACCTTAATTGCTTCTTCTATCTAAGATCGGAGCGCTTCTGCTGCTGCAGCGGCGACTCTCTTCGACGAGGTAGCGGTAGATATAGAAGGTTCTAAAGGCCTAGGTTCGTTCGGCGGTTGGAAGCTTATTCTCAGAAGATAACTGTAAGTTATCTTGAACGGCCTAAGCGAGGTAGCTTCCGACTATGCTGAATTGGCGCAGAATTCGGCTATCGGCAATATCTTAATCTACTCTGCTTAATAATAACTGCAGAAGATTCGTAGATATTTCTCTATTTCGCGGTTAGCCACTTTAGACTAGCCGTCGGTTTAAGGGTAAGCTGCTGTGCTGAGCTTTCCGCGAATTGCGAGAGCTTAGTTAATGGGTTTCTATACGTTAGCGGTAAATTAAGGGCCCCTATCCGTAGTGATAGTGTCCGGTAGACTATAGTGCTTCTATACGTGCTAGATCAGCATTCTCGCTGTTTCTTCTGCTATAGTTCCTTTCTCCTTAGCTTAGCAGGGGATAAAATAGCGCTCCTTGCTTAGTCGATCTACTACGTTAAGCGTAGCATTATATCCATTAGAATCCGGCAGGCTGGTTACGAAATCTATTATAATGTGCCGCTACAGTTTCTCGGGGATCGGAAGCGGCTTTAGCAGACCGGCCGGAAGGCTGTAACTAATACGGATGTAGAGGGCTGGAAGGTGCTGGAAGATGGCAGGCTTGGCAGGGCTAGGCTTGGCAGCTGCACACTTAAATACCTCTACCTCCGCTTGTACGTAGATTCTTCCCTCTCTAGCCTTGGATATAGTTATTAAAGACGGGTATTGACCTTGCGTCTACTGCAGTCAGATCAGTAACGGGGCTTTGTAACTCGGCATACGTAACAATTAGCGATAAACCGGTAGATCCGTTCGAAGATTCGTGGAAACTAGTAGATCGTTCTTACTGCTTCTATCGTCTTCTTCGAGCCTGCGTAACCGACATCCTTAGAACTATAAACTAACTAGATAACCTCTGCGATTAGTTCTTCCAGAACGATTAGCTTTCCTAAGCCTGTTCTGCTGAGTTTCTGCTGCTAATTAAGTCGTTCTACTTCCTCGTAGAGCGTCTCTTCTTCTTTCGGCAATTCTATCGTACAGATCCCTGCTTCTTTTAACACCTCGGCGTCTACTATCTGTTCGGTTAACACCTTCTGGAACATGTTCGGATCTTCTTTCGCGTAGCTGGTCTTCCCCTCTCTTCTCGTTAGTGTATTAGCCTTTCCGTTTTAAGCTCCGGGTCTATAGGTAATCTTGAAGTCGAATCCGGATAAGTAGGCGGCCTACCGAGCTTAGCGCTGCAATAGCTTCTGCGTCTTTATAAAATAAGTTAGCGACTAATAGTCCGTAAGGACCTAAACCGTGTTCTTTCTGGCTATAAGCTCTGGTTTCCACTCCTCGAAAGCCTGGATAATAGCCAATAGCTCTTTATCGTAAATAGCGTAGTTGCACTCGGCCTCGTTTATAGACTTGCTAAAGAAAGCTACCGGGTAGAGGGTCTCGTCGGCGTTATTATACTAAGAAAGGACCCCTGCTGTTACTGTATCAGAAGCGTCCGTCTCTAAATAGATCGTTTTCCCCGGTCGGAAGTGTGCTAGAACCAGCGCCGAGGCTACTGCTTCTTTTAGTCGGATAAAAGCTTCTATGCACTTCTTATTCTATAGGCCGGCGGCCTTCTTCTTTAATGCTTCGTTTAGGGGTCTTGCTATCTTGCTAAAGTCCTTAATAAACTGTCTATAGTAGCTACAGAATCCGAGAAACGCTCTGATTTGCGTAATGTTTCCGGATTTCGGCTGCTTCTATTCCGCTACAGCGGCGACCTTTAAGGGGTCTATCCGAATCCCTTCTCTTCCAACGATAAGACCGAGATATTTGACTTCGGTCTGATAGAACTCGCTCTTCTTCGTGTCCGCGTTTAATCCGACCTCGCGGAGCCTAGTTAGCACCTTCTCGATGTAGTCTGTATGCTGTTCTCTTATTCCTTCGGTGTAGATAAGGATGTCGTCTAAGTAAATAGATACGAACTGCTCTAGTATGTCTACAAATGTGTAGTTTATAAAACGCTGCTACACTGCCGGCGCGTTAGTAAGGCCGAAGGATATAACTAACTACTTGAAATTGCCTATACGCGTAGCGAATGTAGTAAGATCTTCTGTCCGCCCTTCTTCGTTCCTTAGTTAGTAGAAAGCTTAGCGAGTATCCAACTTGCTGAACTACCTGGCCTTCGCCACCCTCTATATAGTCTTATCGATTAGCAGTAGCGGATACACGTCTCTCTTGGTAACCTCGTTAAGGCCTCGGTAATCTACGTATAGTCAGAGACTACCTCCGGGTTTCCTTACGAAAAGAATCGGTAACGTATATTCTGCAGAGCTTGGCGTAATAAACTTCTTCGCTAGGTTTTCTCAGACAAACACCTCTACTTAGTCTAGCTCGGCCGGCGATAAGCGTCTTAGAGGTTCGGTTCTTGGCAACGCGGCTCCTTCTTTTAGCCGGATCTTGTTGTTATATTCCAGTCGGTAGAGCGGGAGGAGGTTAGAGTTAGCTTTTAAGAATATATTAGTGTAACTATAGAGTTCTTTTAGTAACACCTCTATCGGATCTACTTCTTCTTCTGCTATTATCTTCTAGTAGTCTTCGATGTCCTTTATTAAGATAGCGTAAATCTTATTGTCCGGCGACCTCGCAAGGGTCGTTAAAGCTTCCGAGCTTATTATTCCGATCTTGTCTGGAGGGTCGAGCCGATCTATCGGAACCGCTTTGATGGTCGTAGCGTTCGATTTCGCGGCGACGACTCCGCTCTGCTGGCTTTTGAACCCTAGCGTGCCTTTACCTACGTCGATAACTGCTTTCTGGTTATTTATCTATTTCTGCCCTATAATAATGTTAAACCTTCCGATATCTATAATTCGGAACGTCGCCCCTGTAGTGCGGCCAGCCAGTGTAGTCCTTAGTAGCACATAGTACGTAACACTTTCCGTGTCCTGTCCGTTGTACGCCAAAATTCTTGTTAGCGATGCTAATTCCACCGGGTAACTATATCTGTTTATTAGCTTCTGAACCAATCGATAGTGGATTGCGGCGCCGATAAGAGCTCCTGTATTGATAAAGGCCTTCAATTGGAGTAGTCGGTGCGAGCCTTTAAGGGGGTGGACCGTAATCGGAAGGATAATAGCAGTTTCCGTATTTACTTCTACAGCCGCCGAGAGCGGATTGCTACAACTGTTAATACTTCTATATTCTGGTAGCGCGGATCGCTCTAGTGCCCTATTGTCTATGCTAGATAGGGGGCCTATCCGTCCAGCTAGTCTTTTCCTAAGATCCTTAGTAGCACTCTACCGTCTATGCTGTCGGTGTTGCAGCGGTGGAAAGAGGTAGGACGGAATAATGGGGTGGACCCTGAATTTCGGCTCGGCCCCTTCCGGGATTTAGGTTCCGGAACGGACCGAGCCGGGCCTTGGCACCACTACCTCTACGGAAGTCCACCACTACTACTACATAGATTCCTTTCCCTCCTTAGTTCGAGATATAGTTATTAAAACAGCCGTATTGAACCTTATCTGCGCGCTTGGATCATTATATCTCGAACTTACTCTCTATACCAAACCCGCGCTGCGCGAAAGGGCCCGTCGAACCATCCGGAAACCCGAATAACGCACGCGCACCCACACATACATACCAAAACAACAACCCCCAAAGGCACTGTAAGAAGATAGAAGGCTTCTTAGCGGTAGAGAGCGGCGTAACAGGCCGCCGCGGAAAGAGAAAGACTGACCGAGCGAGTAGGCGCTCCAGTGTAATTAACGATAAGATTGTTATTAGCAGTTTCACAGCGGAAGAGACCGCTAAGGTCAAGGAACGAATGGCCGAATATAGGAAGATCCACGACTGTACGATCGAGGAACTGGAAGACTATATAAACGAGAATAGGGTAGGAAAGGTCTACAATAGTATAGACCTTATTAAGACGCTGTTCTACAGAACGCTAGAAGAGAACAGGCAACTAAGAGAAGAAACTGAAGCAGTAAGGGCCGAAAAGGAATCGGCAGAGACTATTATCGACGTGTTAGAAAACCAGGCAGCGAATTGACTAGCGCAACTGAAGGCGCTGAAGGATCAACTAGCTGATACGGAAGCAGCAAAGTCGCCGCTACCGCGGCGAGAAACCCACGCGGAGACCGCCTTACTAGCAGCCTATAGTTAAGGTAGCACCTTAATAACATTATTGCTGGACCCGCTAGCGTTTAGAGGCGGAGACCCTAAAGACTAGGAAGCGTTTAAGAAGAAGATAAAGAATAAGATAGACCGCGACTACGCCGGAAACAGTGCCGGAGATAGATTGGCGTACCTGGAATCGCGATTAGAAGGTAAAGCTTTTTCGCTAGTAGCGGACCTGGAAGAGGTAACTGCTAAGGAGGCGATCAAAGCACTGGACCAGCGCTTCGGAGACCTATTTCGAAAGAAGACAGCCTGTAAGCAGCTAGACAAGATCAATCAGAACCGGCAGACGTTTAAAGAATTCTACGGACTATTCAGAAAATATGCGATTAGGGCCCGAGTGGCGGAAGCTAAGCAGCTCTACCTACTAAGGCAGAAGCTGAACCCTGAACTAGCCGCCGCTATAGCGTCGGTAGAAGACGAAGACCTTAAGAGCTTCGTGCACTAAGCGAGAGTTACCGCGAGAAACCTGAACGCATACGGAAAATCGACGACACGTAAACCGGCTCAGAAGCTGTCGCTGAATGGAACCAGAGCCCCCGTCCTATACCGACAACGCCCTAAGCAGCCATTAAATTCGCAGCGTTTGTCGTTCGTCCCCACCTGCTATGCGTGCGGAAAGCCAGGCTACATCGCTACGAGATGCTAAGCAACGGCACAGCAGAAGCAGGAGTATCGAGCAACGAAGCAGCCGCCACCGCCGAGAAAGACTATTCAAGCTATCGAACCGGCCCCGAACGACACTAACAGCGTAGACGGCGGGGTGCAGTTAAGAATTATAGGAAAAGACCAGCTGGACGGATAGGCCCCCTACCTAGCACTGACAATAGGGCGCAGAATCGAAGCGAATCGCTACGAGAAGAAAGCATTAACAGCTGCAGCGACCCGCTTTCGGCAGCAGTGGAAGCGAACACGGAAACAGCTATTATCCTTCTAATCACTGTCCACTCCCTTAACGGATCGAGCAAACCACTTTAGCTAAAGGCTTTCGTCGATACCGGAGCTCTTATTAGTGCAGCGATCCACTATCGGCTGGTCCGGAAGCTGACGAATAGATACGGCTATCCGGTAGAACTAGCGTCGCCGACGAAGATTTCGGCATACAACAGACAAGAGACGGAAAACGTTACGCACTACGTGCTATTAAGGACTACGCTAGCTGGTCGAACTACGGAAGCAACGTTCAGGATTATGGATCTCGGACGGTTTGACATTATTATAGGACAGAAATAGATCAAGAACTAGAAGACAGTCATTGACGTAGATAAAGGAACGATCAGATTCAAAACCCCGGGTAGCGGAGCAGGGACTATCGGAACGGCCGCAACCGCCGCTGCCGAGCTGAAAGCCACGGAGTCTGTAAAAGAGGCTCCGTCCGATCGTTCCGAACCCCTGGTCACCGTCGGAATAATAAGTTCAGAAGCTATAACAACCCTCGCGAAGTCGCCGGACAATGAGATTTACACTATCTCTATAAAGGACATCAAAGACTACAGGAAGATAATAGCGGAAGAAGAGGTAGACCCACTAGAGGTGTTGCTAAACGAGCTCCACGGTTACGCTAACGTGTTCTTAAAAGCCGACTCTAACCTCCTGCCGCTCTATCGACTAGAATATAACAACAAGATCCGATTGAAAGAGGGGGCTACGCTGCCAAGAACCGAGCCCCTAAGACGACTGTCGCCGGCAGAACTGGACTAGGTAGAGGTGTTTGTTCGCGAAAACCTAGCGAAGAAGTTTATTGCGCCGAGTTCTGCCGAATACGCGTTACTGATCCTTTTTGTAAGGAAGCCTAGAGGTAGTCTGCGACCCTGCGTAGACTATCGAGGGCTTAACGAGGTCACTAAGAGAGACGTATACCCGCTGCCGTTAATCGACGAGACTATACAACGAGTGGCTAAGGCTAAATAGTTCAGCAAACTGGACATTCGACAGGCGTTCCACCGACTAAGGAATAAAGAAGGGCAAACAGAAGATCTTACGACGTTCGCCATACGTATAGGCAACTTCAAGTAGCTAGTAATGCCGTTCGGACTCACTAACGCGCCGGCGGTGTGGCAACGCTTTATAAACTACTCTTTTATAGACATGCTAGAGCGGTTCGTGTCTATCTACTTGGACGACATCCTTATCTACACGGATAGAACGAGAGAGCAATATACGGACCACATCGAGAAGGTGCTAACCAGGCTCCGCGAAGTAGGATTGAACGCGGACACGAAGAAGAACGAATTCTACCAAACCGAGGTCAAATATCTCGGTCTAATCGTCGGAAGAAATGGAATTCGGATAGACCCCTCGAAGGTCGCCGCCGTCGCGGAATGGAAGCAGCCGAAATCCGGAAACACTACACAGATCAGGGCGTTTCTCGGGTTCTGCAGCTACTATCGACGGTTTATTAAAGACTTTAGCAAGATAGCGAGACCCCTAAACGAAGCACTAAAGAAAGAGGCCGCCGGCCTATAGAATAAGAAGTGCACGGAAGCTTTCGTACGGCTGAAAGAAGCAGTAGCTTCGGCGCCGGTTCTGGCGCACTTCCAACCGGAAAAGACGATCTACGTAGAAACGGACGCTTCCGATACAGTAACAGCAGGGGTCCTTTCTCAATACGGCGACGACGAAACCCTCTATCTAGTGGCTTTCTTCAGCAAGTCCATAAACGATGCTGAACGAAACTACGCTATCTATAACAAGGAGCTGCTAGCGATTATTCAGGCCTTTAAGGAGTGGAAGCCAAAGCTTATAGCTGGAAAGAGCACGGTCCAGGTCCTTACGGACCACCAGTCGCTGACCTACTTTATAAAGACGCAGAAGCTTTTACGACGTTAAGCATAGTAGGCTGCCTACTTATCCGGGTTCGACTTTAAGATTACCTATCGACTAGGGGCTCAAAACGGAAAGGCTAACGCGCTAACGCGAAGGGAAGGAAAAACCAGCCGCGCGAAGGAAGATCCGAACATGTTCCAGAAGGTGTTGACCGAACGGATAGTAGACGCAGAGGTGCTGAAAGAGGTAGGGGTCTGCGCGGTAGAGCCGGCCCCTAAGGAAGAAACTCTCTACGAAAAGGTAAAGCAGCTTAACCGGCAACAGAAACTCGGCAAAACCGGTTCAGGGAAGCTGATAGTTCTGGAAGAACTAATTACTAAGGTCGTCCAACTGGTCTATAGCTCTAAGGACGTTAGTTACGCCGGCTCGAAAAAGACAATAGAAGCCGTAAGGACGATCTACTAGTTTCTGCGGATCTACAAAAGGATCTACCGATTTATCGCCAATTGCTACGTATGCCGAGCCGTAAAGCCACGTTACGGCCTTCCGGCCGGTCTGCTGAAGCCACTTCCGGTCCCCAAGAGACCGTAGCAACACATTACAATAGACTTCGTAACCGGCCTGCCGGACTCCGATAGATATAACGCTACGCTAAACGTAGTAGATAGGCTAAGCAAAGAGCGCTACTTTATCCCCTGCCGAGCGAGAGACGAAGGAACCACTGCAGAAGAGATAGCGCGGATGTTGATTCAATACGTATAGAAGCACTATAGCCTGCCGGACACTATTACTACAGATAGGGGTCCTTAGTTCACCGCCGACGTATAGAGAGCCGTCAACCAAGCTCTCGGAATTCGTAGAAAGCTCAGCACTGCCGCTTACCCTCAAACTAACAGTCAGTCTAAAGTGGCTAATCGAGAGATAGAGCGATATCTACGAACCTTCTGCGGCCATTACCAAGAAAAGTAGGTAGAGGTGTTGCCAATAGCCGAATTCTGCGCGAACTTAGCACAGTTAGAAGCAATTTCATTAGCGCCGTTCGAGATAACCTACAGCTATCTTCCGAGATTAAGCTTCTATCTGCTAAACGACGCCGGCTTGCCGGAGCTTTCCACTGCTACGTCGTCAAAGAGAGTCGCTGCCGCGGCGGCAGAAGCGCTCCGATCTCAGATAGAAGAAGCTATTAAGGTAGCGAAGAAAGCAATGGAATCAACTTAGGAGAAGATAGTAACTCGGGCTAATAGAAAAAGGTTACTAATAGAATTCGAGGAAGGCCAAAAGGTATAGCTTAACACACAAAACCTAAGGATAAAAGGCAACGCCAAGCTCAATCCACGCTACGTAGGTCCGTTCAATAATCCGGGCACGCAGATATGATTCAATACGGCCTTTTTGATAACTATATCTCGAACTAAGGAGGGAAAAGAACCTATGTGGTGGTGGCGGTGGGCCTTGATGGAGGGTGGTGTGCCAAGGCCCGGCTCGGCCCGTCCGGGCCGAGCCGAAATCCAGGGTCCACCCTATCAATCTGTCCTACCTCTTTCCACTGCCGCAACACTACCCCCCTCCCTTACCAGCGGTCGCCCTCGACCGCTTAGTCACTCCATCCATCTGGAAATCTCCACTTTTTTTTTTTTTTTTTTTTTTTTTTTTTTATCCCCTCCGACGCCGACGTCGCGTCTTCCATCTTCTATCTTCCATTACAACCGGCGTCCTTTTCGTCGCTTTTTCCATTTTTTACATCGTCAGCATCTGAAGTCCTTCACTTTACGTTTATGTAATCCGTTCGCCTGATCCGTGCTATCTGATTGGAACCGTAGGTTATCTAAGCTGCGGCGTAGCTGGTCTGTGCGTCGTCTCAGAGGTCCATATAGATCTTTCCGCAGCGCCGTTTTTCTTCTTCTTTTCCCTTCTATCAAAGCCTTTACACACCGCAGGGGCAGCGGCGCTAGCACGCCACGGCGTCGGCGGGCTTCCTGCCGCACTGCCGATAGGTGGTGGCTGCGTCGATGACCTCCCCGAAGGCGACCGACACGATCGTCTTTATCGGCTTCTGCGCCGGTAGAGCCGACGTGGCTTTCTTTGTTTTTCTTCCGGAAGGATCGGCTTCAGAGCCATTCCGGCTTCGGCTTCTTCGGGTTCTGCGCGTAAAAGTCTCTTAGCAGCTCCGCCGAATTCCGAAGATTCTCGATCGGATACCATTTATAATCTTCCGGCCACCCCTTCTACGAGATCCTCGCTTTGATGGACCCCCTTATCTTCTTTACGTCCATTACATCTTCTACCTCCTACTCTTCTTTATTACCGTCCATCTTAATTAGTAGGGGTTCGGCGAAGCCCTGTTCCGGCAGGCCGTTCTCAGGGTCCAGGCTTAGTAGATCCGAATGGAAAACGTCGTAGATCCGGAATGATTTCGGTAGCTAGAGCCGATAAGTCGCCAGCGACCTCTTTTCCACTATCGTAAACGGACCTACGTAGCGTGGATTCAGCTTGGCGTTGCCTTTTAGCCTCAGGTTCTTCGTATTGAGCTATACCCTTTGGCCTTCCTCGAATTCTATCGGTGACCGTTTCTTATTAGCTCGAGTTACTATCTTCTTCTGAGCCGATTCCATCGCGTCTTTCGCCATCTTGATGGCTTCTTCCATCTGAGATCGTAGCGCCTCTGCTGCCGCGGCGGCGACTCTCTTTGACGACGTGGAAAGCTCTGGCGAATCGGCGTCGCTCGGCGGATGGAAACTCAGCCTCGGAAGATAACTGCGCGTTATCTCGAACGGCGCCAGCGACGTCGCTTCTGACTGCGCTGAATTGGCGCAGAATTCGGCCATTGGCAGCACCTTTACCCACTTTTCTTGATAGTGGCTGCAGAAGATCCGTAGATATTTCTCTATCTTACGGTTGGCCACTTCTGATTGACCGTCGGTCTGCAGGTAAGCCGCTGTGCTGAGCTTTCCACTAATTCCGAGAGCTCGGTTAATAGCTTTCTATACGTTAGCAGTAAATTGAGGACCCCTATCCGTAGTGATAGTGTCCGGCAGGCTATAGTGCTTCTATACGTATTAAATCAACATCCGTGCGGTCTCTTCTGCAGTGGTTCCTTCGTCTCTTGCTCGGCAGGGGATGAAGTGCCGTTCTTTACTTAGCCGATCCACTACGTTCAGCGTAGCGTCGTATCCATCGGAGTCCGGTAGGCTGGTTACGAAGTCCATCGTAATATGCTGCTATAGTTTCTCGGGGATCGGAAGTGGCTTTAATAAGCCTGCCGGAAGGCCGTAACGTGGCTTCGCGGCCCTGCATACGTAGCAATTGGCGATAAATCGATGGATCCGTTCGTAGATCCGCGGAAACCAGTAGACCGTCCTTATAGCTTCTATCGTCTTCTTTGAGCCGGCGTAACCAACGTCTATAGAGCTATGGACCAGTTAGATGACCTCCGTAATTAGTTCTTCCGGAACTATTAGCTTCCCTGAACCGGTTTTGCCTAGCTTCTGCTGCTAATTAAGCTGCTCCACCTTCTCGTAGAGAGTCTCTTCCTTAGGGGCCGGTTCCACTGCGCAGACCCCTACCTCTTTCAGCACCTCTGCGTCTACTATCCGCTCGGTTAACACCTTCTGAAACATGTTCGGATCTTCCTTCGCGCGGCTCGTCTTCCCTTCTCTTCTCGTCAGCGCGTTAGCCTTTCCGTTTTGAGCCCCTCGTCGATAGGTGATCTTGAAGTCGAACCCTGATAAGTAGGCGGCCTACCTAGCTTGGCGACGTAAGAGCTTCTGCGTCTTTATAAAGTAGGTCAACGACTGGTAGTCCGTTAGGACCTGGACCGTGCTCTTTCCAGCTATAAGCTCCGGTTTCCACTCCTCGAAAGCCTGAATAATCGCCAGCAGCTCTTTATCGTAGATCGCGTAGTTCTGCTTAGCTTCCGTTATAGACTTGCTAAAGAAAGCCACTGGATAGAGGGTCTCGTCGTCGCTATATTGAGAAAGGACTCCGGCCGTTACTGTGTCGGAAGCGTCCGTTTCTACGTAGATCGTCTTTTCCGGTCGAAAGTGTGCCAGGACCGGCGCCGAGGCTACTGCTTCTTTTAGCCGTACGAAAGCTTCCGTGCACTTCTTATTCTATAGGCCGGCGGCCTCTTTCTTTAACGCTTCGTTCAGGGGTCTCGCAATCTTGCTAAAGTCCTTAATAAACCGTCGATAATAGCTGCAGAATCCGAAAAACGCTCTAATTTGCGTAGTGTTTCCGGATTTCGGCTGCTTCCATTCCGCTACAGCGGCGAGCTTTAAGGGGTCTATCCGAATTCTATCTCTTCCGACGATCAGACCGAGATATTTAACTTCGGTCTGATAGAACTCGCTCTTTTTCGTGTCCGCGTTTAATCCGACCTCGCGGAGCCTGGTTAGCACCTTCTTGATGTAGTCCGTGTACTGATCTCTCGTTCTATCCGTATAGATAAGAATGTCGTCCAAATAGATAGACACGAACCGTTCCAACATGTCTATAAAGGTGTGGTTTATAAAGCGTTGCCACACTGCCGGCGCGTTGGTAAGTCCGAAAGGCATTACCAACTACTTGAAATTGCCTATACGCGTCGCGAACGTCGTAAGGTCTTCCGTCTGCCCTTCTTCGTTTCTCAATTAATGGAACGCTTAGCGGATGTCCAGCTTGCTGAACCACTTAGCCTTTGCTACGCGCTGGATAGTCTTGTCGATCAGCGGCAGCGGGTACACGTCTCTCTTGGTAACCTCGTTAAGGCCGCGATAGTCTACGCAGAGTCGCAGACTACCCCCTAGTTTCCTTACGAAAAGAATCGGTAACGCATATTCGGCAGAACTCGGCGTAATAAACTTCTTCGCTAGGTTTTCGCGAACGAACACCTCTACCTAGTCCAGTTCGGCCAGAGACAAGCGTCTTAGGGGCTCGGTTCTCGGCAGCGCAGCTCCGTCCTTCAGTCGGATCTTGTTGTTATATTCCGGTCGATAGAGCGGCAGGAGGTTAGAGTCGGCTTTTAAGAACACGTTAGCGCAACTATGGAGTTCTCTCGGTAGCACCTCTAGCGGATCTACTTCTTCTTCCGCTATTATCTTCCGGTGGTCTTCGATGTCTTTTATCGAGATAGCGTAGATCTCATTATCCGGCGACTTCGCGAGGGTCGTTATAGCTTCTAAACTCATTATTCCGACAGTAACCGGGGGTTCGGAACGATCGGACGGAGCCTCTTTCGCGGGCTCTGTGGCTTTCGGCTTGGCGGTGACGGTGGCGACCTCTCCGATGGTCCCTGCTCCGCCACCCGGGGTTTTGAACCTGATCGTTCCTTTATCTACGTCAACGATAGCTTTCTGGTTCTTTATCCATTTCTGCCCTATAATAATGTCAAACCTTCCGATGTCCATAATCCGGAACGTCGCTTCCGTGGTTCGACCAGCTAGCGTAGTCCTTAATAGCACGTAGTGCGTGACGCTTTCCGTGTCTTGTCTGTTATATGCCGAAATTCGCGTCGGCGACGCCAGTTCCACTGGATAACCGTATCTATTCGTCAGCTTCCGGACCAGTCGGTAGTGGATCGCCGCGCCGATAAGAGCTCCGGTGTCGATAAAAGCTTTTAGCTAAAGCGGTTTGCTCGATCCGTTAAGGGGGTGGACAGTAATTGGAAGGATAATAGCTGTTTCCGTGTTCACTTCCACCGCCGCCGAGAGCGGATCGCTGCAGCTGTTAATACTTTCTCCTCGTAGCGATTCGCTTCGATTCGGTGCCCTATTGTCAATGCTGGATAGGGGGCCTATCCGTCTAGCTAGTCTTTTCCTATAATCCTTAACTGCACCCTACCGTTACTGTCAGTATCGTTCGGAGCCGGCTCCATAGCTTGTATAGTCTTCCTCGGTGGTTGCTGCTGCTGCGGCTGCGGCTGCCTTATAACACGATAGTCCTGCTTCTGCTTATCCGATGCTTGGCATCTCGTAGCGATGTAGCTAGGCTTGCTATACGCGAAACAGGTGGGGACGAACGACGAGCGCTGCGACTGATAAGGTGGCTGCTGTAGCGCTCTCCGGAAAGGCGCAGGGGGTCGTGTGGTCTGCGTTATTAGCGGCTTCTGGTTCGATTCGCGTAATTTCGCGTAAGCGCTCAAGTTTCTTGCGGTGACTCTCGCTTGGTGCACAAAGCTCTTAAGGCCTTCGTCTTCTACAGACGCTATAGCGGCGGCCAGCTCAGGACTCAGCTTCTGCCTTAATAGGTGGAGCTGCTTATCTTCCGCTACTCGGGCCCTGATCGCATATTTTCTGAACAAACCGTAGAACTCCTCAAACGTCTGCCGGTTCTGGTTAATCTTATCCAGCTGCTTACGGGCTGTCTTCTTTCGGAATAGGTCTCCGAAGCGTTGATCTAACGCTTTGATCGCTTCTTCGGCGGTTACCTCTTCCAGGTCCGCCACCAACGAGAACGCTTCGCCTTCCAGTCGCGCCTCTAAATAGGCCAACCTGTCTTCTTCGCTGCTTGATGCGTAATCGCGGCTTATCTTGTTCTTGATCTTCTTCTTAAATGCCTCCTACGCTTTAGGGTCCCCGCTGCCGAAAACCGGTAGGTCCGGCAGTAGCGTCATCGTAGTGCTACCTTAACTATAGGCGGCCGGTAAGGCGATCTCCGCGTAGGTTTCTTGCCGCGGTGGCGGTAACGACTTCGCTGCTTCTATATCAGCAAGCTGATCCTTTAGCTCCTTTAGCTGCGCCAGCCGATTCGCCGTCTAGTGTTCTAACACGTCGATGATAGTCTCTGCCGATTCCTTCTCGGCCCTTACTGTCTCTACTTCCTCTCTTAGCTGTCTGTTCTCTTCTAGTGTTCTATAAAACAGCGTCTTAATAAGGTCTATACCGTCGTAGACCTTCCCTATTCCGTTCTCGTTTACGTAGTCTTCCAGTTCCTCGATCGTGCAGTCGTGGATCTTCTTGTATTCCTTTATTCGTTCCTTAATCTCTGCAGTCTCTTCCGCCGTAAAACCTCTAATAACGACCTTATCGTCAACTACGCTGGAGCGTCTGCTCGCTCTGTCAGTCTTTCTCTTTCCTCGGCGGCCTGTTACGCCGCTGTCTACCGCTAAGAAGCCTTCCATCTTCTTACGGTGCCTTGGTGGTTGTTGGTGTGTTGTTGGGTGCGCGTGCGTTATTCGGGTTTCCGGATAGTTCAACGGGCCCTTTCGCGCAGCGCAGGGTGTAGTGTGGAGAGTGAGTTCGAGATATAATGATCCGGGCATGCAGATATGATTCAATACGGCCTTTTTGATGACTATATCTCGAACTGAGGAGGGAAAAGAACCTATGTGGTGGTGGCGGTGGGCCTTGATAGAGGGTGGTGTGCCAAGGCCCGGCTCGGCCCGGACGGGCCGAGCCGAAATCCAGGGTCTACCCTATCAATCTGTCCTACCTCTTTCCACCGCTGCAACATTCAAGATAATAGAAAAGAGGTCGCCGGTAACCTATCGGCTCCAGCTACCGAAATCGTTCCGGATCTACGACGTATTCCATCGGACCTGTTAAGCTTGGACCCTAAAGATAGCCTGCCGGAACAGGGGTTCGCCGAACCCCCGCCTATCGAGATAGACGGCGAGGAAGAAGAGTAGGAGGTAGAAGATGTAATAGACGTAAAGAAGATAAGGGAGTCCATTAAAGCGAGGATCTCGTAGAAGGGGTGGCCAGAAGACTACGAATAGTACCCGGTCGAAAACCTGCGGAATTTGGCGGAGCTGCTAAGAGAGTTCTACGTGCAGAACCTGGAACAACCGAAACTAGCGTAGCTCTAATGTCGACGACGCGGAAGAAAAAAAGAAAGCCGCGTCCGCTCTATTAGCGCAGAGGCCGAAGAAAACGATCGTAACAGTCGCCTTCGGGGAGGTCTTCGACAAGGCCACTACCTACTGCCGGTTCGGCCGCCAGCTCGCTAACGCCGTAGCGTGCCAGCGCCGCCGACCCCATAGTAGGTAAAGGCTTTGGTAGAGAAAGAAAAAGAAGAAGAGATAGAGCCGCAGAAAGATCTATATAGACCTTCTACGCCGGCGCACAGACCAGCTACGCCGCAGCTTAGATAACCTACGGCTCAGATCAGATAACACGGATCAGGCGCACCGATTACATAAACGCCAAGTGAAGGACCTCAGATGCCGATAACGTAAGGAGTTCGGCAATAGAAGTCGGAAGAGGTAACATTACCGTCGGAGGGGATTTTCGAGAGAGAGACGACGAATTAAAAAAAAAAAAAAAAGAGAAGAGTGGGGATTTTAGGATGGAAGGGGTGACTAAGCGGTCGAGGGCGACTGCTAGTAAGGGACGGGGGTAGTGTTGCAGCAGTGGAAAGAGGTAGGACGGAATAATAGGGTGGACCCTGAATTTCGGCTCGGCCCCTTCCGGGATTTAGGTTCCAGAACGGACCGAGCCGGGCCTTGGCACTACCACCTCTATGGAAGTCCACTACTACCACTACATAGATTCCTTTCCCTCCTCAGTTCGAGATATAGTTATCAAAACAGCCGTATTAAACCTTATCTGCGCGCTCGGATCAGTCAGTGTCGTTCTAAGCCGGCTCGATAGCTTGGATAGTCTTTCTTGGCGGCTGCTGCTTTGTGGCCCAATACTCTTGCTTCTGCTAATCCGTTGCTTGGCATCTTGTAGCGATATAGCTAGGCTTTCTATACGCGTAGCAGGTAGGGACGAAGGACGAACGTAGCGAATAAGACAGCTGCTAAGGTACTCTCCGGAAAGGTGCAGGGGGTCGTGTTATTGGCACTGACTGCTTCTAAATCGGTTCGCGCGATGCCGATTTTGCGTAGGCGCTTAGGTTTCTGGCAGTGACTCTCGCTTAGTGCACGAAGCTCTTAAGGTCTTTGTCTTCTACAGAAGCTATAGCTGCGGCCAGTTCAGGGTTTAGGTTTTGCCTTAGTAGGTGGAGCTGCTTATCTTCTGACACTCTAGCTCTAATAGCATATTTTCTGAACAGTCCGTAGAACTCCTTAAACGTCTACCGGTTCTGGTTAATCTTATCTAGTTGCTTACAGGCTGTCTTCTTTTAGAAGGGATCTCCGAAGCGTTAATCCAACGCTTTAATCGCTTCTTCGGCGGTTACCTCTTCTTGGTCTGCCACTAACGAAAAAGCTTTACCTTCCAATCGCGATTCTAGGTATGCCAGCCTGTATTCTTTACTGTTTCTGGCGTAACTGCGATCTATCTTGTTCTTTATCTTTTTCTTAAACGCTTCCCAGTCTTTAGGGTCTCCGCCTCTAAATGCCGGTAGGTCCGGTAGTAACGTTATTAAGGTGCCGCCTTGACTGTAGGCCGCCGGTAAGGCGGTCTCTGCTTGTTCTTCTCGATGTAGTAGCGGCGCCGGCGACATCGCTGTTTCTATCTTAGCTAACTAAGTCTTTATCGCCTTTAGTTGTGCTAGTCGATTCGCCGCTTAGTTTTCTAGCACGTCGATAATGGTTTCTGCCGAATCCTTCTCGGCTATTACTGCTTCTATTTTATCTCTTAGTCGCCTGTTCTCTTCTATGTTCCTGTAAAACTTCTTTTCGACGAAGGTAATAATGTCGAACACCTTCTCTGCTCTATGTTCTGTAAGATATTCTCCTATCTTATCTGGCGTGCATGCGTACAGTTCGGTATAGCTCTCTATGCCCTTCTTCGCTTTATCTATCTCTTCTTCTATAAGGCCCTTAGTGGCCGTTCTATCGTCGAGGATGCTGGTACGCCTATCCCTTAGTCTGTTAGTCTTTCTCTTTCCGCCGCGGCCTGTAACGCCGCCCTCTACTGTTAAGAAGCTCTCTATAGCTTTCTTACAGTGCTAGTGTTTAGTTTAGTGTATGTAGTGCGCGTGCATTATTCAGGTGTCCGGATAGTTTAACAGTCCCTTTCGCGCAGCGCAGAGTTAGTGTAGTAAGTGAGTTCGAGATATAATGATCCGGGCACGTAGATATAATTTAATACGGCCTTTTTAATAACTATATCTCAAACTGAGGAGGGAAAGGAATCTATGTAGTAGTAAGTGAGAGCTTTAGGGGTAGTGTGCCAGGGCCCAGCTCGGTCTGGAAGGGCCGAGCCGAAATTTCAAGGGTCCACCCTATTACTTAGTCCCACCCCTTTCTGCCGTCGCAACACTTAGCAGCTCTGCCAAATTCCAGAGGTTCTCGGCCGGATACTATTTATAGTCTTCTGGCTATCCTTTCTATAAGATCCTTGCTTCGATAGATCCTCTTAGCTTTCTTATATCTATTACATCTTCTACCTCCTATTCTTCCTCTTTACTGTCTATCTCGACTAGTAGGAGTTCAGCGAACCCCTAATCCAGAAGACCGTCTTTAGGGTCTAAACTTAGCAGATCCGAATAAAAGACGTCGTAGATCTAGAACGATTTTGGTAGCTGGAGCCGATAAGTTACCGGCGACCTCTTTTCCACTATCTTAAACGGACCTACGTAGCGGGGATTAAGCTTAGCTTTGCCTTTTAGCCTTAGGTTCTGCGTATTAAGCTATACCTTTTGGCCTTTCTCAAATTCTTTTAGTAACCGCTTTCTATTAGCTCGAGTTACTATCTTCTTCTAAGCCGATTTTATCGCCTCCTTCGCTATGCGGATTGCTTCTTCTATCTAAGATCTAAGCGCTTCTGCCGCAGCAGCAGCGACTCTCTTCGACGAGGTAGCAGTAGAAGGTTCCGAAGAGCTAGGTTCGTCTAGCAGTTAGAAGCTTATTCTTAGAAGATAACTATAGGTTATCTTAAACGGCGCTAGCGAGGTAGTTTTAGGAGGCGCCGTCTAGCCTTGGCCCTGGACCTAAGCCAGCCGTCGCCCTAGGGACTGCGACTTAGCGGCGCCAGCACGACCCTACCTGTTGCAGCGGCGGAAAGGGGTAGGACTGAGTAATAAGGTAGACCCTCGGAATTTCGGCTCGGCCCTTCTGGACCAAGCCGGGCCTTGGCACACTACTCCCAAAGCTCTTACCCACTACTACATAGATTCCTTTCTCTCCTCAGTTCGAGATATAGTTATTAAAAAGGCTGTATTAAATCTTATCTGCATGTCCGGATTATTATATCTCGAACTTACTTACTACACTATCCCCGCACTGCGCGAAAGGGACCGTTGAACTATCCGGACACCCGAATAACGCACGCGCACCAAACCAAACACTAGCACTGTAAGACAGCTATAGAGAGCTTCTTAACGGTAGAGAGCGGCGTTACAGGACGAAGCAGAAGCAGAAGAGAAAAGACTAACAGAGCGAGTAGGCGCTCCAGTGTTATTAATAATAAGTTTATTATTAGAGGTTTTACAGCAGAAGAGACCGCAGAGATTAAAGAACGAATAACCGAATACAAGAAGATCTATAACTGCACACTCGAGGAACTTAAGGATTACGTAAACGAGAATAGAGTAGGGAAGGTCTACGACAGCATAGACCTTATTAAGAAGCTGTTTTACAGAACCCTAGAAGAAAAGAGACAGTTAGGAGAGGAAATCGAGGCGGTAAGGGCCGGAAAGAAATTGGCAGAGACTATTATAGATGTGCTAGAAAACCAAGCGGCAAACCAACTAGCACAACTAAAAGCGATAAAGGCTCAGTTAGCTGAGATGGAGGCAGCGATGTCGCCGCCACTGCGCTAAGAAGAACAAGCAGACACCGCCTTACCGGCGGCCTACAGTTAAGGTAGCTCCTTAATAACATTACTACCGGACCTACTGGCGTTTAGAGGCAGAGATCCTAAGGACTAGGAGGCATTTAAAAAAAAGATAAAGAACAAGATAGATCGAGACTATGCCGGAAACAGTGCCGGAGATAGATTGGTCTACCTGGAATCGCGATTAGAAGGTAAAGCTTTTTTGCTAGTAGCGGACCTAGAAGAGGTAACCGCTAAAGAAGCAATCAAAGCGCTGGATTAACGTTTCGGAGATCCATTCCGAAAGAAGACAGCCCGTAAGCAACTGGACAAGATCAATCAGAACCGACAGACGTTTAAGGAATTCTACGGACTATTCCGAAAATATGCTATCCGAGCTAGGGTGTCGGAAGATAAGCAGCTCTACCTACTAAGCCAGAAGCTGAACCCTGAACTGGCCGCAGCTATAGCCTCGGTAGAAGACGAAAACCTTAAGAGCTTTGTACGCAGAGCGAGAGTTACTGCCAGAAACCTAAGCGCTTACGCGAAATCGCGTAAATCGAACCAAAAGCTGTCGATAACGCAGGCAACGCGACCCCCTGCACCTTTCCGGAGAGCACTTCCGCAGCTATCTTATCAGTTACCGCGTTCGTCGTTCGTCCCTACCTGTTACGCGTATAGAAAGCCTGGCTACATCGCTACGAGATGCCAATTATTAGATACGTATCGTATTACAAAGCAGCCGCAGCCGCAGAGAAAGACTATACAAGCTATCGAGCCGGCTCCGAACGACACCAACAGTATAGACGGTGGAGTGCCACTAAGGATCCTGGGAAAAGACTAGCTGGAAGGATAGGCCCCCTATCCAGCAAGGACAATAGGGCACCGACACAAACTAAGTTACCGGAAGATAAGAGTATTAACAGTTGTAGCGACCCGCTCTTAGCAGCGGTGGAAGTAAATACAGAAACAGCTATTATCCTTCTAATTACTGTCCACCCCCTCGACGGCTTAGGCAGACTACTTCAGCTAAGAGCTTTTATAGATACAAGAGCCCTTATTGGAGCGGCGATCCACTATCGATTGGTGCAAAAGCTAACGAACGGATACGGCTATCTGGTAGAGCTGGCGTCGCCGACACGGATTTCGGCATACAACGGACAAGACACCGAGAGTGTTACGCACTATATGCTATTAAAGACCACCTTAGCAGGTCGCACTACAGAAGCGACGTTCCGAATTATGGATATCGGAAGGTTTAACATTATTATAGGACAGAAATAGATAAATAACTAGAAAGCCGTTATTAACGTAGGTAAAGGCACCCTTAGATTCAAAAACCAGCAGACCAGAATCGCCGCCGAATCGGTTACAGTCGCTAACGCTAAACCGAACGTTACGACTAAAGTGGTTCCGAAGGATCGGTCCGACCCTTAAGACACGATCGGAATGATAAGCTCGGAAGCTTTAACGACCCTCGCGAGGTCGCCAGACAATAAGATTTACGCTATCTTAATAAAAGACATCGAAGATCACCGGAAGATAATGGCAGAAGAAGAAGTGGACCCGATAGAGGTGTTACTAAAAGAACCCTATAGTTACACTAAGGTGTTCTCGAAGGCTGACTCTAACCTCTTGCCGCTCTACCGACTGGAATATAACAACAAGATCCGGCTGAAAGAAGGAGCTACGCTGCCGAGAACCGAGCCCTTAAGAAGACTGTCGCCAGCAGAGCTAGACTAGGTAGAAGTGTTTGTTAGAGAAAACTTAGCGAAGAAGTTCATTACGCCAAGCTTAGCAGAGTATGCGTTACCAATTCTTTTCGTAAGGAAGCCAGGAGGTAGCCTTCGCCTATACGTAGATTACCGAGGCCTTAATAAGGTTACTAAGAGAGATGTGTATCCGCTGCCGCTAATAGACGAGACTATACAACGAGTAGCTAAGGCTAAGTAGTTCAGCAAGTTGGATATTCGCTAAGCTTTCTATCGATTAAGAAACGAAGAAGGACAAACTGAAGATCTTACGACATTCGCTATGCGTATAGGCAATTTTAAGTAGTTAGTAATGCCTTTCGGACTTACTAACGCGCCGGCAGTGTAGCAACGCTTTATAAACCACACCTTTATAGACATGCTAGAACGGTTCGTGTCTATCTACTTAGACGACATTCTAATCTACACTGAAGGAACGAGAGAGCAACATACGGACTACATCGAGAGGGTGTTAAAGAGACTCCGCGAGGTCGGATTAAACGCGGACACGAAGAAGAGCGAGTTCTACTAGACCGAAGTCAAATACCTTGGTCTTATCGTCGGAAGAGAAGGAATTCAGATAGACCTGTCGAAAGTGGCCGCTGTCGCAGAATGGAAGCAACCGACATCCGGAAACACTACGTAAATCAGAGCGTTTCTCGGTTTCTGCAGCTACTATCGACAGCTTATTAAGGACTTTAGCAAGATAGCGAGACTCCTAAATAAGGCGTTAAAGAAGGAGGCCGCTGGCATATAGAATAAGAAGTGTACAGAAGCTTTCAACTGACTAAAGGAGGCGGTGGCCTTAGCGCCAGTACTGGCACACTTCCGACCGGAAAAGACGATCTATGTAGAAACGGACGCTTCCGATACAGTAACAGTAGGGGTCCTTTCTTAATACGCTAACGACGACGAGACTCTCTATCCGGTAGCTTTCTTTAGCAAGTCTATAAATAATGCTAAGCGGAACTACGCTATATATAATAAAGAAATGTTAGCTATTATACAGGCGTTCGAAGAGTGGAAACCGGAGCTTATAGCTAGACAGAGCACGATCTAGGTCCTTACGGACTACCAGTCGCTGACCTACTTTATAAAGACGCAGAAGCTATTACGCCGCCAAGCTAGGTAGGCCGCCTACCTGTCCGGATTCGACTTTAAGATCACTTATCGACCTAGAGCTTAAAATAGAAAGGCTAATGCGCTAACGAGAAGAGAAGGAAAGACTAGCCGCGCGAAAGAAGATCCGAACATGTTTCAGAAGGTGCTAACAGAACAAACAGTAGACGCCGAGGTGTTGAAAGAGGTAGGGATCTGTGCAATAGAGCCGCTAACTAAAGAAGAGACGCTGTACGAGAGAGTAGAACGGCTTAATTAGCAGCAGAAGCTCAGCAAAACTGGCTTAGAGAAGGTAATTGTTCTAGAAGAACTGATTACAGAGGTTATCCAGCTGGTCTATAGTTCTACGGATGTAGGTTACGCAGGCTTAAAGAAGACGATAGAAGCAGTAAGGACGACCTACTGGTTTCCGCGAATTTTCGAGCGGATCCACCGGTTTATCGCCAACTGTTACGTATGTCGAGCCGCGAAGCTATGCTACGGCCTTCCGGCCGGTCTGCTAAAGCCACTTCCGATCCCTAAGAAACTGTAGCAGCACATTATGATAGACTTCGCAACCGGCCTGCCGGATTCCGATAGATATAACGCTACGCTTAATATAGTAGATCGACTAAGCAAAGAACGCCATTTCATCCCCTACCGAGCAAGGGATAAAGGAACTACTACGGAAGAAACGGCGAGAATGTTAGTCCAGCACGTATAGAAGCACTACAGCCTGCTGGACACTATCACTACTAATAGGGGTCCTTAATTCACTGCCGACATATAGAAAGCTATTAACTAAGCCCTCGGAATTCGTAGAAAGCTTAGCACGGCCGCTTACCCTTAGACCAATAGTTAGTCTAAAGTAGCTAACCGAGAAATGGAAAAGTATCTAAGAATCTTCTGCAGCTATTATCAAGCAGAATAGGTTAAGGTGTTGCCGATAGCCGAATTCTGTACCAATTCTGCACAATTAGAAGCCACCTTACTAGCGCTGTTCGAGATAACCTACAGTTATCTTCCGAGGATAAGCTTTCAACCGCCGAACGAACCCAGCTCTTTAGAACCTTCTACTACTACCTCGTCGAAGAGAATCGCCGCGGCGGCGGCAGACGCGCTTAGATCTCAGATAGAAGAAGCGATTAAGGTAGCAAAGGAGGCGATGGAATTGACTTAAAAAAAGATAGTAACCGAAGCTAATAGAAAGAGGTTACTAATAGAATTCGAGGAAGGCCAAAAGGTATAGCTTAACACGCAGAACCTAAGGCTAAAAGGCAACGCGAAGCTTAACCCTCGTTACGTAGGTCCGTTTAAGATAGTAGAAAAGAGGTCGCCGGTAACCTACCGGCTCTAGCTGCCGAAATCATTCCGGATCCACGATGTCTTCCATTTGGATCTGTTAAGTTTAGACCCTAAAGACGGCCTTCCGCAACAGGGGTTCGCCGAACCCCCGTCGGTCGAGATAGACAGCGAAGAAGAAGAGTAGGAGGTAGAAGACGTAATTGATATAAGAAAACGAAGAGGATCTATCGAAGCGAGGATCTTATAGAAAGGATAGCTAGAAGACTATAAATAGTATCCGGCCGAGAACCTCCGGAATTTGGCGGCGGTGCTAAGAGAATTTTACGTCCGGAACCCGAAGAAGCCGAGGCCTAAGTAGCTCGAAGGTTAAAAAGAACAGCTACATCCGCTCTATCGGTGCAGAAACCGATAAAGACGATCGTAACAGTCGCTTCGCTAGAGTCTTCGACGCAGCTACCACTTACCGCGGCTGCGGCAGGAAGCTCGCCAACGCCGTAGAGCGGCGTCGGCGCCGCCGGCCCTGCGATAGGTAAGGTCCTTAGTAGAGAAAGAAAAAGAAGAAGATAGCGAGCTGCAGATAGATCTACATAGACCTACGCGGCGGCGTACAGACTAGTTACGCCGCAGCTTAGGTAACCGCTGGCTCCGATCAGATGGAACGGATCAGATAGACGCCAAGTGAAGACGTCAGATAGTAATAATGTAAAAAAAAAAAAATTTAGGGGGGGAACAGATAAGTAAGCGGTCGAGGGCGACCGCTAATAAGGGAGGGGGGTGGTGTTGCGGCGGCGGAAAGGAGTAGGACTAAGTAATAAGGTAGACCTTTGGAATTTCGGCTCGGCCCTTCCAGACTAAGCCGGGCCTTAGCACACTACCCCCAAAGCTCTTACCTACTACTACATAGATTCCTTTCCCTCCTTAGTTCGAGATATAGTTATCAAAAAGACCGTATTGAATCTTATCTGTGTGCCCAGATTACTACCCTCTGTACGGAGTTACCGACACGACCCTACTCCTATATAGAGGAAGAACCCTATAGCCCTATACAGAGGGGAATTGCCGCCCCTCTAAACAGAGGGAAAACTCTGCATTCTGTACAGAGGGAAGCTGCCGACCCTCTGTATAGAGTGTAAACCTTGTAACTCTATATAGAGGGAAATTGCTAGCTTAGCTTTGTAGGTACAAATTATATAGCAGTAGACGACAAAGGAACTGCCTATTAGTTCCTTTATATAGATACCTAGCCTTAAGTTTCTAAACTAAGATTCTTAAGCCCTTACATTAGGAACTAATCTTACTGTCGGTAATTACAGTAATATAATAAAGATAGACAGCGACATCCCTATAGAACCTACAGCTATGCAGGATTAGATGCACTGCACGTACGAGGAGCTACTAGCATATAAGAGGCAGCTCGAACAGCAAGTAAGCTACTAGACTGCGATAATTTCCTAATAGGAACAGGAGCTACGACAGCTTAGGGCGTCCGATTGCGATCCGACCCCTACGACGACGACGACGAACACGACGGCCTACACCCTAGCCCCTAAAAGCAAACTCCCTGACGTTACTACCTACGATAATAAGGCTCTGGCCGAGTACCTCTCCTAGGCTGCCTAGATACATTCTAAGCTTCTAGTCGACTTAGGAGCATACCTAACCAAGCTAGACAAGGTAGTGTACCTCTTTAGGAAGTTAAAGGGTAGGGCGGCAGCACAAATTCTGCCGTACTACAAGACGGCTATTGCTAACCTGGCAATAGCAACTACGACAATGCTCTAGACAGCTCTTAACAGGAGCTATAAGGACCTAGACTGCGAAAGCCGAGCACTCCTATAGGTTAATATAATAAAGCAAGGATGCAAGACTATACGAGAGTTCCTCGCAGAATACGATTAGACCTTAGCAGAGGTGGGAGGACTCTAATAGGAGGACAGGGTAAAAATTACTACTTTAGAGGTAGGCTTCTCTAAGGAGATTATAACAGGACTAGTAGGCGTAATGCGACCAGCCTCGTACGAGGAGTTCTGTAATCTCCTTAGGATAGTCGACGATTAACAGTGCAGGCTCGGACAGATAAGCCACACCTACGAGATACGACAGCCCCTCTATTAGTAGTAGGACGCTATAGACTAGGAACTAACAACGACAACAAGAGTAGCAGCAGCCGTTGCAGTACGGCCAAGGGCCGTAATCTGGGCACGCAGATATGATTCAATACGGCCTTTTTGATAACTATATCTCGAACTGAGGAGGGAAAGAAGTCTATGTAGTAGTGGTAGTGGGCTTTCGTAGTGGTGGTGCCAAGGCCCGGCTCGGCCCGGAAGGGCCGAGCCGAAATTCCAAGGGTCCACTCTATTATCCAGTCCCACCCCTTTCTGCCGCCGTAACACCACCCCCCTCCCTCGCTAGCGGTCGTCCTCGACCGCTTAGTCACCCTATCTATCCGAAAATCTTTTGTTTTTTTGGATTCGTCGTCTCCTTCTCGAAAATCTCCTTTAACGCTAATGTTACCTCTTCCGTCTTCTATTAAAAACAACGTTCTCTTTATTGCTTCTTCAATTTCTTACGTCGTCGGCGTCCGAAGTCCTTTACTTAGCGTTTATGTAATCGACGCTATCTGATCTGATCTACGGTCTTCTAAGCTGCGGCTCGGCTGGTCTGTGCGTCGCCTTAGAGGTCTATATAGATCTTTCTGCGGCGCCGTTTTCTTCTTCTTTTTTTTTTCTTCCACTAAAGCCTTCACCCACTACGGGGTCGGCGGCGCTGGCACGCTACGGCGTCGGCGAGCTGCCTGCCGAACCGGTGGTGGGTAGTGGCCGCGTCGAAGAGCTCTCTAAGGCGACTGCTACAATCGTTTTCTTCGGCTACTGCGCCGATAGAGCGGACGCGGCTTCGCCTTTTTCTTCTATCTCTTTCGGAGGTCGTCAGTCTCGGAGCTATCCGGGTTTCGGCTTCTTCGGGTTCCGCACGTAGAACTCTCTAAGCAGCTCCGCCGAATTCCGGAGGTTCTTGACCGGATACTATTTATAGTCTTCCGGCCACCCCTTCTACGAGATCCTCGCTTTAATGGACCCTCGCGTCTTCTTTACGTCTATTACGTCTTCTACCTCCTATTCTTCCTTATCGTCCATCTCGATTGGCAGGGGTTTGGCGAACCCCTGTTCTGGAAGGCCGTCCTTAGGGTCCAGGATTAGCAGATCTGAATGGAAAACGTCGTAGATCCGGAACGATTTTGGTAGCTGGAGCCGATAGGTCACCGGCGACCTCTTTTCTATTATCTTGAACGGACCTACGTAGCGTAGATTGAGCTTGGCGTTGCCTTTCAGCCTTAGGTTTCGCGTATTGAGCTATACCTTTTGGCCTTCCTCGAATTCTAGTAGTGACCTTTTTCTATTAGCTCGAGTCACTATCTTCTTCTAAGTCGATTCTATTGCTTTCCTCGCTACCTTAATAGCTTCTTCTATTTAAGCCTTAAGTGCTTTAGCCGCGACGGCGGCGACTCTCTTTAACGACGTAGCGGTGGATAGTTCTACGGAGCTGGGTTCGTTCGGCGGTTAGAAACTTATTCTCGGAAGATAGCTATACGTTATTTCGAACGGTGCCAGCGAGGTGGCCTTAGACGGTGCCGAGTTGGCGCAGAACTCAGCTATCGGCAACACCTTAACCTATTCTTCTTGATAGTGGCCGCAGAAGGTTCGCAGATATCGTTCTATCTCGCGGTTAGCCACTTTAGACTAACCGTTAGTTTAAGGGTGAGCGGCTATGCTGAGCTTTCTACGAATTCCGAGGGCTTAGTTGATAGCTTCCTATATGTCGGCTGTGAATTAAGGGCCCCTATCTGTAGTAATAGTGTCCGGCAGCCTATAGTGCTTCTATACGTGTTGGATCAACATTCTCGCTGTTTCTTCCGCAGTAGTTCCTTCGTCTCTCGCTCAGCAGGGGATGAAGTGTCGTTCTTTGCTCAGCCTATCCACTACGTTAAGGGTGGCATTGTATCTATCGGAATCCGGCAGGCCGGTTACGAAGTCTATCGTAATGTATTGCTACGGTTTCTTAGGGATCGGAAGTGGCTTTAGCAGGCCGGCCGGAAGACCGTAACGCGGCTTCGCGGCTTGGCATACATAGCAATTAGCGATAAATCGGTAGATCCGTTCGTAGATCCGCGGAAACTAGTAGATCGTCCTTACGGCTTCTATCGTCTTCTTCGAGCCGGCGTAACCCACATCTACAGAGCTATGGACCAGCTCGATGACCTCTGTAATTAGTTCTTCTGGAACTATCAGCTTTCCTGAGCCGGTTTTGCCTAGCTTCTGCTGCTAATTAAGCTGCTCCACCTTCTCGTAGAGAGTCTCTTCCTTAGGGGCCGGTTCTACTGCGCAGACCCCTACCTCTTTCAACACCTCTGCGTCTACTATCCGCTCGGTCAACACCTTCTGGAACATGTTCGGATCTTCTTTCGCTCGGCTAGTCTTTCCTTCCCTTCTCGTTAGTGCGTTAGCCTTTCCGTTTTAAGCTCCTAGTCGATAGGTAATCTTAAAGTCGAACCCGGATAAGTAGGCAGCCTACCGTGCTTAACGTCGTAAGAGCTTCTGTGTCTTTATAAAGTAGGTTAGCGACTGGTGGTCCGTAAGGACCTGGACCGTGCTCTTTCCAGCTATAAGCTCTGGCTTCCACTCCTCGAACGCCTGTATAATAGCTAGCAGTTCTTTATTATAGATGGCGTAGTTCTGCTTAGCTTCCGTTATGGATTTGCTAAAGAAGGCTACCGGGTAGAGGGTCTCGCCATTGTCAGCGTATTGAGAAAGGACCCCTGCCGTTACTGTATCGGAAGCGTCCGTTTTTACGTAGATCGTCTTTTCTGGCCGGAAGTGTGCCAGAACTGGCGCAGAGGCTACTGCTTCTTTTAGCCAGTTAAAGGCTTCTGTGCACTTCTCGTTCTATAGGCCGGCGGCCTCCTTCTTTAACGCCTCGTTTAGGGGTCTCGCTATCTTGCTAAAGTCCTTAATAAACCGTCGATAGTAGCTGCAGAAGCCGAGAAACGCCCTGATTTGCCTAGTATTCCCAGACTTCGGCTGCTTCTATTCGGCGACAGCAGCGACCTTTAAGGGGTCTATCTAAATTCTATCTCTTCCGACGATAAGACCAAGATATTTGACTTCGGTCTAATAGAACTCGCTCTTCTTTATGTCCGCGATTAATCCTACTTCGCGGAGTCTCTTTAGCACCCTCTCGACGTAGTCCGTGTGCTGATCTCTCGTTCTGTCTGTGTAGATAAGAATGTCGTCCAAATAGATAGACACGAACTGCTCTAGCATGTCTATAAAAGTGTAGTTTATAAAGCGTTGCTACACTGCCGGCGCGTTGGTAAGTCCGAAAGGCATTACTAACTACTTGAAATTGCCTATACGCGTCGCGAACGTCGTAAGGTCTTCTATCTGCCCTTCTTCGTTCCTTAGTCGGTAGAACGCCTATCGAATGTCCAGTTTGCTAAACCATTTAGCTTTCGCTACCTGCTGTATAGTTTTATCGATTAGCGGCAGCGGGTATACGTCTCTCTTGGTGACCTTATTAAGGCCTCGATAGTCTACGCAGAGTCGCAGGCCACCCCCTAGTTTCCTTACGAAAAGAATTGGTAACGCGTATTCGGCCGAGCTCGGCGTAATAAACTTCTTTGCCAGATTCTCTCGAACAAACACCTCTACTTAGTCTAGTTCCGCCGGCGACAGTCGTCTTAGGGGCTCGGTTCTTGGCAGCGTAGCTCCCTCTTTCAGTCGGATCTTGTTGTCGTATTCCGGTCGATAGAGCGGCAATAAGTTGGAGTCGGCTTTTAAGAAGACGTTAGCGTAACCGTAGAGCTCGTTTGGCAACACCTCTAGTAGGTCCGCTTCTTCTTCCGCTATTATCTTCCTGTAGTCTTTGATGTCCTTTATAGAGATAGCGTAGATTTCATTGTCCGGCGACTTTGCGAGGGTTATTATAGCTTCTGAACTTATTATTCTGACAGTGACCAGGGGTTCGGAACGATTGGACGGAGCCTCTTTCGCAGGCTCCGTAGCTTTCGGCTCGTCGGCGGCGGTTGCGGTGGCGGCCGTTCCGATAGTCCCTGCTCCGCTACCCAGGGTTTTGAATCCTATCGTGCCTTTATCTACGTTAATAATAGTCTTCTGGTTCTTTATCTATTTCTGCCCTATAATGATGTCGAACCTTCCGAGATCTATAATCCGGAACGTTGCTCCCGTAGTGCGACCAGCTAGTGTAGTCCTTAATGGCACGTAGTGCGTAACGTTTTCCGTGTCTTGTCCGTTATATGCCGAAATCCGCGTCGGCGACGCCATTTCCACTGGATAGCCGTATCCCTTCGTTAGTTTCTGAACTAGTCGGTGGTGGATCGCTGCACTAATAAGAGCTCTAGTGTCGATAAAAGCTTTTAACTAGAGGGGTTGGCGCGATTTCTTAACAGGGTGGATAGTAATAGGAAGGATAATCGCCGTTTCTGTATTTACTTCTACGGCTGCTGAGAGCGGATCGCTACAGCTGTTAATGCTTTCTTCTCGTGTCGATTCGCTCCGGTGCAGTGCCCTATTGTCAATGCTGGATAGTGGGCCTATCTGTCCAGCTGGTCTTTTCCTATAATTCTTAGCTGGACGCCACCGTCTACGCTGTTAGTGTCGTTCGGAGCCGGTTCGATGGCTTGGATAGTCTTTCTCGGTGGCTGCAGCTGCTTTATAATACGATATTCCTGCTTCTGCTTATCTAATGCTTGGCATCTCGTAGCGATATAGCTAGGCTTTCTACACGCGTTGCAGGTAGGGACAAACGACGAACGCTGCGAATTAAATGACTGCTGGGGGCGTTGTCGGAAGGGTGCAGGGGCTCTAACTGTTGCGGCAGTAGAAAGAGGTAGGACAGATTAATAGGGTAGACCCTGGATTTTGGCTCGGCCCGACCGGGCCGAGCCGGGCCTTGGCACTACCACTATCAAAGCCCACCACCACCACCACATAGATTCCTTTCCCTCCTTAGTTCGAGATATAGTCTTTAAAAAGGCCGTATTGAATTATATCTGCGTGCCCGGATTATTATATCTCGAACTCACTCTCTATACCAACCCTGCGCTGCGCGAAAGGGCCCGTCGAACTATCCGGAAACCCGAATAACGCACGCGCACCTACACCAACACCAACAACAACCCCTAAGGCAATGTAAGAAGATGGAAGGCTTCTTAGCGGTAGAGAGCGGCGTTACAGGCTGCAGCGGAAAGAGAAAGACTAACAGACTAAGAGATAGGCGTACCAGCATTCTCGACGACGGAACGACTACAGAAGGCCTTACAGAAAAAGAGGTAGACGAAGCGAGAAAAGGCATAGAGGGCTACGCCGAACTGTACGGACGCACGCCGGATAAGATAAGAGAATATCTTACAGAGCACAGAGCTAAGAAGGTGTTTGACATTATTACCTTTATAGAAAAGAGGTTCTATAGGAACGTAGAAGAAAACAGACAGTTAAGGGAGGAAGTAGAGACAGTAAGGACCGAGAAGGAATCGGCAGAAACCATTATCGACGTGTTAGAGAACTAGGCGGCGAATAGACTGGCGCAGCTAAAGGCGCTAAAGGATTAACTAGCTAATATAGAAGCAGCGATGTCGTCAGCACTGCTACCTCTACATCGAGGATATCGAGAAGAACAAGCAGAGACCGCCTTACCGGCGGCCTATAGTCAAGGTAGCACCTCGATAACATTATTGCCGGACCTACCGGCGTTTAGAGGCGGAGACCCTAAAGACTGGGAAGCGTTTAAGAAGAAGACAAAGAATAAGATAGACTGCGACCATGCCGGAAACAGCGCTAGAGACCGACTGGCGTACCTGGAATCGCGACTAGAAGGTAAAGCTTTTTCGCTAGTGGCAGACCTAGAAGAGGTGACCGCTAAGGAAGCGATTAAAGCGCTAGATTAACGCTTTAGAGACCCATTCCGGAAGAAGACGGCCTGCAAACAGTTGGACAAGATCAACCAGAACCGGCAGACGTTCGAGGAGTTCTACGGTTTGTTTAGAAAATATGCAATTAGGGCCTGAGTAGCAAAAGATAAGCAGCTCTACCTACTAAGACAGAAACTAAGCCCTAAGCTCGCTGCAGCTATAGCCTCGGTAGAAGATAAAGACCTTAAGAGCTTCGTGCATTAAGCGAGGGTCACTGCGAGAAACTTGAACGCTTACGCGAAAGCACGCGAATCGATTCAGAAGACGTCGCCGTTGGCGCAGCCGACGCGAGCCCCTGCGCCCTTCCGACAACGCCCCTAGCAGCTATCGTATCAGTTACAGCGTTCGTCGTTCGTCCCCACCTGCTACGCGTATAGAAAACCTAGCTATATCGCTACGAGATGCCAAGCAACAGCACAGCAGAAGCAAGAGTACCAAGCAACGAAGCAGCTGCCACCGCTAAGAAAGACTATTCAAGCTATCGAACCGGCTCTAAACGACACTAACAGTATAGACGGCGGGGTTCAGTTAATAATTATAGGAAAAGACTAGCTAGACGGATAGGCCCCCTATCTAGCGTAAAGAACAGGGCACCCCTGCGAAAGGCACCGCACCGGAGCGAATCGGCACGAGAAGAAAGCATTAACAGCTGCAGCGATCCGCTCTCGGCAGCTGTAGAAGTGAATACGGAAACGGCTATTATCCTTCCTATTACAATCTACCCTGTTAAGAAGTCGCGCCAAACCCTCTAACTGAAAGCTTTCATCGACACCGGAGCTCTTATTAGCGCGGCGATCCACTACCAGCTGGTTCAGAAGCTAATAAATAGATACAGCTATCCGGTGGAACTGGCGTCGCCGACGCGGATTTCGGCATACAACGGACAAGACACGGAAAGCGTTACGCACTATGTGCCGCTAAAGACCACCTTAGCTGGTCGCACTACGGAAGCGACGTTCCGAATTATAGATATCGGAAGATTTGACATTATTATAGGGCAGAAATGGATAAAGAATCAGAAAGCTATTATTAACGTAGACGAAGGCACGATAGGGTTCAAAACCCTAGGCAACGCCACCGCTGCCACCGACCCGAAAGCTACGGAGTCTAACAAAGAGGCTCCGTCCGATCATTCCAAACCCCTGGTTACGGTCGGAATAGTGAGCTTAGAAGCTATAACGACCCTCGCGAAGTCGCCGGACACTGAGATCTACGCTATCTTAATAAAAGACATCGAAGACTATCGGAAGATAATAGCGGAAGAAGAGGTGGATCTACTAGAGGTGCTGCCAAACGAGCTTCATAGTCACGCTAATGTCTTCTTAAAAGCAGACTCTAACCTCCTGCCGCTCTACCGGCCGGAATACGACAATAAGATCAGGTTGAAAGAGGGGGCTATATTGCCGAGAACCGAGCCCCTAAGAAGACTGTTGCTAGCCGAACTGGACTAAGTGGAGGTGTTCGTTCGTAAAAACCTAGCGAAGAAGTTTATTACGCCGAGCTCCGCGGAATATACGTTACCGATTCTTTTCGTAAGGAAACCAGGGGGTAGTCTGCGACTCTGCGTAGACTACAGGGGCCTTAACGAGGTCACTAAGAGAGACGTATACCCACTGCCGCTAATTAATGAAACTATACAGCGGGTAGCGAAGGCTAAGTAGTTCAGCAAGCTGGACATCCGCTAAGCATTCTATCGATTAAGGAACGAAGAAGGACAGACGGAAGACCTTACGACATTCGCTACGCGCATAGGCAATTTCAAGTAGTTGGTAATGCCTTTCGGACTTACCAACGCGCCGGCAGTGTAGCAACGCTTTATAAATCACACCTTTATGGACATGCTAGAGCGGTTCGTGTCTATCTACTTGGACGATATCCTTATCTATACCGATACAACGAGAGAGCAACATACGGACCACATCGAGAGAGTGTTAAAGAGGCTCCGCGAGGTCGGATTGAACGCGGACACGAAGAAGAGCGAGTTCTACCAAACCGAGGTTAAATATCTCGGTCTTATCGTCGGAAGAGATAGAATTCGTATAGACCCCTTAAAGGTCGCCGCCGTCGCGGAGTGGAAGCAGCCGAAATCCGGAAACACTACGCAAATCAGAGCGTTTCTCGGCTTCTGCAGCTACTATCGACAGTTTATTAAGGACTTTAGCAAGATAGCGAGACCCCTAAACGAGGCGCGAAAGAAAGAGGCTGCCGGCCTATAGAATAAGAGGTGCACGGAAGCCTTTAACCGGCTAAAAGAAGCAGTGGCCTCTGCACCAGTGCTGGCGCACTTCTGGCCAGAAAAGACGATCTACGTAGAAACGGACGCTTCCGACACAGTAACGGCAGGGGTCCTTTCTTAATATAGTGACGACGAAACCCTCTATCTAGTAGCTTTCTTTAGCAAGTCAATAAGCGAAGCTAAGCAGAACTACGCTATCTACGATAAGGAGCTGCTGGCGATTATTTAGGCTTTTAAGGAGTGGAAACCGGAGCTTATAGCTGGAAAGAGCACGGTCTAGGTTCTTACGGACCACCAGTCGCTGACCTACTTTATAAAGATGCAGAAGCTCTTACGCCGCTAAGCTCGGTAGGCCGCCTACTTATTAGGGTTCGACTTCAAGATTACCTATCGACCCGGGGCTTAAAACAGAAAGGCTAACGCGCTAACAAGAAGAGAAGGAAAGACCAGCCGCGCGAAAGAAGATCCGAAAATGTTCCAGAAGATGTTGACCGAGCGGATAGTAGACGCAGAGGTATTGAAAGAGGTAGGGGTCTGCGCAGTAGAACCGGCCCCTAAGGAAAAGACTCTCTACGAAAAGGTGGAGCAGCTTAACTAGCAACAGAAACTCGGCAAAACCGGTTCAGGGAGGCTGATAGTTCCGGAAGAACTAATTACTAAGGTTATCCAACTAGTCTATAACTCTATAGATGTTGGCTACGCCGGAGCGAAGAAAACGATGCAGGCAGTGAGAACGATCTACTGGTTTCCGCGGATCTACGAGCGGATCCACAGATTTATTGGCAACTGCTACGCGTACCGGGCCGCGAAGCCACGTTACGGTCTTCCGGCCGGTCTGCTGAAGCCACTTCCGATCCCCGAGAAACCGTAGCAACACATTACGATAGACTTCGTAACCGGCCTGCCGGACTCCGATAGATATAACGCTACGCTAAACGTAGTGGATAGGCTAAGCAAAGAGCGCTATTTCATCCCCTGTCGAGCTAAGGATAAAGGAACTACTGCAGAAGAAACGGCGAGAATGTTGATTCAACATATATAGAAGCACTATAGCCTGCCGGACACTATCACTACGGATAGGGGTCCTCAATTTACTGCTGATGTATAGAAAGCTATCAACCAAGCCCTCGGAATTCATAGAAAGCTCAGCACCGCCGCTTACCCTTAAACTGACGGCCAATTAGAAGTGGCCAACCGTAAGATAGAGAAATATCTACGGATCTTCTGCAGCCACTATTAAGAAGAATGGGTTAAGGTGTTGCCGATGGCCGAGTTCTGCGCCAACTCGGCACTGTCTGAAGCCACCTCGCTGGCGCCGTTTGAGATAACGCACGGCTATCTTCTAAGGATAAGCTTTTAGCCGCCGAGCGAACCCAGCTCCGCGGAACCATCCACCGCTACGTCGTCAAAGAGAGTCGCCGCCGTAGCGGCAGAAGCGCTACGATCTTAGATAGAAGAAGCTATCGAGGTAGCGAGGGAAGCAATAGATTCGACTTAGAAGAAGATAGTAACTCGAGCTAATAGAAAAAGGTCACTACTAGAATTCGAGGAAGGCCAAAAGGTATAGCTCAACACGCGAAACCTAAGGTTGAAAGGCAACGCTAAGCTCAATCCGCGCTACGTAGGTCCGTTTACGATAGTGGAAAAGAGGTCGCCAGTGACTTATCGGCTCTAGCTACCGAAATTGTTCTGGATCTACGATGTCTTCCATTCGGACCTGTTAAGCCTGGACCCTAAGGACAGCCTTCTGGAACAGGGGTTCGCCGAACCCCCGCTGGTCGAGATGGACGGTAAGGAAGAAGAGTAGGAGGTAGAAGATGTAATAGGCGTAAAAAAGATAAGGGGATCTATTAAAGCGAGGATCTCGTAGAAGGGGTGGCCGGAAGACTATAAATAGTATCCGATCAAAAACCTTCGGAATTCGGCGGAGCTGCTAAAAGAGTTCTACACGCAGAACCCGGAAAAACCGAAGCCAGCGTAGCTCTGATACCGACAATAGAGACACGTCCGCTCCACTGGCGCGGAAGCCGATAAAGGGGATCGTGCTTCTGGAATTGATGGCTCCAGGCACCACTACGTCGGTTGGCGACCGCGTAGTAGGTGAAGGCTTTAGTGGAAGAGAAAAAGAAGAAGAAAAACGGCGCTGCGGAAAGATCTATATAGACCTCTGCGCCGGCGTACAGACCAGCTACGCCGCAGCTTAGATAACCTACGGCTCAGATCAGATAACACGGATCAGATAGCGTCAATTACATAAACGCCAAGTGAAGGACTTCAGATGCTGACGATGTGAAAAATAAAAAAAAAGCAACGAAAAGAACGTTGTTTTTGATAGAAGACGGAAGAAGTAACGTCGGCGTTAGAGGGAATTTTCAAGAAGGAAACGATAAATCAAAAAAAAAAAAAGAGAGAGTGCAGTTTTTCGGATAGATGGGGTGACTAAGCGGTCGAGGGCGACCGCTGGTGAGGGAGGGGGGTAGTGTTGCGGCGGTGGAAAGAGGTGGGACAGATTGATAGGGTGGACCCTGGATTTTGGCTTGGCCCGACCGGGCCGAGCTGGGCCTTGGCACCACCACCATCAAAGCCTACCACCACCACTACATAGATTCCTTTCCCTCCTCAGTTCGAGATATAGTCTTTAAAAAGGCCGTATTGAATCATATCTGCGTGCCCGGATCACTAACTGCCTGCGCCGACTGCAATGGCTTCTAAATTAGTTCGCGTGTCGTCGGTTTTCCGTACGCATTTAGGTTTCTGGCGGTAACTCTCGCCTAGTGCACGAAGCTCTAAAGGTCCTCGTCTTCTACCGACGCTATAGCGGCGGCCAGTTCAGGGTTCAGCTTCTGCCTTAGTAGGTAGAGCTGCTTATCTTCCGCTACTCTCGCTCGAATAGCATACTTCCTGAACAATCTATAGAATTCCTCGAACGTCTGCCGGTTCTGGTTGATCTTGTCCAACTGCTTCTAGGCCGTCTTCTTCCGGAACGGGTCTCCGAAGCGTTGATCTAGCGCTTTGATCGCTTCCTTAGCGGTCACCTCTTCCAGGTCCGCTACTAGCGAAAAAGCTTTACCTTCTAATCGCGATTCTAGGTACGCTAATCTATCTTCTTCGCCGCTCGATACGTAGTCGCAGCTTATCTTATTCTTGATCTTCTTCTTAAATGCCTCCTACGCTTTAGGGTCTCCGCTACTAAAAGCAGGTAGGTCCAGCAGTAGCGTTATCGTAGTGCTACCTTAACTGTAGGCCGCCGGTAAGGCAGTCTCTACTTGCTCTTCTCGGTGCAGTGGCGGCGACTTTGCTGCTTCTATATTAGCTATTTAATGCTTCAGCGCCTTTAGCTGCGCCAGTCGATTCGCCGCCTGGTTTTCCAGCACATCTATAATGGTCTCGGCCGATTCCTTCTCGGCTCTTACTGTCTCTACTTCCTCTCTTAGCCGTCTGTTCTCTTCCAGCGTTCTGTAGAACAGCGTCTTAATAAGGTCTATACTATCGTAGACCTTTCCTATCCTATTCCCGTTTATATAGTCTTCCAGTTCCTCGATTATACAGTCGTGGATCTTCCTATATTCGGCCATTCGTTCCTTGACCTTAGCGGTCTCTTCCGCTGTGAAACCGCTAATAACAATCTTATCGTTAATTACACTGGAGCGCCTACTCGCTCGGTTAGTCTTTCCTTTTCTGCTTCTGCTGCGGCCTGTAACGCCGCTCTCTACTGTCGAGAAGCCTTCTATCTTCTTACGGTGCTGGGGGTTGTTGTTGTTGTTGGTGTGGGTGCGCGTGCGTTATTCGGGTTTCCGGATGGTTCGACAGGCCCTTTCGCGTAGCGCAGGGGTTTGTGTAGAGAGTGAGTTCGAGATATAATGATCTGGGCACGCAGATATGATTTAATACGGCCTTTTTAATAACTATATCTCGAACTGAGGAGGGAAAGGAGTCTATGTAGTGGTGGTGGTAGGCTTTCGTAGTAGTGGTGCCAAGGCCCGGCTCGGCCTAGAAGAGCCGAGCCGAAATTCTAAGGATCCACCCTATTATCCAGTCCCACCCCTTTCTGCCGCCGTAACAGGCTGCTGATAAAAGGGCACAATAGGTAGATATAGCTACCCTTAATAAGAGACGAGCAGAAGGGAGCTGCTACCAGTGTAGCAAGATAGGACATACTGTACAGAACTGCAGGCTTTTACTAGTAGAGAGACCTAGGGGACGGCCGACTACTGTAAGGGTAGCAACTGCAGCGCCCTAACAAGAGAATTAAGAGTTCCCCTTAGACAATAACGAGTCGGGAAAAGAATAGCCTCTAGGCGAAGGCTTAGCTAGAGGTATATACGAGATAGACAGCTAAATCAAAGTACTACTTAGCTATCTTTTAAGAGCAACTATATAACGACTACGCCGTTTATCGTACGACCTATGCTAAACAGGACCGCTATAGTGCGGACGCTAATTGATACAGGATGTTTAGTATACAGAGTAATTAGCGAAGACTTTGTACAGAAACACTACATTAAGACGACCCCTACCGTACCTGTACGTATGCTGGGCATTACCGGGCGAGGACCAGACATTACCTATATAGTAAAAGTAACGATAGAGCTACAAGGACACTACGAGCAGAACTTATACCTCTACGTCGTACAGGACAAGTTAGGGTATAACCTAATATTAGGGAAGCTATAGATAGAGCGCTAGCAGGGCAAGCTAGACGTTAGACGAGGACGGCTGTACTTAGCAGTAACAAAGCAGAGGCTCCGAGACTAAGGGAGAGTTCCGCAGGGCGGCAATGCTAAGACTGAAATCAACACTGCGACTACAGACATTAAGAAGGCATTAGCGCCTAAGAAGGCGACAGACCCCTGTACGAAGCTTCTATTGGAATACGTAGAATACCTAGACATCTTCGAGCCAAAATCAGCCTCGAAACTGCCTCTATACTAAGGAGAAGGAATTAACTACGACATCTAGCTAGAGCCCTGTCTAGATAGGAGTCTGCCTAAAGTACTATACGGTCCGCTGTACGGCATGTCCTCTAGAGAACTCCTAGTACTGCGCAAGACACTAGACGACCTACTTGCTAAAGGTTTTATTTGCATAAGTACCTTATCCGTAGGAGCCCTAGTGCTGTTTGTCTATAAAGAAGGCAAGGCCGGCTTGCGTTTTTGCATAGACTACAGCGGTATTAACGCGATTACTAAGAAGGACCGGTACCCCCTACCCCTTATTAAGGAGACCCTCGGACAGATTAGCAAGACAAAGTAGTTTACTAAGCTTAACGTAGTCTTAGCTTTATACAAGATATAGGTTAAGGAAGGCTGTAAATAGATAACTGCCTTCTGTACGAGATATAGTCTTTTCGAGTAGCTTGTTACCCTCTTTAGCCTTACTAACGTACTAGCAACCTTCTAGAGGTACATTAACAGGTCCCTATAAGGGTTACTAGACGATATCTGTTCGACGTACCTCGATAACATACTAGTATATACGGACAGCACCTATACAGACTACGTACAGGACGTTAAGAAGGTATTAGACTAACTGCAACAGGCTGGCTTATACCTTAACATCGACAAATATAAATTCGGTATATAGCGTACGAAATACCTAGGGTTTATTATCGAGGCAGGGAAAGGTATTAGCATAGACAGGAAGAAGATTAATGCTATTAAGCAATAGAAGCCTCCTACTAGTGTTAAGGGGGTACGAGAATTCCTTAGGTTTGCCAACTTCTCCTGCTAGTTTATACGGAACTACTCGGAGATCGTACGCCCCCTAGTCGAGCTAATATATAAGGACAAGCAGTTTAAGTAGACGGACGAGTGCAATAGAAGCTTCAACAGGCTAAAGGAGCTCTTTACTACAGGACTAACGCTTGCTGCCTTCGACCTAGAACGTACAACGATACTGGAAACCGACTCCTTAATATATTGTATAGGAGGTATTCTGTTACAGGTAGGGTTAGACGGACTCCTGTACCTATGCGCGTACTTCTCTAAGAAGAACTCCCTAGCTAAGTGCAACTACCCTATCTACGACAAGGAATTGCTAGCAGTCGTACAGTGTTGCAAGGCATAGGATAGAGAACTCTACTCGGTTCCTAAGTTCCCCGCCCTAACCGACTACAAGAACCTCGAGTACTTTACGCAACCCCAGAAGCTTTCTAAGAGACACGTACGATAGGCGATATACCTAAGCCGATTCAATATAAGACTCTAGTATCGTAAGGGAAAGGACAACAGCAGGGCTAACGTACTATCTAGGCGAGATCAAGACATGCTAACGACGTACGATAACGATCGGCTAAAATTACGGACATTCCAGATGTTTAAGGAGGAACTAGGCGAGGAGACTATCTGTCTAGCGGCAATATATATATAGGAACCCCAGCTATAGGCATAGGAAGAGGCAGTAAAAAAGGACGACGTTTACTAAGGAGTCTGTACAGCAATCTAAGGGGGACAGCGGAAGCTCCTAGCAGAGCTTTACCTTAAGGTATAAGCAGCAGAGTGCATAGTAGACGAGGAGAACAACCTAAAGTTTAGGAATCGGGTTTGGGTCCTAGCAGACGAGAAGCTCTGTACGAGCTTAATACAACAGGCGCACGATTTAATAGCGACTGGACATCTAGGGCGCGAGGAGACGTACAGCATCGTCGCTAGGGACTACTACTAGCCGGCGATAGCAAAGGATATCCGTAGGTTTGTACAGAACTGCGATGTCTATAGACAGACGAAGCCCTTGATCCAGGCGCGCAGATAAGATTTAATACAGCCTTTTTAATAACTATATCTCGAACTAAGGAGGGAAAGAAATCTATATAGTAGTGGGCGAGAGCTTTGGGGGTGGGTGTGCTAAGGCCCAGCTCGGTCCGGAAGGGCCGAGCCGAAATTCCAAGGGTCCACCCCTTTCTGCCGCCGCAACACTATCCCCCTCCCTAATCAGCGGTCGCCCTCGACCGCTTTCTTATCTGTTCCTCCTTTTTTTTTTTACATAGTTACTATCTGACGTCTTTACTTGGCGTCTATCTAATCCGTTCTATCTGATCCGAGCCAGCGGTCACCCGAGCTGCGGCGTAACCAGTCTGTGCGCTATCGCGTAGGTCTATATAGATCTATCTGTTGCTCGCTATCTTCTTCTTTTTCTTTCTCTACTAAAGTCCTTACCTACTGCAGAGCTGGCGGCGTCGGCGCCGATTTACGTCGTTAGCAAGCTTCCTGCCGATGCGAAGATAGGTAGGGGCCGATCCGAAGACTCCGGCGAAGCGACTATTACGATCGTTTTCTTCGGCTTCTGCACTGATAAAGCGGACTTGGCCTTCTTTTTAGCCGTCGAGCTACTTAGGCCTCGGCTTCTTTGGGTTCCGGACGTAAAACTTTCTTAGCAGCTCTGCCGAATTCCGCAGGTTCTCGACTAGATACTATTTATAGTCTTCTAGCTATCCTTTCTATAAGATCCTTGCTTTAATAGATCCTCTTCGTCTTCTTACATCTATAACATCTTCTACCTCCTATTCTTCTTCTTTACTGTCTATCTCTACTAGTAGGGGTTCGGCGAACCCCTGTTCTGGAAGGCCGTCTTTAGGGTCTAGACTTAACAGATCCGAATAGAAGACATCGTAGATGCAGAACGATTTCGGCAGCTAGAGCCGGTAGGTTACCGGCGACCTCTTTTCTATTATTTTGAACAGACCTACGTAGCGAGGGTTGAGCTTCGCGTTGCCTTTCAACCTTAGGTTCCGCGTATTGAGCTATACCTTTTGGCCTTCCTCGAATTCTATCGGTGACCTCTTTCTATTAGCTTAAGTTACTATCTTTTTCTAAGCTGATTCTATCGCCTCTTTCGCTACCTTGATCGCTTCTTCTATCTGAGATCGGAGCGCTTCTGCCGCCGCCGCGGCGATTCTCTTCAATGAGGTAGTAGTAGAAGGTTCTGAAGAGCTGGGTTCTTTCGGCGGTTAAAAACTTATCCTCAGAAGATAACTGTATGTTATCTTAAACGGCGCCAGTAAGGTGGCTTCTGATCGTGCAGAATTGGCGCAGAATTCGGCTATCGGCAACACCTTAACCTATCCTTCTTGGTAATAGCTGCAGAAGATTCTTAGATATTTTTCTATCTTACGATTGGCTACTTTAGACTGGCCGTCGGTCTAAGGGTGAGCGGCCGTACTGAGTTTTCTACGAATTCTAAGGGCTTGGTTAATAGCTTTCTATACGTCGGCGGTGAATTAAGGACCCCTATCTGTAGTAATAGTGTCCAGCAGCCTATAGTGCTTCTATACGTGCTGGATCAACATTCTCGCCGTTTCTTCTGCAGTAATTCCTTTATTCTTAGCTTTGCAGGGGATAAAATAGCGTTCCTTGCTTAGTCGATCTACTATATTAAGCGTAGCGTTATATCTATCTGAATCCGGCAGGCCGGTTACAAAATCCATCGTAATATGCTGCTATAGTTTCTCGGGGATTGGAAGTGGCTTCAATAGGCCGGCCGGAAGGCCGTAACGTGGCTTCGCAGCTCGGCATACGTAACAGTTAGTAATAAACCGGTGTATCCGCTCGAAGATTCGCGGGAACTAGTAGGTCGTCCTTACTGCTTCTATTATCTTCTTTGATCCTGCGTAACCAACATCCGTAGAGCTATAGACTAGCTAGATAACATCTGTAATTAGTTCTTCCAGAACGATCAGTTTCCCTAAGCCGGTTTTACCGAGCTTCTGCTGCTGATTAAGCTGTTCCACTTTCTCGTACAGCGTCTCTTCTTTAATCGGTGGCTCTATTACACCGATCCCTACCTTTTTTAACACCTCGGCGTCTACTATTCGTTCGGTCAACATCTTCTGAAACATGTTCGGATCTTCTTTCGCACAGCTAGTCTTTCCTTCTCTTCTCGTTAACGCGTCTGCCTTTCCATTTTGAGCTCCTAGTCGATAGGTAATCTTAAAATCGAATCCGGATAGGTAGGCGGCCTACCGGGCTTGGCGGCGTAATAGCTTCTGCGTCTTTATAAAGTAAGTCAGTAACTGGTGGTCTGTAAGGACCTGGACCGTGCTCCGTCCAGCTATAAGCTCCAGTTTCCACTCTTCGAACGCCTGTATAATAGCTAACAGTTCTTTATCGTAGATCGCGTAGTTCTGCTTAGCATCGTTTATAGACTTGCTAAAGAAAGCTACCGGATGGAGAGTCTCGTCGTCGTCAGCGTATTAAGAAAGGACCCCTGCCGTTACTGTGTCGGAAGCGTCCGTTTCTACGTAGATCGTCTTTTCCGGTCGGAAGTACGCCAGCACTAGCGCCAATGCTACTGCCTCTTTCAGCCGATCAAAGGCTTCTGTGCACTTCTTATTCTATAGGCTAGCGGCCTCCTTCTTTAAAGCTTTATTTAGTAGTCTCGCTATCTTGCTAAAGTCCTTAATATACTGTCGATAGTAGCTGCAGAATCCGAGAAACGCTCTGATTTGCGTAGTGTTTCTGGATGTCGGTTGCTTCCATTCTGCGACAGCGGCCACTTTCGACAGGTCTATCCAAATTCCTTCTCTTCTGACGATAAGACTAAGATATTTAACTTCGGTCTGGTAGAACTCGCTCTTCTTCGTGTCTGCGTTTAATCCGACCTCGGGGAGCCTCTTTCACACGCTCTTAATGTGGTCCGTATGTTGTTCTCTCGTTCCCTTAGTATAGATAAGAATGTCGTCCAAGTAGATAGACACGAACCGTTCTAGCATGTCTATAAAAGTGTAGTTTATAAAGCGTTGCTACACTGCCGGCGCGTTGGTAAGTCCGAAAGGCATTACTAGCTACTTGAAATTGCCTATGCGCGTAGCGAATGTCGTAAGGTCTTCCGTTTGTCCTTCCTCGTTCCTTAATCGATAGAACGCTTGGCGAATATCCAGCTTGCTGAACCACTTAGCCTTCGCCACTCTCTGTATAGTCTCGTCTATTAGCAGCAGCGGATACACATCCCTCTTAGTAACCTTATTAAGGCTACGGTAATCTACGTACAGTCGGAGACTACCTCCGGGTTTCTGTACGAAAAGAATCGGCGACGCATATTCTGCTAAGCTTGGCGTAATGAACTTCTTCGCCAAGTTTTCTCTAACAAACACTTCTACCTAGTCTAGCTCGGCCGGCGATAAGCGTCTTAGGGGCTCGGTTCTTGGCAGTGCAGCTCCTTCTTTTAGTCAGATCTTGTTGTCGTATTCCGGTCGGTAGAGCGGCAAGAGGTTGGAGTCAGCCTTTAAGAACACGTCAGTGTAACTATAGAGTTCTTTTAGTAACACCTCTAATAGATCTACTTCTTCTTCCCCTATTATCTTCCAGTGGTCTTTAATATCCTTTATTGAGATAGCATAAATCTCGTTGTCTAACGACCTCGTAAGGGTCGTCAAAGCTTCTGAACTTATTACTCCGATCGTGTCTTAAGGGTCGGACCGATCCTTTAGAGCCACTTCGATGGTCGTAACGTTCAGTTCCACTGCGACCTTAGTGACTAGTGTTATGAATCCGAGTGTGCCTTTACCTACGTTAATAATTGCTCCCTGGTTCTTTATCTATTTCTGTACGATAATTACGTTAAATCTTCCGATATCTATAATTCAGAACGTCGCTTCTGTGGTGCGGCCAGCCAGGGTGGTCTTTAATGGCATATAGTGCGTAACACTCTTAGTGTCTTGTCCGTTGTATGCTGAAATCCGTGTCGGTAATGCTATCTCTACTGGATAGCTATATCCCTTTATTATCCTTTAAACTAATCGATAATGGATCGCCGCTCCGACAAGGGCCCCTATGTCGATAAAAGCTTTTAGCTAAAGTGGTTTGCTCGATCTATCAAGGGGGTAGACAGTAATTAGAAGGATAATAGCTGTTTCTGTGTTTACTTCTACTGCCGCCGAGAGCGGATCGCTGCAGCTGTTAATGCTTCCTTTCTCTGGTAATGTAGTTTGTGTCGGCGCCCTGTTGTCTACGCTAGATAGGAGGCCTATCCTTCTAGCTAATCTTTTCCTAGGATTCTTAGTAGCACTCTACCGTCTACACTGTCGGTGTCGTTCGGAGCCGGCTCTATAGCTTGTATAGTCTTTCTCAGCGGCTGCGGCTGCGGCTGCTTCGTAACACGATACTCCTGCTTCTGCTTATCTGCTGCTTGGCATCTCGTAGCGATGTGGCCAGGCTTTCCACACGCGTAACAGGTAGGGGCGAACGGCGAGCGAAGCGGTAACTGGTAAGATGGCTGCGGAGGTGCTCTCCGGAAAGGTGCAGGGGGTCGCGTTGCCTACGTTAGCAACAGCTTCTAGTTCTGTTCGCGTAATTTCCCGTAGGCGCTTAGGTTTCTTGCAGTAACTCTCGCTCGATGTACGAAGCTCTTAAGGTCTTCCTCTTCTACTAACGCTATAGCTGCTGCCAGTTCAGGGTTCAGCTTCTGCCTTAGTAAGTAGAGCTGCTTATCTTCCGCTACTCAGGCCCTAATCGTATATTTTTGGAATAGCCCGTAGAATTTCTTAAACTTCTATCGGTTCTGGTTAATCTTGTCTAGCTGCTTACAGGCCGTCTTCTTCCGGAAGGGGTCTCCGAAGCGTTGATCCAGTGCTTTAGTCGCCTCTTTAGCGGTTACCTCTTCTAGGCCCGCTACTAGCGAAAAAGCTTCTCCTTCTAATCGCGACTCTAGGTAGGCCAATCTATCTCTGGCACTGTTTCCGGCATAGTCTCGATCTATCTTGTTCTTTATCTTCTTCTTAAATGCTTCCCAATCCTTAGGATCTCCGCCTCTAAACGCTAGTAGATCCGGTAGTAATGTTATTAATGATCCGGGCGCGCAGATATAATTTAATACGGCCTTTTTGAAGACTATATCTCGAACTAAGGAGGGAAAGGAATCTATGTAGTGGTGGAGGCGGGCCTTGATAGGTGGTGGTGTGCCAAGGCCCGGCTCGGTCCGTTCCGGAACTTAAATCCCGGAAGGGGCCGAGCCGAAATCCAGGGTCCACCCTATCAATCTGTCCCACCCCTTTCCACCGCCGCAACACTACCCCCCTCCCTCACCAGCGGTCGCCCTCGACCGCTTAGTCACCCTATCCATCCTAAAATCTCCACTTTTTTTTTTTTGATTCGTCGTCTCTTTCTCGAAAATCCCCTCCTACAGTGATGTTACCTCTTCCGTCTTCCATTAAAAACAACATTCTCTTCATCGCTTCTTGAATTTCTTACGTTATCGGCATCTGAAGTCTTTCACTTAGCGTTTATGTGATCAGTGCGCCTGATCCGTGCTATCTGATCCGAGCCGTAGCTATCTGAGCTGCAGCATAGCTGGTCTGTGCGTCGTCTCGGAGGTCCATATAGATCTTTCCGCGGCGCCGTTTTTCTTCTTCTTTTTCTCTTCTACCAAAGCCTTTACCTACTACGCGGTCGCCGACCGACGTAGTAGTGCCTGGAGCTATCAATTCTAGAAGCACGATCGCCTTTATCGGCTTCCACGCCGGTGAAGCGGACGTGTCTCCATTGTCAGCATTAGAGCTACGCTGGCTTCGGTTTTTCCAGGTTCCGCGCGTAAAAGTCCCTTAGTAGCTCCGCCAAATTCCGGAGATTCTCGATCGGATACTATTTATAGTCTTCCGGCCACCCCTTCTACGAGATCCTCGCTTTGATGGACCCCCTCATCTTCTTTACGTCCATTACGTCTTCTACCTCCCACTCTTCTTTATTATCGTCTACATCGACTAGTGGGGGTTCGGCGAACCCCTGCTGCGGCAGACCGTTCTTAGGGTCTAGGCTTAGTAGATCGGAATGGAAAACATCGTAGATCCGGAACGATTTCGGTAGCTGGAGCCGATAAGTCACCGGCAACCTCTTTTCCACTATCGTAAACGGACCTACGTGGCGCGGATTGAGCTTGGCGTTGCCTTTTAGTCTTAGGTTTCGCGTGTTGAGCTAGACCTTTTGACCTTCCTCGAATTCTATCGGCGACCGCTTTCTATTAGCTCGAGTCACTATCTTCTTCTAAGCCGATTCTATCGCATCTTTCGCCACTTTAATCGCTTCTTCTATCCGAGATTGGAGCGCTTCCGCCGCCGCAGCGGCGACTCTCTTTGACGACGTAGCGGTGGATGGTTCCGCAGAGCTGGGTTCGCTTAGCAGCTAAAAGCTTATCCTCGGAAGATAGCCGTGCGTTATCTTAAACAGCGCCAGCGAGGTAGCTTTAGACGGTGCCGAGTTGGCGCAGAACTCGGCTATCAGCAACACCTTAACCTATTCTTCTTAATGGTGGCCGCAGAAGATCCGTAGATATTTCTCTATCTTACGGTTGGCCACTTCTAATTGGCCGTCAGTTTAAGGGTAAGCGGCGGTGCTGAGCTTTCTATAAATTCCGAGGGCTTGGTTGATAGCTTTCCACACATCGGCGGTAAATTGAGGACCCCTATCCGTAGTGATAGTGTCCGGCAGGCTATAGTGCTTCTACACGTATTGAATCAACATTCTCGCCGTTTCTTCTGTAGTAGTTCCTTTATCCTTAGCTCGACAGGGGATGAAATGGCGCTCTTTGCTTAGCCTATCCACTACGTTTAGCGTGGCGTTATATCTATCGGAATCCGGCAGGCCGGTTACGAAGTCTATCGTAATATGCTGCTATAGTTTCTCGGGGATCGGAAGTGGCTTTAATAAGCCTGCCGGAAGGCTGTAACGTGGCTTCGCGGCTCTGCATACGTAGCAATTAGCGATAAATCGATGGATCCGTTTGTAGATCCGCGGAAACCAGTAGACCGTCCTTATAGCTTCTATCGTCTTCTTTGAGCTGGCGTAACCAACGTCTATAGAGCTATAGACCAGCTGGATAACCTCCGTAATTAGTTCTTCCGGAACTATCAGCTTCCCTAAACCGGTTTTGCCAAGTTTCTGTTGCTAGTTAAGCTGCTTTACCTTCTCGTAGAGCATCTCTTCTTTAGGGGCCGGCTCTACTGCACAGACCCCTACCTCTTTCAACACCTCTGCGTCTACTATCTGCTCGGTCAACACCTTCTGGAACATGTTCGGATCTTCCTTCGCGCAGCTTGTTTTTCCTTCTCTTCGCGTTAGCGCGTCCGCCTTTCCGTTTTAAGCCCCCGGTCGATATGTGATCTTGAAGTCGAATCCTAATAAGTAGGCGGCCTACCGAGCTTGGCAGCGTAAGAGCTTCTGCGTCTTTATAAAGTAGGTCAGCGACTGGTAGTCTGTAAGAACCTAGACCGTGCTCTTTCCAGCTATAAGCTCCGGTTTCCACTCCTCGAAGGCCTGAATAATTGCCAGTAGCTCCTTATTGTAGATGGCGTAGTTCCGCTTAGCTTCGCTTATTGACTTGCTAAAGAAAGCGACTGGATGGAGGGTTTCGTCGTTACTATATTAAGAAAGGACCCCTGCCGTCACTATGTCGGAAGCGTCCGTTTCTACGTAGATCGTCTTTTCCGGTCGGAAGTGCGCTAGCACTGGCGCAGAGGCCACTGCTTCTTTCAGCCGTACGAAAGCTTCCGTGCACTTCTTATTCTATAGGCCGGCAGCCTCTTTCTTTAGTGCCTCGTTCAGGGGTCTCGCTATCTTGCTGAAGTCCTTAATAAACTGTCGATAGTAGCTGCAGAAGCCGAGGAACGCCCTGATTTGCGTAGTATTTCCGGGTTTCGGCTGCTTCCATTTGGCGACGGCGGCGACCTTTAAGGGGTCTATACGAATTCTATCTCTTCCGACGATGAGACCGAGATATTTGACCTTAGTTCAATAGAACTCGCTCTTCTTCGTGTCCGCGTTCAGTCCGGCCTTACGGAGCCTAGTTAACACCTTCTCGATGTGGTCTATGTGTTGCTCTCTCGTCCTATCTGTATAGATAAGGATGTCGTCTAGGTAAATAGACACGAACCATTCCAACATGTCTATAAAGGTGTGGTTTATAAAGCGTTGCCACACCGCCGGCGCGTTAGTAAGTCCGAAAGGCATCACCAACCACTTGAAATTGCCTATACGCATCGCGAACGTCGTAAGGTCTTCTGTCTGCCCTTCTTCGTTCCTTAGTCGATAGAACGCTTGGCGGATGTCCAGCTTGCTAAACCACTTAGCCTTCGCTACCCGCTGTATAGTTTCATTAATTAGCGGCAGTAGGTATACGTCTCTCTTAGTGACCTCGTTAAGGCCTCGATAGTCTACGCAGAGTCGCAGACTACCCCCTAGTTTTCTTACGAAAAGAATCGGTAACGTATATTCGGCAGAACTCGGCGTAATGAACTTCTTCGCCAGGTTTTCGCGAACAAACACCTCTACTTAGCCTAATTCGGCCGGCGACAGTCGTCTTAGGGGCTCGGTTCTTGGCAATGTGGCCCCCTCTTTCAACCTGATCTTATTGTCGTATTCCGGCCGGTAGAGTGGCAGGAGGTTGGAGTCTGCTTTTAAGAAGACATTAGCGTAACTATAGAGCTCGTTTGGCAGCACCTCTAGTGGATCTACCTCTTCTTCCGCTATTATCTTCCGATAGTCTTCGATGTCTTTTATTAAGATAGCGTAGATCTCAGTGTCCGGCGACTTCGCGAGGGTCGTTATAGCTTCTAAGCTTATTATTCCGACCGTAACCAGGGGTTCGGAATGATCGGACGGAGCCTCTTTGGCGGACTCCGTAGCTTTCGGGTCGGTGGCGGCGGTGGCGGTGGCTAGGGTTTTGAACCCTATCGTGCCTTCGTCTACGTCAATAATGGCTTTCTGATTCTTCATCTATTTCTGCCCTATAATAATGTTAAATCTTTCGATATCTATAATTCGGAACGTCGCTTCCGTAGTGCGACCAGCTAAGGTAGTCTTTAGCGGCACATAGTGCGTAACGCTTTCCGTGTCTTGTCCGTTGTATGCCAAAATCCGCGTCGGCGACGCCAGTTCCACCGGATAGCCGTATCTATTTATCAGCTTCTGAACCAGCCGGTAGTGGATCGCTGCGCCAATAAGAGCTCCGGTGTCGATGAAAGCTTTCAGTTAGAGGGTTTGGCGCGACTTCTTAAAAGGGTAGATCGTAATAGGAAGGATAATAGCCGTTTCTGTATTTACTTCCACAGCTGCTAAGAGCGGATCGCTGCAGCTGTTAATGCTTTCTTCTCGTGCCGATTCGCTCCGGTGCGGTGCCTTTCGCAGGGGTGCCCTGTTTTTTACGCTGGATAGGGGGCCTATCCGTCTAGCTAGTCTTTTCCTATAATTCTTAACTGAACCCCGCCGTCTACACTGTCAGTGTCGTTCAGAGCCGGTTCGATAGCTTGAATAGTCTTTCTCGGCGGTGGCGGCTGCTTCGTTGCTCTGGACTCTTGCTTCTGCTGTACCGTTGCTTGGCATCTCGTGGCGATATAGCCAGGTTTTCCACACGCGTAGCAGGTAGGGACGAACGACGAACGCTGTAACTGATACGATAGCTGCTAGGGGCGTTGTCGGAAGGGCGCAGGGGCTCGCGTCGGCTGCGCTAACGGCGACGTCTTCTAAATCGATTCGCGTGCTTTCGCATAAGCGTTCAAGTTTCTCGCGGTGACCCTCGCTCGATGCACGAAGCTCTTAAGGTCTTCATCTTCTACCGAGGCTATAGCTGCAGCGAGCTTAGGGCTTAGTTTCTGTCTTAGTAGGTAGAGCTGCTTATCTTCTGCTACTCGGGCCCTAATTGCATATTTTCTAAACAAACTGTAGAACTCCTCGAACGTCTGCCGGTTCTGGTTGATCTTGTCCAACTGTTCGCGGGCCGTCTTCTTCTGGAATGGGTCTCTAAAGCATTGATCTAGCGCTTTAATCGCTTCCTTAGCGGTCGCCTCTTCCAGGTCCGCTACTAGCGAAAAAGCTTTACCTTCTAGCCGCGATTCCAGGTACGCTAGTCGGTCTCTAGCGCTGTTTCCGGCGTAGTCGCGGTCTATCTTATTCTTTATCTTCTTCTTAAACGCTTTCTAGTCTTTAGGGTCTCCGCCTCTAAACGCCGGTAGGTCCGGCAATAATGTTATCGAGGTGCTACCTTAACTATAGGCCGCCGGTAAGGCAGTCTCTGCTTGTTCTTCTCGATATCCTCGATATAGAGGTAGCAGTGGTAACGACATCGCTGCTTCTATGTCAGCTAGTTGATCCTTTAGCGCCTTTAGCTGCGCTAGTCTATTCGCCGCCTAGTTCTCTAACACGTCGATAATGGTTTCTGCCGATTCCTTCTTAGCCCTTACCGTCTCTACTTCCTCCCTTAACTGTCTGTTTTCTTCTACGTTCCTATAGAACCTCTTTTCTATAAAGGTAATAATGTTAAACACCTTCTTAGCTCTGTGCTCTGTAAGATATTCTCCTATCTTATCCGGCGTGCGTCCGTACAGTTCGGCGTAGCCCTCTATGCCTTTTCTCGCTTCGTCTACCTCTTTTTCTATAAGGCCTTCCGTAGTCGTTCCGTCGTCGAGAATGCTGGTACGCCTATCTCTCGGTCTGTCAGTCTTTCTCTTTCCGCTGCGGCCTGTGACGCCGCTCTCTACTGCTAAGAAGCCTTCTATCTTCTTACAGTGCCTTAGGGGTTGTTGTTGGTGTTAGTGTAGGTGCGCGTGCGTTATTCGGGTTTCTGGATAGTTCGACGGGCCCTTTCGCGCAGCGCGGGGTTAGTGTAGAGAGTAAGTTCGAGATATAATGATCTGGGCGCGCAGATATGATTCAATACGGCCTTTTTAAAGACTATATCTCGAACTGAGGAGGGAAAGGAATCTATGTAGTGGTAGAGGCGGGCCTTGATAGGTGGTGGTATGCCAAGGCCCGGCTCGGTCCGTTCCGGAACTTAAATCCCGGAAGGGGCCGAGCCGAAATCCAGGGTCCACCCTATCAATCTGTCCTACCCCTTTCCACCGCCGCAACAATTAAGGTGCTACCTTAACTGTAAGCCGCCAGTAAGGCGGTCTCTGCTGGTTCTTCTCGATGCAGTAGCGGCGACGTCGCTCTCTCTATCTCAGCTAGCTAAGTCTTTATCGCCTTTAGTTGTGCCAGTCGGTTCGCCGCTTGGTTTTCCAGCACATCTATAATGGTCTCGGCCGATTCCTTCTCAGCTCTTACTGTCTCTATTTCCTCTCTTAACTGTCTCTTTTCTTCTAGGGTTCTGTAAAACAGCTTCTTAATAAGGTCTATACTGTCGTAGACCTTTCCTACTCTGTTCTTGTTTACGTAATCCTTAAGTTCCTTAAGCGTACAGTCGTGGATTTTCTTGTATTCGCTTATTCGTTCCTTAATCTCTGCGGTCTCTTCTACTGTAAAACCTCCGATAATGAACTTATTATCGATGACACTGGAGCGCCTACTCGCTCTGTTAGTCTTTTCTCTTCTGCTTCTGCTTTAGCCTGTAACGCCGCTCTCTACCGTTAAGAAGCTCTCTATAGCTTTCTTACGGTGCTGGGGTTGTTGGTTTGTTTTGTGTAGTGCGCGTACGTTATTCGGGGGTCCGGATAGTTCAACGGTCCCTTTCGCGCAGCGCGGTAATAGTGTAGGGAGTAAGTTCGAGATATAATAATCCGGGCGCGCAGATAAGATTCAATACGGCCTTTTTAATAACTATATCTCGAACTAAGGAGGGAAAGGAATCTATGTAGTGGTGGGCAAGAGCTTTAGTGGTGGGTGTGCCAAGGCCCGGCTCGGTCCGGAAGGGCCGAGCCGAAATTCCAAGGGTCCACCCCTTTCTGCTACCGCAACAGCCCTAGCGTAAACTGAAGCATACGCTGCTAAAACCCCTACCAATACTAGACCGGCCCTAGCAAGACCTAACAGTAGACTTTATTACAGACCTCCCTAAGAGCGACAGACAGGGAAACATTATAGTAGTTACTAACAAGCTAAAGAAGGGGGTAATACTAGAGGAAATAGGCTCTACTACGGCTAAGGACACTGCTTAGGCATTTATACGGACGACGTTTAGCAAGCACGGATTCCCTAGGTCAATCGTGTCTAACTAGGGTACACAGTTTACGAACCAGCTCTAGGCTAGGGTATATTAGTTGTTAAACGTAGAACGTCGCCTATTAACTGTATAGTACCTGTAGACGGACGGCGCGATAGAGAGGGTTAATTCTACGCTAGAAGCGTACCTCCGAGCGTACGTCGACTACAACTAGACAAACTAGAACCGCCTCCTCCCTATAGCAGAGCTAGCTATTAACAGCCGTATAGCTAACGCTATAGGATTGTCCCCCTTCTTTATAGCCTATAGTTACGACTACTCCCTGCTCCTACCAACCCTAAGCGGCGCTACCTTACGCCCTGTACAATCCCCAATTTAGCAGAGAGAAGCTATCGTACGGACGATCTCGAACGCCTATTAATAGGCGAAAGCGAGCCTAGCTATAGCTTAACAGAATGCGGAAGAGTAGGCTAACAAGGGACGGCAGGCTGTACTAAGGTACAAGGCAGGAGATAAGGTCTAGCTAAACTAGCGCAATATCCGTATAGACTAGCTAAGCAAGAAACTAGATTAGAAGAACCGGAAGTTTACGGTAGTCCGACTAGTAGGGACATACACTGTACGACTTAACACTCCCCTAGGGATCTACCTAGTCTTCTATATAGACCTCGTACAGCCGGCATATACAGACCCCCTACTGCACTAGACAACAGACGACGCGCGCCCCCTAGCAATTATTACTAAAGGCTAGGAAGAGTATAAGGTAGAAGAAATCCTTAAGAGCCGAAGGAAGCAGAAGAGGGTAGAATACCTAGTTAAGTAGAGAGGGTAGGCAGAGCCTATATAGGAACTGTACGAGGCTCTCTAGGACATACAAGCACTAGACAAGTAGGAGGAAAGACACCCTAGCAAACGGTTGCAGTAACACTATACTGTATAGGGTAGGATAGATAGCAGCTGCAAGACGTAGCAGCTACAAGCGATATTAAGCGACTGCAGCCTAGACTGGGCTATAAGAGACAGTGGGCAGCTGCAGACAGGATTAGGCAGCTATAGGCAAGACTAGGAAGCTGCGAGAAGGGGCAGGAATAGGGGGGAATTAGAGATATCTATCCCTAGGGATATAAAAGAGGAGACGACACTAGGGAACCTGCAAGAAGCATAGTATAGGGGCAGGAAGAGGGAAAGGAAGAAGAACGGGAATAGAGCTAGCACAGGGCAGGGCAGAACCGTACGAGATAACCGGTCCGCCTAAGACTGTACGGACGACCGCTAGGTAAACGACTACTACCTTACCCTACAGACGATAACAGGCAGGAACATCTACCTAGGAGCTAAACTCTAGACGACGACCAAGACATAGGGACAGAGCCAGACAGCCCGCCGCCGCTAGACTGTATAGATAGAACGCGGAGTGTACAGCTAGAGCTATAGGGTAGGAGGTAAATAGACAGACGGGACTAAGCACCTCCTGCACCTTTATAACCGCTCGTAGGTCCTCCTCCGCCTTAGCTTCGGCATCCTTAAAGTAGCAAACGGAATCAGTTAAGATTAGGTAGAAGCGATCTAGCACTACCTGCCTTCCCTACTTGCGGGTCCTCTTCTGCCTTAGCTACAGGATCCAAATAGACAGGCCTAAGGTTGCAGCAGTATAGAGGGAGGGGGTAGACCTAGGATAAAGGGTAACTGCGCAACCGTAGGCTATAGAGGGGGTACTAGCAGACAGGCAACTGCTACCTAAGGCCCTAGCAACAACAGAGAGGGCATCTAGCAGGCATTGCCGACTAGCAAGTGCCTAGACGACAGTCGACTATAGATAACTAGACGAAGACAGGAAAGCGCTACCTACAAGAGGAACGCTAGGAGATAAGGCTGTACGATACGTCGTTGTACGAGGGAAGCACTATAGGAAGGGAGGGGAGTATTGTTAGGGGGCGCTGTCCAGCCTAGGCCCTAGACCTAAGCCAGCCGTTGCCCTAGGGACTGCGACTTAGCAGCGCTAGCACAACCCTACCCTCTGTACAGGGTTACTAATACGACCCTACTCCTATATAGAGAGAGAATCCTGTAGCCCTATACAGAGGGGAATTGCCGCCTCTCTAAACGGAGGGAAAACTATGCATCCTATGCAGAGGGAAGCTGCCGACCCTCTGTACAGAGTGTAAACCTTGCACCCCTATACAGAGGGAAATTGCTGGCTTGGCTTCGTAGGTACAAATTGTACAGCAGCAGACGACGAAGAAACTGCCTATTAGTTCCTTTATGTAGATACCTAGCCTTAAGTTTCTAAACTAAGATTCTTAAGCCCTTATAGGTAGCTTCTAATTGTGCTAAATTGGCGCAGAATTCGGCTATCGGCAACACCTTTACCTACTCTTCTTAATAGTAACTACAGAAGATTCGTAGATATTTTTCTATCTCGCGGTTAGCTACTTTAGACTAACTGTCGGTTTAAGGATAAGCTGCTATGCTAAGCTTTCTGCGAATTCCGAGAGCATAGTTAATAGCCTTCTATATGTCGGCAGTAAATTGGGGACCCCTATCCGTAGTAATAGTGTCCGGCAGACTGTAGTGCTTCTATATATACTGAATCAGCATTCTCGCTGTTTCTTCTGTAGTAGTTCCTTTATCCTTCGCTCGGCAGGGGATAAAGTAGCTTTCTTTACTTAGTCGATCCACTACGTTAAGCATAGCATTATATCTATTAGAATCCGGCAGGCCGGTTACGAAATCTATCGTAATATGCTACTACGGTTTCTTTGGGATCGGGAGTAGCTTTAATAGACCGGCCGGAAGGCTGTAACGTAGCTTCGCGGCTCGGCAGATATAGCAATTAGCGATAAACCGGTGGATCCGCTCGAAGATTCGCGGAAACCAGTAGATCGTCCTTACAGCTTCTATCGTCTTCTTCGAGCTAGCGTAACCGACATCCTTAGAACTATAAACTAACTAGATAACCTCTGCGATTAGTTCTTCTAGAACGATTAGCTTTCCTAAGCCTGTTCTGCCGAGTTTCTGCTGCTAATTAAGTCGTTCTACTTTCTTGTAGAGCGACTCTTCTTCTTTTAGCGATTCTATCGTGCAGATCCCTGCTTCTTTCAACACCTCGGCGTCTACTATCTGTTCGGTTAACACCTTCTAGAACATGTTCGGATCTTCTTTCGCGTAGCTGGTCTTCCCCTCTCTTCTCGTTAGTGCATTAGCCTTTCTATTTTGAGCTCCGGGTCTATAGGTAATCTTGAAGTCGAATCCGGATAAGTAGGCGGCCTACCGAGCTTAGCGCTGCGATAGCTTCTGCGTCTTTATAAAGTAGGTAAGTAACTGGTGGTCCGTAAGGACCTGGACTGTACTCTTTCTAGCTATAAGCTCTAGTTTCCACTCCTCGAAAGCCTGAATAATAGCTAATAGCTCTTTATCGTAAATAGCGTAGTTCCGCTTAGCCTCGTTTATAGACTTGCTAAAGAAAGCTATTAGATAGAGGGTCTCGTCGGCGTTATTATACTAAGAAAGGACCCCTGCAGCTACTGTATCAGAAGCGTCCGTCTCTAGATAGATCGTCTTTTCCAGTCGGAAGTGCACTAGAACCGGCGCCGAGGCTACTGCTTCTTTTAGCTAGTTAAAAGCTTCCGTGTACTTCTTATTCTATAGGCTAGCGGCCTCCTTCTTTAATACTTCGTTTAGGGGTCTCGCTATCTTGCTAAAGTCCTTAATAAACCGTCGATAGTAGCTGCAGAATCCGAGAAACACTCTGATTTGTGTAGTGTTTCCGGATTTCGGCTGCTTCTATTCCGCGATAGCGGCGACCTTTAAGGGGTCTATCCGAATTCCTTCTCTTCCGACAATACGACCGAGATATTTGACCTCAGTCTAATAGAACTCGCTCTTCTTCGTGTCCGCGTTTAATCCGACCTCGCGGAGCCTAGTTAGCACCTTCTTGATGTAGTCTGTATGCTGTTCTCTCGTTCTATTAGTAGAGATAAAAATGTCGTCTAAGTAGATAGACACGAATCGTTCCAGCATGTCTATTGATCCAGGCACGTAGATAAGATTCAATACGGCCTTTTTAATAACTATATCATAAACTGAGGAGGGAAAGAAATCTATATAGTGGTAGGCGAGAGCTTTAGGGGTGGGTGTGCCAAGGCCCGGCTCGGTCCGGAAGGGCCGAGCCGAAATTCCAAGGGTCCACCCCTTTCTGCCGCCGCAACACCACCCCCCTCCCTTATTAGCGGTCGCCCTCGACCACTTTCTTATCTGTTCCTCCTTTTTTTTTATATAGTTACTATCTGACGTCTTCACTTGGCGTCTATCTGATCCGTTCTATCTGATCCGAGCCAGCGGTTACCCGAGCTGCAGCGTAACCGGTTCGTACGCTATCGCGTAGGTCTATATAGATCTATCTGTTGCTCGCTATCTTCTTCTTTTTCTTTCTCTACTAAAGTCCTTACCTACTGCAGGGCTGGCGGCGTCGGTGCCGATTTACGGCGTCGGCGAGCTTTCTGCCAATGCAAAGATAGGTAGTGGCAGATCCGAAGACTCCGGCGAAGCGACCGTTACGATCGTTTTCTTCGGCTTCTGTACCGATAAAGCGGACTTAGCCTTCTTTTCAGCCGTCGAGCCACTTAGGCCTTGGCTTCTTTGGGTTCTGGACGTAAAACTCTCTTAGCAGCTCCGCCAAATTCCGCAGGTTCTCGGCCAGATACTATTTATAGTCTTCTAGCTATCCTTTCTATAAGATCCTCGCTTTAATAGATCCTCTTCGTCTTCTTATATCTATAACATCTTCCACCTCCTATTCTTCTTCTTTACTGTCTATCTCTACTGGTAGGGGTTCGGCGAACCCCTGTTCTGGAAGGCCGTCTTTAGGGTCTAGACTTAACAGATCTGAATAGAAGACATCGTAGATCTGGAACAATTTCGGCAGCTGGAGCCGGTAGGTTACCGGCGACCTCTTTTCTATTATTTTGAACAGACCTACGTAGCGAGGGTTGAGCTTCGCGTTGCCTTTCAACCTTAGGTTCCGCGTGTTAAGCTATATCTTTTGGCCTTCCTCGAATTCTATCGGTGACCTCTTTCTATTAGCTTAAGTTACTATCTTCTTCTAAGCTGATTCTATCGCCTCTTTCGCTACCTTGATCGCTTCTTCTATCTGAGATCGGAGCGCTTCTGCCGCCGCCGCGGTGATTCTCTTCGACGAGGTAGTAGTAGAAGGTTCTGAAGAGCTGGGTTTGTTCGGCAGTTAAAAACTTATCCTTAGAAGATAACCGTATGTTATCTTAAACGGCGCCAGTAAGGTAGCTTCTGATCGTGCAGAATTTGGCTATTGGCAACACCTTAACCTATCCTTCTTGGTAATAGCCGCAGAAGATTCTTAGATATTTTTCTATCTTACGATTGGCCACTTCAGACTGGCCGTCGGTCTAAGGGTAAGCGGCTGTGCTGAGTTTTCTACGAATTCTAAGGGCTTGGTTGATAGCTTTCTATACGTCGGCGGTGAATTAAGGACTCCTATCTGTAGTGATAGTGTCCAGCAGCCTGTAGTGCTTCTATACGTACTGGATCAACATTCTCGCTGTTTCTTCTGCAGTAGTTCCTTTATTCTTAGCTTTGCAGGGGATGAAATAGCGTTCCTTGCTTAGTCGATCTACTACATTAAGCGTAGCGTTATATCTATCTGAATCTAGCAGGCCAGTTACGAAATCTATTATAATGTGCTGCTATAGTTTCTTAGGGATCGGAAGTGGCTTTAATAGGCCGGCCGGAAGGCCGTAACGTAGCTTCGCAGCTCGGCACACGTAACAGTTAGTAATAAACCGGTGTATCCGCTCGAAGATTCGCAGGAACTAGTAGGTCGTCCTTACTGCTTCTATCGTCTTCTTTGATCCTGCGTAACTAACATCCGTAGAGCTATAGACTAGCTAGATAACATCTGTAATTAGTTCTTCCAGAACGATTAGTTTCCCTAAGCCGGTTTTACCGAGCTTCTGCTGCTGATTAAACCGTTCCACTTTCTCGTACAGCGTCTCTTCTTTAATCAGTAGCTCTATTACACCGATCCCTACCTCTTTTAACACCTCGGCGTCTACTATTCGTTCGGTCAACACCTTCTGAAACATGTTCGGATCTTCTTTCGCACGGCTAGTCTTTCCTTCTCTTCTCGTTAACGCGTCTGCCTTTCTATTTTACGCTCCTGGTCGATAGGTAATCTTAAAATCGAATCTAGATAGGTAGGCTGCCTACCAAGCTTAACGGCGTAATAGCTTCTACGTCTTTATAAAGTAAATCAGTAACTGGTGGTCCGTAAGGACCTGGACTGTGCTCTGTCCAGCTATAAGCTCCGGTTTCCACTCTTCGAACGCCTGTATAATAGCTAACAGTTCTTTATCGTAGATCGCGTAGTTCTGCTTAGCATCGTTTATAGACTTGCTAAAGAAAGCTACCGGATAGAGAGTCTCGTCGTCGTCAGCCTATTGAGAAAGGACCCCTGCCGTTACTGTGTCGGAAGCGTCCGTTTCTACGTAGATCGTCTTTTCCGGTCGGAAGTACGCTAGTACTAGCGCCAATGCCACTGCCTCTTTCAGCCGATCAAAGGCTTCTGTGCACTTCTTATTCTATAGGCTAGCGGCCTCCTTCTTCAAAGCTTTATTCAGTGGTCTCGCTATCTTGCTAAAGTCCTTAATATACTGTCGATAGTAGCTGCAGAATCTGAGAAACGCTCTGATTTGCGTAGTGTTTCCGGATGTCGATTGCTTCCATTCCGCAACGGCGGCTACTTTCGACAGGTCTATCTGAATTCCTTCTCTTCCGACGATAAGACCGAGATATTTAACTTCGGTCTAGTAGAACTCGCTCTTCTTCGTGTCTGTGTTTAATCCGACCTCGCGGAGTCTCTTTAACACCCTCTTAATGTAGTCCGTGTATTGTTCTCTCGTTCCCTTAGTATAGATAAGAATGTCGTCCAAGTAGATAGACACGAACCGTTCCAGCATGTCTATAAAAGTGTGGTTTATAAAGCGTTGCTACACTGCCAGCGCGTTGGTGAGTCCGAAAGGCATTACTAGCTACTTGAAGTTGCCTATGCGCGTAGCGAATGTCGTAAGGTCTTCCGTTTGTCCTTCCTCGTTCCTTAATTAATAGAACGCTTAGCAAATATCCAGCTTGCTGAACTACTTAGCCTTCGCCACTCTCTGTATAGTCTCTTCTATTAGCGGCAGCGGATACACATCTCTCTTAGTAACCTTATTAAGGCTACGGTAATCTACGTACAGTCGGAGACTACCTCCGGGTTTCTATACAAAAAGAATCGGCGACGCATATTCTGCTAAGCTTGGCGTAATGAACTTCTTCGCCAAGTTTTCTCTAACAAACACTTCTACCTAGTCTAGCTCGGCCGGCGATAAGCGTCTTAGGGGCTCGGTTCTCGGCAGTGCAGCTCCTTCTTTTAGTCGGATCTTGTTGTTGTATTCCAGTCGGTAGAGCGGCAAGAGGTTGGAGTTAGCCTTTAAGAACACGTCAGTGTAATTATAGAGTTCTTTCAGTAACACCTCTAATAGATCTACTTCTTCTTCCGCTATTATCTTCTGGTGGTCTTTAATATCCTTTATTAAGATAGCATAAATCTCGTTGTCTAACGACCTCGCAAGGGTCGTCAAAGCTTCTGAACTTATTACTCCGATTGTGTCTTAAGGGTCGGACCGATCCTTTAGAGCCACTTCGATAGTCGTAACGTTTGTTTTCACTGCGACCTCGGTGACTGATTTGACGGCGGCAGAGCCGCTGTATAGTGTTCTGAATCCGTGTGTGCCTTTACCTACGTTAATAATTGCTCCCTGGTTCTTTATCTATTTCTGTCCTATAATTACGTTAAATCTTCCGATATCCATAATTCAGAACGTCGCTTCTGTAGTGCGGCCAGCCAGGGTGGTCTTTAATAGCATATAGTGCGTAACACTCTTAGTGTCTTGTCCGTTGTATGCTGAAATCCGTGTTAGTAATGCTATCTCTACTGGATAGCTATATCTCTTTATTAGCTTTTGAACCAATCGATAGTGGATCGCCGCTCCGATAAGGGCCCCCGTATCGATGAAAGCTCCTAGCTAAAGTGGTTTGCTCGATCTATTGAGGAGGTAGACAGTAATTGGAAGGATAATAGCTGTTTCTGTGTTTACTTCTACTGCCGCTAAGAGCGGATCGTTGCAGCTGTTAATACTCTCGTCTTCTGGTAACGTAGTTCGTGTTGGTGCCCTGTTGTCTATGCTGGATAGGGGGCCTATCCGTCTAGCTGGTCTTTTCCCAGGATTCTTAGTAGCACTCTACCGTCTATACTGCCGGTGTCGTTCAGAGCCGGCTCGATGGCTTGTATAGTCTTTCTCTGCGGCTGCGGCTGCGGCTGCGGCTGCTTTATAACACGATACTCCTGCTTCTGTCGGGCCGTAGCTTAGCATCTCGTAGCTATATAGCTAGGCTTTCTATACGCGTAACAGGTGGGGACGAACGACGAACGCAGTAACTCGTAAGATGGCTGCAGAGGCGCTCTCCGGAAAGGTGCAGGGGGTCTCGTCGCCTGCGTTATCGACGGCTTCTGGGTCAATTCGCGTAATTTCGCGTAAGTGCTTAGGTTCCGCGCAGTAACTCTCGCTCTGTGCACGAAGCTCTTAAGGTCTTTATCTTCTACTAAGGCCATAGCTGCGGCTAGTTCAGGGTTTAGCTTCTGCCTTAGTAGGTAGGGCTGCTTATCTTTCGCTACTCGGGCCCTAATCGCATATTTTTGGAATAGCCTATAGAATTCCTTAAACGTCTGTCGGTTCTAGTTGATCTTGTCCAGCTGCTTACGGGCCGTCTTCTTCCGGAAGGGGTCCCCGAAGCGTTAATTCAGTGCTTTAATCGCCTCTTTAGCAGTTACCTCTTCTAGGTCCGCTACTAGCGAAAAAGCTTCTCCTTCTAATCGCAACTCTAGGTAGGCCAATCTGTCTCCGGCACTGTTTCTGATGTAACGCGGTACACTTAAGCCAAAAGGAACTGGTCAAGTAACTCGGAAGTAACTTGACCAATGTGTACCAGATATATGAACCTTGGCAAGGCATAGTAATAACACGGGCCAACCCACCCTGTATCACTACCCCCTGCGCTACAGGCTTACAACCTCGTAAGCTGCGCTTACTTACAGGCTACGTATGCTATTGCACAGCCCCCCTATGCAGCATACGCAATCAACCCCCCCCTAGCAGGTCTACACACAGCTAGCTGGACCTTTACCGGGTCTGCCTTATTCTGTACGGAGTGGTGGACAAACGGACTTACGTTAACACTACTTCTACTCTCCCATTAAAAGATGCGCCCCCTAGGAATTGAACCCGGGCCTTTCATCGTACACTTTTAGCAGTCACTTCCGAGTTAAGTGATGTGACGCGGTACACTTAAGCTAAAAGGGACTGGTTAAGTAACTCGGAAGTGACTTAACCAATGTGTACCAGATATATAAACCTTGGCAAGGCATAGTAATAACACAGGCCAACCTACCCCGTATCAGTTTCCGGCATAGTCTCGATCTATCTTGTTCTTTATCTTCTTCTTAAATGCTTCCTAGTCTTCGGGATCTCTGCCTCTAAACGCCGGTAGATCCAGTAGTAACGTTATTAGCGTGCCGCCTTGACTATAAGCCGCCGGTAAGGCAGTCTCTGCTTGTTCTTCTCGATGCGGTAGCAGCGCCGACGATATCGCTGCTTCTATCTCAGCTAGCTAAGTCTTTATCGCCTTTAGTTGTGCCAGTCGGTTCGCCGCTTGGTTTTCCAGCACATCTATAATAGTGTTAGCCGATTCCTTCTTAGCTCTTACCGTCTCTATTTCCTCTCTTAACTGTTTCTTTTCTTCTAGGGTTCTGTAAAACAGCTTCTTAATAAGGTCTATGCTGTCGTAGACCTTTCCTACTCCGTTCTCGTTTACGTAATCCTTAAGTTCCTTAAGCGTACAGTCGTGGATTTTCTTGTATTCGCTTATTCGTTCCTTAATCTCTGCAGTCTCTTCTGCTGTAAAACCTCCGATAATAAACTTATTATCGATAACACTGGAGCGCCTACTCGCTCTGTTAGTCTTTTCTCTTCTGCTTCTGCTTCAGCCTGTAACGCCGCTCTCTACCGTTAAGAAGCTCTCTATAGCTTTCTTACGGTGCTGGGGTTGTTGGTTTGCTTTGTGTAGTGCGTGTGCGTTATTCGGGGGTCCGGATGGTTTAACGGTCCCTTTCGCGCAGTGCGGTGATAGTGTAGGGAGTGAGTTCGAGATATAATAATCCGGGTACGCAGATAAGATTTAATACGGCCTTTTTGATAACTATATCTCGAACTAAGGAGGGAAAGGAATCTATGTAGTGGTGGGCGAGAGCTTTGGGGGTAGGTGTGCCAAGGCCCGGCTCGGTCCGGAAGGGCCGAGCCGAAATTCCAAGGGTCCACCCCTTTCTGCTGCCGCAACATCTATAAAGGTGTAGTTTATAAAACGCTGCTACACTGCCGGCGCGTTAGTAAGACCAAAAGGCATTACCAACTACTTAAAATTGCCTATGCACGTAGCGAATGTCGTAAGATCTTCTGTTTGCCCTTCCTTATTCCTTAGTTGGTAGAACGCTTAGCGAATATCCAGCTTGCTAAACTACTTAGCTTTAGCTACTTGTTGTATAGTCTTATCGATTAGCGGCAGCGGATACACATCTCTCTTAGTAACCTTATTAAGGCCTCGGTTGTTAGGGGGCGCCGCCCGGCTCAGGTCCTGAACCCGACCTAAGCCGACCGTCGCCCTAAGGATTGCGACTTAGCGGCGCCAGCACGACCCTACCCTCCGTACGGAGCCACCGACAGGACCCCACTCCCGTACGGAGGGAGAACACTACGGTCCTGCACAAAGGGGAGCTACCGCCCCTTAGATTAGAGGGGGGAAACCCTGCACTACCGTACAGAGGAGGTAACCCCCGACCCTCTGTACGGAGGGTGAACCTTGCACCCTAGCACAAAGGGGAAATTGCTGGCTTAGCCTCGTAGGTACAAATCGTACGGAGCAGACGACGAAGGAACTGCCTATTAGTTCCTTTATGTAGATACCTAACCTTAAGCTTCTAAACCAAGATCCTTAGGCCCCCTTACATTAGGAACTGATCTCACTGTTAGTGACCGCAGTGATAGAGCAAGATAGACGGCGACATCCCTATGGAACCTACGGCTATAGAGGGACATATGCACTGCGTATACGAGGAGCTGCTGGAAAGCAAGAGGCAGCTCGAACAGCAAGTAAGCCACTAGGCTGCGATGATTTCCCAATAGGAACAGGAGCTACGACAGCTTAGGGCGTCCGATCGCGATCCGACCCCTACGACGACGAACACGACAACCCCTACCCCAACCCCCAAGAGCAAACTCCCCGACGTTTCTACGTACGATAGTAAGGCTCCGGCCGAGTACCCCTCCTAGGCAGCTCAGATGCGCTCTAAGCTCCTAGTCGACTTAGGAGCATACCCGACCGAGCTGGACAAGGTAGTCTACCTCTTTAGGAGGTTAAAGGGCAGGGCGGCAGCACGAATTCTGCCGTACTACAAGACGGCTATTGCCAACCCGGCAATAGCTACGACGACGATGCTCTAGGCAGCTCTAGACAAGAGCTACAAGGACCCGGACTGCGAGAGCCGAGCACTCCTATAGGTCAATACGATAAAACAAGGACATAGGACCGTACGAGAATTCCTCGCGGAATTTGACCAGACTTTGGCAGAAGCAGGGGGTCTCCAACAGGAGGACAGGATAAAGATTACCTCTCTAGAGGTAGGCCTCTCTAAGGAGATTATAACAGGGCTAGTAGGTGTAATGCGGCCAGCTACATACAAGGAATTCTGCGACCTCCTTAGGATAGTCGACGACTAGCAACGCAGGCTAGGACGGATAGGCCGTGCTTAGGAGATAAGACAACCCCCCTAGCGACAGACAGACGCTATAGACTGGGAACCGACGACGACGAGGGTGGCAGCAGCAGCTACTGTACGGCCAAGGGCCGCTACTAAAAAGGCGCAATAGGTAGACATAGCCACCCTTAACAAGAGGCGAGCAGAAGGGAGCTGCTACCGGTGTAGCAAGATAGGCTACACCGTACGGAATTGCAGGCTTCTGCCAGCAGAGAGACCTAGAGGACAGCCGACTACTGCGAGGGTAGCAACTGCAACGCCCTAACGAGAAGATCAGGTATCCTACTCGGACGACGACGAGTCGGGGAAAGAGTAGCCTCTAAGCGAAGACTCTGCCAGAGGCGGGTGCGAGATAGACTGCTAAATTAAAGCATTACTTAGCTATCTTTTAAGAGCAACTACATAACGACGACGCCGTTTATCGTACGGCCGACGTTGAACGGGTCCGCAACGGCGCGGACATTGATTAACACAGGATGTTTGGTATATAGAGTAATTAGCGAAGACTTCGTATAGAGACACTAGATCAAGACGACCCCTACAGTACCTGTACGCATGCTGGGCATTACCGGGCGGGGACCGGACATTACCTATATAGTAAAAGTGACAATAAGGTTACAGGGACACTACGAGCAAGACTTATACCTCTATATCGTACAGGACAAGTTAGGGTATAACCTGATACTAGGGAAGCCTTAGATAGAGCGCTAGAGGGGCAAGCTAGACGTCGGACGAGGACGGCTGTACCTAGCAGTAACGAAGCGGAGAATCCGGGACCAGGGGAGGTTCCTACAAGGTAGCAAAGCTAAGGCCGAGATCAACACAGCAACGGCGGACATTAAGAAGGCATTGGCACCTAAGGAAGCGACAAACCCCTGTACGAAGCTCCTAAGAGAGTATGTCGGGTACCTAGACCTTTTTAAACCAAAGTTGGCCTCGAAGCTGCCGCTACACTAAGGGGAAGGGATTGACTATAACATCCAGCTAGAACCCCGTCCGGATAGGGGCCTGCCGGAGGTACCGTACAGACTACTGTACGGAATGTCCTCTAGAGAACTCTTAGTACTGCGCAAGACGCTGGACGACCTGCTTGCCAAAGGGTTTATTCGGGCCAGTACGTCGTCCGCGGGAGCCCTAGTGCTGTTTGTCTACAAGGAGGGGAAGGCCGGATTGCGTTTCTGCGTAGACTACAGAGGTATTAACGCGATTACCAAGAAGGACCGGTACCCCCTACCCCTTATTAAGGAGACCCTCGGACAGATTAGCAAGGCGAAGTGGTTTACCAAGCTCGACGTAGTCTCGGCCTTCTACAAGATACAGATCAAGGAAGGCTGTAAATAGATGACTGCCTTCCGTACGAGATACGGTCTTTTTAAGTAGCTAGTTACCCCCTTCGGCCTTGCCAATGCACCAGCAACCTTCCAAAGGTACATTAACAAGTCCCTGCAAGGGTTACTGGACGACATCTGCTCGGCATACCTCGACGACACCCTAGTTTTTACAGACGGCACCTACGCAGACTACGTACGGGATGTTAAGAAGGTGCTGGACCGACTGCAGCAGGCTGGCTTGTACCTCGACATCGACAAATGCGAATTCGGTGTCCAACGTACGAAATACCTAGGTTTTATTATCGAGGCAGGGAAAGGCATTAGTATAGATAGGAAGAAGATTGATGCTATCAAACTATAGAAGCCGCCTACGAACGTTAAGGGCGTACGGGAATTCCTTGGGTTTGCCAACTTCTACCGCCAGTTTATACGGAACTACTTAGAGATCGTACGCCCCCTTGTTAAGCTGACGCACAAAGACAAGTAGTTTAAATAGACGGACGAATGCGATAGGAGCTTCGACAAGCTAAAGGAGCTCTTTACTACAGGACCAACGCTCGCCGCCTTTAACCTAGAGCGTACGACAATACTGGAAACCGACTCCTCGGGGTACTGCATTAGGGGTATCCTGTTATAGGTAGGCTCGGACGGACTCCTACATCTATATACGTACTTCTCTAAGAAGAACTCCCCAGCTAAGTGCAACTACCCTATCTACAACAAGGAGTTGCTAGCAGTCGTACGGTGTTGCGAAGCCTAGGATAGGGAACTCCGCTCGGTGCCTAAGTTCCTCGCCCTAACAGACTACAAGAACCTGGAATACTTTACTTAAACCCGGAAGCTGTCCGAGAGGTACGTACGATAGGCAATGTACCTAAGCCGGTTTAACATAAGACTCTAGTACTGCAAGGGTAAGGACAACAGCAGGGCCGACGCATTGTCTAGACGAGAACAGGACATGCCAACGATATACGAGGACGACCGGCTGAAGTCGCGGACATTCCAGATGTTTAAGGGGGAGCCAGGCGGGGAGACTATCCGCCTAGCAGCGACACACCTATAGGAACCCTAACTGCAAGTATAGGAAGGGGCAGTAGAAAAGGACGAGGTATACCGAGGGGCCTGTACGGCGATCTAGGGAGGGCAACGGAAGCTCCTAGCCGAGCTCTACCTAAAGGTGTCGGCAGCCGAGTGTTTAGTAGACGAGGAGAACAACCTGAAGTTCAGAAATCAGATATAGGTCCCGGCAGACGAGAAGCTCCGTACGGGCTTAATACAACGAGCACATAACTCTATAGCTACCGGGCACCCAGGGCGCGAGGAGACGTACAGCATTATCGCCCGGGACTACTACTGGCCAGCGATAGCGAAGGACATTCGCAGGTTCGTACGGAACTGCGATGTATACGGACGGACGAAGCCCTAGCGCGAGCTAAAGCATAGGCTACTAAAGCCCCTGCCGATACCGGACCGTCCCTAGCAAGATCTGACCGTAGACTTTATTACTAACCTCCCTAAGAGCGACGGACGGCAGAACATTATAGTAGTTACGGACAAGCTAACGAAGGGGGTAATACTAGAGGGGATAGACTCTATTACGGCTAAAGATACTGCCTGGGCCTTTATCCGGACGACGTTCAGCAAGCACGGTTTCCCTAGGTCTATTGTATCAGACTAGGGGACGCAGTTTACGAGCCAGCTCTGGGCACGGATCTGCCAGTTGCTAAAGGTAGAGCGTCGCCTATCCACCGCATAGCACCCGCAGACAGACAGGGCGACGGAGAGGGCCAATTCAACCTTGGAAGCGTACCTCTAGGCGTACGTCGACTATAACTAGACAAACTGGAATCGCCTTCTCCTAATAGCGGAGCTAGCTATTAACAGCCGTACGGCCGATGCTACAGGACTGTCCCCCTTCTTTACGACCTATAGATACGACTATTCCCTGCTCCTACCGACCCTAGGTAGCAACACCCTGCGCCCTGTACGGTCCCCAGTCCAGCAAGGAGAGGCTATCGTACGGACAATTACAAACGCCCTCTAATAGGCAAAGGCGAGCCTAGCTATAGCCTAGCAGAACGCAGAAGAGCAGGCCAACAAGGGACGACAGGCTGCACTAAGGTACGAGGCTGGGGATAAGGTCTGGTTAAACCAGCGAAACATCTAGACGGACTGGCTAAGCAAGAAGTTAGATTAGAAGAACAGGAAGTTTACGGTAATCCGGCCAGTAGGGACATACGCCGTACGACTAAACACTCCCCTAGGGATTTATCTAGTCTTCTACGTAGACCTCGTACGACCGGCGAGCACGGACCCCCTGCTGCATTAGACGACTAACGACGCGCGCCCACCTGCAATTATAACCGAGGGCCAAGAAGAGTATAAGGTAGAGGGGATCCTTAAGAGTCGGAGGAAGCGGGGGAAGGCAGAGTACTTAGTAAAATAGAGAGGATAGGCAGAGCCTACGTAGGAACCGTACGAGGCTCTGCAAGACACAACCGCACTAGACAGATAGGAGGAGAATCACCCTCCGGCCCAGTTACAGTAACACTGCGCCGTACGGCAGAAGGAGGCACGATCTACCTTAAGAACAGGGCAGCTGCGGGCAGGCCTGAGTTGTCCAAGGATCGAGTACTACGACGTAGGGCACTACAGGGCCCTGCTAACACGACATTGTACGACACTATACGGGATAAGGGCTGGAAGAAAGGAACAGCTAAGGGACAAATAGGAGGGGGAGTAGAAATAAGATAAGCTAAGAGAACACCGTCCGAAATTTCTTACACTATCTGGGGGGGGGGTGGCCCACTGGCCATTACCCCCCCCCCCCCCCTCTTCCCCCTTCCCCCCCCCCCCCCCCAGGGACCAGAACCACCTACTTATTATCTGAGAGCTGGACCACCTCAGGCCCAGCCGGGCCACTACCCCTACTAGGGCTAGCCTCAGGAAGCAGAGGCAACCCCTTACCCCTACGTGCCTCCCCCGGACAGCAGAAGGGGCAGTAGAAGGAGCTATCCTTCCACTTATACGAGGTACATACCCTAGCCTAGAAACCTAGGAGGCGGTATAGGCTAAGTAAGGGCCGGGGGGAGTTGGGGCAGGGGGCGCAGAGCTGGCCCTAGGTAGCGATAAGGAGGGCGTTAACGTACGACAGGCGGGCTGTAGCCACCCGCTCTAGTGTAACCTGGGCAGAGTTACACTAGAAGGCATAGAAGGGGAGCCCGGCCGCGTCCTGCTGCTCGCGAGTATAGCACCTAAGATGTCAGCTTAGACCGTACAGAAGACGAGACTGTACGAACCAGAAGCGTAGCTGCTAGTTAAGTTAAGGGCCCTACTGCACGAGCTTAAAGTAGGGGGGAACCCTAGCCGGACGAGGGGGGGAGGCGGGGCCAGCAACTACAAGGGCACTACCGGACGGGGCAGACGATATAGTAGCTAGTAGTAGTTAGTAGCTAGTAGTAGTTGGTAATAGACGGTAGTAGTAGACAGTAGACGGTAGACGGTGGACGGTGGACGGTATACAGGGAGAAGAGAAAGGGGAAGGGAAGAGAAGGGAGAAGGCTTGGGCTGCCTGCCTGCTATAGTAGGAATAGCAAGCAGGGCAGCTGCTACAGACAGGTAAAATAGCAAGAGGCAACTACAACCTAGGGGAAGCGACGAGGGACGACGACCCGGACGACCGAACGAAATAGGAAGCTACGACCTGCCAAAGGGACAGCGGGAGCTAGGTAGTTTAAGCACGGCGCCGTACGGAAGTAGCACTATAAGAAAGAGAAAGGGGGGGGTATTGTTAGGGGGCGCCGCCCGGCTTAGGTCCTGAACCCGACCTAAGCCGACCGTCGCCCTAAGGATTGCGACTTAGCGGCGCCAGCACGACCCTACCCTCTGTACGGAGCCACCGACAGGACCCTACTCCCGTACAGAGGGAGAACACTACAGTCCTGCACAAAGGGGAGCTACTGCCCCTCGGATTAGAGGGGGGAAACCCTGCACTACCGTACGGAGGAGGTAACCCCTGACCCTCTGTACGGAGGGTGAACCTTGCACCCCAGCACAAAGGGGAAATTGCTGGCTTGGCCTCGTAGGTACAAATCGTACGGAGCAGACGACGAAGGAACTGCCTATCAGTTCCTTTATGTAGATACCCAACCTCAAGCTTCTGAACCAAGATCCTTGGGCCCCCTTACATCAGTAATCTACGTACAGTCGGAGACTACCTCTGGGTTTCTATACGAAAAGAATCGGTAACGCATATTCGGCTAAGCTTAGCGTAATAAACTTCTTTGCCAAATTCTCTTAAACAAACACTTCTACCTAGTCTAGCTCGGCTAGCGATAGTCTTCTTAAGGGCTCGGTTCTTAGCAGCGTAGCTCCTTCTTTTAATCGGATCTTATTGTCGTATTCTGGTCGATAGAGCGGCAGGAGGTTAGAGTTAGCTTTTAAGAACACATCCGCGTAGCTATAGAGCTCTTTTAGTAGCACCTCTAACGGATTTACTTCTTCTTCCGCTATTATCTTCTAGTAATCTTCAATATCTTTTATCGAGATAGCGTAGATCTTACTGTCTGGCGACCTTGCGATAGTCGTTAAAGCTTCCGAGCTTAGCATTCCGATCGTGTCCGGAGGGTCGGGCCGATCGATCGGAGTCGCTCTAGTGGTCGTAGCGTTTGGCTTCGCGGCGACGACGGTGACCGATTCGGCGGCGGCGGCTCCGCTCTGCTAGGTTTTGAATCCGAGTGTGCCTTTACCTACGTTAATAACGGCTTTCTAGCTCTTTATCTATTTCTGTCCTATAATAATGTCAAACCTTCCGATATCTATAATTCAGAACGTTGCTTCCGTAGTGCGACCAGCTAGGGTAGTCCTTAGTAGCACGTAATGCGTAACACTCAATTCGCGTCGGCGATGCTAATTCTACTAGGTAACTATATCCGTTTATTAGCTTCTGAACCAATCGATAGTAGATCGCCGCTCCGATAAGCGCTCCTATGTCGATAAAGGCCCTTAACTGAAGGGGGCCGTGCAATCTATTAAGGGGATAGACAGTAATTGGAAGGATAATAGCGGTTTCTGTATTTACTTCTACAGCTGCCGAGAGCGGATCGCTACAACTGTTGATACTCCCTTCTTCCAGCGACGTAGTTCGTAGCAGTGCCCTATTGTCTATACTGGATAGGAGGCCTATCCGTCTAGCTGGTCTTTTCCTAAGATCCTTAGTAGCACTCCGCTATCTACACTGTCGGTGTCGTTCGGAGCCGGCTTAATAGCTTGGATAGTCTTTCTCGGCAGCTGTGGCTTGGCGGCGCGATACTCCTGCTTCTGTTAAGCCGTCGCCTAGCATCTAGTGGCAATATAGCCAGACTTTCCGTACGCGTAGCAGGTAGGGACGAACGATAATCGCAGCGAATAAGATGGTTGCTAGGGGGCTCTTCGGAAAGGTGCAGGGGGTCGTGTTGTTAGCGTCGTCGATAGCTTCTAGTTTGATTCGCGCGATGCCGATTTTGCGTAGGCGCTCAGGTTTCTGGCGGTAACTCTCGCTTAGTGTACGAAGTTTTCAAGGTCTTCGTCTTCTACCGAAGCTATAGCTGCGGCCAGTTCAAGGTTTAGCTTCTGCCTTAGTAAGTGGAGCTGCTTATCTTCTAACACTCTGGCTCTAATAGCATATTTTCGGAACAGTCCGTAAAATTCCTTAAACTTTAGCCGGTTCTGATTAATCTTGTCTAGCTGTTTACGGGCTGTCTTCTTTTGGAAGGGGTCTCCAAAGCGTTAATCTAGCGCTTTAATCGCTTCTTTAGCGGTTACCTCTTCTAGGTCCGCTACTAACGAAAAAGCTTTACCTTCTAACCGTGACTCTAGGTAGGCCAGCCTGTCTTCTTTACTGTTTCTGGTATAATCGCAGTCTATCTTGTTCTTTATCTTTTTCTTAAATGCCTCCCAGTCTTTAGGGTCTCTGCCTCTAAACGCTAGTAGGTTAGGTAGTAACGTTATCGAGATGCTACCTTAACTGTAGGCCGCCAGTAAGGCAGTCTCCGCTTGTTCTTCTCGATGTAGTGGCAGCGCTGACAACGTCGCTACATCTATATTAGCTAACTAAGCCTTTATCGCCTTTAGTTGTACTAGCCGATTCGCCGCTTGATTTTCTAGCACGTCGATAATAGTTTCTGCTAATTCCTTTTCGGCTATTATCGCTTCTATTTCTTCTCTTAGTCGCCTGTTTTCTTCTATGTTCCTATAAACTTCTTTTTAACAAAGGTAATAATATTGAACATCTTCTCGGCTCTATGTTCTGTAAAATATTCTCCTATTTTATCCGGCGTGCGTGCGTAAAGCTTGGTATAGCCCTCTATGCCCTTCTTTGCTTCGTCTATCTCTTCTTCTATAAGGCCCTTAGTGGCCGTTCTATCGTCGAGGATGCTAGTACGCCTATCCCTCGGTCTGTCAGTCTTTCTCTTTCCGCTGCGGCCTGTAACGCCGCCGTCTACCGTTAAGAAGCTCTCTATAGCTGTCTTACAGTGCTAGTGTTTGGTTTGATATGTATTGTGCGCGTACGTTATTCGGGTGTCCGGATAGTTTAACAGGCCCTTTCGCGCAGCGCGGAATTAGTATAGTAAGTAAGTTCGAGATATAATAATCTGGGCACGTAGATATAATTTAATACGGCCTTTTTAATAACTATATCTCGAACTGAAGAAGGAAAGGAATCTATGCGGCGGTGGGTAAGGGCTTTAGGGGTAGTATGCCAAGGCCCGGCTCAGTCCGGAAGGGCCGAGCCGAAATTCCAAGGGTCTACCCTATTACTTAGTCCTACCCCTTTCTGCCGCTGCAACAGATGCGACACCTGCGACCTAGCTAATTGCGATTAATGGGCTGATTGCGATTAAGGGCAATCGCTAGTTAGGGAGGGCAGTAGTGATACGGATGTGGAGTTAGAGGGCTAGAAGGTGCTAGAAGGTAGCAGGCTTGGTAGGACCAGGCTTAGCGCACACTTAAATACCTCTACCTCTGCTTGTACGTAGATTCTTCCCTCTCTAGCCTTGGATATAGTTATTAAAGAAGCCGTATTAAATTATATCTATATACTTAGATTACTCCTAGTAGGCAAAGCACTTTAGCAAGTCTTACACTAGTTTAACCTACAGACACTCTAATTTACTTGTCCAGACATTAAGGCCTTACTTACCTCTCTTAACTTAGCTTTTAGAAACCTATACCGCAAATCTATAGCTTAACAATTTATTAGAACACTTAAGAAGACTAACAAGCCCTTCGCAGACTGTAATATACAGTTTTTACGAGAGATTAGACACTGTAAATACGACATAGAGGCACAGAAGTTAGCTCTAGTTGCTAGGTTAAGCACAGAACTCTTTACAAAACTTAAGGATTAGGAACACAAAGCCCTATCCTTCTAGGAACTTGTTACCCTCTGCTAACGCCTTAATAGCTATAGGAATCTATTTGCAGACATTATTAAGGCTAGAAGCAACAACCGCAACAGTTAACGCCCTGTTTCGACTCCTATAAACGTTACCCTAAATATAGGGACTTACAGGCTAACCTTACGCCTTCCCCTATAACTAGTTGTTACCTAAGGAGACCCTATAGACTTAACCTTAGCTAAGCTCTAAGACGGCTGCCTTATGCAAGACGAGAAGGAACGCTGCTGCTGCCTACGCCTCTGTATATACTGTAGTAAACTAAACTATATTGCTGTTAACTGTCTAATACTAGCTATAAGACGTACTAAGATAGGTAATCCGAGCACGCAGATATAATTTAATACAGCTGTTTTGATAACTATATCTTAAACTAAGGAGGGAAAGGAATCTACGTGTGCGTAGATATAAGCACTCGTAGGGGTAGTGTGCTAAGACCCGGCTTAGTCCGGAAGGCCCGAGCCGAAATTCCAAGGGTCTACCCTATTACTTAGTCCTACCACTTTCCGTTGCTGCAACACTACCCCCCTCTCTTATTAGTGGTCGCCCTCGACCGCTGACTTATCTCTTCCGTCTATTCTATCTTGTTCTAGCCAATTAGGCTTCTCGTTCTTCTATCTATCTTTTTCTATTTTAGTCTCTTTTTCTTCTTCTTTTTCGTCTTCTTTTTCCGTCCGGTTCGCGGCTTCTTTCGCGAAAATTCTTCTTAAAATTAACGTTACTTCTTCTTTTCTTCTATCTTAAAACTATTATTATTTTCTCGTCTGCTTCTTTCTTACATCGTCGTTGTCTGAAGTCTTTTACTTAGCGTCTATCTAACTCGCGCTATGTAACCCTTGCTATATAATCCAAGCTGTCTAATCTAAGTTGTCTAATTAGAGCTATAGCTCTATATAAGTGTAGGCGCGACCTTCCGATTTCTTCTTACTAAGGCTTAAGCGACGCTGCGCAAAAGGGGCCGTCGCCGACTTTGTCTATAAAGTCCGTCTAGCCAAGCTATTAGACTTCGTAGACAGCGTTAACGACAGTTACTAAGTGCGCAGTCGCGATTGTTTCTTTAGCGTTCTTGCACTAAGAGAGCAGACGCAGTTTTTCTTCCTTTCTATCGCTTCTAGAGCTATTGTTTCCTTATTTCTTGTTATAGCAGCAGAAAGGGGTAGGACTAAGTAATAGGGTAGACCCTTGGAATTTCGGCTCGGGCCTTCCGGACTAAGCCGGGTCTTAGCACACTACCCCTACGAGTGCTTATATCTACGCACACGTAGATTCCTTTCCCTCCTTAGTTTAAGATAGAGTTATTAAAACAGCTGTATTGAATTATATCTACGTGCTCAGATTATTATATCTCGAACTTACTTAACTACACTAACCCTGCGCTGCGCGAAAGAGCCCGTTAAACCGTCCGGACACCCGAATAACGTACGCGTACACTACTCCAAACCAAACACTAGCACTGTAAGACAGCTATAGAAGGCTTCTTAACAGTAAAAGGCGGCGTTACAGGCCGCAGCGGAAAGAGAAAGACTAACAGAGCGAGGGATAGGCGCACTAGCATCCTCGACGAGGGAACGGCTACTAAGGGCCTTATAGAAGAAGAGACAGATAAAGCGAAGAAGGGCATAGCCGGCTACAAGGAGCTGTATGCCCGCATACTGAATAAAATTAAAGAATATCTAGCAGAACATAGAGCTAGGAAGGTGTTCGACATTATTACCTTTATCGAAAAGAAGTTTTACAAAAACATAGAAGAGAACAGGCGATTAAGAGAGGAAATAGAAGTGGTAATAGCTAAGAAGGAATCGGCAGAGACCATTATCGATATGTTAGAGAACTCGGCAGTAAATTGACTAGAGCAACTGAAGACGCTAAAGGCTTAGCTAGCTAACACGGAAGCAGCGATGTCGTCGGCGCTGCAGCTACATCGAGAAGAACAAGCAGAGACCGCCTTACCGGCAGCCTACAGTTAAGGTAGCACTTCTATAACGTTACTACCTAATCCGCCGGCGTTTAGAGGTAGAGATCCTAAAGACTAGGAGGCCTTTAAAAAAAAGATAAAGAATAAGATAAACCGCGATTATGCCGGAAGCAGTAAAGAAGATAGATTGGCCTACCTAGAATCACGACTGTAAGGCGAAGCGTTCTCGTTAGTGGCGGACCTAGAAGAGGTAACCGCCGACGAAGCAATTAAAGCACTGGATCAACGCTTCGGAGACCCCTTCCGAAAGAAGACGGCCTGTAAGCAGCTAGATAAAATCAACCAAAACTGGCTAACGTTTAAGGAGTTTTACAGACTGTTTAGGAAGTATGCTTCTAGAGCTAAAGTATCCGAGAGTAAACAATTATACCTGCTAAGGCAGAAGCTGAACCCTGAACTGGCCGCAGCTTTAGCTTCGGTAGAAGACGAAGACCTCGAGAGCTTCGTGCACTAAGCGAGAGTCACCGCCAGAAACCTGAACGCATACGGAAAATCGTCTGCGCGCGAATCGATTTAGAAGTCGTCGCTAGCGTCGACAATGCGTTCCCCTGCGGTATCCTTCCAAAGAGGCCCCTAGCAGCTATCTTATTCGCCGCGCTTGTCGTTCGTCCCTACATGCTACGTATATAGCAAGCCTGGCTACATCGCCACTAGATGCTAAGCAACGGCTTAGCAGAAGCAAGAATATCGTGCTACGAAGCCACCGCTACCGAAGAAGACTATCCAAGCTATAGAGCTGGCACCGAACGATACCGACAGCGTAGACGGCAGAGTGCTATTAAGAATCTTAGGAAAAGACCAGCTGGATGGATAGGCGCCCTATCTAGCATAGACAATAGGGCACTACTACGGACTACATCGCCGGAAGAAGGAAGCATTAACAGTTGTAGCGATCCGCTCTTAGCAGCAGTAGAAGTAAATACGGAAACCGCTATTATCCTTCTAGTTACTGTCTACCCCCTTGGCGGCCTGCACCGCCCCCTTTAGTTAAAAGCCTTTATCGACACAGGAGCTCTTATCGGAGCGGCGGTCTACTATCGACTAGTTTAGAAACTAACAAAAGGATATAGCTATCCAGTGGAACTGGCGTCGCTAACGCGGATTTCAGCTTACAATAGACAAGACATAGAGAGCGTTACGCATTATGTGCTATTAAAGACTACCTTGGCCGGTCGAGCTACGGAAGCGACTTTCTAAATTATAGATATCGGACGGTTTAACATTATTATGGGGCAGAAATAGATAAAGAACTAGAAAGCTGTAATTAACGTAGGTAAAGGCACGCTCGGATTCAAAACCCAGCAGAGCAGAGCCGCCGCCGACGAATCGGTCGTCGCCGCCGCAAAATCGAACGTTACCGCTATTAACGCGGCTCCGACCAACTGTTCCGATCCCCTGGATACCGTCGGAATAATAAGCTTAGAAGCCCTAACAACCCTCGCGAAGTCGTCGGAAAATAAGATCTACGCTATCTCGATAAAAGATATCGAGGATTACTAGAAGATAATAGCAGAAGAGGAAGTGGACCTAGTAGAGGTGTTACCAAAAGAACTTTATAGCTATACTAACGTATTCTCGAAAGCTGACTCTAACCTCCTACTGCTCTATCGACCGGAATATAAAAACAAGATCCGGTTGAAAGAAGGAGCCGCGCTGCTAAGAACCGAACCCCTAATATAATTATCGCCAGCCGAGCTAGACCAAGTAGAGGTGTTTGTTCGAGAAAATTTGGCAAAGAAGTTTATTACGCCAAGCTCTGCCGAGTATACATTACCAATTCTGTTCGTACAGAAACCCGGAGGTAGCCTCCGACTGTGCGTAGACTACTCAGGCCTTAATAAGGTTACTAAGAGAGATGTATATCCGTTGCCGCTAATCGATAAGACTATACAGCGAGTAGCTAAAGCTAAGTAGTTTAGCAAGCTGGACATTCGCCAAGCGTTCTACTAACTAAGGAATAAGGAAGGACAGACGGAAGATCTTACGACATTCGCTACGCGTATAGGCAATTTTAAGTAGTTGGTAATGCCTTTTGGACTTACTAACGCGCCGGCGGTGTAGCAGCGTTTTATAAACTATACCTTTATAGACATGCTAGAACGGTTCGTGTCTATTTACTTAGACGATATTCTTATCTACACTAATAGAACGAGAGAGCAGCACACGGACTATATCGAGAGAGTGCTAACTAGGCTCTGCAAGGTTGGATTAAACGCGGACACAAAGAAGAGCGAGTTCTATTAGACCGAGGTTAAATATCTCGGCCTTATCGTCAGCAGAGAGGGATTTCGGATAGACCCCTTAAAGGTCGCCGCCGTTGCGGAGTGGAAGCAGCTAAAATCCGGAAACACTACCTAAATCAGAGCGTTTCTCGGATTCTACAGCTACTATCGACAGTTTATTAAGGACTTTAGCAAAATAGTAAGACTACTAAACAAGGCATTAAAGAAGGAGGCCGCCGGCCTATAGAATAAGAAGTATACAGAGGCTTTTAATTAGCTAAAAGAAGCGGTGGCCTTGGCGCTAGTGCTGGCGCACTTTCGGCCGGAAAAGACAATCTACCTAGAGATGGACGCATCCGATACAGTAACCGCAGGGGTCCTTTCTTAATATAGCGACGACGAAATCCTTTATCCGGTAGCTTTCTTTAGCAAGTCTATAAACGAGGCTAAGCAGAACTACGCTATATACGATAAAGAACTGCTGGCCATTATCCAGACTTTCGAGGAGTGGAAGCCAGAGCTTATAGCCAGAAAGAGCACGGTTTAGGTCCTTATGGACTATTAGTCACTAGCCTATTTTATAAAGATACAGAAGCTCTCGCGTCGCCAAGCTCGGTAGGCCGCCTACTTATTAGGGTTCGACTTCAAGATTACTTATCGACCCGGAGCTTAAAATAGAAAGGCTAACGCGCTAATAAAAAGAGAGGGGAAGACCAGCCGCGCGAAAGAAGACCTAAACATGTTCCAGAATGTGTTAACCGAGCGGATAGTAGACGCCGAGGTGTTAAAAGAAGCAGGAATCTACGTAGTAGAGCAGCTAACTAAGGAAGAGATGCTCTACGAGAAAGTAGAGCAGCTTAATTAGCAGCAGAAGCTCGGCAAGACAGGTTCAGGGAAGCTAATAGTTCTGGAAGAACTAATTACAGAGGTTATCTAGCTAGTCTATAGTTCTAAGGATGTTAGCTACACTAGCTCCAAGAAGATAATAGAAGCAGTAAGGACGATCTACTATTTTCCGCGAATCCTCGAGCGGATCCACCGGTTTATCGCTAATTGTTACATATATCGAGCTGCGAAACCCTGTTACGGCCTTCCGGCCGGTTTATTAAAGCTACTTCCGATCCCCGAGAAACCGTAGCAGCATATTACGATAGACTTCGTAACCGGCCTGCCGAGTTCCGATAGATACAACGCTACACTTAACGTAGTAGATCGGCTAAGCAAAGAGCGCTACTTTATCCCCTGCCGAGCAAAGGATAAAGGAACTACTACAGAAGAAACGGCGAGAATGCTAATTTAGCATATATGGAAGCACTATAGTCTGCCGGACACTATTACTACGGATAGGGGTCCTTAATTCACTGCTAATGTATAGAAGGCTATTAACTAAGCTCTCGGAATTCGCGGAAAACTCAGTACAGCTGCTTACCCTTAAACCGACAGTTAGTCCGAAGTAGCTAATCGTAAGATAGAAAAATATTTGCGAATCTTCTGCAGCTATTATTAAGAAGAGTGGGTTAAGGTCTTGCCGATAGCCGAATTCTGAGCCAATTCGGCACAGTTAGAGGCTACCTCGCTGGCGCTATTCGAGATAACTTATAGTTATCTTCCGAGAATAAGTTTCCAGCCGCTGAACGAACCTAGCTCTTCGGAACCTTCTACTACTACCTTATTAAAGAGAGTCGCCACCGCCGCGGCAGAGGCGCTTAGATCTTAGATAGAAGAAGCAATCCGGGTAGCGAAAGAAGCAATAGAATCTGTTAGGGCTTAAGAATCTTAGTTTAGAAACTTAAGGCTGGGTATCTATATAAAGGAACTAATAGGCAGTTCCTTCGTCGTTCGCTGCTGTACAATTTGTACCTACGAAGCCAAGCCAGCAATTTCTCTCTATATAGGAGAGCAAGGTTCCTAACTCTGTACAGAGGGTTAGGAGTTTTCCTCTATATAGGATACAGAGTTTTCCCTCCGTTTAGAGGGGCGGCAATTCCTCTCTATGTAGGGCTATAGGGTTCTCTCTCTATATAGGAGTAGGGTCGTATTAGTAACCCTGTACAGAGGGTAGGGTTGTGCTAGCGCCGCTAAGTCGCAGTCCCTAGGGCGACGGTTGGCTTAGGTCTAGGGCCTAGGCTGGACAGCGCCCCCTAACAATACTCCCCTCCCTTCCTATAGTGCTTCCCTCGTACGACTACGTATCGTACAGCCTTATCTCCTAGCGTTCCTCTTGTAGGTAGCGCTTTCCCGTCTTCGTCTAGTCGTCTATAGTCGACTGTCGTCTAGGCACTTAGTAGTCGGCAATGCCTGCTAGATGCCCTCCCTGTTGTTGCTAGAGCCTTAGGTAGCAGTTGCCCGTTCGCTAGTACCTCCCCTATAGCCTACGGCTACGTAGTTACCCTTCGTCCTAGGTCTACTCCCTCCCTCTATACTGCTACAACCTTAGGCCTGTCTATTTGGATCCTGTAGCTAAGGCAGAGGAGGACCTATAAGCAGGGAAGGCAGGTAGTGCTAGATCGCTTCTACCTAATCTTAGCCGATTCCGTTTGCTACTTTAAGAATGCCGAAGCTAAGGCGGAGGAGGACCTGCAAGCGGTTACGAAGGTGCAGGAAGTGCTTAGTCCTGTCTGTCTATTCCCCTACCTCTTATCCTTTGTTTATTTATCTCCTACTCTATCGCTCTAGCTGTGCACTCTGCGTCCTATCTGTACAGTCTAGTAGCGGCAGGCCGTCTGGCTCTGTCCCTATGCCTTAGTCGTTATCTAGACTTTAGCTCCTAGGTAGATGTTCCTGCCCGTTATCGTCTGTAGGGTAAGGTAGTAGTCGTTTATCTAGCGGTCGTCTGTACAGTCTTGGGCGGGCTAGTTATCTTATACAGTTCTGCCCTGCCCTATGCTAGCTCTATTCCTATTCTTCTTCCTTTCCCTCTTCCTGTACCTATACTATGCTTCCTGCAGGTTCCCTAGTGTCGTCTCCTCTTTTATATCCCTAGAGATAGATGTCTCCGATTTCTCCCCTATTCTTGCCCCTTCTTGCAGCTTCCTAGTCTTGCCTGTAGCTGCCCAATCCTGTCTGCAGCTGCCTAACGTCTATTATAGCCTAGTCCAGGCTGCAGTCTCCTAATATTGCATGTAGCTGCCCCGTCTTGCAGCTGCTATCTGTCCTACCCTATACAGTATAGTGTTACTGCGACTGTTCGCTAGGGTGTCTTTCCTCCTACTTGTCTAGTGCCTATATCTCCTAGAGAGCCTTGTATAGCTCCTATATAGGTTCTACCTAACCTGTCTATATAACTAGGTATTCTATCTTCTCCTACTTCCCCTAGCTCTTAAAGATTTCCTCTACTTCGTACTCCTCCTAGTCTTTAGTAATAATCGCTAGGGGGCGTACGTTGTCTATTGTCTAGTATAGAAGGGAGTCTGTATATGCCGGCTGTACAAGGTCTATATAGAAGACTAGGTAGATCCCTAGGGGAGTATTAAGTTGTACAGTGTATGTCCCTACCGGCCGGACTACTATAAACTTCCGGTTCTTCTAATCTAGTTTCTTGCTTAGCCGGTCTGTACGGATATTGCGCTAGTTTAGCTAGACCTTATCTCCTGCCTTGTACCTTAGTGCAGCCTGTCGTCTTTTATTAGCCTGCTCTTCTGCATTCTGCTAAGCTATAGCTAGACTCGCTTTCGCCTATTAATAGGCGTTTGTAATCGTCTATACGATAGCTTCTCCCTGCTGAATTGGGGATCGTATAGGGCATAAGGTAGCACTGTTTAGGGTCGGTAGGAGCAGGGAGTAGTCGTATCTGTAGGCTATAAAGAAGGGGGACAATCCTATAGCGTTAGCTGTACAGCTGTTAATAGCTAGCTCCGCTATAGGGAGGAGGCAGTTCTAGTTTGTCTAGTCGTAGTCGACGTACGCTCGGAGGTACGCTTCTAACGTTAAATTGACCCTCTCCGTCGCGCCGTCCGTCTGCAGGTACTATGCAGTTAATAGGCGACGTTCTACGTTTAGCAACTAGCAGACCCTTGTCTAGAGCTAGCTTGTAAACTGTGTACCCCTGTCCGATACGATTGACCTAGGGAATCCGTGCTTGCTAAACATTGTCTGTATAAATACCTAAGCGGTGTCCTTAGCCGTAATAGAGTCCATTCCCTTTAGTATAACCCCCCTAGTTAGCTTGTCTGTAACTACTATAATGTTCTGCCGTCCGTCGCTTTTAGGCAGGTCTGTAATAAAGTCTACTGTTAGGTCTTGCTAGGGCCGGTCCGGTATTAGTAGGGGCTTTAGCAGCCTGTGCTTTAGTTTATGCTAGGGCTTCGTCTGTCCGTAGACATCGCAGTTCTGTACGAACCTACAGATGTCCTTCGTTATCACTGGCTAGTAGTAGTCAGTCCCTAGCGACGATGCTGTACGTCTCCTCGCACCCTAGATGCCTAGTAGCTATAGAGTAATAAACTCGTTGTATTAAGCTTGTACAGAGCTTCTCGTCTGCCAGAACCTAAATCCGATTCCTAAACTTTAGGTTGTTCTCCTCGTCTACTGTATACTCTGCTGCTAACATCTTAAGGTAAAGCTCTGCTAGGAGCTTCCGCTGTATCCCTTAGATTGCTGTACAGGCACCTTAGTAGACTTTGTCCTTTTCTACTGCCTCTTCCTATGCCTATAGCTAGGGTTCCTATATATATGTCGCTGCTAGGCGGATAGTCTCCTCGCCTAGTTCCTCCTTAAACATCTAGAATGTCTGTAATTTCAGCCGGTCGTTATTGTACGTCGTTAGTATGTCCTAATCCCGCCTAGATAGTGCGTCGGCCCTGCTGTTGTCCTTGCCTTTACGATACTAGAGTCTTATATTAAAGCGGCCTAGGTACATCGCCTATCGTACGTAGCTCTTAGACAGCTTCCGGGGTTGCGTAAAATACTCGAGGTTCTTGTAGTCGGTTAGGGCGAGGAACTCGGGAACCGAGCGGAGTTCTCTATCCTACGCTTTGCAACACTGTACGACTGCTAGCAATTCCTTGTCGTAGATAGGGTAGTTGCACTTAGCTAGGGAGTTCTTCTTAGAGAAGTACGCGTATAGGTGCAGAAGTCCGTCTAAGTCTATCTATAACAGGATACCTTCTATGCAGTACCCTAAGGAGTCGATTTCCAGTATCCTCGTATGTTCTAGATCGAAGGCGGCAAGCGTTAGTCCTATAGTAAAGAGCTCCTTTAGCCTGTTAAAGCTTCCGTTACACTCGTCCGTCTACTTAAACTGCTTGTCCTTGTGTATTAGCTTGACTAGGGGGCGTACAACCTCCGAGTAGTTCTGTATAAACTAGCAGTAGAAGTTGGCAAACCTAAGGAATTCTCGTACCCCCTTAATACTAGTAGGGGGCTTCTATTGCTTAATAGCATCAATCTTCTTCCTGTCTATACTAATGCCTTTCCCTGCCTTAATAATAAACTCTAGGTATCTCGTACGCTGTACACTGAATTTATATTTGTCGATGTCGAGGTATAAGCTAGCCTGTTGCAGTCGATCTAATACCTTCTTAACGTCCTGTACGTAGTCTGCATAGGTGCCGTCTGTAAATACTAGTATATTATCGAGGTACGCCGAACAGATGTCGTCTAGTAACCCTTGTAGGGACCTGTTAATATATCTCTAGAAGGTTGCCAGTACGTTAGCAAGTCTAAAGGGGGTAACAAGCTACTCGAAAAGACTATATCTCGTACGGAAGGCAGTTATCTATTTACAGCCTTCCTTAACCTGTATCTTGTAGAAAGCCGAGACTACGTTAAGCTTAGTAAACTACTTTGCCTTGCTAATCCGTCTAAGGATCTCCTTAATAAAGGGCAGGGGGTACTGGCCCTTCTTAGTAATCGCGTTGATGCCTCTATAGTCTATGTAAAAGCGCTAGCCGGCCTTGCCTTCTTTGTAGACAAACAGTACTAGGGCTCCTGCAGATAATGTACTTGCGCAAATAAAACCCTTAGCAAGTAGGTCGTCTAGTGTCTTGCGCAGTACTAGGAGTTCTCTAGAGGACATACTATACAGCAGGCTGTACAGTGCTTTAGGCAGACTCCTATCTAGACGGGGCTCTATCTAGATGTCGTAGTCAATTCCTTCTCCTTAGTATAGGGGCAGTTTCGAGGCCGATTCTGGCTCGAAGAGGTCTAGGTATTCTGCGTATTTAGCTAGAAGCTTCGTATAGGGGTGCGTCGCCTTCTTAGGCGCTAATACCTTCTTAATGTCTGTAGTCGCAGTATTGATTTTGGCCTTAGCATTGCCGCCCTGCGGAACTCTCCCTTAGTCTCGGAGCCTCTGCTTCGTCGCTGCTAGGTACAGGCGCCTTTGTCCGACGTCTAGCTTGCCCTACTAGCGCTCTATCTATAGCTTCCCTAATATTAAGTTATACCCTAACTTGTCCTGTACGACGTAGAGGTATAAGTTCTGCTTATAGTGTCCTTGCAGCTCTATCGTCACTTTTACTATATAGGTAATGTCCAGTCCTTGCCTAGTAATGCCCAGCATATATACAGGTACAGTAGGAGTCGTCTTAATAGAGTGTTTCTGTACAAAGTCTTCGCTAATTACTCTGTATACTAAATATCCTATATCAATTAGCGTCCGCGCTATAGCAGTCCCGTTTAGCGTAGGTCGTACGATAAACAGCGTTGTCGTTATGTAATTGCTCTTAAAAGATAGCTAAGTAGTGCTTTAACTTAGCTATATATCTTGTATATGCCTCTAGCTAAGCCTTCGCCTAGAGGCTATTCTTTTCCTGACTCGTTGTCGTCTAAGGGGAACTCTTAATTCTCTTGTTAGGGCGCTGCAGTTGCTACCTTTGCAGTGGTCTGCCGTCTCCTAGGTCTCTCTGCTGGCAAAAGCCCGCAGTTCTATACAGTATGTCCTATCTTGCTATACTAGTAGCAGCTCCCTTCTGCTCGTCTCTTGTTAAGGGTAGTTATATCTACCTATTGTGCCCTTTTAGCAGCGGCCCTTGGCCGTACAGTAACGGCTGCCGCTACTCTTGTCGTCGTCGTTAGTTCCTAGTCTATAGCGTCCTGCTGCTAATAGAGGGGCTGTCGCATCTTATAGGCGCAGCTTATCTGTCTGAGCCTATACTGTTAATCGTCGACTATCCTAAGAAGATTACAGAACTCCTCGTACGAGGCTAGTCGCATTATACCTACTAGTCCTGTTATAATCTCCTTAGAGAGGCCTACCTCTAAGGTAGTAATTTTTACCCTGTCCTCCTATTAGAGTCCTCCTGCCTCTACTATAGTCTAATCGTATTCTGTAAGGAACTCTTGTACAGTCTTATATCCTTGCTTTATCGTATTGACCTATAGGAGTGCTCGGCTTTTGCAGTCTAGGTCCTTATAGCTCCTGTTAAGAGCTGCCTAGAGCATTGTCGTAGTTACTATTGCTAGATTAGCAATGGCTATCTCGTAGTACAGCAGAATCCGTACTGCTGTCCTGCCCTTTAACCTCCTAAAGAGGTACACTACTTTGTCTAGCTTAGTCGGGTATGCTCCTAAGTCGACTAGAAGCTTAGAGCGTATCTAGGCGGCCTAGGAGGGGTACTCGGCCGGAGCCTTACTATCGTAGGTAGTAACGTCAGGGAGTTTGCTCTTAGGGGCCGGGGTGTGGACCGTCGTGTTCGTCGTCATCGTAGGGGTCGGATCGCAATCAAACGCCCTAAGCTGTTGTAGCTCCTATTCCTGTTAGGAAATTATTGCAGCCTAGTAGCTTACTTGCTGTTCGAGCTGCCTCTTGTATGCTAGCAGCTCCTTATACGCGCAGTGTATCTTATCTTGCATAGCCGTAGGTTCTATAGGGATGTCGCTGTCTATCTTCGTTATATTACTGCAGTTACTAACAGTAAGATTAGTTCCTAATATAAGGGCTTAAGAATCTTAGTTTAGAAACTTAAGGCTAGGTATCTATATAAAGGAACTAATAGGCAGTTCCTTTGTCGTCTGCTGCTGTATAATTTGTACCTACGTAGCTAAGCTAGCAATTTCCCTCTATATAGGGGAGCAAGGTTCCCAACTCTATACAGAGGGTCGGGAGTTTTCCTCTGTATAGGATGCAGAGTTTTCCCTCCGTTTAAAGGGGCGGCAATTCCCCTCTATGCAGGGCTGTAGGGTTCTCCCTCTATATAGGAGTAGGGTCGTATTAGTAACCCTGTATAGAGGGTAGGGTCGTGCTAGCGCTGCTAAGTCGCAGTCCCTAGAGCGACGGCTGGCTTAGGTCCAGGGCCTAGGCTAGACAGCGCCCCCTAACAGAATCGGCTTAGAAGAAGATAGTAACTTGAGCTAATAGAAAGCGGTTACTAACAGAATTCGAAAAAGGCCAAAAGGTATAGCTTAATATACGCAACCTAAGGCTAAGAGGAAACGCCAAGCTTAACCCCCGCTATATAGGTCCGTTCAAGATAGTGGAAAAGAGGTCGCTAGTAACTTATCGGCTCTAGCTACCAAAATCGTTCCAGATCTACGATGTCTTTTATTCGGATCTGCTAAGTTTGGACCCTAAAGACGGTCTTCTAGAACAGGGGTTCGCTAAACCCCTACCGATCGAGATAGATAGTAAAGAAGAAGAGTAGGAGGTAGAAGATGTAGTAGATATAAGAAAGATAAGAGGGTCTATTGAAGCAAGGATCTTATAGAAGGGATAGCCGGAAGACTATAAATAGTATCCAGTCGAGAATCTCCGGAATTCGGTAGAGCTGCTAAAGGAGTTTTATACGCGGAATCCGAAGAAGCCAAGGCCTAAGTGGCTTAGAAAATAATAGTTCCGAAAGAAGAAGAAGAGAAACCGCGTCCGCTCTATTAGTGCAGAAGCCGATAGAAACAATCGAGGTAGCGCGCTTGCTTAGGGTCTTCGGCTCCACTACTACTGCCGACTGGCGAAGCCGGTCGGATAATAGCTATAAGGCCGAAGACGGCGCCACCAAGTCGGCGCGCTTTGTAACGGTCTTCGCCCCTGCTATTATTAGCCGCCGGACCTGCTAGGTCAGATAATAACAGTAAAGAACGAAGCCGACGCTAACAAAGCGACTTTTCGGTAGCGCTTAAAGCCTTGGTAGAGAAGAAAAAGAAGAAGAGATAGCGCGCTGCGAGTGGATATATAGACCTCTGCAGCGGTGCACAGGCCAGCTATATAGCAGCTTAGATAGCTGCTAGCTCAGATCAGATAGCTGCGGTCAGATAGACACTAAGTAAAAGACGTTAGATAGCGACGATATAAGAAGAAAGAAGATAGGGAAAGAAGGATGTTTTAAGATAGAAGAAACGAAGAAGTAACGTCGACTCTAAGAAGGGTTTTCTGCGGAAAGAGCCGCGAATTAGATAGAAGAAGAAGACGCCAAAGCAGAAGAAAATAAAGAAGGTAGTAAATCAAAAAAAAAAAGAGAAAGATAAGTAAGCGGTCGAGGCCGACCGCTGGTAAGGGAGGGGGGTAGTGTTGCGGCGGCAGAAAGGGGTAAGACTAAGTAATAGGGTGGACCCTTAGAATTTCGGCTCGGCCTCTGTCGGACCGAGCCGGGCCTTGGCGCACCCACCCCTAAAGCCCTTACCTACCTCTATATAGATTTCTTTCCCTCCTTAGTTCGAGATATAGTTATCAAAACAGCTGTATTGAATTATATCTGCGTGCTCGGATTAAAAGGCATAACTAGCTACTTAAAATTGCCTATACGCGTAGCGAATGTAGTAAGGTCCTTAGTCTGCCCTTCTTCGTTCCTTGGCTAATAGAATGCTTAGCGAATGTCCAGCTTGCTAAACTATTTAGCCTTCGCTACCTGCTGTATAGTCTTATCGATTAGCGGCAGTAGATATACGCCTCTCTTAGTAATTTCGTTAAGGCCTCTCTAGTCTACGCATAGCCGGAGGCCGCCTCCGGGTTTCTATATAAAAAGGATTGGCGATGCATACTCTGCTAAGCTTGGAGTAATAAATCTCTTTGCTAGGTTTTCTCGAACAAACACCTCTACCTAGTCTAGCTCGGCCGGTAACAGTTGCCTTAGCGGTTCGGTTCTCGGCAGCGTAGCTCTTTTCTTTAGCCGAATCTTGTTGTTATATTCCAGTCGGTAGAGTAGTAGAAGGTTGGAATCGGCTTTTAAGAATACGTTAGCGTAATAATAGAGTTCTTTTAGTAACACTTCTCATAGGTCTACCTCTTCTTCCGCTATTATCTTTTAGTAGTCTTCGATGCCCTTTATTAAGATAGCGTAGATCTTATTTTCCAGCGACTTCGCGAGGGTAGTTAGGGCTTCTAAGCTTATTATTCCGATAGTTGCTAGAGGTGTAGCATAGTTAGCCGGATCTGTAATAGCAGCCGTAACTTTTGGTTTAGCAGTAACGACGGTAACCGAGTCGCCGGCGGCGATGCCCTTCTGCTGGGTTTTTAATTTAATCGTGCCTTCGTCTACGTTAATAACAGCCTTCTAGTTCTTTATCTATTTCTGCCCTATAATAATGTTAAACCGTCCGATATCCATAACTCGAAACGTCGCTTCCGTAGTGTAGCCAGCTAGGATAGTCTTTAACAGCACATAATGCGTAACGCTCTCGGTGTCTTGTTAGTTGTATGCCAAAATCCGTGTCGGCGAGGCTAACTCTACGAAGTACTGTATCCTTTCGTTAGTTTTCAAACTAGTTGATAGTAAATTGCTACGTCGATAAGAGCTCCTAAATTAATAAAAGCTTTTAGTTAAAGAGGCTAGTGCGAGCTCTCGAGGGGGTAGACAGTAATTAGAAGAATAATAGCTGTCTCTATGTTCGCCTCTACTGTAGCCGAAAGTGGGTCGTTGCAGCTGTTAATACTTTCTTCTTCTAGCGACGTAAATCGTAGTAGTGCCCTATCGTTTATACTAGGTAGGGGGCCTATCTGTCTAGCTAGTCTTTTCCTAAGATTCTTAATAGTACTCTGCCGTCTACACTGTCAGTATCGTTCGGCGTCGATTCTATAGCTTGGACGCTCTTCCTTAGCAGCAGTAGCAGTAGCGTAGGTATTGTAGCTTAATATTCTCGCTTCTGCTAAGCAGTTGCTTGGCACCTAGTAACGATATAGCTAGGCTTTCTATACGCGGGACAAGTGGGAACGAATGTCGAACGTAGTAGATAGGATAGTTGCTAAGGGCCTCGTTAAAACGAGGAAGATAGCCGGGTTAATAGCGCGAACAGCGGTCGGTAACTCGGTTCTTGGATTGCTGATCTTCTATATTCGTTTATATTTCTAGCAGTGACTCTCGCTTGGTCTACGAAAGCTTAAAGGTCTCTAGTCCGTACAGAGACTAAAGCGTTAGCTAGTTTAGGCCTTAATTTCTTTCTTAGTAGGTGCAGTTGTTCGCTCTTAGGCACCTTTGCTCGAATTGCGTGCTTCCGGAACTGTCTATCGAATAACAGCTGGTGCTAGCTGACTTTATCGAGTTGTTTACGAGCCGTCTGCTTACAGAAGTGGTCGGCGAAACGTTGATCTAAGGCTTCGATAGCCTTAGTAGCGGTAGCTTCTTCTAAGTCTGCTACTAACGTAAATGCTTTACTATCTAGCTGCAATTAAAGGTATACTAACTTGTTATCTTTGCTGTTAGTATTATAATAGCAGTTTATCTTATTTATTATCTTCTTCTTAAAAACTTCCTATATCTCGAGGTTGCCGCTGCTAAAGACCTATAGGTTAGGTAACGACATTATCGAAATGCTATCTTAACTATAGGCGGCAGGAGAGGTATGCTTAGTTTGGCCCTCTTGTAGCAGCAGCGGCGGCACAGGCAACAACGTTAACGCTGCTATATTAGCTAACTGGGCCCTTAGCCTATTTAGTTAGGGTAATCGTACTGCTGCCTAGTTTTCAAGCACTTTAATAGTAGGTTCTACAGACGCCCTCTCTACTGCTATCGCTTCTACTTCCTCTCTTAGCTTTCTATTCTCTTCTAACTTCTTGTAGAATGTTGCGGCGGTAGAAAGGGGTGGGACTAAGCAATAGGGTAGACCCTCGGAATTTCGGCTCGGCCCTTCTGGACCGAGCCGGGCTTTGGCACACCACCCCCAAAGCTCTCGCCCACTACTACATAGATTCCTTTCCCTCCTTAGTTCGAGATATAGTTATTAAAAAGGCTGTATTAAATCTTATCTATGCACCCGGATTATTATATCTCGAACTCACTCCCTACACTATCATCGCACTGCGCAAAAGGGATCGTTAAACCATCCGGACACCCGAATAACGCACGCGCACTACACAAAACAAACCAAACAACAGCACCGTAAGATAGCTATAGGGAGCTTCTTAACGGTAGAGAGCAGCGTTACAGGCCGAAGCAGAAGCAGAAGAGAAAAGACTAACAGAGCGAGTAGGCGCTCCAGTGTCATCGATAATAAGTTTATTATTGGAGGTTTTACAGCAGAAGAGACTGCAGAGATTAAGGAACAAATAAACGAATACAAGAAAATCCACGACTGCACACTCGAGGAACTTAAAGATTATGTAAACGAGAACGGAGTAGGAAAGGTCTACAACAGCATAGACCTTATTAAGAAGCTGTTTTACAGAACCCTAGAAGAAAAGAGACAGTTAAGAGAGGAAATAGAAGCAGTAAGAGCCGAGAAGGAATCGGCAGAGACCATTATAGATATGCTAGAAAACCAAGCGGCGAACCGACTAGCATAACTAAAGGAGATAAAGACTCAGCTAGCTAAGATGGAGGCAGCGACGTCGCTGCTACCGCATCGAGAAGAACAAGCAGAGACCGCCTTACCGGCAGCCTACAGTTAAGGCGGCACACTAATAACATTACTACCGGATCTACCGGCGTTTAGAGGCGGAGATCCTAAGGATTGGGAAGCATTTAACAAAAAGATAAAGAACAAGATAGATCGAGACTATGCCGGAAACAGTGCCGGAGATAGATTAGCCTACCTGGAGTCGCGATTAGAAGGCGGAGCTTTTTCGCTAGTAGCGGACCTAGAAGAGGTAACCGCCGAGGAAGCAATTAAAGCGCTAGATCAACGCTTCGGAGACCCCTTCCGAAAGAAGACGGCCCGCAGACAGCTAGATAAGATTAACCAGAACCGGCAGACGTTCGAAGAGTTCTACAGACTGTTCAGAAAATATGCGATCAGGGCCCGAGTAGCGGAAGATAAGCAGCTCTACCTACTAAGGCAGAAGCTGAACTCTAAACTGGCAGCAGCTATAGCGTCGGTGGAAGACGAAGACTTTAAGAGCTTCGTGCACTAAGCGAGAGTTACCGCAAGTAACCTAAGCGCTTACGCGAAATTACGCGAATCGAACTAGAAGCCGTCGATAATGCAGGCAACGCGACCCCCTGCACCTTTCCGGAGAGCACCTCCGCAGCCATCTTATTAGTCACTGCGTTCGTCGTTCGTCCCTACATGCTACGCATATAGAAAGCCTGGCTATATAGCTACGAGATGCCAAGCAACGGCCCAACAGAAGCAGGAGTATCGTGTTATAAAGCAGCCGCAGCCGCCGAGAAAGACTATACAAGCGATCGAGCCGGCTCCGAACGACACCGACAGTATAGACAGTAGAGTGCTACTAAGAATCCTGGGAAAAGACCAGCTAGATAGATAGGCCCCCTATCCAGTATAGACAATAGGGCACTGACAAGAACTGCGTTACTGGAGAGAGGAAGTATCAACAGCTGCAGCGATCCGCTCTCAGCGGCGGTGGAAGTGAACACGGAAACAGCTATTATCCTTCTAATTACTGTCTACCCCCTCGATGGATCGAGCAAACCACTTTAGCTAAGAGCTTTTATCGACACAGGGGCCCTTATCGGAGCGGCGATCCATTATCGATTAGTTTAAAAGATAATAAAGGGATATAGCTATCCGGTAGAGATAGCATTACCGATACGGATTTCGGCATACAACGGACAAGACACCGAGAGTGTTACGCACTATATGCTATTAAAGACCACCTTAGCAGGTCGCACTACAGAAGCGACGTTCCGAATTATAGATATCGGAAGGTTTGACATCATTATAGGGCAGAAATAGATAAAGAACCAGAAGGCTGTTATCGACGTAGGTAAAGGCACGCTGGGGTTCAAAAACTAGCAGGACGGAGTCGCTGCCAAACCGGCTACCGTCGTCGCCGTAGAACCGAACGCTACGACTATCGAAGCAGTCTAGAAGGATCGGTCCAAACCTCGAAACACGATTGGAATGCTAAGCTCGGAGGCTTTAACGACCCTCGCGAGGTTATCGGACAATGAGATTTATGCTATCTTAATAAAGGATATTAAAGACTACCGGAAGATAATAGCGGAAGAAGAAGTGGACCTAATAGAGGTGTTACCGAAAGAACTCTATAGCTACACTAATGTGTTCTCGAAAGCTAACTCTAACCTCTTGCTGCTCCACCGACCGGAATATAACAACAAGATTCAGTTAAAAGAAGGAGCCGCACTGCCGAGAACCGAGCCCTTAAGAAGACTGTCGCCAGCGGAGCTGGACTAGGTAGAAGTGTTTGTTAGAGAAAACTTGGCGAAGAAGTGTATTACGCCAAGCTTATTAGAATATACGTCGCCAATTCTTTTCGTACAGAAACCCGGGGGTGGTCTCCGACTGTACGTAGACTACCGTAGCCTTAATAAGGTTACTAAGAGAGATGTGTATCCGCTGCCGCTAATAGACGAGACTATACAACGAGTAGCTAAGGCTAAGTAGTTCAGCAAGCTGGATATTCGCTAAGCGTTCTATCGGTTAAGGAACGAGGAAGGACAAACGGAAGACCTTACGACATTCGCTACGCCTATAGGTAATTTCAAGTAGTTGGTAATGCCTTCCGGACTTACCAACGCGCCGGCTGTGTAGCAACGCTTTATAAACTATACTTTTATAGACATGCTGGAACGGTTCGTATCTATCTACTTAGACGACATTCTTATCTACACTAAGGGAACGAGAGAGCAACACACGGACTACATTAAGAGGGTGTTAAAGAGACTCCGCAAGGCCGGATTGAACGCAGACACGAAGAAGAGCGAGTTCTATTAGACCGAAGTCAAATAACTTAGTCTTATCGTCAGAAGAGAAGGAATTTGGATAGACCTGTTAAAAGTGGCCGCTGTAGCAGAATGGAAGCAGCCGACATCCGGAAACACTACGCAAATCAGAGCGTTTCTCGGATTCTGCAGCTACTATCGACGGTTTATTAAGAACTTCAGTAAAATAGCGAGACTACTGAACGAAGCATTAAAGAAGGAGGCCGCTAGCCTATAGAACGAGAGGTGTACGGAAGCCTTCAACTAGCTAAAGGAGGCAGTGGCCTCAGCGCTAGTGCTAGCGCACTTCCGACCGGAAAAGACGATCTACGTAGAAACGGACGCTTCCGACATAGTAACAGCAGGGGTCCTTTCTTAATACGCTAACGACGACGAGACTCTCTATCCAGTAGCTTTCTTCAGCAAGTCTATAAATAATGCTAAGCAGAACTACGCTATATATAATAAAGAAATGTTAGCTATTATACAGGCGTTCGAAGAGTAGAAACCGGAGCTTATAGCTAGACAGAGCACGATCTAGGTCCTTACGGACCACCAGTCGCTGACCTACTTTATAAAGACGCAGAAGCTATTACGCCGCCAATCCCGGTAGGCCGCCTACCTATCCGGATTCAATTTTAAGATCACCTATCGACCAGGAGCTCAAAATGGAAAGGCAGACACGTTGACGAGAAGAGAAGGAAAGACTAGCCGCGCGAAAGAAGATCCGAACATGTTTCAGAAGGTGTTAACCGAACGAATAGTAGACGCCGAGGTGTTGAAAGAGGTAGGGATCTGTGCGATAGAGCCGCCGATTAAAGAAGAGACGCTGTACGAGAAAGTGGAACGGCTTAATTAGTAGCAGAAGCTCGGCAAAACCGGCTTAGGGAAACTGATCGTTCCGGAAGAACTGATTACAGAGGTTATCCAGCTGGTTTATAGTTCTACGGACGTAGGCTACGCAAGATCAAAGAAGACGATAGAAGCAGTAAGGACGACCTACTAGTTCCCGCGAATTTTCGAGAGGATCCACTGGTTTATTACTAACTGTTACGTATGCCGAGCTGCGAAGCTATGTTACGGCCTTCCGGCCGGCCTGTTAAAGCCACTTCCGATCCCCGAGAAACTATAGCAGCACATTACAATAGACTTCGTAACTGGCCTGCCGGATTCAGATAGATATAACGCTACGCTTAATGTAGTAGATCGGCTAAGCAAAGAGCGCTATTTCATCCCCTGCCGAGCTAAGGATAAAGAAACTACTGCAAAAGAAACGGCGAGAATGTTAATCCAGCACGTATAGAAGCACTACGGGCTGCCGGATACTATTACTACGGATAGGGGTCCTTAATTTACAGCAGACGTATAGAAAGCCATTGACCAAGCCCTTAGAATTCGTGGAAAGCTCAGCACAGCCGCTTACCCTCAGACCGACGGCCAGTCTAAAGTGGCTAACCGAGAGATAGAGAAATATCTAAGAATCTTCTATAGCTATTATTAAGCAGAATAGGTTAAGGTGTTGCCGATGGCCGAATTCTGCGCAAACTCTGCACGATTAGAAGCTACCTTACTAGCGCCGTTCGAGATAACCTACAGTTATCTTCCGAGGATAAGCTTTTAACTACCAAACGAACCCGGCCCTTTAGAACCTTCTACCGCCACCTCGCCGAAGAGAATCGCCGCGGCGGCGGCAGAAGCGCTCCGATCTTAGATAGAAGAAGCGATTAAGGTAGCGAAAGAAGCAATAGAATCAGCTTAGAAGAAGATAGTAACTCGAGCTAATAGAAAGAGGTTACTAATAGAATTCGAGGAAGGCCAAAAGGTATAGCTTAACACGCGGAACCTAAGGCTAAAAGGCAACGTAAAGCTTAACCCCTGTTACGTAGGTCCGTTTAAGATAAGAGAAAAGAGGTCGCCGGTAACCTACCGGCTCCAGCTGCCGAAATTGTTCCGGATACACGATGTCTTTTACTCGGATCTGCTAAGCCTAGACCCTAAAGATAGTCTTCCGGATTAGGGGTTCGATAAACCCCCACCAATTGAAATAGACGGAGAAGAAGAAGAATAGGAAGTTGAAGATGTTATAGATCTAAGAAGACGAAGAGGATCCATCGAAGCGAGGATCTTATAGAAAGGATAGCCGGAAGACTATAAATGGTATCCGGCCGAGAAACTCCAGAATTTGGCGGCAGTGCTAAGAGACTTTTACGTCCAGAATCCGAGGAAGCCGCGGCCCGAGTGGCTATAAAGCTAGCGGATTAGGAAGAAAAAGAAGAACCGCGTCCGCCCTATCAATATAGATACTAGTAAAAGCGATCGAGATCGGCGAGCCTAGCTACCGTCCTCGTTAGCATCGTCCTTACTAGTCGGCTTCGCCGAACGGATAATAACGACGAGATCGGGGACGGAACCACCGGTTCCAGTGCTCTTAGTAACGCCGGTTTACCTAAGAACGAAGCCGACGCTATAGGAAGCAGTGTCGCGGCAGAGCTCGAGGCTGTAATAGAAAGGAAAAGAAGAAGATAGCGAGCCGCGGATAGATCTATATAGACCTCTACAGCAAAGCACGGACCGGTTACGCCGCAGCTCTAGTAACCGCTGGCTCCGATCAGATGGCTCCGATCAGATAGAACGGATCAGATAGACGCCAAGTGAAGACGTTAGATAGTAACGATGTAAATCTTAAAAAAAAAAGAACAGATAAGTAAGCGGTCGAGGGCGACCGCTAAGGAGGGAGGGGGGTAGTGGTGCAGCAGTAGAAAGGGGGGAGACTGAGCAATCGGGTAGACCCTCGGAATTTTAGCTCAGCCCTTCTGGACCGAGCCGGGCTTTGGCACACTACCCCCAAAGCTCTCGCCTACCACTACATAGATTCCTTTCCCTCCTCAGTTCAAGATATAGTTATTAAAAAGGCCGTATTAAATCTTATCTGCGCGCCCGGATTATAGAACAGCTTCTTAATAAAGGTTATAGCGTTATATACCTTCTCGACTCCGTGTTCTGTTAAATACTCTTCGAGCTCGCTAGGCGTACAGGCGTACAGCTCCTTATAGTTAGCTATTCGCTCTTTTACCTTATTTATCTCTTCTACTATAAGACCTTCGATAACTGTCCTATTATCTATAACGCTAGTTTGCCTGTCTTTCGTCCTGTTAGTCTTTGTTCTGCTTCTGCTATAGCCTATAACGCTGCCTTCTACTATTAAGAAGCTCTCTATAGCCTTCTTACAGTGCGTTAGTTAGTTAGTTTAGGTTGTAGGGTGCGCGTACGTTATTCGGGTAACTGGATGTAATTCGACGGGCCCTTTCGCACAGCGCAGTGTTAGTGTAGTTAGTAAGTTCGAGATATAATAATCTAAGTACGTAGATATAATTCAATATAGCTGTTTTAATAACTATATCTCGAACTAAGGAGGGAAAGGAATCTACGTATGCGCAGATATAAGCCCTTGTAGGGGTAGTGTGCCAAGACCTAGCTCGGTCTAGAAGGGCCGAGCTAAAATTCTAAGGGTCTAACCTATTACTTAGTCCTACTACTTTCCGTCGCTGCAAAAATAGGCATACCTGTTAGGGGACGCCGTCCTGCCAGGCCCCAGACCTAAGCCGACCGGCTGCCGCCGTCCTACTAGGTCCCGAACCTAAGCCGGCCGTCGTCCTAAGGAGTACGACTTAGCAGCGCTAGCATAACCTAGCTAGCCCAAGTCCTGACTTGGCCTAGCAGAGTCGACGTTCCTCCCCCTATACCCCTATATAGAGGGAAATTCCTGCACCTCTGTATAGAGGGAAATTCCTGCACCCCTATAAAGAAGGAAATTGCTAGCTTGTGTTAGGGGGCGCCGTCCAGCCCAGGTCCTGGACCCGACCTAAGCCAGCCGTCGCCCTAAGGACTGCGACTTAGCGGCGCTAGCACGACCCTACCCTCTGTACAGAATCACTAACAGGACCCTACTCCTGTACAGAGGGAGAACCCTAAGGTCCTGCATAGATAGGAACTGCCGCCCCCCTAAATAGAGGGAAAACTCTGCGCTACTATACAGAGGGGGAACTCCTAATCCTCTGTATAGAGTATAAACCTTGCACCTCTGCATAGGAGGAAATTGCTAGCTTGGCTTCGTAGGTACAAATTGTACAGCAGCAGACAACGAAGGAACTGCCTATTAGTTCCTTTATATAGATACCCAGCCTTAAGTTTCTAAACTAAGATTCTTAAGCCCCTTACATTAGGAACTGATCTTACTGTTAGTAACTGCAGTAATAAAACAAAGATAGACAGCGACATCCCTATAGAACCTGCGGCTATAGAGGGGCATATGCACTACGTATACGAGGAGCTACTAGAGCACAAGAGGCAGCTCGAGCAGCAAGTAAGCTACCAGGCTGCGATAATTTCCTAAAGGGAACAGGAGCTACGACAGCTTAGGGCGTCCGATCGCGATCCGACCCCTACGACGACGACGAACACGATAGCCTACACCCCGACCCCTAAAAGCAAACTCCCTAACGTCTCTACATACGATAGTAAGGCTCTGGCCGAGTACCCCTCCTAGGCTGCCTAGATGCGCTCTAAGCTTCTAGTCGACTTAGGAGTAGACCTAACCGAGCTAGACAAGGTAGTTTACCTCTTTAGGAGGTTAAAGGGCAGGGCAGCAGTACGAATTCTGCTGTACTACGAGACGGCCATTGCCAACCTGGCAATAGCTACGATAACGATGCTCTAGGCAGCTCTAGACAAGAGCTATAAGGATCCAGACTGCAAGAGCTAAGCACTCCTGCAGGTTAACACAATAAAGCAAGGACGCAAGACTGTATAAGAATTCCTCGCAGAATTTGACTAGACTTTGGCAGAAGCAGGAGGTCTCTAATAGGAGGACAGGATAAAAATTACCTCTTTAGAGGTAGGCCTCTCTAAGGAGATTCTAACAGGGCTAGTAGGCGTAATGCGACCAGCTACATACAAGGAATTCTGCGATCTCCTTAGGATAGTTAACGACTAGCAGCGTAGGCTTAGACGGATAAGTCGCACTTAAGAGATAAGACAACCCCTCTAGCGACAGACGGACGCTATAGACTAGGAACTAACGACGACAAGGGTGGCGGCAGCTGTTGCTGTACAGCCAAGGGCCGCTACCAAAAGGGCGCAATAGGTAGATATAGCTACCCTTAACAAGAGACGAGCAGAAGGGAGCTGTTACCAGTATAGCAAGATAGGCTACACTATACGGAATTGCAGGCTTTTGCTAGTAGAGAGACCTAGGGGACGGCCGACCACTGTAAGGGTAGCAACTGCAGTGCCCTAACGAGAAGATCAAGAGTCCTACTCGGACGACAACGAGTCGGGAAAAGAGTAGCCTCTAAGTAAAGGCTCTACTAGAGGCGTATACGAGATAGATTGCTAAATCAAAGCATTACTTAGCTATCTTTTAAGAGCAACTACATAACGACGACGCCGTTTATCGTATAGCTAACGTTAAACGGGTCCGCAACGGCGCAGACATTAATTAACACAGGATGTTTGGTGTACGGAGTAATTAGCGAAGACTTCTTACAGAGACACTAGATTAAGACGACTCCTACTGTACTAGTACGTATGTTGGGCATTACTGGGCGAGGACTGGACATTACCTATATAGTTAAAGTAACGATAGAGGTACAGGGACACTATAAGCAGGACTTATACCTCTATGTTATACAGGACAAGTTAGGGTATAACCTAATACTAGGGAAGCTATAGATAGAGCGCTAGAGGAGCAAGCTGGACGTTGGACGGGGACGGCTATACCTGGCAGTAACGAAGCAGAGGCTCCGAGACCAAGGGAGGGTCCAGCAGGACGACAACGCTACGGCCGGTGCCAATATATTAACAAAGAAGCAGAGGCCCTAAGACTAAAGGGAGGCTCCGCAGGGTAATGTTGCCAAGGCCGAAATCAACACAGCGACGGCAGACATTAAGAAGGCATTAGCACCTAAGAAAGTAACGGACCCCTGTACGAAGCTCCTAAAGAAGTACGCTGGATACCTAGACCTCTTTGAGCCAAAGTCGGCCTTAAAACTGCCGCTATACTAAGGAGAAGGGATTAACTACGACATCTAGCTAGAACCCCGTCTAGATAGGAGTCTGCCGGAGGTACCGTACGGACCGCTATATAGAATGTCCTCTAGAGAACTCTTAGTACTGCGCAAGACACTGGACAACCTGCTTGCTAAAGGGTTCATTTAGGCAAGTACGTCGTCTGTAGGAGCCCTAGTATTGTTTGTCTATAAGGAGGGGAAGGCCGGCTTGCGTTTCTACGTAGACTACAGAGGCATTAACGCGATTACTAAGAAGTACCGGTACCCCCTACCCCTTATTAAGGAGACTCTTAGACGGATTAGCAAGGCAAAGTAGTTTACCAAGCTTAACGTAGTCTCGGCCTTCTACAAGATACGGATTAAGGAAGGTTGTAAATAGATAACTGCCTTCTATACGAGATATAGTCTTTTTAAGTAGCTTGTTACCCCCTTTAGCCTTGCCAATGCACTGGCAACCTTCTAAAGGTACATTAACAAGTCCTTGCAAGGGTTACTAGACGACATCTGCTTAGCGTACCTCGACGATACCCTGGTTTTTACAGACGACACCTATAAAGATTACGTACAGGACGTTAAGAAGGTGCTAGACCGACTGCAGCAGGCTAGCTTATACCTCGACATCGACAAATGTAAATTCGGTGTCTAGCGTACAAAATACCTAGGTTTTATTATTAAGGCAGGGAAAGGCATTAGCATAGATAGGAAGAAGATTAATGCTATTAAGCAATAGAAGCCGCCTACGAACGTTAAGGGTGTACAGGAATTTCTTGGGTTTGCCAACTTCTACTGCTAGTTTATACAGAACTACTCGGAGATTGTACGCCCCCTAGTTAAGCTAACGCACAAGGACAAGCAGTTCAAATAGACGGACGAATGCGATAGGAGCTTTAACAAACTAAAAGAGCTCTTTACTACAGGACCAACGCTTGCCGCCTTCGACCCGGAGTGTACGACGATACTAGAAACCGACTCTTTAGGGTATTGCATCAGAGGTATCCTGTTACAGGTAGGCTCGGACAGGCTCCTGCACCTATACGCGTATTTCTCTAAGAAGAACTCCCTAGCTAAGTGCAACTACCCTATCTACGACAAGGAGTTGCTAGTAGTCGTACAGTGTTGCGAAGTATAGGATAGAGAACTCCGCTTAGTGCCTAAGTTCCTCGCCCTAACAGACTACAAGAACCTAGAGTACTTTACGCAGCCCTAGAAGCTGTCTAAGAGGCATGTACGATAGGCAATGTACCTAAGCTGGTTCAATATAAGACTCTAGTATCGTAAAGGCAAGGACAACAGCAGGGCCGATGCGCTATCCAGACAGGACTAGGACATGCCAACAACGTACGAGGACGACCGGTTAAAGCTACGAACATTCCAGATGTTTAAGGAGGAACCAGGCGAGGAGACTATCCGCCTAGCAGCGACACATCTTTAGGAACCCTAACTGCAAGTATAGGAAGAGGCAGTAGAAAAGGACGAGGTATACCGAAGGGCCTATACGGCGATCTAAGGAGGACAGCGGAAGCTCCCTACAGAGCTCCACCTTAAGGTGTCGGCAGCAGAGTGCTTAGTAGACGAGGAGAACAACCTAAAGTTCAGGAATCGGATTTGGGTCCTAGCCGACGAGAAGCTCCGTACGAGCTTAATACAACGGGTGCACGACTCCTTAGCTACTAGGCACCTAGGGCGAGAGGAGACGTACAGCATTGTCGCTAGGGACTACTACTAGCCGGCGATAGCGAAGGACATCCGCAGGTTCGTACAGAACTGCGACGTATGCAGACGGACGAAGCCCTAGCGTAAGCTAAAGCATAGGTTGCTAAAACCCCTACCGATCCTAGACCGGCCCTAGCAAGACCTAACAGTAGACTTTATTACAGACCTCCCAGAGAGTGACGGACGGCGGAACATTATAGTAGTTATAGACAAGCTAACAAAGAGGGTAATACTAAAGGGAATAGACTCTATTACGGCTAAAGACACTACCTAGATCTTTATACAGACGACGTTTAGCAAACACGGTTTCCCTAGGTCAATTGTATCGGACCGGGGTACACAGTTTACGAGCCAGCTCTAGGCGAGGGTCTGCTAGTTGCTAAAGGTGGAACGTCGCCTGTCTACCGCATAGCACCTACAGACGGACAGGGCGACGGAGAGGGTCAATTCGACGTTAGAAGCATACCTCTAAGCATACGTCGACTACGACCAGACGAACTGGAACCAACTCCTCCCTATAGCGGAGCTGGCTATTAATAGCCGTACGGCTAATGCTATAGGACTGTCCCCCTTCTTTATAGCCTATAGATACGACTATTCCCTGCTCCTACCAACCCTAAGTAGTAACACCCTGCACCCTATACGATCCCTAATTTAGCAAGTAGAGGCTATCGTACGGACGATTACGAACGCCTACCAATAGGCAAAGGCGAGCCTAGCTATAGCTTAACAGAATGCAGAAGAGCAGGCCAACAAGGGACAGCAGGCTGCACTAAGGTACAAGGCAGGAGATAAAGTCTAGCTAAACCAGCACAACATCTGTATAGACTGGCCGAGCAAGAAGCTAGATTGGCAGAACAGGAAGTTTATAGTAGTGCGACCAGTAGGGACACACGCTGTACGACTTAACACCCTTCTAGGGATACACCTAGTGTTCTACGTAGACCTCGTACAGCTGGCAAATACGGACTCCCTACTGCACCAGACGACGGACGACGTACGCCTACTAGCGATTATAACCGAGGGTTAAGAAGAGTACGAGGTAGAAGGGATCCTTAAGAGCCAAAGGAAGAAGAAGAGGGTAGAATACCTAGTAAAATAGAGAGGATAGGCAGAGCCTACGTAGGAACTGTACAAGGCTCTACAGGATACAACTGCGTTAGACAGGTAGGAGGAGAACTATCCTACTACCCAACTATAGTAACACTGCGCTGTACAGCGAAGAGGGGCACGATCTACCCTAAGGACAGGGTAGCCGCTAGCAACTTACGTTGCTAAAGGATCGAGAACGACGATGTAGGACACTATAAGATCCTACTAATACGACACTATACGACACTGTACGAAGGAAGGGCTAGAGGAAGGGAACAGCCAGAGAACAGGAGGGAAAGTGGAAGTAAGAGAGGATAAGAGCGACACTGTCCGAAAACTTTTATATACTACCTTAAGGTAGCCTACTAGCTACTACCCCTAGGACCCAGGGCAGCTAACTCTACAGCCAAAACCTTAATTACCTCCTAGACGGAAAGAGCCCCAGCACTAAGAAAAGTAAAAGGGTAGCTTAGCAATACCCTGCTGCTCGTTGGTGTAGCACCTAAGACGTCAGCTTAGACTATACAGAAGATAGGAAACTGTACGAACCGGAAGTGTAGCTGTTAGTCAAATTAAGGACCCTACTGCTAGAGGTAGAAATAGGAGGAGACCCTAGCCAGACGAGCAACGGGGGAGCTAGCGACTATAAGGTAGCTACGATAAGCACACCCGGACAGGGCGGGTAGCATAGTAATAGTAACTAGTAGTAGTGTTAGATAGTAGTTAGTAGTAGTAATAGAGGTAGTAGTAGACGGCCGGACAGACGGGTAGCAGGTAGAGGATAAAGAAGAAAGAGAAGAAGAGAGAGAGGGGAAAGGGAAGGAGTTTATATACAGGGTAGTAGCTGCCTGCCTTGTAGGGCAATAACAACCAAGGCAGCTGCTACAGCTAGATAAAGGGGGGACAAACAAGGCAACTACGACCTAGAGCCTATACGAGCGGCAGCCTACTAGACAACTGGACAGAGGCGGGAACATTTACCTAGGAGTAAAACTCTGGACGACAACCAAGGGACAGGGACAGAGCGAATAGCCTAGCGGCACCAGTCTGTACAGTTGGGACGTAGAGCATATAGCTAAGGCTCGAGGGTAGGAGGAGAAGGAGCAGGCGGGACCGAGCGCCTCCTGCACCTTTATAACTACAGGCAGGCTTCTTAGCCTTAACCTCGGCTCCGTTAAATTGGAAAACGGAGCCGGCAAGGGTTAGGTAGAAGCAATCCAGCACCCCCTGCCTCCCCTGCCTACGGACTTAGGAGGACAAGTCCAAGGTTAAACTAGCAAAGAAGGAGGCCGACAGTTAGGAGCCTAGGCAAGGACAAGAAAGCGCTACCCGGCAGAGAGACACTAGGAGCTAAGGGTGTCTAGTACAGCGCTGTACGAAAAAGGCACTATAAGAAGGGAGGGGGGGGGTATTGTTAGGGGGCGCTGCCCAGCCTAGGTCCTAGACCTAACCTAAGCTAGCCGTTGCCCTAAGGACTACGACTTAGCGGCGCTAGCACGACCCTACCCTCCGTACAGAATCACCGACAGGACCCCACTTCTGTACAGAGGGAGAACCCTAAGGTCCTGTATAGATAGGAACTGCCGCCCCCCTAAATAGAGGGAAAACTCTGTATTACTGTATAGAGGGGGAATTCCTAATCCTCTGTACAGAGTGTAAACCTTGTACCCCTGCACAGGAGGAAATTGCTAGCTTAGCTTTGTAGGTACAAATTGTACAGCAGCAGACGACGAAGGAACTGCCTATCAGTTCCTTTATATAGATACCCAGCCTTAAGTTTCTAAACTAAGATTCTTAAGCCCCTTACAGCTTGCTTTGTAGGTACAAATTGTACAGTAGCAGACGACGAAGGAACTGCCTATTAGTTCCTTTATATATATACCCGGCTTTAAGTTTCGAAACTAAGATTCTTAAACCCCTAATATTAGGAACTAATCTTACTGTCGGTAACTGCAGTAATACGATACGATAAACAACACTATCTAAATAGATACTACGGACATGCAGGCCTAGATACGGCGTATATATAAGGAGCTAATAGCTCGTACGAACCAGCTCGAAGAACAGCTAGGCTACTAGGCCTCTACGATTTCCTAATAGGAACGAGAGCTTTATTAGCTTAGGGCGTCCGATCGCGATCCGACCCCTACGACAACGACGACAACGAACACGACGGCCGACAGAACTACTACGGCCTAAAAGAACAAGCTCCCTAACGTTACTACCTACGACAATAAAACTCTGGCCGAGTACCCCTCCTAGGCAGCCTAGATACGCTCTAAGCTTCTAGTCGACTTAGCAGCATACCCGTCCGAGCTCGATAAGGTAGTGTACCTCTTTAGGAGGCTAAAGGGCAAGGCGGCAGCACGAATTCTGCTATAGTACAAAACTGCTATTGCTAGGCTGGCAGAAGTAACGATAACGACTCTCTAGGCAGCTCTTAACAAGAGCTACAAGGACCCGGACTGCGAGAACCGGGCTCTCGTACGCCTTAACACTATAAAGCAAGGACGCAAGTCTGTACAAGAGTTTCTCGCAGAATACAACTAGACCCTAGCTAAATCAGGAGGTCTTCTCTAGGAAGACAGGGTAAAGGTTGCTACCCTAGAAGTAGGCCTCTCTAAGGAAATTAAAACAGGCCTCGTAGGTATCGTCTGGCCGGCCTTATACGAGGTATTCTGTAATCTCCTTAGGATAATCGACGACTAGCAGCGCAGGCTCGGACGAATAAGCTACGCCTACTGTTATAGCGGCAGAAAGGGGTAGGACTAAGTAATAGGGTAGACCCTTAGAATTTCGGCTCGGCCCTTCTGTACTAAGCCAGGCCTTGGCATGCCCACCCCTAAAGCCCTTACCTACTACTATATAGATTCTTTTCCCTCCTTAGTTCGAGATATAGTTATCAAAACAGCCGTATTAAATTATATCTACGTGCTCGGATTACCTACGAACTATGCTAACTGTCGCAGCGGCAGAAAGGGGTAGGACTAAGTAATAGGGTGGACCCTTGGAATTTCGGCTCGGCCCTTCTAGACTAAGCCGGGCCTTGGCATACCACCCCTAAAGCCCTTACCCACTGCTGCATAGATTCCTTTCCTTCTTCAGTTCGAGATATAGTTATTAAAAAGGCCGTATTGAATTATATCTGCGTGTCCGGATTATTATATCTCGAACTTACTTCCTATACTAACTCTGCGCTGCGCGAAAGGGTCCGTTAAACTATCCGGCTACCTGAATAACGTACGCGTATAACACACACCAAACTGAACACTAGCACTGTAAGACAGCTATAGAGAGCTTCTTAACAGTAGAGGGCGGCATTATAGGCTATAGCGGAAAGAGGAAGCCTGACAGACCGAGGGATAGGCGCACTAGCATCCTCCACGATAGAACGGCTACTAAGGGCCTTACGGAAGAAGAGATAGACGAAGTAAAGAAGGGCATTGTTACAGCGGCAGAAAGGGGTAGGACTAAGTAATAGGGTGGACCCTTGGAATTTCGGCTCGGCCCTTCCGGGCCGAGCCGGGCCTTGGCATCACCACTACGAAAGCCTACTACTACTACTACATAGATTCCTTTCCCTCCTTAGTTCGAGATATAGTTATTAAAAAGGCCGTATTGAATTATATCTGCGTGCCCGGATTATTATATCTCGAACTCACTTACTACACCAAACTCCGCGCTGCGCGAAAGGGCCCGTCGAACTATCCGGACGCTCGAATAACGCACGCGCACACATACACACCAACAACAACAAACCCCAGCACTGTAAGAAAGCTATAGAGAGCTTCTTAGCGGCAGAGAGCGGCGTTACAGGCTGCAGCGGAAAGAGAAAGACTAACAGACCGAGAGATAGGCGTACCAGCATCCTCGACGACAGAACGACCAATGAAGGCCTTACAGAAAAAGAGGTAGATAAAGCGAGAAAGGGCATAGAGGGCTATACCGAACTATAGGCACGCATGCCGGACGAGATAGGAGAATATCTTACAGAACACGGGGCCGAGAAGGTGTTTGATATTATTACCTTCGTCGAAAAGAAATTCTATAGGAACATAGAAGAAAACAGACAGCTAAGAGAGGAAATAGAGACGGTAAGGGCCGAGAAGGAGTCGGCCGAGACTATCATCGACGTGTTAGAAAACCAAGCGGCGAACCGACTAGCACAATTGAAAGCGATAAAGGCTTAGCTAGATAAGATAGAAGCAGCGATGCCGTCGGCGCCGCCACCGCGTCGAGAAGAACAAGCAGAGACCGCCTCACCGGCGGCCTACAGTTAAGGTGGCACTACGATAACGCTACTACCGGACCTACCTGCTTTCGGTAGCAGAGACCCTAAAGCGTAGGAGGTGTTTAAGAAGAAGATCAAGAATAAGATAAGCTGCGATTACGCAGCAAGCAGCGAAGAAGACAGACTGGCCTATCTAGAGGTGCGACTGGAAGGCGAAGCGTTCTCGCTAGTGTCGGACCTAGAAGAAGTAACCGCCGACGAAGCTATCAAAGCGTTGGATCAGCGTTTCGGAGACCCCTTCCGGAAGAAGACGGCCTGCGAACAACTGGACAAGATCAGTCAGAATCGGCTGACATTTGAAGAATTTTACAGGCTGTTCAGAAAATATGCTATTAGAGCGAGAGTGGCTAAGGATAAGCAGCTACACTTACTAAGACAGAAACTGAGCCCTAAGCTCGCTGCGGCTATAGCGTCGGTGGAAGACGAGGACCTTTAGAGCTTCGTGCACCAGGCGAGAGTTACCGCTAGAAACCTAAACGCGTACGGAAAACCGACGACACGCGAGCCGATTCAGAAGCTATTGCAGTCGGCGCAGACAGTCAGAGCCCCTGCACCCTTCCGACAACGCCCCTAGCAGCTATTTAGTTTGCAGCGTTCGTTGTTCGTCCCTACCTGCTACGCGTATAGAAAGCCTGGCTACATCGCTACGAGATGCCAAGCATCGGATAAGCAGAAGCAGGAATATCGTGTTATAAAGCAGCCGCAGCCACCGAGAAAGACTATCTAAGCCATCGAACCGGCTCCGAACGACACTGACAGCGTAGACGGTAGGGTCTAGCTAAGAATTATAGGAAAAGACTAGCTAGACGGATAGGCCCCCTATCCAGCATTAGCAATAGGGCACAGCACCGGAGCGAATCGACACGAGAAGAAAGCATCAACAGCTGTAGCGATCCGCTCTTAGCAGCCGTAGAAGTAAATACGGAAACGGCGATTATCCTTCCTATTACGATCCACCCTGTTAAGAAATCGCGCTAACCCCTCCAGTTGAAAGCTTTTATCGACACTAGAGCTCTTATTGGTGCAGCGATCCACCACCGACTAGTTCAGAAATTGACGAAGGGATACGGCTATCCGGTGGAAATAGCGTCGCTAACGCGGATTTTGGCGTATAATGGACAAGACACGGAAAACGTTACGCACTACGTGCTATTAAGGACTACACTAGCTGGTCGCACTACGGAAGCAACGTTCCGGATTATGGATCTCAGCAGGTTCGACATTATTATAGGGCAGAAATGGATAAAGAACCAGAAGACTATCATTGACGTAGATAAAGGCACGATAGGATTCAAAACCCTAGGTAGCGGAGCAGGGACTATCGGAACGGCCGCCACCGCAACCGCCGCCGACGAGCCGAAAGCTACGGAGTCCGCGAAAGAGGCTCCGTCCGATCGTTCCGAACCCCTAGTTACTGTCGGAATAATGAGTTCAGAAGCTATAACGACCCTCGCGAAGTCGCCGGACAATAAAATCTACGCTATCTCTATAAAGGATATTGAAGACTACAGGAAGATAATAGCAGAAGAAGAAGTGGACCTACTAGAGGTGTTGCCAAACGAGCTCTACGGTTACGCTAACGTCTTCTTAAAAGCCGACTCCAACCTATTGCCGCTCTATCGAACGGAATACGACAACAAGATCCGACTAAAAGAGGGAGCTACGCTGCTAAGAACCGAGCCCCTAAGACGACTGTCGCTGGCGGAACTGGACTAAGTAGAGGTGTTTGTTCGAGAGAATCTGGCAAAGAAGTTTATTACGCTGAGCTCGGCCGAATACGCGTTACCGATTCTTTTCGTAAGGAAACTAGGAGGTAGCCTGCGACTCTGCGTAGACTATCGAGGCCTCAACGAGGTCACTAAGAGAGACGTATACCCGCTGCCGCTAATCGATAAAACTATACAGCAGGTAGCGAAAGCTAAATAGTTCAGCAAACTGGACATTCGACAGGCGTTCCACCGACTAAGGAACGAAGAAGGGCAGACGGAAGACCTTACGACGTTCGCGACGCGTATAGGCAATTTCAAGTAGTTGGTAATGCCTTTCGGACTTACCAACGCGCCGGCAGTGTAGCAACGCTTTATAAACCACACCTTTATAGACATGCTAGAACGGTTCGTGTCCGTCTACTTGGACGACATCCTTATCTACACCGATAGGACGAGAGAACAGCATACGGACTACATTAAGAAGGTGCTAACTAGGCTCTGCGAGGTCGGATTGAACGCAGACACGAAGAAGAGCGAGTTCTATCAAACCGAGGTCAAGTATCTCGGTCTTATCGTTAGAAGAGATAGAATTCGTATAGACCCCTTAAAGGTCGCCGCTGTCGCGGAATGGAAGCAGCCGAAATCCGGAAACACTATACAGATTAGGGCGTTTCTCGGATTCTGCAGCTACTATCGAAGGTTTATTAAGGACTTTAGCAGGATAGCGAGACCCTTAAACGAAGCGTTAAAGAAAGAGGCCGCCGGCCTATAGAATAAGAAGTGCACAGAAGCCTTTAACTAGCTAAAAGAAGCAGTGGCCTCGGCGCCGGTTCTGGCACACTTCTAGCCGGAAAAGACGATCTACGTAGAAACGGACGCTTCCGACACAGTTACGGCAGGGGTTCTTTCTTAATACGCCGACGACGAAGAGACCCTCTATCCAGTGGCTTTCTTTAGCAAATCCATAACGGAAGCTAAGAGGAACTACGCGATCTACGACAAGGAACTGTTAGCCATTATTTAGGCCTTCGAAGAATGGAAACCGGAGCTTATAGCTGGACAGAGCACGATCCAAGTCCTTACGGACCACCAGTCGCTAACCTACTTTATAAAGACTTAGAAGCTCTTACGAGGCTAAGCACGGTAGGTCGCCTACTTGTCCGGGTTCGATTTTAAGATCACTTATCGACCCGGAGCTCAAAACGGAAAGGCTAACGCACTAACGAGAAGAGAAGGAAAGACCAGCTGCGCGAAAGAAGATCCGAACATGTTCCAGAAGGTGTTGACTAAGCGGATAGTAGACGCAGAGGTGTTAAAAAAGGTAGGGGTCTACGCAGTAGAACCGGCCCCTAAGGAAAAGACTCTCTACGAAAAGGTGGAGCAGCTTAACTAGCAACAGAAACTCGGCAAAACCGGTTTAGGGAGGCTGATAGTTCCGGAAGAACTAATTACAGAGGTCATCCAGCTGGTCTATAGCTCCGTAGATATTGGTTACGCCAGCTCGAAGAAGACGACAGAAGCTGTAAGGACGATCTACTGGTTTCCGCGGATCTACGAACGGATCCACCAATTTATCGCTAATTAGCACGTGTGCCGAGCCGCGAAGCCGCGTTACGGTCTTCCGGCCGGTCTGCTAAAGCCACTTCCGATCCCTGAGAAACTGTAGCAACACATTACGATGGACTTCGTAACCGGCCTGCCGGATTCCGATAGATACAATGCCACCCTTAACGTAGTGGATAGGCTAAGCAAAGAACGACACTTTATCCCCTGCCGAGCGAGAGACGAAGGAACTACTGCGGAAGAAACAGCGAGAATGTTGATCTAACACGTGTAGAAGCACTATAGGCTGCCGGACACTATTACTACGGATAGGGGTCCTTAATTTACAGCCGACGTATAGAAAGCCATTAACCAAGCCCTCGGAATTCGTAGAAAGCTTAGCACAGCCGCTTACCCTTAAACTAACGGTTAGTCTAAAGTGGCTAACTGCGAGATAGAACGATATCTGCGAACCTTCTGCAGCTACTATTAAGAAGAATGGGTTAAGGTGTTGCCAATGGCCGAGTTCTGCGCCAACTTGGCACCGTCTAAGGCTACCTCGCTGGCACCGTTCGAAATAACGCATAGCTATCTTCCGAGAATAAGTTTCCAACTGCCGAACGAACCTAGCTCTGTAGAACTATCCACCGCCACGTCGTTAAAGAGAGTCGCCGCCGTCGCGGCTAAAGCACTTAAGGCTCAAATGGAAGAAGCTATTAAGGTAGCGAGGAAAGCGATGGAATCGACTTAGAAGAAGATAGTAACTCGAGCTAATAGAAAAAGGTCACTACTAGAATTCGAGGAAGGCCAAAAGGTATAGCTCAACACGCGAAACCTAAGGCTAAAAGGCAACGCCAAGCTCAATCCACGCTACGTAGGTCCGTTTAAGATAATAGAAAAGAGGTCGCCGGTGACCTATCGGCTCCAGCTACCGAAATCGTTCCGGATCTACGATGTCTTCCATTCGGACCTGTTAAGCTTGGACCCTAAAGACGGCCTGCCAGAACAGGGGTTCGCCGAACCCCTACCTATCGAGATAGACGGTAAGGAAGAAGAATAGGAGGTAGAAGATGTAATAGACGTAAAGAAGATAAGGGGGTCCATCAAAGCGAGGATCTTGTAGAAGGGGTGGCCAGAAGACTACGAATAGTATCCGATCGAGAACCTGCGAAATTTGGTGGAGCTGCTGGAAGAATTCTACATTCGGAACCCGAAGAAGCCAAAGCCTAAGTGGCTGCGAAGTTGATAGTTCGGAAAGAAGAAAGCCGCGTCCGCTCCACTAGCGCGGAAGTCGATAAAGACGATCGCAACGGTCGCCTCGGGGAGGTCTTCGACGCGGCCACCACCTACAGGCGTAGTGGGTAAAGGCTTTGGTAGAAGAGAAAAAGAAGAAGAAAAACGACGCCGCGGACAGATCTATATCAACCTCTAAGGCTACGCACAGACCAGCCGAGCCGCAGCTTAGAAGACCGCGGATCAGATCAGATAGCGTCAATTACATAAACGCCAAGTAAAGGACTTCAGATGCCGACGACGTAAGAAATTAAAGAAGCGGTAAAGAGAACGCTGTTTTTAATAGAAGACGGAAGAGGTAACATCGGCGTTAGAGGGGATTTTCGAGAAGGAGACGACAAAAAAAAAGTGGAGATTTTCGGATAGATAGGGTAACTAAGCGGTCGAGGGCGACTGCTGGTAAGGGAGGGGGGTAGTGTTACGGCAGCAGAAAGGGGTGGGACTAAGTAATAGGGTGGACCCTTGGAATTTCGGCTCGGCCCGGACGGGCCGAGCCGGGCCTTGGCACCACTACTACGAAAGTCCACCACCACCACTACATAGATTCCTTTCCCTCCTCAGTTCGAGATATAGTTATTAAAAAGGCCGTATTGAATTATATCTGCGTGCCCGGATTAGGCATAGAGGGCTATGCCGAACTGTACGCACGTACGCTAGATAAAATATAAGAGTATCTGGCAGAACATAGAGCTAAGAAGGTGTTCGATATTATTACCTTCGTCAAAAAGAAGTTTTATAGGAACATAGAAGAGAACAGGCGACTAAGAGAAGAAATAGAAGCAGTAATAGCCAAGAAGGAGTCGGCAGAAACTATTATTAACGTGCTAGAAAACCAAGCAGCGAATCGACTAGCACAACTAAAGGCGATAAAGGCTTAGTTAGCTGACATAGATGCAGCGGTGTCGTCGGCGCTGCCGCTACATCGAGAAGAACAAGCGGAGACCGCCTTACTGGCAGCCTACAGTTAAGGTAGCATCTTGATAACGTTACTACCTAACCTATTAGCGTTTAGAGGTAGAGACCCTAAAAACTGGGAGGCATTTAAGAGAAAAATAAAGAACAAGATAGACCGCGATTACGCTGGAAACAGTAAAGAAGACAGGTTGGCCTACCTGGAATTGCGATTAGAAGGTAAAGCTTTTTTGCTAGTAGCAGACCTAGAAGAGGTAACCGCCGAAGAAGCGATCAAAGCGCTAGATCAACGCTTTGGAGACCCCTTCCGAAAGAAGACAGCCTGTAAACAGCTAGACAAGATCAATTAGAACTAGCTAACGTTTAAGGAATTCTACAGACTGTTCCAAAAATATACTATTAGAGCTAGAGTGTCAGAAGATAAGAAGCTCTACTTACTAAGGCAGAAGCTGAACCCTGAACTAGCTGCAGCTATAGCTTTAGTAGAAGACGAAGACCTTAAGAACTTCGTGCACTAAGCGAGAGTTACTGCTAGAAACCTGAGCGCCTACGCGAAATCGGCATTGCGCGAATCGAACTAGAAGCTATCGACGACGCTAACAACACGACTCCTGCACCTTTCCGAAGAGCCCCCTAGCAACTATCTTATTCGCTGCAATTATCGTTCGTCCCTGCCTGCTACGCGTACGGAAAGCCTAGCTATATCGCTACCAGATGCCAAGCAACAGCTTAACAGAAGCAGGAGTATCGCGCCGCTAAGCTACAGCCGCCGAGAAAGACTATCCAAGCTATTAAGCCGGCTCTAAACGACATCGACAGTGTAGATAGTAGAGTGCCTCTGCGAATCTTAGGAAAAGACTAGCTAGACGGATAGGCCCCCTATCCAGCATAGACAATAGGGCACTGCTACGAACTACGTTACCGGAAGAAGGAAGTATTAACAGTTGTAGCGATCCGCTCTTAGCGGCAGTGGAAGTGAACACAGAGACTGCTATTATTCTTCCGATTACGGTCTACCTCCTCGAAGGCTCGCACCGACCACTCCAATTAAAGGCCTTTATCGACACAGGAACTCTTATCGGCGCCGCGATCCACTATCGATTAGTTCAGAAGCTAATAAACGGATACAGTTACCCAGTAGCATTAGCATTGCCGACGCGAATTTCAGTATATAACGGGCAAGACACTAAGAGTGTTACGTATTATGTGCTATTAAAGACTACCTTAGCAGGTCGCACTACAGAAGCGACGTTCTGAATTATAGATATTAGAAGGTTTAACATTATTATAGGGCAGAAATAGATAAAGAACTAGAAAGCTGTTATTAACGTAGGTAAAGGCATGCTCGGATTCAAAACCTAGCAGAGCAGAGTCGCCGCTGCCGAATCGGTCACCGTCGTCTCCGCGAAACCAAACGCTACGACCACTGGAGCGACTCCAATCAATTGGCCTAACCCTCCGGACATAATCGGAATAATAAGCTTAGAAGCTTTAACGACCCTCGCGAGGTCGCTAGACAGTAAGATCTACGCTATCTCGATAAAAGACATTAAAGATTACTAGAAGATAATAGCGGAAGAAGAAGTAAATCCGTTAGAGGTGCTACCAAAAGAGCTCTATAGCTACGCAGATGTATTCTTAAAAGCTAACTCCAACCTCCTGCCGCTCTATCGACCGGAATACGACAATAAGATCCGATTGAAAGAAGGAGCTACGCTGCTAAGAACCGAGCCCTTAAGAAGACTATCGCTAGCCGAGCTAGACTAGGTAGAAGTGTTTGTTTAAGAGAATTTGGCGAAGAAGTTCATTACGCCAAGCTTAGCCGAATATACATTACTGATTCTTTTCGTGCAGAAACCCAGAGGTAGTCTCCGACTGTACGTAGATTACCGAGGCCTTAATAAGGTTACTAAGAGAGATGTGTATCCGCTGCCGCTAATTGATAAGACTATACAACAAGTAGCTAAAGCTAAGTAGTTTAGCAAGCTGGATATTCGCTAAGCGTTCTACCGACTAAGGAATAAGGAAGGGCAAACAGAAGATCTTACGACATTCGCTACGCGTATAGGCAATTTTAAGTAGTTGGTAACGCCTTTCAGACTTACTAACGCACTGGCAGTATAGCAACGCTTTATAAACTATACCTTTATAGACATGCTAGAACGGTTCGTATCTATCTACTTAGACAATATTCTTATCTATACCGATAGAACGAGAGAACAGCACACAGACTACATTAAGAGAGTGCTAACAAGGCTCTGCAAGGTCGGGCTAAACGCGGACACGAAGAAGAGCGAGTTCTATTAGACCGAGGTCAAATATCTCGATCTTATCGTCAGAAGAGAAGGAATTCAGATAGACCCCTTAAAGGTCGCTGCCGTCGCAGAATAGAAGCAGCCGAAATCTGGAAACACTACACAAATCAGAGCGTTTCTCGGATTCTGCAGCTACTATTAACAGTTTATTAAGGACTTTAGCAAGATAGCGAGACTCCTAAACGAAGCATTAAAGAAGGAGGCCGCTAGCCTATAGAATAAGAGGTGCACAGAGGCTTTTAACCGGCTAAAAGAAGCAGTAGCCTCGGCGCCAGTTCTGGCGCACTTCCGACCGGAAAAGACGATCTATCTAGAGACAGACGCTTCCGATACAGTAACCGCAGGAGTCCTTTCTTAGTATAATAATGCTGATAAGACCCTCTATCTAGTAGCTTTTTTTAGCAAGTCTATAAATAAGGCTAAGCAGAACTACGCTATTTACGACAAAGAGCTATTAGCTATTATTTAGGCTTTTGAGGAGTGGAAACTGGAGCTTATAGCCGGAAAGAGCACAGTCTAGGTCCTTACAGACTATCAGTTACTTATCTATTTTATAAAGACGCAGAAACTATCGCGCCGCTAAGCTTAGTAGGCCGCCTACTTGTTAGGATTCGACTTTAAGATTACCTATCAACCCGGAGCTCAAAATAGAAAGGCTAATGCGCTAACGAGAAGAGAAGGAAAGACTAGCCTCGCAAAAGAAGATCCGAACATGTTCTAGAAGATGTTAACTAAACGGATAGTAGACGCCGAGGTGTTAAAAGAAGTAGGGATCTGCGCGATAGAGCTGCCAACTAAGGAAGAGAGGCTCTACAAAAAGGTAGAACAGCTTAATTAGCAGCAGAAGCTCGGCAAGACCAGCTTAGGGAAGCTAATAGTTCCGGAAGAGCTAATTACAGAGGTTATCTAGCTGGTCTACAGTTCTAAGGATGTTGGTTATGCTAGCTTAAAGAAGACGATAGAAGCTGTAAGGATAATCTACTGGTTTCTGCGGATCTTCGAGCGGATCCACCGGTTTATCGCTAACTGTTACGTCTGTCGAGCCGCGAAGCTATGCTACGGCCTTCCGGCCGGTCTGCTAAAGCCACTTCCGATCCCTAAGAAACTGTAGCAGCACATTACGATAGATGTCGTAACCGGCCTGCCGGATTCCGATAGATATAATGCTACACTTAATGTAGTAGACCGACTAAGCAAAGAACGCTACTTTATCCCCTACTAAGCGAAGGACAAAGGAACTACTACGGAAGAAACAGCAAGAATGTCAATCCAATACGTATAGAAGCACTATAGCCTACTAGACACTATTACTACGGATAGGGGTCCTTAATTTACTGCTAATGTATAGAAGGCTATTAACCAAGTCCTCGGAATCTGCGGAAAGCTTAGCACAGCCGCTTACCCTTAGACCGACAGCCAGTCTAAAGTAGCTAATCGTAAAATGGAAAAATATCTACGAGTCTTCTGCAGTTACTATTAAGGAGAGTAGGTTAAGGTGTTGCCGATAGCCGAATTCTGCACCAATTTAGCACAGTTAGAAGCTACCTTGCTAGCGCTATTCGAGATAACCTATAGTTATCTTCTGAGAATAAGCTTTTAACCGCTAGACGAACCTAGCCCTTTAGAACCTTCTACTACTACTTTGTCAAAGAGTGTTGCCGCTGCTGCAGCAGGAGCTCTCCGATCTTAGATAGAAGAAGCGATTAAGGTAGCGAAAGAGGCAATGGAATCGGCTTAGAAAAAGATAGTAACTTAAGCTAATAGGAAGCAGTCGCTAATAGAATTTAAAGAAGGTCAAAAGGTATAGCTTAACACGCGGAACCTAAGGCTAAAAGGCAACGCCAAGCTTAACCCTCGCTATACAGGTCCGTTTAAGATAGTGGAAAAGAGGTCGCCGGTAACTTATCGGCTCTAGCTACCAAAATCGTTCCGGATCTACGACGTCTTTTATTCGGATCTGCTGAGTTTGGACCCTAAAGACAGGCTTCCGGATTAGGGGTTCGCTAAACCCCTGCCAGTCGAGATAGACGGTAAAGAAGAAGAATAGGAGTTAGAGGATATAATAGACATAAGAAAGCTAAGAGGATCTATCGAAGCAAGGATCTTATAGAAAGGATAGCCGGAAGACTATAAATAGTATCTAGCTAAGAACCTCCGGAATTCGGCAGAGCTACTAAGAGAGTTTTACGTCCAGAACCCGAGGAAGCCGAAGCCTAAGTAGCTCCGAAGTTAATAGTTCCAGAAGAAGAAGAAAAGCTGCGTCTGCTCTATTAGCGCGGAAGCCGATAGAAACAATTGTAGAGATCGCTTAGCTAGAGTCTTCGGCTTTACTACCACTACCGCTGACCGGCAAGGCCGGTTGGATAATAGCTATAAGGCCGAAGACGGCGCTACCGTCGGCGCGCTTTGTAACAGTCTTTGCTCTCCGTTACTACTATCTACTAGCTTAGCCGGAAGGATAACGACAGCGAAGAACAAAGCCGACGCTATTAAAGCAGCCTCGCGGTAGAGCCTAAGGCTATAGTAGAGAAGAAAAAGAAGAAGAGATAGCGAGCTACAGATAGATCTATATAGACCTCTATAGCGGCGCACAGGCCAGCTACGCCGCAGCTTAGATAGCTGCCAGCTTAGATTAGATAACTTATCGATTAGATAGACGCTAAGTAAAAGACAATAGATAGCGACAATATAAGAAGGAAGATAGAAAAAGGGGATGTTTTTAAGATAAGGAAGTTAAAGAGATAACGTTGGTTTTGAAAAAAAGGAGTTTCCTTAGAAGAAGCACTAAATTAGACGAAAGAAAAAGAGGATAAGGCAGAAGCGGAAATAAAGAAGAAAAGCGAATCAAAAAAAAAAGACAAAGGAAGGATAAGTAAGTAGTCGAGGTCGACTGCTAGCGAGGGAGGGGGGTAGTGTTGCAGCGGCAGAAAGAGGTAGGACTAAGTAATAGGGTGGACCCTTTGAATTTTGGCTCGGCCCTTCCGGACCGAGCCGGGCCTTGGTACACTACCTCTATAATCCGAGCGCGCAGATAAGGTTCAATACGGCTGTTTTAATAACTATATCTCGAGCTGAGGAGGGAAAGGAGTCTATATAGTGGTGGTGGTGGGCTTTTGTAGTAGTGATGCCAAGGCCCGGCTCGGCCCGTCCGGGCCGAGCCGAAATTCCAAGGGTCCACCCTATTATCCAGTCCCACCCCTTTCTGCCGCTGTAACACCACCCCCCTCCCTTACCAGCGGTCGCCCTCGACTGCTTACTCATCCTTGTTTTTTTTTTTTGATTCGTCGTCTCCTTTTCGAAAAACCCCTCCAACGTCAACGTTACCTCTTCCGTCTTCTACCAAAAACAACGTTCTCTTTATCGCTTCTTTAATTTCTTACGTTATCAGCGTCTAAAGTCCTTTACTTGGCGTTTATATAATCGACGCTATCTGATCTGATCCGCGGTCTTCTGAGCTGCGGCGTGGCTGGTCTGTGCGCCGGCGCAGCGGCCTATATAGGTCTTTCCGCGGCGCCGTTTTTCTTCTTCTTTTTCTCTTCTACTAAAGCCTTCGCCCACTACGGGGTCGGCGGCGCTGGCACGCTACAGCGTCAGCGAGCTGGCGGCCGAACCGGCGGTGGGTAGTGGCTGCGTTAAAGACCTCCCTAAAGGCGACCGTTACGATCATCTTTATCGGCTTCCGCGCCGGTAGAGCGGACGCGGCTTTCTTCTTTCTTCCGTATCGTCGACATCAGAGCTACGCTAGTTTCGGCTTTTCCGGGTTCTGCACGTAGAACTCTCTTAGCAGCTCCGCCAAATTCCGCAGGTTCTCGATCGGATACTATTTATAGTCTTCCGGCCACCCCTTCTACAAGATCCTCGCTTTGATGGACCCCCTTGTCTTCTTTACGTCCATTACGTCTTCTACCTCCTATTCGTCTTTATTACTGTCTATCTCGACCGGCAGGGGTTCGGCAAACCCCTGTTCTAGCAGGCCGTCTTCAGGGTCCAAGCTTAACAGGTCCGAATAGAAGACATCTTGGATCCGGAACGATTTCGGTAACTGGAGCCGATAGGTCACCGGCGACCTCTTTTCTATTATCTTAAACGGACCTACGTAGCGTAGATTGAGCTTGGTGTTGCCTTTCAGCCTCAGGTTTCGCGTGTTAAGCTATACCTTTTGGCCTTTCTCGAATTCTATCGGTAACTGCTTTTTATTAGCTCGAGTCACTATCTTCTTCTAAGCCGATTCTATCGCGTCTTTCGCCACCTTGATTGCTTCTTCCATCTGAGATCGTAGCGCTTCTGCCACTGCGGCGGCGACTCTCCTTAACGACGTAGCGGTCGTAGTGGAAAGCTCCGGTAAGCCGGCGTCGCTCGGCGGCTGGAAACTCATTCTTAGAAGACAGCTATACGTTATTTCGAACGGCGCCAGCGACGTTGCTTCTAACCGTGCTAAATTGGCGCAGAACTCAGCTATCGGCAGCATCTCGACCCACTTTTCTTAATGATAGCCGCAGAAGGTTCGTAGATATCGCTCTATCTCGCGATTAGCTACTTTAGACTGACTGTCAGTTTAAGGGTAAGCGGCGGTGCTGAGCTTTCTACGAATTCCGAGAGCTTGGTTGATAGCTTTCTATACGTTAGCGGTAAATTGAGGACCCCTATCTGTAGTAATAGTGTCTGGCAGGCTATAGTGCTTCTATACGTGTCTAACTAGCATCTGCGCGGTCTCTTCCGTAGTGGCTCCCTCGTCTCTCGCTCGACAGGGGATGAAGTAGCGCTCTTTGCTCAGCCTATCTACTACGTTAAGGGTGGCATCGTATCTATCGGATTCCGGCAGGCCGGTCACAAAATCTATCGTAATATGCTGCTACGGCTTCTCGGAAATCGGAAGTGGCTTCAGTAGACCCGCCGGAAGACCGTAACGGGGCTTCGCGGCTCGACATACGTGGCAATTAGCGATAAACCGGTGGATCCGCTCGTAGATCCGCGGAAACCAATAGATCGTTCTTACAGCCTGTATCGTTTTCTTCGCTCTGGCGTAGCCAACATCTATAGAGTTATAGACCAGCTGTATAACCTCTGTCATTAGTTCTTCCGGAACTGTCAGCTTTCCTAAGCCGGTTTTGCCGAGCTTCTGTTGCTAGTTAAGCTGTTTCACCTTCTTGTAGAGAGTTTCTTCCTTAGGGGCCGGTTCTACCGCGCAGACCCCTACCTCTTTCAACACCTCTGCGTCTACTATCCGCTCGGTCAGCACCTTCTGGAACATGTTAGGATCTTCTTTCGCGCAGCTGGTTTTCCCTTCTCTTCTCGTTAGTGCGTTAGCCTTTCCGTTTTGAGCTCCGGGTCGATAGGTAATCTTAAAGTCGAACCCGGATAGGTAGGCAGCCTACTGTGCTTAACGTCGTAAGAGCTTCTGTGTCTTTATAAAGTAGGTTAGCGACTGGTGGTCCGTAAGGACCTGGACCGTGCTCTTTCCAGCTATAAGCTCTGGCTTCCACTCCTCGAACGCCTGTATAATAGCTAGCAGTTCTTTGTTATAGATAGCGTAGTTCCGCTCGGCTTCTGTTATAGATTTGCTGAAGAAGGCCACTGGGTAGAGGGTCTCGCCATCGTCAGCGTATTAAGAAAGGACCCCTGCCGTCACTGTATCGGAAGCGTCCGTTTCTACGTAGATCGTCTTCTCCGGTCGGAAGTGCGCTAGGACCGGCGCCGAGGCCACTGCTTCTTTTAGCCGTACGAAAGCTTCCGTGCACTTCTTATTCTATAGGCCGGCGACCTCTTTCTTTAGTGCTTCGTTTAGGGGTCTCGCTATCTTGCTAAAGTCCTTAATAAACTGTCGATAGTAGCTGCAGAATCCGAGAAACGCCCTGATCTGCATAGTGTTTCCGGATTTCGGTTACTTCCATTCCGCTACAGCGGCGACCTTTAAGGGGTCCATCCGGATCCCTTCTCTTCCGACGATAAGACCGAGGTATTTGACCTTATTCTGATAAAACTCGCTCTTTTTTGTGTCCGCATTTAATCCCACCTCTCTGAGTCTTTTTAGCACCCTCTCGATGTAGTCCGTATGCTGATCTCTCGTTCCATCCGTATAGATAAGAATGTCGTCCAAATAGATGGACACGAACCGTTCCAGCATGTCTATAAAAGTGTAGTTTATAAAGCGTTGCCACACTGCCGGCGCGTTAGTGAGTTCGAAAGGCATTACCAGCCACTTAAAGTTGCCTATACGCGTGGCAAACGTCGTAAGATCTTCCGTCTGTCCTTCCTTGTTTCTTAGTCGATAGAACGCTTGGCGGATGTCCAGCTTGCTAAACCACTTAGCCTTTGCTACACGCTGTATAGTCTTATCTATTAGCAGCAGTGGATATACGTCTCTCTTAGTAACCTCGTTAAGGCCTCGATAGTCTACGCAGAGTCGCAGACTACCCCCTAGTTTCCTTACGAAAAGAATCGGTAACGCATATTCTGCAGAACTCGGCGTAATAAACTTTTTCGCCAGATTTTCGCGAACGAACACCTCTACCTAGTCCAGTTCGGCCGGAGATAAGCGTCTTAGGGGCTCGGTTTGTAGCAGCACGGCTCCTTCTTTCAGCCGGATCTTGTTGTTATATTCCGGTTGATAGAGCGGCAATAGGTTGGAGTCGGCTTTTGAGAAGACGTTAGCGTAACTGTAGAGCTCGTTTGGCAGCACCTCTAGTGGATCCACTTCTTCTTCCGCTATTATCTTCCTGTAGTCTTCGATGTCCTTTACAGAGATAGCGTAGATCTTACTGTCCGTCGATTTCGCGAGGGTCGTTAGGGCTTCTAAGCTCACTATTCCGACGGTAGCCAGGGGTTCGGAACGGTCGGACGGGGTTACAATAGCAGTCGCGACTTTCGATTCGGCTACGGTAGCGGCGGTCGGTTTGGCGGCGGCGGTGCCGTTGCCTAGGGTTTTGAATCTGATCGTTCCTTTATCTACGTCGATAATGGCTTTCTGGTTCTTTATCTATTTCTGCCCTATGATGATGTCAAATCTTCCGATATCTATAATTCGGAACGTCGCTTCCGTGGTGCGACCGGCCAAGGTAGTCTTTAGCGGCACGTAGTGCGTAACGCTTTCCGTGTCTTGCCCGTTATATGCCGAAATCTTCGTCGGCGACGCCAGTTCCACTGGATAGCCGTATCTATTTGTCAGCTTCCGGACCAGTCGGTGGTGGATCGCCGCGCCTATAAGGGCTCCGGTGTCGATAAAGGCTTTCAGCTGGAGCAGTTGGCGTTGCTTCTTAACGGGGTAGATCGTAATAGGAAGGATGATCGCCGTTTCCGTATTTACCTCTACGGCTGCCGAGAGCGGATCGCTGCAGCTGTTAATGCTTTCTTCTCGTAGCGATATGCTTCAATTCGGTGCCCTATTGTTAATGCTGGGTGGGGGGCCTATCCGTCCAGCTGGTCTTTTCCTATAATCCTTAGCTGCACCCCCCCGTCTACACTGTCAGTATCGTTCGGCATCGGCTCGATGGCTTAAATAGTCTTTCTCAGCGGCTGCGGCTGCTTTATAGCGCGATACTCCTGTTTCTGCTGGGCCGTTGCTTAGCATCTCGTAGCAATATAGCCGGGCTTTCCACACGCGTAGCAGGTAGGGACAAACGACGAGCGCTGCGAATTAAATGGCAGCTAGGGGCGTTGTCGGAAGGGTGTAGGGGCTCTAACTGTCTGCGCTAACGGCAATGGCTTCTAAACCGGTTCGCGTGTCGTCAGTTTTCCGTACGCGTTTAGATTTCTAGCAGTAACCCTCGCCTGGTGCACAAAGCTCTGAAGGTCTTCGTCTTCTACCGACGCTATAGCTACGGCTAGCTTAGGGCTCAGTTTCTGTCGCAGTAAGTGTAGCTGCTTATCCTCAGCCACTCTCGCTCTAATAGCGTATTTCCTAAACAGTCCGTAGAACTCCTTAAACGTCTGCCGGTTCTGGTTAATCTTGTCTAGCTGCTTACGGGCCGTCTTCTTCCGGAATGGGTCTCCGAAGCGTTAATCCAGCGCTTCGATCGCTTCTTTAGCGGTCACCTCTTCCAGGTCCGCCACTAGCGAAAAAGCTTTACCTTCCAATCGCGATTCTAGGTACGCCAATCTATCTCCGGTGCTGCTTAATGCGTAATCGCGGCTCATCTTATTCTTGATCTTCTTCTTGAACGCCTCCTACGCTTTAGGGTCTCCGCTACCGAAAGCAGGTAGGTCCGGCAGTGGCGTTATCGTAGTGCCACCTTGACTATAGGCCGCCGGTAAGGCGGTCTCCGCGTAGGTTTCTCGCCGCGGTGGCGGCGACGACTTCGCTGCTTCCATATCAGCCAGTTGATCCTTTAGCGCCTTCAGTTGCGTCAGTCGATTCGCTGCCTAGTTTTCTAACACGTCGATGATAGTCTCTGCCGATTCCTTTTCGGCCCTTACTGCTTCAGTTTCTTCTCTTAGTTGTCTGTTCTCTTCCAGCGTTCTGTGGAACAGCGTCTCAATGAGGTCTGAAGAAGACTGGTACAACTCTTGTTGAAAGAGCACGGAAGAAGAGAGCAGAGATCTTCCCGAATCAGAACGCGGCCGGGTCGTGCATTGACAGGTAAGAGTGGGCATGTTTGCGGTTCCGGGTCTGCGCCCCGAGTTTCCCTCGTGGAGCCGTCTTGATCAGGGGGAGAGAGCAGCATCAAACGCTTCGAGGATTGGTTCGTAAAGCGTCGAGGGATCTTGAGGGGTGGCGGTAAAGGGGCTCTCTCGGAGCAGAAACAAGATGTCGCGAAACTTTCGGCACAGCGGCTTCACAAGCTCGAATGCCGGGCTGAACTTGTCCAGTATCACTTCAAGCCCGGTAATCTTGCATACGCCTATGTCGGCCGCTTTTGCTTTCGCGATCATATCGTATGTGCCAGTGTACCAACGAGTAAGCAAGCAGTCGATGGTGCCTGTAGGCTGCGATCCCCGCATGCACAGCCATATAAGAACATAGAAGAAAGCTTCGAGGTCGTGCCGGTAAGTATGCGAGATGCTCAAGAGCACCTCGATTGCCATAAACTCCATCGTTCCCGTTCGGTGCCGGGCCCCACTAGGGCCTTGGCCCTCTTCTTTGGCAAGGTCTAGGTCAACAAGCATGCCTTTGAACCCGTCGCCGTCCGATGGCTGGGTGATAACGATGTTGTTCTCTGAGATGTCTCGGTGCAGAATCCTTCCGTCTAACAGGAGGGATCGGTGCACCTTGATCGCGTCACGCAAACTTTCGAGAAGCTCCGGAGTAGAATCGAATTGGTTGATTGGCTTTCCTGCTGGCTTGATCGCTAGTATACGGAAGATTCGATTGGCGTAAGGTCACGGCTTCACAGTCGTTAGACTTGCACCTCTCCCGAGAGCACTGCTGTTCAAGCGCGGCTTTTTCAAGGGGCGGTCGGTACAATGAGACGACTTTCGTTTTCCGGACAGGCTGCTGTGGACCGTAAGACCTTGCAATTGAAGACTGGCTGTCCGAGCCAGAGATTGAGAATTGGTGCGACCTGCGGCTCGCCGAGGGGGCTTGTATTTCTGCACGGCCGGAAAATCCAGTCCGCGGCGTAATTCCTCGATACTGGTGATGATATCGTGGCCTACAAGCTTCGCAAGGCCTTTTACACCACGCTCGTTAGCTTTCTGTAGTAGGTGGGCTTCAGCAGGCCGGAGGTCGGAGGTCCAGGAGAACTTCACCACGCCATTGAATTGATGTCCAGGTTCGGTGCGGTAGCACGCGGTTCCACGACACACTGTCGCTCGCTGAAAAGCGATAGGTTCGGGTTGGAGTTCGAGCTTCTGCTTCTTTCTTCCTGGGGGGTCACCCTCGGGTACTGCTACGATAAGCTTGCCGCCTTTCTTCACTACAAATGTATCGAGCCCGAGCTCTTCGTCGCTCATCGTAAGATAGCCGGACAAAACCTGGACCAACTTTTCTGGCTCTGTGTTTACATTAAACGAGGACCCGCTATATGCTCCTGAACGATCGAAGATCCAATTTTCCATGTCCGTACCGGTCAGCGAAAACGCATGTACGAATCTCCGCGTCGGTTGGTAGGCAAAAACGTGACGGACAGCGGTCGCTATCTGGAGCCACAGCTCTTTGGAGAATCTTTCGGAGCGCTTCAGTTCACCGATCACGAGCACGTCTGCCCACTGGTGTTCTTCCTCGGTCGTCTTCCGGTTCTTGACTATAAGATCCAATTGGCGGTCTGTTTCTTTCGGTCCTACCGAACAGTTTCTGAAATATGCCAACCTCTCTTGTGGTAGAAGGTCGCAAAGGCCTAGCCACCAAGTACAGCTCTGTTGCTCAGACGGCAGATTAGAGAGATTGCTCCACTTCCGAGTATTCTGATTATATTTAGTCTGAACCGTCTTCCAAGCGGAACTGGCGCTTCTTAGCCGTTTCTTGTTGTCAAAGTACTTCTGATGAAATCCAGGCACGTCGCGGTAGGTGCAGTCGTGGATTTCTTCGAAGACGCGGTGCTTAAGTTGAGCGCGCGTTTGCTCCGAACCCTGCTGCGAAGCAGACGAGTGTGTAATAGGCGTGTTTGCGGAAGGCGTTGCGCTCTGTAGCGGTGTCATACAGAGAGTGGTTTTGGTAACGGAAATCACGGCCGTCCAGATGTCGATATCAGGAGCCCGCTGGCTAATTGGGGTTGAAAGAGGAACCAGTGTGTCGAATCCCACGCCGTCATTCTCAATCAGAACGCAAATAGATAGAAGGTCTGCAAGCAACGATTTGTTCCCAGCTCTCGACGCTAAGGAACTAGATACCGTCAACCCGCAGAGCGTATGGAAGACGTTGCCCATTACGCCTTTAAACAGATTCGGGTACTGATGCTCGTTGCCAGGGACAGAGAATGTGCCGCGGAAATGGTCTGCAAGAACATCTTGCAACGGATTCTGTGCCACGATCTCGTGTTCTTCGGGAGCAAGCTCGGCCATTCTGCGGGTAAGGAGAAGATAAAGAAGAAGGAGGAAGAGAGGGAGGGACAGGCGCAGAGGGGAAGAAGTAAACACGCGCGTTGCACAGTGTCAGCCAAGCGACCGTGGCGCAAACACATGCCCGGTTTCTCGCTGCATCTGCACCCCGAGATGGACCAACCAAGCGCTCGTCAGCCTGTTTCGGGTTGCCACCGGCGCGGCGAGGATGCAGCGTGGTGTCCCGCTGGCGGGGGAACAGTCGCATGCCATGTTGTGTATGTACCTGAGTTGGTGCACCATGTATCTCACTCATCGCACACGATCACTCACTCACTCATCGCACACGATCACTCACTCACTCATCGCACACGATCACTCACTCACTCATCGCACACGATCACTCACTCACTCATCGCACACGATCACTCACTCACTCATCGCACACGATCACTCACTCACTCATCGCACACGATCACTCACTCACTCATCGCACACGATCACTCACTCACTCATCGCACACGATCACTCACTCACTCATCGCACACGATCACTCACTCATCGCACACGATCACCCTGGTCAAGCTGCTCCTGCTGAGCTACACGACTCGAGCACGGGCTGCTGTCCCTTGTGCCTGTTGCTAGCCCGGCGAGCAGCATTCACCTCCGCTCCATGTCTTTTCCTCGCGTCTATCCGCTCGCTCTCTCGGCCCTTCGGCCTTGGTTCCGGACGGACGGGAAGGTCTCTGCGCGGGATTTGCATTTGCATTTGCGGTCCTAATCGCTTGCTTGTGCAGTCTAAACCGCCTGCTTCTGTAGTCCAAATCGGTTGCTTGTGCAGTCCTAATTACTTGCTTGTACAGTCCAAATCGCTTGCTTCTGCAGTCCTAATCGCTAATTGTACACGGGTCATGTTCTACAGCATGCTGCTTCCTCACCGCTTGATCGGGGAGCGCCCTTATACCCGCCCTCGTCCCCGGACGTGGCCGCCTTCGTTCTGGCGAGTCAGGGGTGCGCCAAGGCCGATGAAGCCATGTATTTAAGTACGGCTTTCCGCCGCCGCCGCCGCCCCCGCTCCTTCGTCTCCTTTTTCACATCGCCACAACATCGACTCCATCACGGCCGCACGCCGCGCATCACCCACCAACAACCACCCCACCCGCCCGTGGCCGCCCGCCAACACCCACCCGCCCGTGGCCGCCCACCAACACCCACCCGCCCGTGGCCGCCCACTGCGACCACATCCAGGCATCCAAGATGGTGCAGCGGAAGCGCAAGCACGAGTCGCTTCAGGATCTCCTGGACCGGCCGTGGTGCTACTACTGTGAGCGCGACTTCGAAGACCTGAAGCTGCTGATCGACCACCAGAAGTCAAGGCACTACCAATGCTTGTCTGAGTACTGCCACCGCCGGCTGACCACCATCAACGGCCTGCGCGTGCACATGCAACAGGTGCACAAGGAGGAGTTGCACGAAGTGCCCAACGCCATGGAAGGCCGCCGCGACACCAGCGTCGAGGTCTTCGGCATGATCGGTGTGCCGCAGCACGTCGTCGACTCGTACGTCAAGGCGGTCACCGATGGGTACGAAGCCCATGCCCACAAATTCCGCAAGGAGACGGGCAACTTTCTGCCCGGCTCGGTTGAGGCTGCTTCTCATTCTAACGCCAAGAAGGAGGAAACTCCCGAGGAGAAGGCGGCAAAGAAGGCAGAGATTCAGAGGCGCAAGGAGCAAATTCTGGCCCGGAAGATGCAGAAGGGCGAGCGCAACCCTGTTGGTAATGCTGCCACCCCGCCTGGTAAGTCGACGCGAATTCACTTCCGTCCCCCCAAACCCACTTTTCACTGACGCGTGCACAGCGGGCAACCACTCGCCACCAGCTGCGCCATATCAGCCACCATCCACTGCCTCTCGTCACCCACCACCAATCGATCCCTATCCGCCGCCGTCTGCCGGCGCCTTCCTGCGAGGCCCGAGCCAGGCCAAGGACCAGCCGGCTCCTCCAGCCTACCACCCATACGGCCAGCCAACCTTTCCATCAGCCCTGCCACCCGCTATGCCGCCAGCCATGCCGCTACCTGTCCCACCGCCCAGCTTGCCGCGTGGCTATGGACATGCAACCACGAAATCGTTCCCGCCGAAACATGTGTCGCAATCTCCATCGCCAGGTGTCCACAGCTCACCATTTCCCGGTCCGTTTGCCGGCCTAGGCAATCTTCCTGGCCTGGGTATGCCGCCAGCAAGTGTATCGCCACCCGACCCCAGCTCCTCGGCCGCTCATGCTTCCGTGCCTGACCTTGTCCCGGGTCTCAATGCGCTCATGGACCAGGCCGCGGCCATGGTAGCCGCCTCGAATGCTGAAGCTGCCAAGGCCGAAGCTGCCAAGGTCGAAGCTGCTATGGCCGAAGCTGCCAGGGCCGAAGCTGCTTCCGTGCCTGACCTTGTCCCGGGTCTCAATGCGCTCATGGACGAAGCTGCGGCCATGGTAGCCGCCGCCAATGCTGAAGCTGCTAATGCTGAAGCTGCCAAGGTCGAAGCGGCTCAGGCCGCTCATGCTTCCGTGCCTGACCTTGTCCCGGGTCTCAATGCGCTCATGGACCAGGCTGCGGCCATGGTAGCCGCCGCCAATGCTGAAGCTGCTAAGGCTGAAGCTACCGCAACGACAAGTCCGTCTCGGGCTCACATTACACCGACGGACAAGACCGAGAACGGCGCGGAGAAGACTCTTCGACTGCTTGCCGATAACATCACCAGCTTCGAAGAGGCTCGCGCTCGCAACCCGAGATACAACAAGCGGACCAATACTGTCGACTGGGTACCCTAGAAGGGTCCCAAGTCTCTACCGTATCGGCGCTTCAAGCAGCCTCGTCAGAAACGAGTGCTGGAAGCTCTGCAGAAGATCACTGATCCCTGGACCGGCGCTCGACTACCGGGCCACTGGTATGTCAAGTGCCCAGCGGACACGGGTGATGATATCGTGGATGTGGCGGTCGAGCGCCTGATTGAGCATTCTGGCTTGGATTCCACCGGCAAGAAGATCAAGCGCAAAACGGGCACCGCCACGCAACCCGGCCCGCCGGTCAACGCAGCTGGCTCCTGCACCACGAAATGCGGAGTCGGGTTGCCACACCCGGATCGACCGATCCAACTGCCCTTCCGCCCGAAGGAGCGCGAGGATGTGAGCCCCCCCATCTACGACCAGACGTACACGAAGTATTCCATCTGTCGAGTGAGGCACATGTTCCGCAGAGAGGATGAGGCGCGAGGTTGGTATTAGCACACGGCCCATGATGCTCACGGCGACGACGGACCACAGCTAAGTCTTGTTCACTCACACGACGTCTCTTGGGGAGAGGGACTTCAGCTGACTTGAGTAACTTGTTTGCTCCCGCGGGCAGCAAGAAGGAAGGCGTGGACCAAGGAGACGTGCGCATCGTCTGATGACATCGAAGACACGCCACGAAACACGTCCCAAGGATACGCGCGGAGGACAGGAGAAAACGGGCGTGGGCGCAACAGGGATCGCGATGGGCCGGTTCGAACGACGACGGGATGGAGGGCCGACACGAGCTAAGTGACTGCTTCTGTCCCACGCATACTGACACCGATGCCGCCGCCCTCACCGCGGGTGCTTCATCGGCCGAGAAGACGGCCCGCGCGCGAGCATGCATGCGCACACGGCGTCACGGCTCGGAGACTGTTCCTGCTGTACTCCTCCATCCTGCGTTGCGCGCGTGGAGCGCTGCTGCTCCGGGGAGAGCGGCGACTCGTAGCTAGCTCCTGCCCAGTAAGTCCCATCATCGAACGTGGGTGGCTTTTCCTCTCGTCGAACGCATGGACCGACCTTTCTTCTTCTCGTTGATGCGCAGACCCGGCGTGCCATGTCTCTTGACACGGGTGGGTTCCGTGCCGTGTGCGCGTGTTGGTTCCGTGTCTTCTGCACCATGTTGCTTCACGACGCAGAGAATGACGGGGACTTCACCCGTGCGTGCCCGGCCGGCCACCCGCAACACGCAGACCGTGACGGCGACGGCGTGCGCCGCTGTGGCGTTGCGGGCAAGGGTTCGGATGGGCGGGACGGGACACGAGACAGAGAGAAAAGGCGCGACGTGGAACGAGGGAGATGGAACCAGGGGTGGGGGTATCACGCAAGCGGGGGTCCAATTCAGACGATCGTGCTGCGCCGGGCACGCGTGTCGGCGAAACACGCCCTGCGTGCGACCCGTGAGGGACGCTTCGAAGACGCGTGGATGCCCCGTCGACCGCGAGGTGGCGGCGGCGGCGCCCCTACTCGTCATCCTCGGGGCCCTCGTCGGCCTCGACGGTGGTCTGGGCGATGCGGTCCAAATCGCGCTGGCCCGACTGGGTGATGCGGCGGCCGCCCTTCTCCTCGTCCTGCTCGAGCACGCCGATCTTCTCCAGGGCCTGCACGACCTTGCGGTCGACGGCGCCCGAGGCGTCGACGTGGTGCGACGGGCGCGAGCCACGGTTCTTGGTGCCGCCGTGCACCTTGCGCAGCCGGCCGACGCCGACCGTCTTGCGCATGTAGATGTGGCGGGCGACGGCGGCGGAGCGCACGTAGAACCTGGCCGGCGGCGTCAGTCCCGCGGGCGCGGCGGGCGGGGGGGGGGGGGGGGCAACGACGACACCGCTTACCAGTCCTGGCTCTGCGGGGGGAGCTCTTTGGCGTGCGAGAGCTTCACCGTGTCGGACCAACCTGCAGACCACGTCAGTGCCGAGCTGACATCGGGTCCCCCGCTCAGCGCGAGATTCAGATCTGGCCGGGGCGTGGCGGACGTCCGTCGCTCTTTTTCCACGGGGTTTTTTGGGTGCATGGATTTTTTTTTTGGACGTTATTTTTTCAACATGTTTTCTCCCAGGTATTTTTTCATGGTGTTTTTTTTTTTCAGGGATGTTGGTCACGGTGTGCTTTCATCTCACGGGGTGGCCGTACCTGGAATCGGCAGCTTGCCCTGGCGCTTCAGGAAGGCGGCGTAGGCGTCGATGAACTTGTCCGCCGGGACATCGCGGACGGAGACACCGGGCATGGCGGCGGCGGCGGAGAGGCTCTTGGGGGTGGGACGGCGGGGTCGGTGTGATGTCGGGGGGAGAGGGCGCTGGGTGGAAGAGGAAGAGGCAGAGGGAGGAGGGGAGGAAGTGGAGGGAGTGGCCGCCGGGGCCGCAATATACATCTGTGGGCGGCTGGTCCCGCGCACGTGCTTTCGGCCTTGGTGCCTGGACGGGATATCCAATATTCGATTTGTGGGCGGCTCGTCCCGTGCACGTATTTCCCACTTGGCGAAAGCGGGCGGCTGATCCCGTGCACGTGCTTCAATATCCGCATCACTGTACAAGCGTGGTTTTGTGCGCGGCTGGTCCCGCGCACCCGATTCAATATTCGCACAAGCGTGGTTTTGCGGGCGGCTGGTCCCGCGCGCGCACTTTCTGCCTTGCTGCCTGAGCGGCATAAAGCTATATATCCCACGCCTTCACCACGCCATTCACACCGAAGTCTCCCCCATGCAACCCCGTGTGAACCATGCCCGCTCCACCACCGCCGCCATCTCCAACCCACCTTCTGACCTTCATCCCATTCGTTCCCCCCTCCCGCCATGGCCAACGCACTCTCCAAACTGACCCGGCCGGAACCGGCTTGCCTGTTGCCTCGATCTCACCCCGTGCCGGCAGCGACCTTCACGGGGCTGGCGGCTACGGCTGACCTGGCATGGTTTGCATTCAAGTGTCTGCCCGTCTACCTCAACGCCGAGCACGGTGCGTATCGCCCCTGCAACCCGACACCAACCCGACACTCGATCACATGCATTTGCTGACCCTCTCCGCAGTCTGTGACGCCGATTCGGCCCTCCTGCAGAAGGGCAGCTCGTATCAGCGCTACACCACCGCATCCGGCATTGTTTACCCACGCATCCGCACCTTCTTCTACGGCAGCGAACAGGCGAAGAAGCTCGACAGAGACCTTCCCCTGCTCGTCTTCACCCACGGGCCGGGAGGATCGATGGCGCAGTTCGTCCGCCTCCTGGCCGCTTTCTCAGGCATGGCCATGTGCCTCGCCATCGACCTTCCGGGCTGTGGATTGTCCGACTTCCAGCCGCGCAAGACCGAAGCATACACCGCCACCGCCTTCGCTGACCTTCTCGACGCCGCCATCGACCGCCATCGCGACAAGGGTCGTGAACAGCCGGTCATTCTCGTCGGACACAGCATGGGTTGCTCCATCAACGCGCTTCTGACGAACCATCCCGACGGCGCGCTCCGTCTCAGCAGTCACGCCGTCCGCGCCATGATTGCCATCTCCCCCCGCGCGAACCCCCCATCGGACGAGGACTTGCTGCATGCACAACGTATGAGCTATTTGCCACCGATCCTCTTCGATGCCCTGCGCATGTTCGATCGCCGAGGAGGCACCGGTCAGTCATTCTGCCGCGAGCGGCCCCGGGTTGTCCTCGCCCCTCGCTGACGTTCTGTTCCAGATAGAGTCACTGTCGCTCGTGTGATCGGAGAAGACGAGGCGTTGGAGAAGAACTTTCAACTTCGCTTCGACCAACGCTCCAAATCGCCCATGGTCCAGACTTTCACCGCCGCTGCGGTACACCAAGAGTTGGACAGAAAGAATCAGGACAAAACCAGCGTGCTCGGCGTCCATCTCTGGGAGCGCGTCAATGTTCCCCTGTTCCTGGTCGCGGCCAAGAACGACACGCTCGCATCGCCCAGCGAGGTCGATCTCATCGTCGATTGGTTGACCCTTGACCCCCCGCGCGAAGTCATCACCCCTCCCCCGTTCCCGTCCCCACCTCCGCCGAGCATCACGGGCGAAGGTCCGCCGCTCGACGACGACCACGGAGACAACGTGATGCAGCAGTTCTATCGAGACGGTCGCTTCGACATCCTGGCCAGCATCATCCGTGATCGGGCGGCTGCTCGTCCTGTGCACGGACGCAAAGTACCGGGCCGAGAGATGCCCGTCGACCCGTCTCAATGCGTCCATCTCCAGAAAACCCATTCGATGTACTGGGAGCCTCTCGAAACGTCAATTTTCCCCGAGCCGACCGCCCTGCTGAACCACCACGGCGCCATCGTGACCCTCTTGGACCTGATGGAAACATTCGTCGCCACGCACGTCGACCCACGCCTGTCGCGTTCCTGGCAGCTGAATCACATCCAGGCCATGGGCCAGTGGGACGTCAAGAACGTCGAGAAGTGGAAGCGAACCGAGACCATCTCCAAGCCCATCGGCGGCATTTTCCGCGCCGCCAAGACCATGAGGGAAGTCGACCTGTGCCACAACCCGGAAGCGTTCGCGGCCTGCTACAGCTACAAGTTCTTCCCCCGCGGCGTCGCCTTCGTCGTGGACCTCACCTTCCACCCCCCGGCCTACAACTCCTACAACTTCGCCCACACCGGCATCGGCCACCGCAAGCTCATGACCGTCTCCAACACGCCCCCGACCCGCGACGAAGTCGACGTCTTCATCGCCATCGTCAACCACGTCCGCTCCACCCTGCCCGACCCCCGAGCCACCATCGCCGTCCACTGCCACTACGGCTTCAACCGGTACGCGTCCCCTCCCTCTCCCCCCCCCCCCCCCCCCCCCCCCCACTAAAAAACCCCCCCCCCACTAACCCCCCCCCCCCCCCAGCACCGGCTTCCTCATCATCGCCTACCTCGTCCAAGTCGAGCACTGGACCCTCGACGCCGCCCTCGCCGAGTTCACCGCCAAGCGCCCCCCCGGCATCAAGCAAGCGCCGCTCGTCCGCGAGCTGCGCGCCCGCTACCCGCGCGCCAACCCGGCCTGGTGGGGCCCCGCCCGCTTCTCCCCCGAACCACCATGGCCGCGCGCCCGAAGCTGTTCCGCGTGAGCGGGTGAGGTTGCGAGGTGAAACCCCGACGGGGATGGGGGATGGCGCGTGCGCGCGCGCGCCGGCGGGAAAGTCCGGTCGGGGACGAGAAAGCGGGCGGGGGGCGCGCGCGGGAGGACGACGTCGTCGACGGAGCTGCGCTCGACGGAGTCGCTGCCGGGGGGCCGAAAAAAAAAAAGGAAAAAACAAAGAGAGAGAGACAGAGAGAATCCAAGCATGGGCACTGGCATCGGCATGCGGAAGGAAGGAGGGTTGGATGTATGTATGTATGTATGTACCGTACGTACATACTCGGCCGCGGGCGAATTTCCCCCCCCCCCCCCCCTTCCCCTCCTTCCACCTTCGGCCACCTTTTCTCTCGCCGGGGGATGCGGTCGCGTCCCCTGACCGCGAAAGGTTTCTGAGCCGGGGGACGGACCCTGGATCACGCCCGCCTCACCGCCTCACCCCGACATGCACGCTGGTTCCGGGCGGGTGTGCTCACTCGAAGGAGCCGGTGAATGTGCGGGCGATGAGGCGGGCGGCGGTGGCGGTGGCGGTGCGCCTCAGGGCGGCGATGCGGGCGGTGTTGTCGGCGCGGCGGCGGGCGCGGGCGTGGAGGGCGGCGAGGCGCTCGGCCTGGCGGGCGTGGTAGGCCAGACTGGCGGTGCGGGGGGCGGGGGGCGGAGTGGTGTGGTCCGGGGTGGTGCGCGGGCCGGGAGCGCTCGCGGGGGCGGGCGTCAGGGCGGTGGTGGCGCGGCGGAGGAGAGAGGGGGCTTTGGCGGCGGCGGCGGCGCGGCGGCCGGGGCGGCCCACGCGGTGCGGGGGGGAGCGGATGGGGTGTTGTCGCGGGCGACGCGCGGGAGCGAGAGGCGGTCGACGATGGCGGGCGGGGCGGCTGTGCGGCGGCGAGAGGCCGGCGACCTCGGCGGCGGCATGGCGGCGAGGGCGGGTGCGAAGCCGCCGTCGTTGGCACGGGAGGCTTCTTCGTGGACGGCGCGGATGGCATCGGCGTCGTCGTCGTCGTCGTCGTCGTCGTCGCGTCGTCGTCGTCGCCGTCGGGTTCATCGTCGTGCTCCGAGTCCGAGCCCAGGTCGACGGCCGTGGGGCCGGCGAGGGGCATGTTGGGCTCGTCGAGAAGAAAGCTGACGGACTGCTGGATGTCGAGGAGCGAGGTGGGTGCTTGGAAGGCGGACGGCCGAGTGCGGCGCTGCTTGGCGGGCGGGCGGGGGGGCGTGCGAGTCGTCGGCGAGCCGCGGTCGCTTGTTTGCGCTGACTTCACCGAGGGGCGTTGGCTGCTGCTGCTGCTGCTGCTGCTGGTGATGCTGCTGCTGCTGCTGCTGCGAAGGGGGACTGTCGGATGGCGACATGTCCTCGCCATCGCCTTCCGCGTCCGAACGATTCATCACATCGTCGTCTCGGTCGTCGTCGTCGTCGTCGTCGGCAATCGCGCGCAAAAAAGCATCGTGGCCCCTGCTGGGCTTTCCTCCTGCCACGAGACCGGCCAGATTGTCGTCCTGGAGCAGCAGCTTGCGCTTCCGGGCCTCCTCGGCACGTCGCATCTGTCGTCGGCGCGCGGCACGGTCGTGCTCGTCATCGTCGAGGTCGAACATGTTGGCCTGCTTCCGTCGGAGAGCACCGGTCTGCAGATCTCTCAGCAGCTTGTTCGCGCCCGCTTCATCTTCGGCACGCTGCCTCTGGGCCCAGTGCGCTGCCAGCTGGTGCGTGTCGACGTCGATGTGGCTTGCATCAATCATCTCTCGATCCTGCTCGTTCTCCGGCGCCACGTAGTCGTCGCCCCCGAGGCCGGCATACTCGTCCTCGGACTCTTCCGCCTGATCGTCCATCATATGCTTTGCCTCCCGCTCGGCTTCCGCTCGCTCGGCTTCGGTGAGAGCCTCGCGGCGGTTGCAATTCATGACCTGGAATGCGTTCTTCTTTTCCTGGAACGCGTTCTTCTGTTCCGGGAACGCGTTTGTCTGTTCCGGGAATGCCGTGTCCAAAACCGCCCGGTTCCCGCCCTCGTCATCGCTGCTGTCGACCACGGCACGCCGTCCGCGCACGAGACGATTGCGCCTCGGCACTGACGCCGCTGGCGACTCGGGGATGGGCAGAGGCACGGTGGATTGTGTCTCGTGAGCCGCGGCCGAGTCGACGGTGCTCTCTCGCCTCAAGCCGGCGGGAGCGGGCCACGCCTCCGGTAAGCCGGCGTCTTGCGAGGGCTCCCAGCGCGGAGTGTCCAGAGTCAGGTGTGAGCTGGCTCGCTTCGCGGTCGGGATGGGCGTCTCGGGACACTGGGTGTCCCATGCCAAGGTGATGGGTTGGGTGTCGACGAGGACTGGACTCCCTGGGATCCTGCTGACCTGGGTGTCGTCGTCAAAGACTTGACTCTCCACGTCCAGCGATACCGGTGGCAGCGACGAAGACGTCGGAGGAACGAGATGGTTCAGGGTTTCATCGATGGAGTCTTGCTGCATCATCTGCGTCGGCGTCTGCATGGTCGCGTTGAACATCTGGGTCGGACTCATCAATGAGCCGGCCGACTCGGCAGCGCCGAAGCCGAAGGCTGCGAATGGATCTCGTGGAGTGCGACTCATGGTATTTGGAGCGCGATTCATGGTCGGTGTGGCGTTGATGGGCGGTTGCGACGCTGGGATGCGGTCGTCCTCGTCGTCATCTTGGTCGTCGTCGTCGTCGTCGTCGTCGTCGACGATGATGCGAGAGACGCGTGGCTTGCGGACGGCGGCGCCGTCCAGCTGCGCCTCTTCCTCGTGGGGGGCATGGTCAATCGGCGCCTCGTCCTCGTCGGCGGGGTCGTCAATCGGCGCTTCGTCCTCGTCGGCGGCGCGGTCACGCTCAGCCCTCGCCTCGGCACGGCTTCCATCGGCTTCGTCGCGCTCGCTCTCGTCCGGCTGGTCGTCCAGCATGTCGCTGCCGTGGTCGTCGTCTGCCGGCGCCGGCGCCTGCTCGTCCTCGCTTCCCGATGGAACCCAGTCGACATCGTCTTCACCCTCGCTTTCATCCTCGCTCGCGGCAGCACCGGCATCCTCGCCCTTCGCCGCCGCCGCCTTCTCCGCCTTCCGCAGGGCGGCGGCTTCTTGGCGAGCCTTCTCGAGCAGGTTCTCAAACATTTCCTGCTCGCGCTCGCGCTCCTCGGGCGTCTGCACCTCGATGCCCTTGGCCTTGAGGGCGGCGATGCGTTCGAGCTGCTGGAGACGAGCGTGTTCTTTGGCGCGTGTGCGCAGCTGCTGCTCCACCACGTGCGGAGCCAGCGAGGGTCGTGCCGGCCCGTTCATGCGTCGGGCGGTGCGGGAACGGTCCAGGCCGACCTGAGCCAGATGCTTCAGCCGGTGGATGGCGCGGGAGTCTGCATTCTGCTTCTTCGCGCTTCCCCTGGCTCTGTCCAAGAGCCTCAGACGGGGCGGCGGGTCGTTGACAATCTCGAGATCGTCTTCGTCGCTGCTGTCGCCGGCGGGCGCGGCCGCGGGGGTCTTGGCCCATGGTGCGAGCTTCCGGGGGTTTGTCGGAGTTGCCCCGTCTGCGAAGGGGTCTGCGAAGGGGTCGTCGACGGCCGACGCCGCCTCGGCCGCTTGGTGGTGGCGTGCAGGGCTCATGGTGCGAGCAATATCGGGAAGATGCTCGTCGTCGTCGATTTCGGCCAGAGTGCCGAGACTGTCTTCGCGGATGGGCTGCATCTTGCTCAGAGCGCCGTGCTCCACCAATGCTCGCTGGCGGTCGAAGGGGGTGGGCGGGCTGGAGGGGGGCGTGCTGAAGGGCTCGGTGGCGGCTGCCCCGCCGCGTCTGGCAGCGGGCTCGACGGCGTCGCTGTTGGGAGCAGACGAGGCAGAGGTTGTGGCCGCCGGCTCGGGCGGGGCGGGCGCTGGCGCTGGCGGGGCGGGCGGAGGGTGCTGGAACCTGGCGAGCAAATCGCGGGTGGTGAACTTCTTGCGCGTCTTGGTTTGGTGGGCCAAAGCCTGCTGGCGGGCGATGCGCTGGGTCTCGCGTTCCATGGCCAACAGCGCTCTCCGGCTCGCTTTCCGCGCCGGCTTGGCGCCCGCGAGCTCACGGGGCAGAGGCGGAGAAGACGCGGCGGCGCCAGCTCCGCGAGGCGGTCGGGCCGGGCGTCGGGGAGTCGAGGAGTAGAGGTCGTCGTCGCTGTCTCCGCCGGGTCCGCCGGGTCCGCCGTCTCTGCTGTCGCCGCCGGGTCCGCCGGGTCCGCCGTCTCTGCTGTCGCCGCCGTCTCCGCCGGGTCCGCCGTCTCGGCTGTCACCGCCGTCTCTGCTGCCACCGCCGTCTCCGCCGCCTCCGCCGTCGGGTCCAGGCATGGTGGGGGTATACAGCGCGGGCATTCGATCCACGCGTCGTTCGATCAATGCGTCGTTCCACCGATCGAGCCGCTCATCGATCTATTCCGTCGCGCCCCGATCTGTTCAATAGCCCATCGATGTGTTGATGAGCGTTGGTCGGCGCCAATCAATGTTCGATGCAACCGCAGCAAAGCGCCGGACGACGAGCGGCGCGTCGCGTCACGCCACACGCGTACCGTGGAGGCACTTGTTGGAGTAGAACGATAACCTGAGTCATCGCTGACGACGTGTATTCGCGGGTGAGCCACGGCCCAGGCGGTCACCGTTACCGTGATATAACACCGGAGATATGACATCGATGTTGGTAAGCACGGAGGGGTGTTGGATATCATTTTCTATGTCTGCTCTCTTCTATGCCTGCTCCTCACCAGCCGCCTCCCCCATTCCCGCCGCCGGTCTGCGCGCCGGCATGATGCCAGCGACTCGATGCAATGCCCCGGGTCGCTGAAAAGGCCGCTGCAACGGCCGCCGACCTCCTGCTCTGCTCTCCCGCTCGCCCGGCTCCGCTGCTCTGCTCCGCTCCCTCCCCCCCGACGGCCATGTGCTCCACCCCCCCGGCGGCCATGTGCTCCACCCCCCCGGCGGCCATGTGCTCCACCCCCCCGGCGGCCATGTGCTCCACCAGCACCACCGCTGGTGGCCTCACCGCCCGCGGCTCCCGCCGTCGGGGGCCGCCGCGCCGCCACCAATGCCGTTGCCGTGGCCCATGCCGATGCCGATGCTGATGCTGATGCCAATGCCGATGCCGATGCCGTGGCCGTGGCCGTGGCGCCCGGCGGCAGCGAGCATCGTCGACCCGCCGCCAGCCCGTGCGCGCCGCCGTGGAGGCGGGACCAGCACCAGTTCAGCCCGCGCTTCTACGACCACCAGCACCGACTCCAGCGGTCCAAGCACAAGCGGCGGGCGGCGCAGCACCAGCGCCTCCGGCCGCCACATGCCGGCCTGTGGCCCCGCCTCCTGTCGCTGCTCCACCAGCAGTCGCCCGCCGGCCGCAGCCACTGGGCCAAGCGGGCCGACACCTTCCAGCTGCCCGCCGGCGCCGCCGCCACCTTCGGCCGCGACCACAACGCCGCCATCCTCGACATCATGCTGCGCACCAACTGCCACGTCCAGGTGGCCCACGCCGTCGCCGGCGAGCACCCCGACGCACCCGCCTTCCGCGCTCTGGTCTTGCAAGGCACCGCCATCGAGATCCGGGACGCGCTGGAGCTCATTCCGCGCCTGGTCACCGTCGTGCCACCCCCCGGCCGCCCGGCCGAGCACCACCACCCGCGCCACTACACCTTCGAGCGCGTGCCGGACCAGCACCGCGCCGCCGACAGCCCGCCGCTCCCCCACCACTCCGCGGACCCGCCCCCCCGCGCGACGCCCGGCGAGCCGGAGCATGTGTCGCCACACGCCACCCGCTTTGTCCCGGTGCGCGCCGCGACGGCGGCGGCGGCGGCGGCGGCGGCGGCGGGCGATGCCGCGGTGCGGTCGGTGTGGGCCGAGCGGCGCTGGCGAGAAGGCCCGGAGCCGCGTCTGGACCTGCCGCCCTCCGCCCTCCACACCGCCGCGGACCTGGCTGCCTACGTCGAGGACATCACCGCCCACATACCCAAAATGAAGATGCGGAAGCTTGTGGCCGCCCACCGCGCACCCGCCACCCGCCCGCGCGGCGAGCCGGTCACGGACAAGCTGGTGTCCTTGCTGTCCGACCCCGCCGTGCTGCCGCTCATCACCCCCACAGCCCTGGTCCGGGCGTGGCAATACCTCCGCAAAGTGAACAACTTCGCCGCCGTCCGGTCGATTTACGCCGCTCTGGACCAGCACGGCTTTGCCTTTCGCACCTCCACCTTCGAGCCCTTCCTCGACTGGGCCGCCCACACAGGCGACGTCCGCAACTTTGAATATGCTTTGACCTTGCTCCAGCGCAACCGTCTCAGCCCGACCGGCAACGTGTGGGCGGCCGTGCACGAGCTCATCTTTCGCACCCACCCCGAACTGGCCGATCGACTGGTCGCCGTCATGCGCCGGAAAGGCATCTTCGAGGACGCCCGGGTCGTCATGCGGCTGCTGAAAACCACGGCCGAATCCCAGCTGAACACGCATGTCGCCCGCGGGGGCGACATGGCCGCCTTCTTCGCCGCGCAAGACGAGCGGATGGCGGCCACCTTCGGTCGCCCCGGCTTTACCTGGCTGCAGATCGACGTCGTCAACCGCATGATGCACTCGTTGCTGACCCTCGGCCGCACCGCCGAGGTGCGGGAATTGCTCGCCAAGTTCACCCGCGAAGGCAACAACGGTGGCGCGGCCAACACGACCACCCTGAACATCTTCCTCACCCTCGCCCTGCGCGACCAGGATCCCGCCGCCGCCGTGGCGGTGCTGAAGTGGTGTCAGGTGGGCAAGCCGGGTGCCCTGGTTCCGAACGAGCAAAGTTACCGCATCCTCTCGTCCATCGTCTGGCACCGACGCCGCTACAACATGCTCCGGGTGGTGTGGCGCTACGCCTGCGCCTCGGGCCACGTCCCCTCCGTCTTCCGACGCCGCATGCACCGCAGCCTGACCGCTTACCTGCCCGAACCGCCGCACGCCGCCGCCCTGTCCCGAGGCAGCCTGTTCACCGCCTGGGCCGGAAAGTTTGCCGCCGGCGTCACGCACGACATGGCTCCCGCTCCCGATGCTTCTCCTCCCTCCTCCTCCTCCTCCTCCTCCTCCTCCTCCTCCTCCTCCCCCCGCCCCTCACACCCCCCCGCACCCGCAGACCCGGGCCGTCTCCGCCCGCCCGATCCCCGCCGCACCGCGGCGCTCCCCGATCGCCTCGCGGACCTCGCCACCCACCCGCGCCTGGCGCCCGGGTCCGCCGCGTCCGCGGCGCGCTACCGCGAACTGAGCGACCTCTGCTCCGCCGACCTGGCCCAAGTCGGCCGCTGCCGCCCCACCGCGCCCCTGGCCGACCTGCTCGAACACGCCTTCCGCACCGACCAGGCCTGGCACGCCGCCGGCCTCGGCCTCCCCCACGCCCTCCGCCGCCCCGACTCCTCCTCCCACCATCCCCGCCACCTCTTCGCCGACATGCTGCGCCGCGCCGTCCGCGTCCCCATGCGCCCCGGCGACGCCACCCGCGACGCCCGCCCCTGGGAAATCCCCCACGCCGTCCGTTGAGCAAGGAGGAAGAAGAAGGGTATATCTGTATATGTATATATCTATGTACATGTCGTGTCGCCTGCGTGTGTGTGTGTGTGTGTGTGCCCCAAATCGACAAACCTCCCGCCTCCGGCTTCCCCCTTCCCCCCCCCCCCCACACCTCGCGAGGTCCATTCCCTTCCCGTGCCTCCTCTCAATCCCACCCCCGCCCCGTCAAATCCAGCACCTCCACCCCGCTCTTCCGCCACCCTTCTCCTTTCTTCTTCTTGTTTTTCTTCTCCGCCTCCGGCCTCGCCGAGGCACGCACGTCGTCGTCGGCGTCTTCGTCCTCGACTTCGACCTCCTTCCACGCGCCGGGCAGGCTGGCGCGCGCGACGAAGCGGCGGCGGCGGTGATGGTTCGGGTTCGGGGTGGTGGTGGGGGAGAGAGGATTCGTCTTCTTCTTCTTCTTCTTCGTCGTCGTCGTCGTCGTCGTCGTCGTCTTCTCTCCCTTCCGTGCGGCGGGCGGGACGGGAGGGGGCGGGGGCGGCGGGGTGGGTGCGAGGTGCGTGGCCTGCGCATGCTGCTCCTCCGTCTCCTCTTCGAGATGGTCGGGGGGGGGGACAGGGCGTTGGTTCGTGGATGATGATGATGATGATGATGATGATGATGATGATGAAGATGTGGCGGCCGGTGCGGAGAATGGCGGGTCATGGCCGCGGGCGACGGGGGCAGTCTTGGCTCGCTTGAGGGGCTTTCTCCGGTGCGTGACCGAAGCGGGCAGCAGCAGCACGGGCAGCTCGTCCTCGTTTCGGACCGAGAATCCTCCTCCTCCTCCTCCTCCTCCCCCCCCTCCTCGCGGTTCAGGCGTGCATGTTTCGGCTCGCGGCGGGGGGGCGGGCTTGGGGGGCGATGAGGAAATCAGACTGATGATCTCGGGAGGGGCGGCATCCGTGGCACGCGGCGTTCGAGGGGAAGGCGACAAGTATGATGCCATGGACCGCTGACTGCACGCGGGAGAGGCAATGGCTTCGGATCGCCTCTTACGGCGCGGGGGAGTCCTCGGCGCATCGCGCTCGTGTGCGCGGGTCGTCGGCTGGGTAAAAGCGGCCATGTGGGTGGCGGTCCGGCGAGCCTTGGGAGTGTCGTCATCGTCGGTGGTCACGGTGTGTGGCGGCGGCGGCGGCGGCGGCGGACGGCGGACGGTGTCCAGTGGTGTGGCGGAAGACAGCACGGTGGGTGGCGGTGGCGGCGGCGGGGGCCGAGAGAAAGGCTGGGTGAAGTGTGCCGTCTCTTCGCCGCTCCCTTGGTCCGCCGCATGCTGCGTGGCTTTCGCTTTCGCTTTCGCGCCGACTGCTTTCGCGTTCGCCCCGACTGCTTTCGCTTTCTCCCCGATCGTGCCCTGGGCTGATTTCGGAGCGTGGACGTTGTCGCCCTGGGCCGCTGCTCTGGCCTGTTGTCTGCGCGGGAACAGCTGCTTGGGATGGCGCAGACTCGCTTCATAATCCTCGACCAGCAACGGGCAGCCCACCTGCAAGAAGGTCTTCATCAGCCACATCTTTTCCGGCTGGTGCGGGTGATAGGACTTGAAGTTCCGTTTCTTCGCCGGCGATGTCGGCTCGTCGTCGTCGTCGTCGGCAGCGGCAGCGGATGGGACTTGGGCCCATTCGTCGTCCGCCTCGCTCTGCTCGTCAGCGCCGCCGGCCGGGATGAACTGGTCGTCTTCATCTTCCCGGCTCAGGTCGATGGGGACGAGCGTGTGCGGCACGAAGGAAATGCGATATTCCAGCTCGGCATCCGTGCTGCTGTGGGTCCTCTGGCCGTGGATGGCACGGACCACGACGTGCTCGCGTTCGGCTTGGGCATGGGGCTCGAGGGGACGACGCGGCTCGCCCATGAGCCTCAGTTCTCGCACCAACATGGCCGGGGCCAGATTCCGGATGAACTTGTGGGCGCCGCCGATGCAGGTCCAGTCGAAGGCATCGGCGGCGAAGGAGCGCAGTGCGGGAAAGTCGATGGCGCGGTCCCACCGCAGCTCGTGCCTCAGGCGCGCCACTTTCTCCGACGTCGAAACACACGGATCGGTGTAGTAGCCCAGCACTTGGCGGTCGGGGAAGTCGTCGGGGATGTTCAGACTGGGGTTCTTCCGGGTGAAGAAGCGGGACTGGTTCGTCTTGATCTCGTGCTGCAGGCGCTCCCTCCACGCCGTCAATGCCGCCAGATCCCGCCGGCGGGCCAGATGGACCAACTCGCGGCCAAAGCCGGCGCGCGCGGCATCGCATGCCAGGCGGGGCCCGCATGCGGGAATGCCCTGGGGGAGGTAGTCTCCGCCGCTCATGAGCGCCACCAGGATCATGCCGTGGCGGTCCAGCCCGCTGCTGCGCTCGGTCTCGTGCGCGCGGTAGACATTGACGTGGGTGGGGGTCTTGGTGGCGCCGTCGGGGGTCCAGTTGCGCAGGGTGGTGCGGGAGCCGAACATCAGCGCGTCGACGTCCTCGCTCAGCACGGCGTCGACGACGCCTTCGCGCTGCAGCAGGGCGCATTCGGCCTCGGCCTCGCCCGGGGCCAGGTGCCAGGGGAAGGCAAAGTGCTTCAGCAGCTGCTTGGCCAGGAACTCGGGCACGCTGGCGACCCGGGCGGCGGGCCCGCCGACCCGCCTGTTGCGCTTGAACAGCGGCTTGTGCGGGCCGTCAAAGACAAAGAGCGGGTGGATGTTGAGCGCCAGCAGGCGGAGCAGGCGGTAGTAGAAGGTGCGCAGCGCGGGGTTGGAGCCGCCGCGGCCGGCCTGGATCTGGAAGAGCCAGATGGAGATGTCGATGGCCAGGCGCAGGGGCCGGCGGTGGGCGGCGAGGTGGCGGGCGCAGAGCTTGGCGAGCGAGATGCGCTGGCCGGGGCCGATGTCCCTGAAGAGGCCGTGGATGCCCATCGCGGGCGGAGGTGGATGTCAGGGCGGGGGTGGATTTCAGGGCACACGAAGCCGACCGCCTCCGCCGCTATATGACTACGTGCGTGCGTGGCGGCTCGGCGGGTCCACGGCCGTCGGCGCCGAGGCATCGTGGGGGCGGTGGTGGGCGGCGGCGGCGGCGGTGGCGGCGGCGGTGTAGTCAGCCGGACGCACAACTAAACAGAACATACGGATGCGGACCGATGCGGATATGCGCGCGTCGCGGGCCGGTCGCCCATGGCAACCGGCGCGCCGTCACGTGGAGCCTCTCCGGCAGTCCATTCGCGTGCGGATGGGGATGGGCTGTATACAGACATGGCGACTGTATATACTATACATACAGACGTGACTCCTCCGCGCCCGGCGCCAGCAACCCGCGCCCGCCCACGCCCACACCGCCACCCGCGCACCGGCACCGCCCGGCGCCGCCTGACCGCCCCATGTCGCCCCGCAGCCGCGACTCGTCGCCCGACCCCATCACCCTCCCGTCGTCGCCGCTGGCCGGTCGGCGCGCGCCGCACGTGAGGGCGGCGCGGAGCCGGCGCACGGCGACGCCGGCCACACGGAGCCGGCAGACGGCGACGCCCGCCACACGACCCCGGCAGACGGCGACGCCCGCCAAACGAACCCGGCAGACAGCGACGCCCGCCCACAGGAGCCGCCCGCGCCCGAGCCCCACCAAGTCGCTCGTCCTCGACACCCCGTCCGCGCCACACGCGAGTCCCTGGCGCATCCGGGTCACCGTGCACGCCGAGCCGCGGCACGGCCGCGCCGGCCCCGCGGCCACGGCCCAGACCATCGGTGCGCCGCTGGCCAGCCCGGCCCGCGCCCCGCAGTCCCGCAGCCCCAGCCGGACGCCGAGTGCCGGGGAGGCGGAGGAGGGCACCGCGGGGGCGGAGCGGAACCCGCCGGCCGGGCGGGCCGAGCGCAACCCGCCGGCCGAGGGCAGGAAGCGCAAGGGCACGCCTATCAAGGAACACCGCAGTGCGCCGCAGTGGCCCTCGCCGCCACCGCTGCCGCCCCAGCTGCCGCCGGAGCCCGCGACGCAGCCCGGCCGGGGCGCTCCTCGGCCGTCGCTCACCCCGCCGCCGCGCGCCAGCGGGCGGCTGGCGAGGCTGCGCGCGCAGTGGTCCGACGGCACCGGCCGCACCCAGCGGCTGAGCATGGCCCGCGAGGAGCTCGACCAGGCCCTCCAGGACGCCATGGGCCCGTGCGGCGGCGCGGAGGCGGAGGCGGAGGCGGAGGCGGAGGCGGCCGGCGATGTCACCCTGCACCGCGCCGAGGACTTGACCCTGGTGTCGCTCGAGTCGCTGCATCGGTCGATGCAACGCGCGTCCAGTCCGGCGTCGTCGCCGCTCCAAACCCGCGCCCCGCACCTCCACACCCGCGCCCCGCACCTCCCCGCCCCCGCCCCCGCCCCCGCCACCAACACCCGCGCCAGCCTGGCCTCGCCCTTTGCGCCCGCCCTCCCCCAGGCATCGCCGCTCAGCATCCCCTTCTCCACCCAGCGCTCCGCTCGGCGCCGGTCCGGTCTGCGACGCGAGGTCGAAGCCGTGGGCTGGAAGCCGACGGCGCGTGCGCAGTTGCCACCTTCGTCCAAGGCCTCCGGGAAGCAGCCAGTGCGCAATCTCGAGCACCACTGGCAGGAGCAGCGGCGGGCGGTGAGTCAGCAAATCTCCAATGCGGCTGCCCATCGTGTCGTGGTGGTGGACGACGACGACGACGACGACGACGACCAAGGGGCGGAGGCGGTTGCAGAGGACCTGTGGCAAGACGAGGCATCGCGCCCGCTGCAGCATGCCCACCGTGACCGCGGCGAGCAGATTGACCCGCACCTGATGGCCCATCGACCACCCCAGCCGCCCCGGCCCGACATTCCGCCGGCCTGGCGACGCAGCTCGGCAATGGACGGCTCGTATCTTGACTCTCCCGCCCACCCACCGCCGCCCGTGACCGATTCGAGGAGACACTCCGCCGACGGCAGTGGCGTCCTGACTCCACCCAGCACGGACGACGCCGATGAACAGTTCCGCCGCGACGCCGCCGGTGAACAGTTCCGCCCCGACGCCGCCGGGCAACAGTTCCGCCCCGACGACGCCGATGGTCAGTTCCGCCCCGACGACACCGAGCCAGGACCGGAATTCCACGACCGCGATGTGGACAGCAGTGAACTGCAAGATCAGGCCGATGACCAGCTGCAGAGCGAGTTTACCCACCCGGAAGCCGAAGCGACGCGCTTTCATCCGCCCGCCGACGACCATGACCACGACATGATGATGGACGAACCGCAGGAGTGCTCCGGGAATCAGAGCACGGCACCGCTTGACGAAAGTGCCATGAGCCATGATGAGCACGACCCCGCCGACGATGACACGGGAGAATTCTTCACCACCAATTTGCCGCAGGTGTATCCCCGAGACAAGCCCCGACGACGGCCGGCCCGGAAGCCGACTATGGATCTGACCGAGTTGCTGGATCTGAAGAGCAGTCCCCAGACGCCATATCCCCGGCAGCCCGCCGCGCGCGGCTCCGAGCACAAGAAGACCGCGAGTCCAGCTCCGCATGGCACAAGCCGCACCACGAATCCCAGCAACGCGAAACTCCTCAGCAGTCCACTGAGGAGGAGCCTGCTGAAGAGCAGCAAAGTTCCACCAGCCGATGCTTCTGCTCCCGAGCGAGCATTCGACAGTGTGCGCACCGATGACTTGTCAACCGACCCGCCCGTCCTCCGACACCTTCAGGACATACGAGATTCGGGCGTCCAGCGTTTCGACCGCAACGGCCAGTACCCGACCCTCGACCAGACCAAGGCACAGCCTGCGGCAGGAATCACTCAGCCCAAGCGAAGAGGCCGCCAATACTTTGGTCGGAATCATCCCAACCACCATTCCCAGGCTGCATCCACGCTTACTGCCAGCTTCGCCAGCCAGGACATCTCTTCGTCCAGTCGACCGCTGTTGCGTCCCGACGATGCCCATGCCGAGAAGAAGCAGGACGATGCCGACCGCGTCGAACCACGGGAAGGAGACGTCCCACGGCCGTGCACGTACACACCGCGACACCATCTCGCCGCGGTGACCGCGGACCGGCGGCATTCGCGGTCCGCGCTGATCGACCCCTCCGAGGAAGATGAGAGCATGGAAGAGGATGGGCCCGCCGAGCCCGTGCGGCGCGACGGAGGGAATCCGAACCGTGACTCGCCCACCACCACGATCGCGGTCGACTTCAACCACTCGAGCATCCGCCATTCTTCCTGGCTGGACACGCCCAATCGCCGACCACCGCTCTTCGACCCGCAGCCAGCGGCTCAGCCTCTGGCTCCCATCCACAAGCCGGCACGCCCGGCCATGCCCCGCTCCGACTCTGGCTCGGCCATGCTCGTTGGCCACACCGATGCGCCACCGCCACCACCCGGTCTCGTGTCTCGCCTGATGACAAGTTTCTGGTCCGCGGTGCAAGCATGCTCCACTCACGCCGCAGAACCCACGATGCCCGCCGCGCACCCCGCCTCGTGCGAGGCGCCCTTCGCGTTTCCCGCCACCGCGCGCTCGCAGATCCGCGCGCGCTACGGCGTCCTCTCCGAGGACTTGCCGTGGACCATGGCCCACATGCGCACCCTCCACCGCATGCTCAACTCGGCCCTGAGCGGACGCACCGACACCCTCGTTCCCCGCAGCGGTCCCGTCCCCGCGGAGCTGGCGCGGAGGGTGGGCACGACGGCGCGGTCCATCGCCGGCCACACCTTCCTCTTCACCCCGACCCACGCATACGTCTGCCTCACCTTCCTCCACACCCTCGTCGCCCCCCACACCCTCGACGCCATCCGCCGCGGCCACATCGACCCCCTCGGCGACGACCTCGCCCGCCGCTGTCGCGGCTACTACGACCCCCGCCGCCACGGCGACCACCCCGTCTACCCCAACGCCCCCATCAACCTCCCCGCCGGCCCCATCACCCCCGCCATCCTCGTCCAAACCCTCGGCGATTGCCTCCACGACAACGACCTCTTGAGGCAGTCCCTGCGTGCCGAAGGACGGGAGCACGACTTTGCCCGCGAGTGTTATGGCCCGGCCGCCGTGGTTTGAAACGCCCGGATTGGGAATTGTGTTTTTTTTTCTGTTGTTGTTGTTGTTGTTGTTGTTGTTGTTTTTTTTTCTTGTCGCACGGACACGGCGTTGGGTTGCCGCCGATGGAGGAGGCGGTGGGGGGTGTGGGGTGGGGGGGGATCTCTGTGCTGCTGCTGCTGATGCTGATGCTGATGCTGATGCTGATGCTGTCATGTCGGAACTCGCCGCGAGGCGTCACGTCTCTCTCTCTCTCTCTCAATCAATCAATGAATCACGAATCACCATCATCTCGTGCCACAATCCCCTTGCCCTGGAGCGAATATCCCCTCCCCCTCTCGAAGCGTGCGTTGTTGTTTATTCCCCAGCGCACGGCTTTCTTCGCACGAATCGATCGCTCCCACACCACCCGTCGACTGCTTTATCTATATCTATACATCTATACACATGCACGCCCGGGTCCTGCGTGAGATGGGTGAACTTGAACTTGTGGTCAATCACGAGGTCACTATCCCAATATCTTCGGGTTAGGGTTAGGGAACAGCGATGGAAAATGGTGAAATGGATTTGTTGTGGTTGACGGAACTCACTAATCTGTTAGGGTCCGCATCGCCTCCTCGATCGATACGGTACAGTGAAAGTGATATACAGGCGGCCATCGTAGCGGTATCAAGAATAGAGATGACCCTTCCATCCGTCACGCAGCCATCGCGCCGAATGCCCCATACCCCCCACCTCCTCCTCCCCACCCCACCGTGCTCGGCCGCATGTCAGGTCGCCGCACATCACGCTCTGCGGCCCACGAGGCGGAGCAGATGACGAGGCCCGGGTCCGCATTTCCCAGGCCGAGCCCACACCCTTCTTTGCGACGTGGTTATAGGCGAACGATGGCTCGATGGCGTCGAAAGCCGCAATCCTCACATCGCAGGCATCAGGACCCCGACACATCGACGCCGCGCGATTCACAGCGACGCATCCCCGATGGAGTGAAGAGATTTTTTTTGGTTCGATGCGGTGATAACAGCCATGCCACCTCTGCTTATATTCAAGGCAAAACACACCCATCATGCCGAGATCTCTGCGTAAGCACCCGGAGACTAGCGCTTCTTAACTCGTCGCAGTAGTGGGACGTGCGACAGTTTATGGCTATAAGTGGTTGGCGGAGTGCTGGCTTCGTGCCATTAAAGTCATTCATTCCTAGAAAGCTGCGAGGCGGCACTACTACTACTACTACTACTACTACTACTACTACTACTACTACTACTACTACTACTACTACTACTACTACTACTACTACTACTCCTCCTCCTCCCGCAGCTTCACCACCGCACACACCGCCTCAACAGCTCGATCGAGACACCTCGCTCCTCGACAGCTCTCCACTCAATGGCACCGAGCTCAGGCAGGCCACTTCGCGACTGATTGCCCCGATGCAAGCCCATGCCGAACTTCCCCATCTCTCGCAAAAAGCGATCCACACGGCGCATCACGCGCCGGTTTTTCACGCCGCGCGCCGTGAGAAGGTCCCGGTGAAGAAACCCGGTCCGAGAGCACGCCGAGCTCCCCGATGCGCGAACGGGTCGGGAAAACCGGTCGGCGAGTGGCACGGCGAGAAGACGTGGGGAGCGGAAGCGAAGGGAGAGCTTGACGTTGTGTTGAGCGACTCGGGATCAGACGGTCGTTCGTTATCGTGGTTTCGATGCGCGCGTGATTGGACCGTGTCGCGATTCACGTCATCGTCAATCCATCTCTTTCCCGCCGAGTTCCGTTCGAAGCTGGTGATGCGAAGAAATTTGGTCCAGCTCCGTGGCCCGCCCGTGCAGCTCGGTGGCCTGTCCAACTCCGTGGCTCTGTCCCATGTCGATCGTTATATCGGGTCTTGACCACGCCTCTCATCCTCTACCATCACAGACAGACCCCTACGTGGCAACCAACGGGGCGGAGGTATGCCGAAGCATCCTATCTCCGGAAACACGAACGGGCCATTCTCGGCAGAAAACTAACGTTTTGGAACGCCGGCCGCTTTTTGCTGTTGGACAAAAGACCTTCCCCCTTCCCGTTCCTTAGCCCCATCCCCACTCGACGAATACCTCCAACTCACTATGAACCTCCTGGCCCTTATTACGCTCTACTTCGCCGTCGCAGTACAGGCGATTGTCTCAGTCGACTGGGCCATTATAGCCGACGACGGCGCGTCGCTGGGTGACTGCGTATATTCGCTGCTACACGAGAACAAGCTCGGCGCCAAATGGATCAAGCACTCGACATCCGTGAAGACGGTGGCGGTTTGCCATAGTCCAGAAGTCTCCTTTTGCCGCCCCGGCAGCTCGCACGCTGGCGAAAATTGGACGCCGGTTCTATGCTTGCAGCACTACGCTATCGACTATGTCAGTGGCCACCTCCCAGAAACCCACCAGTCCTTCCGAAACTCGCACGGCCTGTGCCATTACCGCCCCTACCGCAACGATGCCATCCCCAACTTTTGTTACTGCGAGGACGTCGGAGTGCAGAGCCGGTGTGAACAGCTGCGTATGTAAAAGGCGGTAGGGAAATAGTCGGGAGGGAGGGGGTGTACGGAGATGCTGTGGCGGGAACGCACGACAGGCCGATGTGTATGTGTGTATGTATGTGTGTGGGACGTGTGGCTGGTGGTGGTGGTACCACGTATGGCTGGTGTGTGGTGGTGTGCGAACGGGCCGGAAACTGCGGAAGTCCAAATTACATTACCGGAAGTTCCGGTGCCAGGTGCCAGGTGCCAGGTCTCCCCTTTCTCCCCTTGTCGCCGACCGTATACCGACGGTAGGCCGCCGTCGTGCCGACCAATTGTTAGCCGGCGTACATGGCTTGTCACCAACCCCTGGAAAGACATTCATGCCATGTAGAAATTTAACGAACTGGCTACATGAGCTTCCACAGAGTCTGCTGATGTCCTGGTCAAGGGAGTTTCACTGCATCTGGTCGAGGCACGACGACACACACCGTGGACACCGCGAGTCAAATGCGACGTCCGGGGGAGGGCAGAGAGGGCGGAAAGCGAGGCCGTTGGAGAGCCGTAGAGGAAGCAGGCGATCAAGCCGCCTATCTATAAGTCGGCAGGCCTGCGCTGTTTCCGTAGTACCTCTCCTGCTACTCGGATTCGCACGGCAGATTGGTCCTCTCGGACGTCCCACATGGCATCAATGTCTTTCCAGGGGTCGTGACATGGCATAGAAGTCTTCCGCCCTTGTTTGCTTTAAATAACTAACCACATGTACTTTGATCACCCCATCCGGAGCATGATCCAGAATGCCCGATTCGACGCAGAATGCTCCATGGACCAGTGTGCCTCTCGGATCGCACATCTCCCTCGCCCTCGCTCCCCGAAACCAATGAGATATACATAGAGCTGACGAGACACGCTCCGGTGGTGACGGGCTGTGTAAGCGGATTATACCAAATGCGAATACAAGCGAATCGTCGCACGCTGCCCAACTCTCGCGAACTTCAGCCAAGGCCGATAGTCGGGGTCTTTGTTTTTCCACTCGACCATTTGCTCCCACAGGAACGTCGGCGACCGCGATACTTTGAGCTGAGACCCTGTGAACAACGTCCAATCGACGTGTTTCTCGTCGGTGGACTCCCCGAACAACGCCCAATCGCGCCTGGTCCCCGGCGACAGGGGACACCAATATTCTTCAAAGTAAGACGGAATGGTGTTCTGCACCTCCTGCTTATCCGTCGTGATCTCCGAGACGCAGCCGCCCCATTGTACTGCCCGGGCGCCGATGAAGTTATGTGCATTAAACGGTGCGCACTTGGTGTCGCCGATGCAAACAAACGACGTCTCGCGGACGTTTTTCTTATCGCCCTGACGCCAATGGAGCGGCCCGAATGCTTGCGGGAGCTTGCAGGCCACTCGCACCGATTTCGTGGTGCGACAGCCGCCGCCGATGGCGCGCCAAAATGAGGGGACATTTTCCGTCGGCGTATACGGACTCCCGGCTGGCTGCTCGAAGCTATGGCTACACAGCATATGGTAGTCCAGAAGCCGGATTTTCGTCGCCAGATCGTTATGCAATTCCTGCAGATATACCGGCGGATATTCCTTCGGGGTCTGCCGTCGTTCGAGGTGTGGGTGTGCACCGCCAGCGGAGCCAGGGTGCTTGGGCCCCGGGTCCAGGTGATATGTGACCGCCTGGATGTTCGATCGCACTGCGTCCTTGGACGTATTCCGCTTGGCCGCAATACTTTGGATCCACTCATCGAGGTGTTTCGATTGGAGAGCCGCTTGTAGTTCGATGGGATCCACAACTTGCTGCGCGCATAGTGCTGATTGAAGAAGAGCAAGGAGAACGAGAGTGAGCTTCATCGTGGTCAAAGTCACGGCGACTTTGTCGATATGGATCGCCGTCGTGACGCGGCGCCATGAACGGGTATATATCATTAGGTCGTCTCACGAGAAGGCCGGCAATGCCTGACCCAAGACAAGGAAGTCTTATGACCGGCAGTTTATGCTCGTTAAACCCACAAACCTACATCTCAGCCGAAATCCGTCGACACTTGAAGGCTGGCTGGCCTCCATGATTGGTACAATTACACAGGTCGGTGGTCTTCCGAGCAGGCCGAAAAGGCCTGGCGAAAGACAAGGAAGTCTTATCACCGGCAGTTTATGCCTACATGATTGGCACAATTGCTGCCAAGACTCCTTCCTTATACCGTATCCATCGTCATGTCGGGTCCTGACCGTAGGTCGGGTCATGGCGATCCAACTTCGGCGGAACTCTGCGTTTGATTACGGTACCGCTGTAACCATGTAGTTACGGATTGCTGCTCCCCATGCTCACTCATTAGGTGTGGGTCTCAATTATGAGGAAGCGCACCCATCCTCGTGGAAACACGTCCAATTACGTAGGAAACACGCCCAACTAACTACGTAGGAAACATGTCCAACTACACTTGCCGTCGTATAGTCAGTATGGTGTGATTGGCTTCTTGGTGATAGCCGAGGTTGAAGACACGTGACAAATGTTCGAAAAGGAATGCCTGTTCTATCTAGTGAGTTAACTAGTTACAGTCTACAGCGTGATTCTTATAGATGGAGGCAGCCGAGAGTGTTGAATCGCCTATCTTCCACATTGGTGACCACATGTGTCCGTGCCGTCGTCGAGTTCAATAGTGTGGGGTGGCACCGGTGGTTACACCACAGTCGTATAACTCGTTGTTCGGTCCCAGTTGTTGCTGTTTGGTGACAACGCCTCGCAGAAGGAAGGAGATATTGTCTTCGACGCGTGCGTCCTCACGCGCAGCGGACACCACCTGATCCGATCCACTTTATTCAAGACCTTGTGTCTGAGGGCCATTCGAACCGGACGATGGCTTATCAGAGACCCGCATATCTCGTCGCTGTGTAGACGACAAAGGGAAGACCTGGGAGTTGTTTCGAGAGGCGTGTCTACGCTTTGCAAAGAAGGGAGCGGGAAGGCTTCTCACAGAGGCGCAAGAGGGGAAAGTGATCGACTGGTCTTGATGGATAAATCAACCTGCAGCATAACTCACTATCAGTTGGAGGTGCAGTGGTTTATCTCCGGTGAGTCCGATATTACTATACCGCAACAGTCCGTCAGCGATATCATTAATCGCCACGGTTTCTCGTAGAAGAAAAGCGCTCGAACAGAACTACGGATTGCGTGAGAATTGGGCGCAGTTACCCTACAGAAGACAATGCCTATCAGACGTACCTGCTGCGTCGACGAGAGTGGCTCGAACGAACGAACGGGCTGACGGAAGTATAGATACGTAAGGATCAACACAGCTTGTCAAGATGTAGGAGGTTCGAAAAGGTCTCAGAGATGGTCAATCCTGCCAGCTATGACGGCTGAAGGGTATCTTTAGGATCCGCTTGTCTACCAAGGCTCAATCAAAGCCGTAGACTTCGAGAACTGGCTTGAATCTTTCGTGTTGCCGAAGCTAGAAAGAGGCATGTTTCGAGTAACTAGTTGATACGACGCGTAAGGCGAGGATAGGCTTCTGGATACAGTTTGGTCCTGCCGCAGCAGATGAACGCCGGGAGCCGGAACGTATAGTCCAGGAAGTCTTGTTGTTGATCGTATAACTAGTACGGAGCGTAGATGCCGGATGATCCTGCACTTGCACAAATTCCGTTGATGTGGTTGATCGTTCTGCCGGCGCGTTGGCGAGCGGAAGCTCACCTGAGGCGGCCTGCCGAAGCCGCGATTGCTTTCGTGGAACAGCATCACCTCAGCTTCGACAACGCATCGACTTCGCGCCTCGGTCGACCACAATCGATCCATCGCAATCGATCCACCACAACCAATCCATCCTGCCGTGGCTGACGGGCGTCCGTTTGAGTTGGACGGCCTCGGTCAGGCCTCTGGCGCCCGGCCGGGCGGGGGGGGGGGGGTATCTTGCGGGATAGGCTGGCGCCAGCACGGAGCGCATCCGCCTCACCATGCCCGTTTCAACCTTCGCACCGCACGACACGGCGCGTTCCCGTGGAGCCTTGATGCAGCGCTGGAGCGCGACGCAAGATCGCATCGATGCCGACGAACGACGGCGCGCCATGAACGAGATCCAGGAGCTGGATGGCTCCGAACCCTCCTCCCACTACGACCGCCCGGACTGGCCGCTGGCTCCATCGCCCACACACGCCATCGACCAGCCGCGAGTCAAGGCGGGGCAGCAGCAGCAGCAGCCGCAGGAACCAGAGGATGCGGCGGCGGCGGCGGCGGCGCTGGTGGGGGACGTCGACGACATGTACACGCCCGTCGATAGTCCGATCTACACGCACAAGCACCACGCCAGCGACCTCGACATCAGCGACGACGATGGATACCCTCTGCCGGACTCGGCTGACACGCCGCGAACTGCTCTTCCCATCCGCAGTGAAGGCGCGGCGCAGAATCCACGCCCATCGCGAGCGGCGCCTCGCCATCTCGACCATGCCATGCGGCGGCCTGCGCGGGTCTCACCGACCAGCGGTCCGCCGACCGGTACGCCTCGGCTGGGGGCGGTGGAACAAGGCGCGAGGCATCACCCCGAAGTCATCGGGCACGAGGGGGGCTCGGAGGCGGATGAGGTGGGCGCGCGGGGAGACATCGCGACCGCAATCCCTTTCCCTCCCCCCACACCGGACCAGCAGCAAGGAGCGTCTTCACATGGCTCGCACGGCGGCAGCGTTCGGCGTTCCCTGTCGATGGCGCCGGTGCAGCCGGCTTCACCGTGCCGAACTTCGACGCGGAACTCATGGCACATACCGCACACGAGGGAGCGCATCCGCTACAGCTGGCAATCGGCTCAGGAAGACGAGCCGGGTCGACCGCGCATCTACGTTGTCAAGCTTGTCTCTAACACAGTCACCGCTTCGGCAGCGTTCCCTGCCGGCGAGGCCCTGGGCTTCTCCATTTCACCTGGCGGACGGCGGATCGCGGTGTACAACAGTGCCCGACTCTACATCCTCCAGACCCACGCATTCCCGCTCGGCATCACGCAGGACTACGCGATCAAGCGCCGACCGCTCGCGGTGGAGTTGACGGACGACACGTCGACGGTGGCCATCCTGGGAGACTTGTACGTGGTCAACGTGTACACGCTGGCGAGACACGTGATGACGCGGGTGCGATCGATCCATCTCGACCACGCCACGCACACGATCGCTCTGGCGCCGTCCGGGGGCCTCCTCGCGGCCGCCTACCAGTCGGGCATCGAGGTGTTCTCGCTGCACCCCGAAGCCACCGCGTCGGACCGGCGAGCGGTGCGATGCCACACCATGGACAAGATCCGCTTTTCCGACGACGGCTCCACCCTGCTCGGCACCACCACCCGCATCCACGCCTCGTCGACCGTCGTGGTGTCCGTGCCCGTGTTCCCCTCGCGCGCCGATGGCCGGGCGACGCACCGCGAGCTCCGAGAGGCGTGGTGCTCGGAGCTCCTGCACCCGGAGAACATCCGGGACAGCAGCCACGCGGCGTTCATGCGGGAGAAGGGCCGGACGAGCAACGAACGGCTGTTTGCGTGGAATGGCCTGGAGAACACGTTCGGCGTGCTGAACGTGGCGGACATGGGCTACGGCGCGGTGGACTTCCCCGTGGCCATGTCGCCGCCGCTGTCGACGTGCGGCGGCCTCGGCGCGGCGATGCACAGCTGCCCCGCCGTCGACGAGCACGGCGACACGGTGGCCATGCTGGTCAACGACCGCACCGTCCGCCTCTACACCATCCCGCGCCAGGCGGACGGAGAGGCGCGCAGCGTCGACCACGACCTGGACGAGGCATACGGCTGTCGGTTCGGCGAGGCGCACTGGGTGTGCAGCCCGGCCGCGCGGCCCGCGCCCCGCGGCGACGGCACGGGCGCGACCGGCCGCCTGATCGTCACCAGTCCGGGCGGGGTGACGGACGGCGGGGCGGGGGCGGAGGGCGTCGAGGCCATCGAGGGCGGCCGCATCATCGTGTTCGACTTTGATCCGGAGCTCGCCGGCCCGCCGCCCGCCACCAACACCCTCATCCTCGGCCGCGTGCCGCCGCGGCCGCTGGAGGAGGAGGAGCGCGAGCTGTCGGAGGCGGTGAGCCTGGTGCGGCGCCGCAGCGCCAACCAGGGCCGGAGCGGCGCGCTCGATGCGCGGCCGGCCGCCCTGGGCCGAAGCGCGACGACGCACGGCAGCCGGCGCGCCGCGGTGAGGGCCGCCGCCCTCCACCTGCCCCGCCGCCGCACCGCCGTGTCGTCGGCGGGGAGCCTGGCGCCCGGAGCCGCGGGCGGTCGGCCGGGCCGGCCGGTGCTGCCGGGTGTGCAGGAGACGCCCGAGGCCGAGGTGGCGGCGGCGGCGGGTGAGGTGGCAGCGGCGAGTGAGGTGGCGGCGGCGGGTGAGGTGGCGGCGGGTGAGGTGGCGGCGGGTGAGGTGGCGGCGTGCGAGCTGGAGGCGTGTGAGCAGCCGTACGTGCAGGGCGCGCCGCGGTCACACGCGTCGCTGCAGCGGGCGGCGTCGAACGCGCAGCGCCACCGCTTCCAGCGCCTGGAGGAGCGGCGCCAGGAGCAGCGGCGGAGCGTCGACGCGTCGGGCCGCGTGCCGCCGCTGCCGCTGCCGGAATACTCCGCCGAGCCCAACGCGCCGCTGCCCCGCCGCTTCCGCGCCTTGGCGGGGCTCGATGCGCCCGCGCCACGGAGCCCCGTCGACGCCCCGGAGCCCGCCACGCCGCCGCCGCCCCGCCCCCCCCGCCGCTGCCGCCGCCGCCCGCCCCGCCGCCGCCCGACCCGCAGGCCACCACCCGCCACACCCGCCACACCTTCGATTCCGAGGCGGCGCGTGCGGCGCTGCCCCGCAGCCTGCGGCGTGCGTACAGCAACGCGCACGCCGACGCGCTCCACTACTACCGCGCTCGCCACCACCGCCACCCGGCCCACCACCGCTTCTCCACATCGCTGCTGGACCCTCCCGGCCACGCCCCGCCCCGCCCCGCCTCGCCGCCGCGCCCGCCGTCGCCCTCGGCCGTCCCGGCGTCGCGCAACTCCCACCCCGCCGCTCGGCCCGGCGCTGCGCCCTCGCTCTGGCCGGCGACCGCGGGTGCCGACCGCGTGCCCCTGCCGCCGCCGAGGCAGCCCGCCAGCAGTGCCGCCCACCCCGTCACCGCATGGCACCCTCCGGCCAGCAGCTCCGGAGCCAGCAGCGCCGGCCCGGCCGCCTCCGCCGCCGCCGCCGCCCCGACCACGCCGGCGAAGAAGCGGGCCTTCTTCCGCCCCAAGTCCCGCAAGCCCGGCCCGTCGCCGCACGAGCACCCGGCCTCGGACGCCACGAGCACCGTGACCTCGTGGTCCCAGCGCCGCGCCGGCAAATGCGCCTTCATGTAATGAATGGGACGACAGGTTCCCATGGGACGGGAAGCACTCACAGAAGCGGGAAACGAGGACTGAAAACGACATACACACCGAAGCGGGAAACCAAGGACGACAATCACACTCACAGAAGCAGGAAAAGAGGACTGAACAGGACATGCACACTGACGCCGGAACCAAAGGGCGGAAATCACACTCACAGAAGCAGGACGGAACATGGAATCGGTCCGAAGACACATGCAGCAAGCAGAAAAACAGGACCAACAACGCCCACGGAAGCAGGAAGGACGACGCAGAACAACAGGGCCATCAAAACCACGCGCACAGAAGCAGGACCACGGGACCGAAGACACACAGCCCCACGCGCAGAATCACGGGAACGGGACCGGAAAAGAGGACAGAGAAGACGTGTTTTTGTTTGATGCATCGGCTGTGCCGCCTGCCCGAGCAGAGCGCACCGCCCGAGACGAAGCTCCGCCTGCCACAGCCGGCGGCGGACATGACATAGCGATACCCCGTGATGCCAGAGCATCGCCCGGCGCACCCGGCGCCTCATCGTGTACAAATGCATGAATGAATTTTCCCCGACCTGCTTTTTCGCGCCTTTTTCCATGACCCCCCATCTCACTTCCGCCACCGCGCGTCACTCGCCCCGCGCATCGATTCTTTTTCCGTCTTACATTGTCATTCTGCGCATATGTACGAACTTGACGGTGGTGCTTCCATCCAAGGCGCGTGCAGTGCGCACCGCCGACCGGGTCAGATGGCCGAGTGGTTATGGCGCTAGTTTCAGGCAGACTGCAAACTGTGCTGAAGTCGGGTTTACTAGTGGGGAAACCTTCGTGGGTTCGAGTCCCACTCTGATCACCATTGTCAGAGGCGTTTCGCTACTCCGCGGTGCACCGCGGGGCACACGACACGACTTCACTTTCTTTTTTTTGTCCTCGTTTGGCGTCTCCATGCCGACGGGTTCCCCCCCATCATTTTGCGTCTTTTTGCTGGGTTTTCTCCCGCGTTTTTGTGCCCGGCGTCGGGTGTCACCCTTCCCGGCTCACGTGCCCAGGCGGGGGGAGCCAGCCTCCCTTCTCGGGCCGTTAGCCGCCGCGCTCGGGCCGTCCGCCGCCGCGCCCGGGCCGCGCCGGATCCAGGCGCCAGTCACAGCACGCGCTTCCACTTCACCTTCACTCTTCTCAAACCCGCGGCCCCACAATAGGAACACACCGCCCAGCAATAGGAACACACCGCCCAACAACAGGATCAACCGCCCAACAATAGGAAACAAACACAGGAACCATCGGAGCGTCATGCCGCTTCCACGGCGCCTCCATCGACTCCCTCCCCGCCTTCTCGCCGCGCCCGCGACTCCATCCGTGAACATCCATATCGCCACCGCACGCCACAGCTGCGGTTCGCGCCATGCCTCCCACCACTCTCTCCCACACAAACAATCAGGCCTGACCCCTCTCCAACCACTCGCCATCCACACCGGAGCCCTCCCGAGAGCGGCAGCAGGTCGGGCGACGTCCACCGTCTTTGTGTCCCGTGAAGCGGTCGGTGCTTTGTGCGCCATTCACCCACACAACCTCCTTCACGGCTTTTCGGTACATCGCCCATTGTTGCCGCTGCATTGTCCGTCTCATTGTTGCCGCTCTGTTCCTTCTTCTCATTCTTGCCGCTCTGCTTCTTCTTCTTCTTCGTCTCATTCTTGCCGCTCTCTTTCTTCTTCTCATTCTTCCCGCGCACCTCGCACACAACCCCCATTGTCGCATCCTGCGGCATCTACTTAATTGTGCCGCGCCGCCCGCCATCTGACCGCTTCCTCGTGCATTCCAGAATCATTCGCACACCAGCCACGACATCCTTCCATACTGACTGCCACGTCGGGTCGGAATCGCCACCCCCATACCGCTCACGCGTCACGACTTCACGACTTTACGACTTCGCGACTTCAACCTGTTTTATCCCTCCTCGAAGCTGGTCTTCCCATCGTCGTCCATGCACGCACGCATCACCATCCTTCTTCCACACACGACCGCGCCCGCCATGCTCTCTCTCCCCACCGTCATGCTTGCCGCTCTCGTCGCCATCGCCACTCTCTCGCCTCTCGCGGCAGCACACTCGTGGGTTGAGGAGTACCAGCGCATCTCCGACAACGGCTCCTATACCGGCCCTCGGGGCTACTCTCGAGGCTTCGTATCGCGAGCCGACCCCACTTACAACGGCTTCTCCATGATGTGGATGCTTCCCTCGCTCGACGCCCGCCAAAGTAACGGCGCTGTCCGATCGCGCATCAACTCCTCCGACCTGCTCTGCCACCCCGCCCAGAGGACCAGCAACTACACCGCCGCCTTTCCCAAACTCAAGCTCTCTCCCGGCGACTACGTGGCCGCCAAGTACCTCGAGAACGGCCACGTCACGCTTCCGTGGAACATTACCGGCAAGCCTCCGGGCTCCGGCACCATCTTCATCTTCGCCACCACCCAACCTTCGGACACCGAGAAGATTGCCGATGTCATGCGGTGGAATACCGAAGGCACCGGCGGCAACGGCCGAGGCTTCCTCTTGACCGCTCAGAACTTTGACGACGGCCGCTGCCACCAAATCAACTGTGGCAGCATTTCCGCACAGCGTCAAATGCTCACACCCAACCACGTCGCGGGCCAGCCCACCTCGACCGTCGAGAGCTGGTGCGAGACCGACATTCAGATCCCAGCCAACCTCACCACCGGCACCCTGACCACCTACTGGGTCTGGCAGTGGCCCACCGAACCCAACGCCGACTGCAACACCCCGGCGGGCAAGGACGAATACTACACCACCTGCGCCGACTTCGACATTGTGGACCCGGCCGACCGGGACCAGATGGCTGCGGCTCCCGACGCCGGCGCCAACCCCCAGTCCGTCGCGGTCTCGGACTACAAGTCTCGCACCGCCTCCACCGCCGCTCCCTTGGCCGTCGTCACGCAGCAGAACGACACGCTCGTCGGCGACATCGCCGGCGTCGACCCGGCCTTCGTCAGCGCCTGCTCGGCCCAGGCGCCGGTCGTCACCCAGTACCACCTCGGTCTCTGGCCAGAGGTCTACGTCCCGAACTCGTGTTCCGTCGTGAGCAGCTTCGGGGCCGCGGCCGCCTCCGCCGCCGCCCACGCCTTCTCCACCGCCGCCGCCAGCTACGCCGCGGGCGCCACCTCCGCCTGGTCCGCCGCCTTCGCCGCCGCCAAACTCCCGCTCCCCACCCGAACCGCCTGGTCGCAGCCTCCCCACACCGGAGCCCCCGCCACCGCCACCGCCACGCCATCTCGCGCCCCACCACCACCCGCCATCACCCCCTACCTCACCACCATCACCCTCGTCTCCACCGTCACCCCCCCTGCCGCATCCGCATCCGCATCCGCCAGCTCCGCGCCTGCCTCAGACTCCGCTCCCGCCGCGCCCACCATCACCACCACCACCCCCACATCCCCCGCCAGCTACCCCACCATCTCCACCGTCGGCACCCCCGCTCCCTCCTCCAACCCCGCCATCTCCCCCCGCGCCCGACCCCGACCCCATCCCCGCCACTGGCACCCCTCCGACGCCTCCCGCTCCCATCTCACGAGACCTTGATCCCTCCCTCCTCACCTGAAGGGGGGAGCCACGGCGGTTTCGCGGCTCGCATCGCGCGGCCGGTGCTGCTGACGACGGCCCCGGCGAGAGGAATCGGTGGACGCAGGAAGGGCGCCGGTCGGGGCATCTCTCTCTCTCTCTATCTCCATCTTCTCCTTTCCGCATGGATTTTGGGGCCCACGGCGGCGCGATGTGGGTGCGTGCGTGGCGGCCACGACACGGAAACCCCAAACACACACACACACACACACACACACAAAAAACACAAACACAAACATCGACCGACAGACGGAGCGACAGACGGACAGATAGACGGGGTTTGGATGGTGATGGGTGGTGGGATTCGGATTCGGGTGGTCATCATGGTTTTTTATTCGTATTTCTTCCCCCGTCCCCATCGCCGGGTTCCTCCGCTCCTCCCGACTCCGCTTCCCTCCTCCTCACCCGGGCACGGCACGGCACGGCACGGCGAAAGCGGGGGGGATGCCGACGCGGGATGCTCCATCAACATCGCATCAGAGATAGATCCAGAAACCCATTCCGTCCCTCCACAGCGTGCGGACACGTGGGTTCCACGTGTCCGGAGTCCACACGCCTCGGGCGCGCGCGGGCCACTCCGTGCAAGTCGCTCACTCACTCTCACAAGGGCGGACAACGGCCCGTGCCGTCTCAGGTCGACGACAGGGGATAGCAGATGGATGCGTGCGAGGAGGGGGCATGCGACGCGGGGGCGGTGGGGGTGGGGCGGGGAGAAATCGAGGCGGCGAAAAGCGGGATGGGTGGGTGGCACGGGGATTTCCCGGTGGCCATGTCGGGCGTGCGGGACGGTGCGGCGAGCTCGTGAAGCGGGAAGGCCATAGAGGCGGCGCCCGTGTTCGGGAATTTCCCCGGGAGCGCTCGGGCATGCGTTGTCCGAGGCATCACGTCAGGTGGTCGGGTTGCCGCCGGCACATTTTGGCCGCCCGGCAGTGGGCGCCGCTCCAGAGCCGGGTATGCGCGCGCGCACGGATCGACCGGTTCCCAGAGCAGAGCCCATGGGCATTGGCACGGGCGAGGGGTCCGTGGGCCGAATCCATTGACGGCCACGGCGGCATGCGGCGGACCGACTGGAAGACCCTGCGCAAAAGCTCACCGGCAAGTCGTCAAGGGGATGCACTGGCTCTTGCAGTAGAACCCCCGTGGCGATGGTGAAGCTTATGCTGCCGGTGGACGACGCTTGCTTTCCTGCTCAGTCACCTGCGCTGCCTCCCCCGTCGTGTTCACAGACTCGCGCTCCTCCAGACCCTCTTCGCGTGCGACCTCTTTCTCGTCGGCCATCTCGACGTCCTGTTGTTCCGCAGTCGTGTCTGCTGCTGCTGCTGCTGCTGCTGCTGCTGCTGCTGTTGTCGATGCTGCGGGAAATGGTGGTCGTGGCGATGTCGATCCTTGTTGCATCATGTTGGCGGGTGCGTGTGCCGGTGCAGCGTCAACTTGCATTTCGTCGTCGACGTCGTCGTTGGCAGGCTCGGCCTCTTCGGCGCCTGCTTCTGACCGGTTTGAGGCTTCGTCGAGCTTGGTTGTCAGGCTTCCTGGAGGGGCAGGAGACTTGCTCGCCTTGGCCGCAACAATCTGCGCCCCGATGGCGGCATTGGCCTCCTTCAGATGAGATGCGCCATCGGCACGGTCCGCGCGGTCCATCTGCATGGCGTCTTCGTCGTCGGCATCGCCGTTCGCACTCCGCGCATCATCATCGGCGGGGGTGTTGGCACCGGAGTCATCGGCGGGAGCGTGCGGGTTGACGTGTTCCATGATGCCTCGTCTTCGAGGACGGCCCGGCTGTGGGCGGACGCCATTCGCCGCGGCCATTTCCTCGTCGTCGGACTCTTCGAATTCGTCGTCGCGTTCGGTATTCTTGTCCCAGAGGCGTTGCCTGTAGCGCTTGTCCTTGCTGGCCTCGGCGTCGGCCTCTTCGTCGTCGAGACGATCTTCCTGTTCTTCGAACGTCTCGGCCTCGCCATCTGGCCCTGCGTGGTGCATGCCGAGCGGCTCTCGGGGGACGTCATGCATCTGGACGGAAGGCGCGTGCTGGGTGGTTTGCTTCAGGTTTTCCAGCACCTGGGTTTTGATCCGCTCGAGGTAATCGGGCGAGTTGGCGTTGTCCATGTTGCTGGGTTTGACGTCCAGTTCGAAGTCGGGCGAGTAGTATTCGTAGTAGTCGGTGAAGGGGAGGTCTGGGCCCATCTCCACGCCCACCAGCTGTCCCGTCTCGTATGCCCAGGTGCGTGCGACGTTCCTCATGGTGTAGCCGCCGCCGCCCAGGATGAGAGTGGGCAGGTTGAAGGACTTGACGTAGTTGACGCAGTTGGCGTGGCCACGCATGGACAAGTTGAAGCAGCCCAGCCGGTCGCCGGACAAGGAATCGCCGCCACACTGCAGCACGACGGCGGTGGGCCGGTAGTACTCCATGACCCAGCCGATGGTGGGCTCGAAGATGCCCTTGTAGCTCTTGTCGTCAATGCCGTCTCGCAAGGGGAAGTTGACGGCATAGTGCTTGCCCGCGGCGACGCCGATGTCCCTCAGCTCGCCGGTGCCCGGGAAGTACTCGCCATATTTGTGGAAGGAGACGGTCATGACGCGGTCGGTGGAGTAGAAGGCTTCTTCCACGCCGTCGCCGTGGTGGACGTCGATGTCGATGTAGAGGACACGGGGATGGAAGCGCAGCAGCTCGAGGATGCCGAGGACGATGTCTGGGAGGGTGCGTCAGCCGGAGGTGTGGGCGGACCGAGAGATGCATGAGATGCATGAGATGCATGAGATGCATGCTCGGGTGGCGGGGTTTGATGCTCGGGTGGCGGGGTTGATGCTCGGGTGGCGGAGTTGATGCTCGGGCCGACTCACCGTTGATGTAGCAGAAGCCCGAGGCCTCGCTCTTCTTGGCGTGGTGCAGTCCGCCCGCCCAGTTGACGGCGACATCGCACTTGCCGCGGTTCAGGCGGGCGGCGCCTTCCATGCTGCCGCCGGCGCTGATGCCGCAGAACTCGAACAGGCCGTCGAAGACGGGGCAGTCGTCGCCGACGTTGTAGCGGCCCTGCTCCTTCATGAAGCCGTCCATGTTGTCGGGGGTGACGCGCTGGAGGAAGTCGACATATTCGTCGGTGTGGAACTGGGTCATTTCGTATTTGGTGGCCGGCTTCGCGCGGTAGATCTCCAGTTTCTTGTACAGGCCGTAGTTCATGATCAGCGAGTGGGCCATGCGGATGCGGTGCGGCTTCATCGGGTGGCCGGCGTTGTATGCGTAGTTGCCCACGTCGGAGTCGTAGAAGTAGGCGACTTTCCGCGGCTGGGAGGGGGCGGCGTTGGTGCCGGTGCCCGGCGCATCCAGAGGCGTGTAGCCGCCGGTGCCGGCCGGCATGTTGACCATCCTCGATGCCGCGATGCCGCGATGCCGCGACGCCGCCGTGGGTGGTGGTGGTGGGGGTGAAGGTGCACTCGGATGTGTGTATGGGGGGGGGCTGCACTCAGATGTGTGAAGGTGAAGGTGAAGGAGAAGGAGAAGGAGAAGGTGAAGGTGAAGGTAAAGGTGAAGGTGAAGGTGAAGGTGAAGGTGAAGGTGAAGGTGAAGGTGGAGGCGCCGGCTGCAGCGTACGGCACGGCGGGGCCAAGCGCAATCACATGAAATGCGCACTGCTTCACGTGAGTGGGTATGCGGGTGATTGGTCCGGCGCCCGCCTGCCGGAAGGCGGTGTGTTGCGTGGGACAGAAAACCGATCTGGCAGAACTCAAGAGGAAGGTGCGCGTCCGCCCGCGACCGCTCTGCCTTCACACATGGCAGGAGCGATCGCCCGCACCTCGCCCCGCCCCGTCGCCAGCTGCACGGCAAGGAGCGGGCCGGAGCGGGCCGGAGCGAGTCGATGTGGTTCGGTGTGGCTGACAGGTGACCGCCGAGCACTGCACATCGCCGTCGCCGTCGCCGTCGCCATATCCGCCCCCTCCTCGCCGGCAGGGTCCCCTCTCCACCCCCAGGGTCCCGCCTCCTCCGCCAGGGTCCCTCCTCCGCCGTCAGGGGACGTCCCCTCTGCGCCCCCTCTTCACCGCCCGCGTCCCCCCCGCGTCCCCCCCCCCCCCCGCGTCCCCTCTGCTCACCACCACCCTCTGCACTGCCCACGCAACCCCTCTCGCCGCCATGGATCGGCTGTCACGCATGCTGGCCGCGGCGCAAGGCATGGGCGGTGGCGGAGGTCCTTCCGCCCAGGTGAGCACATGTCCATAGCCCCCCCCCCGCCGCAGCGATATATCGCCCCCATATCCCGTCTGCCCTGCGCCGACATGCCCGACATGCCCCGGCCCGATGGACCCCGATGGATCCCGATGGACCCCGATGGACCCCGATGGACCCCGATGGCTGACCGGTCGTCTAGGACACCAACATCATCGACAACGCCGAGACGGTGTACATTTCCTCGCTGGCTCTGCTCAAAATGCTGCGGCACGGGCGCGCCGGCGTGCCCATGGAAGTCATGGGTCTGATGCTGGGCGAGTTCGTCGACGACTACACCGTCCGCGTGGTGGACGTGTTCGCCATGCCGCAGTCGGGCACCGGCATTTCCGTCGAGGCCGTCGATCCCGTCTTCCAGACCAAGATGATGGATATGCTGCGGCAGACCGGCCGGCCCGAGACCGTCGTCGGCTGGTACCATTCCCATCCCGGCTTCGGCTGCTGGCTGTCCTCGGTCGACATCAACACACAGCAGTCCTTCGAGCAGCTCACGCCGAGGGCCGTCGCCGTCGTCATCGATCCCATCCAGTCCGTCAAGGGAAAGGTCGTCATCGATGCCTTCCGCCTCATCAACCCGCAAACCCTCATGCTTGGACAGGAGCCCCGCCAGACCACGTCGAACCTGGGACACCTCAACAAGCCGTCCATCCAATCGCTCATCCACGGCCTCAACCGACACTACTACAGCATCGGCATCGGCTTCCGGAAGACGGCGTTGGAAGAGGCCATGCTCATGAACCTGCACAAGACCGTCTGGACCGAAGCCCTCACCATGCCCGACTTCGCCGCGGAAGCCGCGCGCAACGAGGCGAACCTGAAGAAGCTGGTGTCGCTGGCGGAAGGATACGAGAAGCGCGTCAAGGAAGAGACGGAGCTCACCAAGGAGCAGCTGCGCACGCGATATGTCGGCAAGGTCGATCCGAAGAAGCACATCGAGAGCGTGGGACAAGAGCTCATCGAGCACAACATCGTGAGCGTGTCGCGGCAGATGATCGACAAGGAGGTCGGCGTGCCGTCCGCCGCCCAGGACGGCGTCGCCTCTCGGCGACAAGCGAGTGCCACGTCCCACGGAGTCGCCAACGGCCACGCCCATGCCGATGGCGGCATGGACGTGGACGAGGAGCTGTAGTGATTTTTGGGCGGGCTGGGCATACGCAGAGTCACGATGGTGGCATGGGACTACTACTTGATGTATTATGAGCACCGCCTCGGCGCCTGGCGCACAGAGCAGCCAGCAGACTGGAAGGCGGCAAGCACCGTTCACGCTGGGAATGAATCCCGAACAAAAAAACCCTCTGTACTACCAATCCCCCCTCTTCTCAACCGTCGTGGAAATCGCGGCCGACTCCCGTCCCATGGGCCTTGTGGTTCCGTTGCGACGGGGTGGGAGTGGGAGAAATCTCGCATCTCAATCATCCATCTCAATCATTCCGGGTCGGGAATTCGAATCCAATCCGGCAAGCCTCCTACGCCTGAACTACTCACTCGCCACGCGGTATCCGAATCCTTTCACGTGTTTCGGCCCGACAGTCATCCTTCACCATCACTGTGCACCGCCCGGCCTCCTTCCCAACCGCATCCGTCGACCCATCCACCGCCGCCACGCCTCTCGCATCTTTTCGCATCCTCGTCGCTGGCCCGAAGTCCAGGATGGCGTCCAGCGTGGGGGGGCGGTGGATCCGGAAGAGGAGGCATGTCCAAAAACGCGATCCCATACATATATCCCCGGCGAGCGACACCCTCGACCGAAAAAGGGCTTACCCTCCCACGACGACACACGTTGCACGTGGAATGGATTCTCTCGAAAAATTCCCTCGCCCATCGGCTTTTCTGAATTTTGCGGAACGGCTATGTATGCATAGTATGGTGCGCGAAGGATCTCCATCTCTGACGTTGACCCAAGTCACCGCCCTGCGTGTGTGTGATGTTTCGCTGACACCCATTCACTTCCGAGAGGAGCGGACCGCCCCCGACCCCCGTTGGCTTCATCGACCCTGTTCTGCATCAGCATCAGCGTCCCGGAGCTTGCCACGATGTGGTACGGGGATACCCCCCCCCCCATACCTCTTGGATGTTGCCTCAGCGGCAGAGGAGGCGCTTCAGCGCCGCGCGGATCCTCGATTTCCGTGGTTGCGGCCGGCGGAGGAAGCTGGCGGGCGGGATCTTGCGGATCTGCGCGCGGAGAATCGACATGCTCGGCAGCGCCGTCAAGCTCGGAGAGGCCGGCACGCGGGGAGAGGTCGCGATGGTCGACCACTCCGAGTCGCTGGTGTCGTCGGCGACGGTCGACCACTCGGACCCACCGTCGCCGGCGTCGGCGGTGCTGAGGGAGAGTTGCGACGCCTCCATTTCGGGCGTTGGGTGCTTGCGAGGTTGGGTGTCGTGGTGTGGTGTGGTGTGGTGTGGTGTTGCAGAGACGCCAAGTGTCGCAGTCGCATATGACTGACGTTCTTGCACGTGTGACAGACCCGTTGAGTCCGCAGCGAAAACGGTGATCCCCATTCGCTCCTCACTTCACCTCAACACCACCAACGTCCGCCCCCCCCTCCCCAGCCAGACGAGTTCCTCCCATTGCGGCGACGGCCATTCACGACCGATTCCAACACAACACAACAAACAACCGTCCGCCACCCCACCCGACCCGTCTCGTCCGTCTCCTGGCAACTCGATGCACCGCGCCCCTGTCACGCCGCCGGCTGCCCAACCCTGCGAATGCTCCCAAGCCCTCACCCCCCCAACCCGCAGGTACACGTCCACATCCCATCGACCCTCCCGCGAAGCATTCACGACCCGCGAGCACAGGAAACTCGCGCCCCGCCCATCCGACCGAAAAGCAGGCGGACCGAGCCCCGAGCATGCATGCTCGGCATCCCACCCAGTGAATAATGAATGATACGGATGCAATTTCTTTTTTTTTTTTTTTTGTGGAGAGCATGTGAAGCGGTCAGCACGCCACCAACCGACCCTCTCACGATCAACCGGAACCCCAGCCGCCGTCGCCCGCAGGATCGCGACCGCCGGCATCCCCGTACGTGGCCCGGACGCGGCGCCAGAAATCTCTCAAGCGGCCTGCCCATGTCGGCCACGCGATTGCGGAAGGGTGTGGCCGCGGCCATGACCGTGACCCGACGCGTGGCGTGACCGAGCCGGCGGGGGAGAGTGTGCATGTGATTGGGGGGGGGGATGGCGTGTTCGTGCCGTGGTGTGCTTCCGCCGCGATATGATGAGCACGCCGGGGCGCGCGCGCGCGCGCGGCAAAAGCCACGTGTGGTCGGTGGTGTCGCGGGCGAAATCCGTGTCTGGGTCAATCCCCGATTCGTCCGGCCCGTGATGGTCGTGAGTGGCCGGTCCCGATTTCCCCGTCTTCGCGCGGGTTCGGCTCGTCGGGGCCTGCGTGCGTGCCGGGCGTTCGGGGCTTGGAGCCCGGTCGAGATGGCTGATGGCGGGCCTGGTGTTGTGGGCCGGCCTTGAGGGGTTTCGGGACGAATGCGTGCTTGGTGGTGATGACGAACGTGCAGGCGGTTTGCGGGTCCTCGTGATCCAAGCCATCACAAGCCTCGGTAAGAGACCCTCATTGGTCTTGGGAATGGACGTGTAGTACTGCGCATACTTGGCGCTGACCGATACGTATGTGTGGAGCTTGCGCCCCCCCCAGCATTTGCCTCCCGCTCATCTCCTTCAAGCATCTTCTCACCCCCACAACAGCAAGTGAATGGACACGCAGCTCAAAAAATGAGGCCGAAAGGGGAAGCGGGGGGGGGGAGAGAATGGACCAATCAATTGTTGATACAATTCATAGCCTCACCTGAGGCGCAGGTTGGGGGTTGGGGGGATCGCTCGTTCCTCATGCCGATCGAGATTTCATCCCTGGTGTGGGGAAGGGGGGGGGGTTTCCGTGATGGCCGCTCCGCATCCCGTGATTTGACTGAGGGGGAGATCGCAGGTGTGGATTGTGGGCCAAAACGGCTCTTCGAAGGTGGTAGAAACGGTCGAGACAGTCGCGTCTCTGCTCCTGCGTCCAACCCTCGACGACCAACGCGAACCCCGTGACGTCCTCTCCGTACCCGGCCATCTGGGCCATGGTGCAAAATTGCCGCGCTCGCACCTCTTCCGGTGGCTGGTATTGGTAGCGGATCGTGCCGAGACCGTCGTCCCGGTCGGCGGCGTCGTTGTCGTCGTCGTCGTGGCCATCGTCCTGCTGGTGGCGCGGGAAGCCCGGGGGCGGGGGATGCCGTGGCGGACGGGCGAATGCGGGTTGGTTGGCGCGATCGAGGTCGGTGGCTTGCTGGGCGCAGCGGGAAATCTTGGACTCCCGTTTGGAGCCTCCCACGACTTGGTCGTTCTCGTGTGTGTATTCGACCCCTGACGAGGCCAGGATCGCTTGGACGGCGTCTTTCTTGGCTTGTTGTTCGGTTGCCAGTTTGCGCTTGCGGCGGGGCTCGTCGATGATTTCTGCGGCCAGGTCGCTGATGGCTGCCTCGCTCGCATCTCGCGGTGATTTGCCAAATGCTTGCCAGTCGTCTTCGTCGGCCGGTGTGGGTTCCAGGTCGAGACCGGCAACTTCTACTCCGGCTCGGGCTTCAGCGACGTTGGTCTTGTTGACAATGTCTCGCAGCACAACGTTGGTCTTGAGTGGTGCGAAGAGGTTGGTCAAGCCGAAGATCTCTCCTGTGTGCTCGGCATCGCCCTGGACACCCGTGAAGTAGCGTCGTTCGGCCGATGCACTGTAGCCGATGTTGGCTTGCTGCTGCTTGTAGATCTGCCGGGCGTAGACGATCTCTTCGACAGTTCCGGCCGATATGAGGCGAAAGACTTCGACATCTCGGGTTTGGCCGATGCGGTATGCTCGGTCCTGAGCCTGCAAGTCGTACGCTGGGTTCCAATTCGGGTCCATAATGACGACCTTGTTCGCGCTCGTCACGTTGATGCCCACGCCTCCGGCTCGGGTGGAAATGAGAAATACGAACTGGCGGGGATTCGCATTGAAGTCGTCTACAGCAGCCTGTCGGTCCTTGTAATTCATGCTGCCATCCAGGTATGACACGTTATATGACGTCGTGCTCTTGAACAGGAGTTCAAGCATGGCGAGGAGCTTGACAGAGTGTGAGAAGACCAGAACCTTGTCGCCGCTGTCGTACCAAAGCTTGAGCAGCTTCTTCAGCACCTTCCATTTGCCGCAGAATTCAGGATTGGCCTTGTGCTTGATGTGGTCGCGTGTCAGGTAAAGCTCCTCCCAGGTATCTGGAAGCGCAAGCTTCATCTTCTCGAGCTCCTTCTCGTGCTTTTCTGGATCTGCCGTGCCGGTTGGAAACATGAGTGCTACATGATTCGCCAGCCTCTGGATTGTGGTCAGAACTGGAAATACCTGATTCTTCCATGGTCCGAAGCCCTCCACGTCTTGCATGCAACACCATCCTTGCTTCTTGCCCGATGAGCATCGGCAAGGCAATTGGGAGTCGCGAATCGTATGGACAAGCTCGTGGTCGACAAAGTTGTTATATGCGCTGGCCTGTGATTCTGTGAGCGGGCAAAATACCACTCGGTCGCTTTTCTTCGGCAGCTGGTGGGCGATGATTGCCTTGGTGCGGCGCAGAAAGAAGCGCGGAAGTAAGTTCTTGACGAGCTTTTCCGCAGTGGATCTGGCTTTGGCAAGCTGTGACAGTGAAGCGTCGTGGCACTGTCCGAGTTTGAGAGGCACACAGATGCGTCGCTTCCATGAGGCCAGTGAGCTGACGGCGCCCGGGTTGGTCCAATTGAGGAGTACCCAAAGTTCTTCGTACTTGTTCTGGATCGCTGTTCCCGTGAGGCCGATGCGACAGAGTGCGTTGACGTTGTTCAATGCCCGGGAGACCTGGCTTTTGTGATTCTTGATTCCATGGACCTCATCTGCGAGGACGCAGTCCCATCGGATGGTATTGATGCTGTCTTGGCCGGTCATGTAGGTGTCGTAGGTAGTCAACATGATTTCGAGGCGGCCGCTTTCTGCGGCAGCGATGGCGGATTCCTTTTCGGCCGGGCTTCCGTGGTATCGGTAGACGTGCCACCAGCCCCAGCGGTCGAGTTCGCCCTGCCAGTTCTCCATGAGCGTTCCAGGGCAAATGATGAGGACTCTTGGGTACCAGGTGTCTTCGTGCCTGTTGCGAAACACGCGCATGCGCTTCGAGTCTCGCTCGTCTGCTGTCTTGCCAAATGCCGCGGTCAGGAACGAAATCACTTGGATGGTTTTGCCGAGGCCCATGTCGTCCCCAAGGATGCCGCCTTGTTGGAGGACGAAAAGTTGGTGCAGCCACTCCGTGCCCTCAACCTGATATGGTTTGAGGAATTTCGCCATGGGCGCGGGGATGGTGCCAATGTCGCCGAGCTGAATGTCTTGGTGAGGTCGTAGCGGATCGAGGCCGGGAAAGTGTGGTTTTTCGGCGAGGTTCTGCCTCCATCGCAGTTCTGGTTCGTCGGGAGTTGGGGGCGGCATTTTCAGCATTTTCAGCACACCCTCGCCCTGTGCTCTGCGCTCGCTCCGCCATCGCTGCAGGTACTGTGGCAGCGAGTGCTCGACCAGGTCGTTCTCGCCGTCGCTTGGCTCGGAGTTCTCATATCGACGTTTTCTGCTGGCCTTCGCCTTTCGTCTGCCCACCAACGATGTCGAGTTGGCTCTCGGTTGCTTGTTGGTCTTCTTCCCGGAGCGGGCGACTTTCTTGCACTGCTGATTGCCATCCTCCTCGCTGTCGGTAAAGGCCACGAAGCGCTCCCAGCTCGGGCCTGGGAGCATAATAATGTCGTCGTCCGAGGCCATCGTAGTGGCGTGGACCAGAAAGCGGTCGCGCCTGTGACGAAGCCGATCGGATCTCGGCCCGAATTCTGCCGATCGCGCTTTCACGTGGCGCGGGGGGGTGGAGTGGGGACTTGGGTGCCCCAGATGAATCAGCAACAGCTTAACAACAGCTCTATATATCGTTGTTACGACCCCAGAAGAACCAGAAGAACAGGCCTCTAGAGTCTCACTCTATATACAACTACGCAATCCGTCTTAACGGGAGATTACAGACAGATCCAAGGATAAGGATACAAGGTAATGATCCATAGTCACTGTCTACAGAGACAGATTAACAACTCATAACCAGGAGTTAGTGTAAGAGGCCAAGGGCCTTTCTCAAAGCCTGAGTACCTCACTATCGGCTCGCGACCGGAACATGTATTTACGGGCTAAGAGCCCCGGCCGAAGATATATACTCGTCAACTGCCCGATTGGCTGATATTTTCGCCTCGACCCGGCCACGACTTCGGCTCGGCACGGACCCCCGGGTCGATGGAGCCGGACACGAGGGTCGGCCCCGCGTTACACACGGTGCGACGCTGGACGCAGCGGATCTCCGTGGATGCTGCCGCTGCCCCCGTCATGCGGCAGCGAGTCCTGCACGGCGGCGGGACTGCGTCCGGGAGCGGCAGCGGCATCTGTTGGCGGCAGGCGTGGATCGTGGAAGACGCGCGGGTGGGAGAATGCTTCTTGCCCGTCGTCGCCGCTGTGCCGGCCATCGTTGCGGGGCTTGTGGTGGTGGGGCGGCTGATGGGCAGCGCCGCGCCGGAGTCTTGGCGGCGACGCGGGACGAGAGGGTTGGTGGTGGTGGAGGAGGAGGGCGAGGAGGAGGAGGAGGGCGAGGAGGAGGAGGAGGGCGAGGAGGAGGAGGAGGGGGGTTGGGAGGGGAGGAGGAGGAAGGGGTTCCGGCGGTGCCACATGCAGTCCTTGGCAGACACTCGGCACGTGCCATCGCACTGGCCATGCTTGGCACTCTGGCGTTCGCACTGCATCTTGTGTCGGCTGGGGTGGTGGGCGGTGGTGGGTGGCCGGGCCAAGGGTGGATGATGCTGCCGCTGATCCCGTGGCTGGTCGCGGCATCCGAGCTTCTGTGGTGCCGGCCGAGGACGGTGCCCTACTCCGTCCTGGCCGTCGCCGTCCTCCAGCTGCTGGCCGAGGCCGTGGTGCTGGAATGGGCTGTGCGGGAACGCCCGTCCGTCCGGCCGTACTGCATGGCGACGACGCTTCTGGCCGCCGGGAGCGTCCTGCTGGTCGTGTCCATGCCACTGTGCGACCCGCGGCGGCCCTCCAAGCACATCAGCCCACCCGGCGCCACTCCCACCGCCGCCCTGCGCAGCCCCGAGGAGAGGCTGAGCCTGTGGCAGTTCATGAGCGTGAGCTGGCTGACGCCCATGCTGGACGTGGGCCGCCAGCGGCAGATGGAGGAGGCAGACGTCTGGTCCTTGCCCTGCGACTTTCAACACCGCCGACTGCACCAGCGCTTCCGCAAGCTCCCGGGCCCCCTCCTCCCCCGCCTGATCACCGCCCACGCAGCCGACCTGCTCACCGTCGCCGCCATCGGCCTGGTCGGCCAAGTCCTCGACTTCGCGGCCCCCGTCTTCTTGCAGTTGATTTTGACCTCCCTCGACCATCCGGATCGGCCCAAGCGGGTGGCGTTGACCTACGCCGTCATCTCCCTGGCGACCCGGCTGCTTTCGGCCCAATTGGACGTGATCCAGCTCTGGTTCGGGCGGCGGTGCTACGAACGGAGTCGAGGCGCAATGATCACCATGCTGTACGAAAAGACGCTGGGCCGGAAGATCGCTTTCCACCCGGCCCACGCCGAACCCAAGCCGGCAGCAAACGGCTCGGATGCATCGGCGAGCGCTTCGGCGCATGCTGGAGCTGGCGGCACTTCCAACAAGAGCCGCTTCGCGACATTGTTCCGCCAGAGCCAGGCAACCCCTCCGCCACCGGCCAAAGAACCGGCCTCGATGGGCCGCATCCTCAACCTGATGCGCAACGATGTGTACGAGGTGGCGCAGCGGTTGTGGGAAGTGGACGCCATCGTCCGCAAACCGATTGCTATCGTCTTGTCCGTGACGCTGGTGGTGAACTACCTGGGCTGGCCGTCACTGATGGCTGTGGCTATCGTGGTCCTGGCTCAGATCGTCAACGCCATCCTGGCTCGCGTGCTGGCGCGGTACGAGCAGAGACGCCGTCTCGCAAGCGATGCCAGGCTGCACATCGTCTCGCAGTTCGTGCTCGCCATCCGACATTTGCGCTGGTCCGGCTGGCAGGAGGAGTGGCTGAGTCAAGCATTGGCCGCTCGGCAGAAAGAGCTGGTGCTGCGAGTCGTCTCGAATGCGTGCAACTTGGCCATGGGCTTTGTCAACACCCTGTCCTACGGCCTCGTCCCCGTTGCTGCCTTCTTCGCCTACACCGTCGTCGCCAAGAAAGAGCTGACGGTCGACGTTGCGTTTCCTGCGCTCCAGCTGTTTGCCATGATGACAGGCCAGCTTCGCGATCTTCCCGGGCTCATTGCCGCCTTGATCAACGCCTGGGTCGCCGCTCAGCGAATCGAGGATTTCATGGCGGAGCCGGAACGGCTCGAGATGGCGACCGAAGCCTTGATAGGGGACCGGCTCGCACTCGACCAGGCATCGTTCGCATGGCCTGGCACCTCGGGTCCCGTTCTGACGGAGATTGACCTCTCGTTTCCCGAGGGCATCACCGTGGTTGTTGGACCCGTGGCCGCAGGCAAGACCGCTCTCTTGCAAGCCCTTCTGGGCGAGCTGGACCTGCTGGAGGGGCAGCTGATCCGGCCTCCCGAGCCCATCGGCTACTGCTCCCAAACACCATGGCTCCAAAGCATGAGCATCCGCGACAACATCCTGTTCTCCGCTCCGTACGAGCACGAACGATACCGCGCCGTCCTCGACGCCTGCGCACTCACGCCAGATCTGGGCGAATTCAAGGCGGGTGATCGATCTCTGATCGGCGAGAACGGCATCGGTCTGTCGGGTGGCCAGCGCGCCCGAGTGGCCCTGGCGCGAGCCGTCTACAGCCGAACCAACATCCTGCTGCTGGACGACCCTCTGGCAGCGCTGGACCAGCAAACAGCCGCGTCCATTGTCCAGCACTGCTTCCGCGGTCCATTACTGAAGGGCCGCACCACCGTCCTGGTCACCCACCGGACAGACCTCGTCCTGGGTGTTGCCGACCTGCTGATCGAGGTCGCGCATGGCAAAGCCAAGATTCTGGATCGTGATGATGCTGCCCACGCGGCCGATTTCGCCGAGGCCGAAGAATTCCAAGCTGGCGACGACGACGACGACGACGACGACGACGACGACGATGGTGATGACGCGGTCGAAGAATCTCAAGCTGGCAACGACGACGACGACGACGTCGTGAAGCGGTCGGCGGCAGCGATCCCGGACAGGTTCGTGGAGGACGAACATCGTGCCTACGGAGGGGTGAAGGCTTCTGTATACTGGCAGTACATCAAAGCGGGAGACGTGCGCTTCTGGGCACTCACCGTCATCGCGCTGGTCGGCTATCGCCTTTTCGCGTTGGTCGAGGCGTGGCTCATCAAATGCTGGGGCGAAGCGTATCAGACCAAGTCCCCGGTCAACGTCTTCATCTACCGTGACGACGTTGGGTACCACGCTTCAAATCTGTTCGACGACTTGCCCCCGCCCGAACGGAACATTGAGCCGTGGCTGATCACACTGACCTTCCTCGCCGTCGGCCAGTCGCTCTCGTACGTCGCCTCGCAGGGCATGCTTCTGCTCATTGTGTACACGGCAGCGAAGAAGATGTTTGGGGCGATCATGGACAAGGTGGCGCACGCGACATTTCGCTTCTACGACACCACTCCGGTGGGACGGCTCATGAACCGGATGACATCTGACATGGGCGTCATCGACGGTGGCATCAGCCAACAGTTCTCGGCCATCTCCTGGCTCGTGATCAGCTGGCTGTCGGCGGTGGTGGTGATTGCGTCCATCAGCCCGGCATTCCTGCTCTTCACCCTCGCCCTGGCGATCCTGTTCGTGCTGATCTTCCGGCGCTTCATCCCGACATCGCAGAATCTTCGACGACTCGAAATGGTGTCCCTGACGCCACTGATGTCGAATTTCGGGGAACTGCTCGCCGGCCTCGCCACCGTTCGAGCCTTCGGCGCGCAGTCTCGTTTCCAAGACCGCGTGATCCGTGTCGTCGACACCTTCCAGAAGATGGACCACTTCTACTGGAGCGCACAGGCGTGGCTGACGTATCGCTACGATGTGCTGGCCGCGCTCGCACAGTTTGTGCTGTTCGGCTTGGCCCTCGCCACCAACCTCTCGCCCGGTCTGACGGCATTTGCCTTGCTTTCGGCCTCCAAGTTCGTCACGGCCACACACGGGCTGTGCCGACAATACGGGGCGCTGCAGATGGAATTCGTGTCCGTGGAGCGAGTGCTCGAGCTTCTGCACCTGGAGCAAGAAGCCAACGGGGACGTCCGTCCTCCCGCCTGGTGGCCCTCCTTCGGCGGAGACGTGGTGTTCCGCGATGTGGTGATCAAGCACGCCCCGCACCTGAATCCCGCCCTGGCCGGCGTCTCCTTCACCATCCGAGGAGGCTCCAAGACGGCCATCGTCGGACGGACGGGCTCGGGCAAGAGTACGCTGGCCCTGTCCCTCCTGGCCACCCTCGTCCCCGAAACGGGCGACATCCTCGTCGACGGAATCAATCTGGCCCACGTCGACCGGCAGCTGCTCCGCACGCGAGTCACCTTCGTGGCGCAAGACCCCGTCCTGTTTCCCGGCACGCTGAGGATGAATCTCGACCCCGTGGGCGAGCACTCGGAGGCCGAGTGCGACGCGGTGCTGCAGCGGGTGTGCGCGCGGCAGCAGTGGCAGCTCGACACCGCCATCGACGCCGGGGGCCAGAACCTCAGCCAAGGCCAGCGCCAGCTGGTCGGGCTCGCGCGCGCGGTCCTGCGGCGGAGCGCCCTCGTCATCCTGGACGAAGCCACCGCCTCCATCGACCGCGCCACCGCCCGCCAGCTCCACCAGGTCGTGCACGACGACCTGACCGCCAGCACCGTCATCACCATCGCCCACCGCCGCGACGCCCTCCGCCACGCCGACCACTGCATCGTGCTGGGCCACGGCCGCATCCTCGCGCAAGCACCCGCGGGCAGCGGCCGAACCGCCCCCCGCGACCCGATCAACATGACCGACGAAATCGAGCGTGACCCCGACTGACTCCGCGCGGACGAGAGCACACGCGGCGATGCCGCCGATCGCTTGCGGTTGGTTGAGGAGGGCAGAGACTGGGGCGGGGTCGGGTGGGGATGGGGATGGGGATGGGGATGGGATGGGAAGGGAAGAGATTCGCGTGCACCACGACGGAGGGTTGGGGCGGGCTGGGGGGCAGAAAAGGCATAAAAATAAACGAGGCTATCTTGGCTCGCTCGACGAATCGTCGGCTGGGTCGGCGTCAACTCCACTCTCGTCATCGTGAGCATGCTCGTGCCTGACCTCGCTCCAAGCCGCGCTCTCTCCCGAAGACACGGGCTCGACGGCCATTCCCGGTTGCTCGTGCGCGTCGTCCTTGCTTTCGTCCTCGAGCTGGCGCTGGCGCTGGCGCTGGCGCTGGTGCTGGTGCTGCTGGTGCTGCTGTCTCTCCTCGTCGAGATCAAACATGACGGATTTCCGCGCATGATGGGGATTGCCGGCGGCGGCGGTGTTCCCGCGCCGCCGCCGGCGCCTTCTCGGCTCGAGCGGGAGGACATCGCCGTTCCAAGGCCGGCATTCGCGAACGATGGCGCCGCACCGCAAGCACGGAAACCCCTCGCCCTCCTCGGCCTCGATGCGCTGGGCCAGGCACACGAAACAGTAGATGCAGGCACACGGGTCGGCTTCGTAAGGGTTGGTGATGTCGGTCTGGGCGGAGCCGACGATGCCGGCGTTGGCGCCCGCGCTGGCGGCGAGGGTGCCGTGTTCGCCGGGGCCGCCCGCGGTTGGGGTCTGGTCGTGGTGGCAGATGGCGCACGTGCGCTCCGGCAGGAATGCGAGCTCGCCGCCTGGCCGAGCGTCTCCGCCACCGCCACCGCCACCGCCGCCGCCGCCGTCGTCGGCCTCGGCTCGGGCCAGGGCCGCCGTGCCCCGCTTCACGCGCTTCCACGCGCGCGCGATCCATCGGCGCCACCGGGCGATGCCGACCAGCGGCAGCGCGAACAGCAGGAATTCGGTCAGGGCGTGCCAGACCAGCTGCCGGTTGAGGAACTCGAAGGAGATCTCGCGGCGGGTGTGGTTGCTCGCGGGCACGAGGCGGAGCCGCAGCAGCCGGTCGGTCAGGGTCCGGTGGCGGCCGTTGGAGAGGAAGAGCACGAACGCGGCGAATGCCGCCAGGTGGTGTGCCGCGGACAGCGCCGTGGTCGCCGACCTCGCCAGCCGTTCGGCCCGGAGCGGGACAGTCGGTCGGTCCGGCCCGGCCGCGGCTCGGCCGAGCCGGTCTTCCCACCGCGCCCAGCCGTATCTCCCGCCGACGGCGATGAGGCCGTGCAGCAGCCGCTGCCACTTGGTCGCCGCCCGGCCCGCCACCGCCGCCGCCGCCGCCGCCGCCGGGTGCGCGTCCGCCCGGGCGTCGACGTACTTCAGGCCCTGCAGGCCGGCGCCGTACGACTGCGCGTGGTCCCACATGCCCAGCTTCCACAGGACCAGGCCGAGCACGAGGCGGATTTCGCGCGCGTGGTCGTCGGGGAGGTGTGCGCCGTACAGCCTCAGCGCCTGGCCCGCCTGTTTTTGCAGCAGGCCGAGCAGTGCGTCGTCCAGGAGCTCGGCGTCGAGCTGCGCCACGCGGAACGCCGGCCGCGTGCCGTACGGCGACGCGAGCACGTCCCAGACGCCGAGCACGGGGAGTGCGTACGGCCGCAAGCGGGGTGGGAGCGCGCTCAGTCGTGCCCGTCGCCCGTCGCCCTGTGCCGCCTCGGCCGCCGTCCGGGCCGATTCTCGCGCCACCCCCCGCGCCACGATGCGTTTCTGCGCCGCGGCGAAGTCGGCCATGCGATGCTTCTCTCGATATCGCCCCGCGGTGGGTGGTGCACCCGGCAGAAGGAAGTTCACTCATCGCGAAGCACGCGCCACATACCAATCCATCCCTGGACCCTGGAAGCGTGAGAGCCGAGGTTCGGCAGCTGTCTCTAGCGTCTTCCTCCCCGTCTGCTCGGAGTTTGATTAGCAATCATTATAACTCGTTGACGATACTGCCAACGAACTAACACTGCTTATAGCCACTCTACACACCTTTCGACTTGCTTTACTTGAATACCTTGAGTGGCTTGGACTCACCAACGAGAGAAAGACATAGCGACGAGTTATTTAGCGACATCCAAGGCCTCTGCTGATCCGGAGGGAGAGGGTGGCAGGCTGGCAGGTAGCTTGGCAGGCGGCTGCTGCCGGGCCACACACTCAAATAACCCCCCCCCCCTCCGCTTGTACGGAGATTCTTCCCTCTTTAGCCTTCGATATAGTAATCAAAGACGGGTATTGACCTCGCGTCGATCGAGTCAGATCATCTGCCTCTACTATAGTTGCTGTCTCAGGCCACATAGCTTGCGACTATCTCAATAGACCAGCTAAATGTTGATCCACGTGCCAGATCTGTTCGAGCCCTATCCATCATCACCAATCAAAGCTCTCGAGGGTGTCGGCATGCGAGTGTGGTACCAAGATATCTGTGAGCGAGGTAAAAGAAACGGGACTGCAATCAGAAATAGTTAGATACACCAGCTAACTCGCCCAACTACATTCTCATCTCTACTTCCATTTCACAGCCGCGGATGCCAGCACCCAAGCCGTGTCTGTGTACGATGAGCACGAGGACGGAGCCAAAGCCGATTCGTGCATCATCCATCTCGCCATCTCCACCACCCGGGCATGATGATGATTTTGGTTCCGGCACCTGCAATACCACCACGCTTGCGAGTCGTTCCCCACCCCCAGGATTTCCCCGGCTCGCGACACCGCGATCCCTTCCCGCCTCACGAGGAGTAGAAAGAGATGGCACCGTTGAAGTCGGCATCGATCTTCGCCTGAGTCGCCTTGGCGGAGCTCTTCTTCTCCCTCGGGGTGATGTTGAGCAGAGCGGCTCCCAGCTTGTCGGTGTTGCTCTTGGTGTCCTGGAGACCGCTGAGGGCGACCTTGCCGTAACCGTTCTTCTGGAATAGAGCTTTCTTGCTCTTCATGGCAGCCATGGCATTCTTGATGTTCGGCTCGAGCGTGTTGTTGATGTAATCGATGATGGACTGAGCCTCCGAGGCCGTGACAGCGCCGCCGTTCTGCGCGGTGGTGGTGGAGCTTTTGATCTCGCCGTTGAGTTGGTTCTGGGCTTGGACCAAGTCGAGCACAGTTTGCCCGCCCGCGTAGTTTCGCACCTTCTGGGTGAAGGCGACGGTGTGGCTGTTGATGCTGGCAAACCTCTGCAGGTTGGCCTTTCCGTCGCGCTCAACGAGCTCTGGGAGAGCCAGTGCCGAAACGGCAGATGCGAAGAAGAGGATGTTCTTGAAGGAAAGCATATTGTCGGACTGGAGCTGTTTTTGTGTGTGATGGAGCTGTTTCTGTGTGTGATGGAGTTGTTTCTCGAGTCGAGGTCTGGTGGAATGCTGATATCGTCCTGGAGATGGCCTTCCACGCCTGCTTTATACTGTGCTCGTCGCAGGCTCCTGCCCTATTACCTTTACCTGCACGATGCCTCGGCCTCCCATCGTGAAGCATAAGTCATTCGTTCGACTTCGCAAACCCGCAACTCCGAGCCAAGAAGCGTAACTTTTAGCTCAACATCGTGGAGATGTTGCTCCAACGGTCCTGCGGCCGATCATCCCAGCACGTTCCGGTGGTTTCAACTCATGAACGCGTGTGGTTGAGTCAAAGTTCGCCCCCAGATGGCGCATGGTGCCGAACGTAGTGCTTGTCGATCTGTCGATCTCACCCAGCAACAAGAACAGCTTGCGGAGCATCGAAACTTCCAAGGCTGCTTAGTCTTGCATCGCTATAAGCTTGTTGCTCGGAATGCTCCGAGAACGAACGATACAGCCAACAGTGTTTTCGGCCAAGAGAACGGCCTCCCTGCACAGCGAGAAAGCAAGTCATCGGTTGGGCAAGTCAGACCATGAATGGGAGTCCTGGTGCATGACACCCAAAGGTGCCATCAATGAACCGTGGCAAATGTGCACGATGCTCGCCCATCCACGCTCTACCGCGGTGAAGTAGAGCCCCGTCTTCAGGAGAAGTCCCAGAGCTCCTTGCAGCGGCTGCGAGTTGCACCCTTGACCGAAAGTGCCTCCAGCAACGGCCGGCTCTCGGCGTCCAAGTCTCCCCAAATTCCATCACGCTCGTGACCCCAAATGCCTACAATTCTGTTGCCCGAGAATACGCACTCGGTCGCCAGAGCCGTCAGCGCCACGCCGAGCTCATCCCGCTCTCTGTGAAGAAGCGCCATGATTTCCCCCCAAACGCTCACGGGTACAACATCGCGCAGTCGGTTTCAACTCGAATATACTTCTCTCTCACTTCCCCATCATCGACGTCGCCACAGCGGACTTCTGTCAGTGCTCCGGGGGGAGGAGTTGTGGGTGACTCGCCTTGCGTCGCGGATGTGACCGTGAAATGAGGCGGGGCGGCCGTAGCAGGGGTTTGATGATCAAGTCAAGTCATTGACGCGAGAGAAATGAAGGGGGTCTATGCACCCTCCATCCAAGCCGCGAGCGGCCTACTAAGCGACCCCTATACTCGCAACCTGCCTCCAGCCACCCAAGGACTTAACGTATATGACCATTAGCTTGGCAGTATTATTTGAATAGCAGAACTTTCTTAGCACTCTCAACTTGTTAATCAATATATAATGTCTTAACGATAAGGCAGTCAATTGTCTAATTAACAACTTGTTAATCAATATATAATGTCTTAACAATAAGGCAGTCAATTGTCTGATAAAGAAGGTAGGCCTCTTCTAGCTCTATATGCCCATTAGGGAGGCGAAATTAAAAGTCTTAAACGCGCTGCTAAGTTGTTTAGTGTCCCTTAGTTAACGCTAAGCTCTTAATACTACAGAACTATATACTAGCTAAATAGCTACTCGATATAATACAAACTTACAAAGACTAAAGAGCAGACAATTATTTAATATATTCTGAACCTAGATTTATAAGGTTTTGCGCTACAGCTTTATAAAGTAGCAGATATAGCAGAGAAATTGCTAGGCATCTAAAATAGATAGCTTATTAGTAAGAACTAGGTAAGAAGATTTATAACACGTTTGGTAATATAGTAGTAGTAGAGGTAGTGGTCCCTGCGTTAAGGTTTAGGGGCAGGCCGCCCCGGCCTAGCAACTACTACTGTTGCAGTAGTAGAAAGGAGTAGGACAGAATAATAGGGTAGACCCTGGAATTTTGGCTCGGTCCTTCCGGACTGAGCCGGGCCTTGGCGTACTACTACTACAAAAGCCTACTACTACCACTATATAGATTTCTTCCTTCTTTAGTTTGCAATATAGTTATTAAAGAGCTGTATCAAATTATATCTATGTAAGCTTAGATTATTATATTGCGAACTTACACACAACCTATACCCCTACGCTGCGTAAAAGCGTCTGTTGAATTATATCTAGCTACCTATATAACGTACGCGCACCTACACCTGTATACAAGAAAGGATACGTTAAATTATATCTAGCTATCTGTTGCAACGACAGAAAGTAGTAGGATTAAGTAATAGAGTGTGTTACAGCAGCAGAAAGGGGTAGGACTAAGTAATAGGGTAGACCCTTGGAATTTCGGCTCGGCCCTTCTAGACCGAGCCGGGCCTTGGCATGCCACCCCTAAAGCCCTTACCTACTACTACATAGATTCCTTTCCCCTCTTAGTTCGAGATATAGTTATTAAAACAGCTGTATTAAATTATATCTACGTACTCAGATTATTATATCTCGAACTTACTAACTACACTAACCCTATACTATGCGAAAGGTCCTATTAAACTACATCCGGTTACCTAAATAACGTACGCGTACACTACAACCTAAACCAAACACATTAGCACTGTAAGAAGGCTATAGAAGGCTTCTTGACAGTAGAGGGCAGCGTTACTAGCCGCAGCAGGAAGAGAAAGACTAACAGAGTAAGGGATAGGCGCGCTAGCATCCTTAATAATCTAAGCACGTAGATATAATTTAATACGGCTGTTTTAATAACTATATCTCGAACTAAGGAAGGAAAGGAATCTATGCGGCAGTAGATAAGGGCTTTAGGGGTAGATGTGCCAAGGCCCGGCTTAGTCCGGAAGGGCCGAGCCGAAATTCCAAGGGTCTACCCTATTACTTAGTCCTACTCCTTTCTGCCGCCGCAACACTACTCCCCTCTCTTACTAGCAGTCGCCCTCGACTGCTTACTTATCCTATCCGCCTCTTCTTTTTTTTTTTTTTAGAAAACGTTACCCTTTCGACTTCTTCTTTCTTCTTACATTATCGCTATCTAAGATCCTTTACTTGGTGTCTGTTTAATCGGAGCTATCTGATCTAAGCCAGTAGCTATCTAAGCTACGGCGTAGCTAGCCTGTGCGCCGCTGTAGAGGTCTATATAGATCTTGATGTGACGCGGTACACTTGAGCCAAAAGGGACTGGTCAAGTAACTCGGAAGTGACTTGACCAATGTGTACCAGATATATGAACCTTGGCAAGGCATAGTAATGACACGGGCCAACCCACCCCGTATCACTACCCCCTGCGCTACAGGCTCACGACCTCGTGAGCTGCGCTTACTCACAGGCCACGTATGCGATTTGCACAGCCCCCCTATGCCGCATACGCAATCAACCCCCCCCCGGCAGGTCTGCACACAGCCAGCTGGACCTTTACCGGGTCTGCCTTATTCTGTACGGAGTGGTGGACAAACGGACATACGTCAACGCTGCTTCCACTCGCCAGTTGAAAGATGCGCCCCCTAGGAATTGAACCCGGGCCTTTCATCGTACACTTTCAGCAGTTACTTCCGAGTTAAGTAATGTGACGCGGTACACTTGAGCCAAAAGGGACTGGTCAAGTAACTCGGAAGTGACTTGACTAATGTGTACCAGATATATAAACCTTGGCAAGGCATAGTAATGACACGGGCCAACCCACCCCGTATCAGATCTATCCGTAGTGCGCTATCTCTTCTTCTTTTTCTTCTCTACTAAGGCCTTAGGCGCTACTGCAAAGGTTGCTTTAATAGCGTCGGCTTCGTTCTTCGCTGTTATTATCCGTCCGACATAGTCGGCGGTTAGTGTCGGCAAAGATAAAGCCAGTTACAAAGCGCGCCGAAATGATAGCGCCGTCCTTAGCTTTACTGTTATTATCTAACTGGCAAAGCTAGTAGTGGTAGCGGTAGAGCCGAGGACTCTAGCTAAGTGATCACCGCGATCGTTTTTATCGATTTTCGTACTAATAGAGCGGACGCAGCCTTCCTTCTTCTTCTTCTATTACTCTGGAGCTATTAACTTTGGAGCTACCTAGGTTTCGGTTTCTTCGGGTTTCAGACGTAAAACTCTTTTAACAGCTCTGCCGAATTTCGGAGATTCTTAACTGGATACTATTTATAGTCTTCTAGCTATCCCTTCTATAAGATCCTTGCTTTAATAGACCCTCTTATCTTTCTTATATCTACTATATCTTCTACCTCCTACTCTTCTGCTTTACCGTCTATTTTGATTAGTAGGGGTTTAGCGAACTCCTGTTCCGGAAGGCCGTCTTTAGGGTCTAGACTTAGCAGATCCGAATAGAAGACGTCGTAGATCTAGAACGACTTCGGTAGCTAGAGCTAGTAAGTTACTGGCGACCTCTTTTCCACTATTATAAATAGACCTACGTAGCAAGGGTTAAGCTTGGCGTTTCCTTTTAGCCTTAGGTTCTGCTTATTAAGCTATACTTTTTAGCCTTCTTTGAATTCTATTAGTAACCGCTTTCTATTAGCTCGAGTTACTATCTTCTTCTAAGCCGATTCTATCGCCTCCTTCGCTACCCGGATCGCTTCTTCTATTTAAGATCTAAGCGCTTCTGCCGCAGCGGCGGCGACTCTCTTTAACGAGGTAGTAGTAGAGGGTTCCGAAGAGCTGGGTTTATTCAGCAGTTAGAAGCTTATTCTCAGAAGATAACTGTAAGTTATCTCGAACGGCGCTAGCGAGGTAGCCTTAGACTGTGCCGAATTGGCGCAGAATTCGGCTATCGGTAACACCTTAACCTACTCCGCTTAATAATAGCTACAGAAGATTCGTAGATATCTTTCTATCTTACGGTTAGCTACTTTAGACTGGCCGTTAGTCTAAGAGTAAGCGGCTATGCTAAGCTTTCCGCGGATTTCGAGAGCTTAATTAATAGCCTTCTATACATCTGCAGTAAATTAAGGACCCCTGTCCGTAGTAATAGTGTCCGGCAGGCTATAGTGCTTCTATACGTGCTAAATCAGCATTCTAGCTGTCTCTTTCGTAGTCGTGCCTCTATCCTTTGCTTAATAGGGGATAAAGTAGCGTTCCTTGCTTAACCGATCTACTACGTTAAGGGTGGTATCGTATCTATTGGAATCCAGCAGACCGGTTACGAAATCCATTGTAATGTGTTGTTATAGTTTCTTAGGGATCGGAAGTAGCTTTAATAGACTAGCCGGAAGGCCGTAACGTAGTTTCGCAGCTCGATATACGTAATAATTAGCGATAAATTGGTAGATCTGCTCGAAGATCTGCGGAAACTAGTAGACTGTTCTTACTGCCTCTATCGTCTTCTTTAAGCTAGCGTAACCAACATCCTTAGAACTATAGACTAGCTAGACAACCTCTGTAATTAGTTCTTCTAGAACTATTAACTTCCCTAAGCCGGTTTTGCCAAGCTTCTGCTACTAATTAAGCTGCTCTACTTTCTCGTAGAGCGTCTCTTCCTCAGTCGGCGGCTCTACTACGCAGATCCCTGCTTCCTTTAATACCTCGGCGTCTACTATCCGCTCGGTTAACACCTTCTGGAACATGTTCGGATCTTCTTTTGCGCAGCTGGTTTTTCCTTCTCTCCTTGTTAACGCGTTAGCTTTTCTATTTTAAGCTCTGGACCGATAGGTAATCTTAAAGTCGAACCTAGATAGATACGCGGCCTACCAAGCTTAGCAGCGCGAGAGCTTCTGCGTCTTTACAAAGTAGGTTAACGATGAATAGTCCGTAAGGACCTGGACCGTGCTCTTTCTAGCTATAAGTTCTGGCTTCTACTCCTCGAAAGCCTAGATAATAGCTAACAGTTCTTTATTATAGATAGCGTAGTTCTGCTTAGCCTTGTTTATAGACTTACTAAAGAAAGCTACTAGATGCAGGGTCTCGCCGTCGTCGTCGTATTAAGAAAGGACCCCTGCAGTTACTGTATTGGATGCGTCTGTCTCTAGGTAGATCGTCTTTTCTAGTCGGAAGTACGCTAGCACTAGCGCCGAGGCTACCGCTTCTTTTAGTCAGTTAAAAGCCTCCGTACACTTCTCGTTCTATAGGCTAGCGGCCTCCTTCTTTGATGCTTCGTTTAGGGGTCTTGCTATCTTGCTAAAGTCCTTAATAAATCGCCGATAGTAGCTGTAGAACCTGAGAAAAGCTCTGATTTAGGTAGTGTTTCTGGACTTCGGCTGCTTCTACTCCGCGACAGCGGCGACCTTTAAGGGGTCCATCCGAATTCCTTCTCTTCTAACGATAAGACTAAGGTATTTGACTTTAGTCTAATAGAATTCGCTCTTCTTTATATCTGTGTTTAATCCAACCTCGCAGAGCCTATTTAGCACTCTCTCGATGTGGTCCGTATGCTGCTCTCTCGTTCTATCAGTGTAGATAAGAATATCGTCCAAATAAATCGACACGAACTGTTCTAGCATGTCTATAAAGATGTAATTTATAAAACGCTGCTACACTGCAGGCGCGTTAGTAAGTCCGAAAGGCATTACCAACTACTTGAAATTGCCTATGCACGTAGCGAATGTCGTAAGATCTTCTGTCTGTCCTTCCTTGTTCCTTAGTCGGTAGAACGCTTAGCGAATGTCTAGCATACTGAACCACTTAGCTTTAGCTACTCGTTGTATAGTCTCATCGATTAGCGGCAGCGGATACACATCTCTCTTAGTGACCTTATTAAGGCCTCGGTAGTCTACGTACAGTTAGAGACTACCTCTAGGTTTCCTTACGAACAGGATTAGTAACGCATACTTAGTAGAGCTTAGCGTAATAAACTTCTTCGCTAGGTTTTCTCGAACAAACACCTCTACTTAGTCCAGCTTGGCCGGCGATAATCGTCTTAGGGGTTCGGTTCTCGGCAGCGCGGCTCCTTCTTTTAACTAGATCTTGTTGTTATATTCTAGTCGATAGAGCGGCAGGAGGTTAGAGTCAGCTTTCGAGAACATGTTAGTATAGCTATAGAGTTCTTTCGGTAATACCTTAAGCAGGTCTACTTCTTCTTCCGCTATTATCTTCTAGTAATCTTTAATGTCTTTTATCGAGATAGCGTAGATCTTATTCTCTAGCGACTTCGCGAGGGTCGTTAGGGCTTCCGAGCTTATTATTCTAACGGTATCCGGGGTATCGGAACGGTTAATCAGAACCGCGTTAATAGCTGCGGCTTCTGGTTCGGCGGCGACGACGACACTGCTCTGCTGGGTTTTGAATCTAAGTGTGCCTTTACCTACGTCGATAACAGCTTTCTAGTTCTTTATCTATTTCTGCCCTATAATGTTGTCGAACCGTCTAATGTCTATAATTCGGAACGTCGCTTCTGTAGTGCGACTAGCTAAGGTGGTCTTTAATAGCATATAGTGCGTAACAATCTCTGTATCTTGTCCGTTGTATGCCGAAATTCGCGTCGGCGACGCTAATTCTACTAGATAACTATATCCTTTCATTAGTTTCTAGACTAGTCGATAGTGGATCGCCGTACCGATAAGAGCTCCTATATCGATAAAAGCTTTTAACTAAAGTGGTCGGTGCGAGCCGTTAAGGGGGTAGACCGAGATTAGGAGGATAATAGCAGTCTCTGTATTTACTTCTACCGCCGCCGAGAGCGGATCGCTACAACTGTTAATGCTCCCTTCTTCTTCTGGCGATACGGTTCGCAGCAGTGCCCTATTGTTAATACTAGGTAGGGGGCCTATCCGTCCAGCTAGTCTTTTCCCAAGATTCTTAATAGCACTCTACTGTCTACGCTGTCGGTATCGTTCGGTGCCGGCTCTATAGCTTGGATAGTCTTCTTCAGTAGCAGTGGCTTCGTAGCACGATATTCCTGCTTCTGTTAAGCCGTCGCTTGGCATCTAGTAGCGATATAGCCAGGCTTTCTGCATACGTAGTAGGTAGGGACGAACGACGAGCGCGGCGAATTGGATGGCTGCTAGGGGCCTCTTCGGAAAGGCGCAGCAGGGGGGCGCGTAGTCGGCGCCGACGACTTCTAGATCAATTCTCGTGCTACCGATTTTGTATATGCGTTTAGGTTTCTAGCAGTAACTCTCGCCTAGTGCACGAAACTCTCGAGATCTTCGTCTTCTACTAAAGCTATAGCTCCGGCCAGTTCAGGGCTTAACTTCTGCCTTAGTAAGTGCAGCTGCTCGTCTTCGGACACTTTAGCTTTAATAGTATACTTCCTAAACAGTCTGTAAAACTCCTTAAACGTTAGCCGGTTTTAGTTGATTTTATCTAGTTCCTTATAGGCCGTCTTCTTCTGGAAAGGGTCTCCGAAGCGTTAGTCTAGGGCTTTAATCGCATTGTCGGCGATTACATCTTCTAGGTCCGCTACTAACAAGAACGCTTCGCCTTCTAGTCGCGATTCTAGGTAGGCCAATCTGTCTTCTTTACTGCTTTCAGCATAATTACGACTTATCTTGTTCTTTATCTTCTTTTCAAAGGCCTCCTAGTCTTTAGCTTATCTTGTTCTTTATCTTCTTTTTAAAGGTCTCCTAGTCTTTAGGGTCTAAAAAGAAGATTTTGAAGTTGCCTATGCGCGTAGCGAATGTCGTAAGGTCTTCGGTCTGCCCTTCTTTGTTCCTTAGTCGAGAGAACGCTTAGCGAATGTCCAGCTTACTGAACTACTTAGCTTTCGCCACTCGTTGTATAGTCTTATCGATTAGCGGCAGTAGATATACGTCTCTCTTAGTAACCTTATTAAGGCCTTAGTAGTCTACGCACAGTCGGAGACTACCCCCGGGTTTCTATACGAAAAGAATCGGCGACGCATACTCATCGGAGCTTAGCGTAATAAACTTCTTCGCTAGATTTTCTCGAACAAACACTTCTACCTAATCCAGCTCGGCCGGCGATAAGCGTCTTAGGGGTTCGGTTCTCAGCAACGCAGCTCCTTCTTTTAGCTGGATCTTGTTGTCGTATTCCGGTTAGTAGAGCAGCAAGAGGTTGCAGTCGGCTTTTAAGAACACGTTAGTGTAACTATAGAGTTCTTTTAGTAGCACCTCTAACAGGTCTACTTCCTCCTCTGCTATTATCTTTCGGTAGTCTTCGATGTCTTTTATTAAGATAGCGTAGATCTTATTCTCCGGCGACTTTGCTAGAGTTGTTAGGGCTTCTAAGCTTATTATTCCGACGGTATCCGGGGGATCAGAACAGTTGGTTAGAACTGTGTTAATAACTGCGGCTTTCGGTGCTGCGGCGGCGGCGGTAACCGACTTAACAGTGGCAGCGGCGCTGCTCTGCTAGGTTTTGAACCCGAGCGTGCCTTTACCTACGTTAATAACCGCTTTCTGGTTCTTTATCTATTTCTGCCCTATAATAATGTCGAACCGTCCGATATCTATAATTCGGAACGTCGCTTCTATAGTGCGACCAGCTAAGGTAGTCTTTCATGGCACGTAATGCGTAACGCTCTCTGTGTCTTGTCTATTATAAGCCGAAATTCGCGTTAGCGACGCTAACTCCACTAGATAACTATATCCGTTTATTAGCTTCTGGACCAGTCGATAGTGGATCGCAGCGCCAATAAGAGCTCCTATATTGATAAAGGCTTTCAACTAAAGGGGGCAGTGCGAGCCGCTAAGGGGGTGGACAGTAATTAGAAGGATAATAGCGGTTTCTGTATTTACTTCTACCGCTGCCGAGAGCAGGTCGTTACAACTGTTAATGCTCCCTTCTTCTAGTAATACGGATCGCATCGGTGCCCTATTGTCGTTGCTAGGTAGGGGGCCTATCCGTCTAGCTGGTCTTTTCCTAAGATCCTTAATAGCACTCCGCTGTCTACGCTATCGGTGTCGTTCGGCGCCGGCTCGATAGCTTAGATAGTCTTCCTTAGTAGCGGTGGCTTCGTAGTACGATATTCTTGCCTCTGCTAAGCCGTCGCTTAGTATCTAGTAGCTATATAGCCAGGCTTTCCGCACGCGTAGCAGGTAGGAACGAACGACAAGCGCAACGAATAGGATAGCTGCTGGGGGCCTCGTCGGAAAGGAGCAGGGGGTTGTATTGTCGGCGCCGACGATAGCTTCTGGTTCGATTTGCGCGCCGTCGATTTTCTATACGCGTTTAAGTTTCTAGTAGTAACTCTCGCCTAGTACATAAAGCTCTTAAGGTCTTTATCTTCTACTGAGGCTATAGCTCCGGCTAGTTCAGGGTTCAGCTTCTGCCTTAGTAGGTGTAACTGTTTACTCTCGGACACTTTGGCCCTAATTGCATATTTCTAGAACAGTCTGTAAAACTCCTTAAACGTTAGCCAGTTTTAGTTAATTTTATCTAGTTGTTCGCAGGCCGTCTTTTTCTAGAAGGGGTCTCCGAAGCGTTAATCTAGTGCTTGAATTGCTTCGTTGACGGTTACCTCTTCTAGGTCTGCTACTAGCGAGAACACTTCGCCTTCTAGTCGCGATTCTAGGTAGGCCAATCTATCTTCTTTACTGCTTCCGGCATAATCGCGGTTTATCTTATTCTTTATCTTTTTCTTAAAGGCCTCCTAGTCTTCGGAGTCTCTACCTCTAAACGCTAGTAGGTTAGGTAGTAACGTTATCGAAGTGCTACCTTAACTGTAGGCTGCCGGTAAGGCGGTTTCTGCTTATTCTTCTCGATGTAGCGGCAGCGCCGACGACCTCGCTGCCTCCTTGTTAGCTAACTAAGCCTTTAGCGCCTTTAGTTGCACTAGTCGATTCGCTACGTAGTTCTCCAATATGTTAATAATAGTCTCTGCCGATTCCTTCTTAGCTATTACTGATTCTATCTCCTCTCTTAGCTGCCTGTTTTCTTCTATTTGCCTGTAAAACTCCTTTTCGATAAAGGTAATAGTGTTATATATCCTTCTAGCTCTATGTTCTGTTAGATGCTCCTCGAGTTTATCTAGTATACAGGCATACATCTCCTTATAGCTAGCTATGCCCTCTTTCGCTTCTTCTATCTCTTCTTCTGTAAGGCCTTCGGTAGCCGTCCTCTCTTCTAGGATGCTAGTGCGCCTATCCCTCGCTCTGTTACTCTTTCTCTTCCTGCTGTAGCTAGTAACGCTGCCCTCTACCGTTAAGAAGCCCTCTATAGTCCTCTTATAGTGCTAATGTGTTTGGTTTAGTTTGTGCGCGTACGTTATTTAGGTAGCTAGATAGTTCGACGGTCCCTTTCGCGCAGCGCAGGGTTAGTATAGTTAACAAGTTCGAGATATAATAATCCGAGTATACAGATATAATTCAATACAGCTGTTTTAATAACTATATCTCGAACTAAGGAGGGAAAGGAATCTATGTAGTAGTAGGTAAGGGCTTTAGGGATAGGTGCGCCAAGGCCCGGCTCGGTCTAACAGGGGCCGAGCCAAAATTCTAAGGGTCTACCCTATTACTTAGTCCTACCCCTTTCTGCTGCTGCAACAGGGTCGACTTCTAATTCGGTTCGCGTGCTGCCGATTTTCCGTACGCGTTTAAGTCAGTAACTCTCGCCTAGTGCACGAAGCTTTTCAGGTCTTTGTCTTCTACTAAAGCTATAGCTCCAGCCAGTTTAGGGTTTAACTTCTGCCTTAGTAAGTATAACTGTTTATCCTTAGACACTTTGGCTCTAATAGTATATTTCCTAAACAGTCTTTAAAATTCCTTAAACGTTAGCCGGTTCTAGCTAATCTTGTCTAGTTGCTTACAGGCCGTCTTTTTGCAGAAAGGGTCTCCGAAGCGTTAGTCTAGGGCTTTAATAGCTTCGTCGGCGGTTACATCTTCTAGGTCTGCTACTAGCGAGAACGCTTTACCTTCTAGTCGCGCCTCTAGATAGGCTAGTCTGTCTTCTTTGCTGCTTGCTGTATAGTCGCGACTTATCTTATTCCTTATCTTCTTCTTAAATGCTTCCTAGGCCTTAGAGTCTCTAACCCTAAAGGCTAGTAGATTAGGTAGTAACGTTATTAGAGTGCTACCTTAACTATAGGCAGCAGGTAAGGCAGTTTCTGCTTAGTCTTCTTATAGTAGCAGCAGTGCCGACGACGTCGCTGCCGCTATATTAGCTAACTAAGCCCTTAGCGTTTTCAGTTGCGCTAGTCGTGTCGCTACTTAGTTCTCTAACACCTCGATAATAGTCTCTGCCGATTCCTTCTTAGCTATTACTGCTTCTATCTCCTCTCTTAGCTGCTTGTTCTCTTCTATTTTCTTGTAAAACATCTTCTCGATAAAGGTAATAGTATCGTATACCTTTCCGGACTCGTATTCTGCTAGGTGTTCCTTAAGTTCGTTAGGTATACAGGCATATAGCTCCTTATAGCCGGCTATGCCCTTCTTCGCTTCGTCCGTCTCTTTTTCTATAAGACCTTTAGTAGCCGTCCTCTCGTTAAAGATGCTAGCGCGCCTATCCCTCGCTCTGTTAGTCTTTCTCTTCCTACTGTAGCTAGTAACGCTGGCCTCTACTGTCGAGAAGCCTTCTATAGCCTTCTTATAGTGCTAATGTGTTTGGTTTAAGTTGTAGTGTACGCGTACGTTATTTAGGTAGCCGGATATAGTTTAACAGGCCCTTTCGCGTAGCGCAGGGCTAGTATAGTTAGTAAGTTTAAGATATAATAATCCGAGCGCGTAGATATAATTTAATACGGCTGTTTTAATAACTATATCTCGAACTAAGGAGGGAAAGGAATCTATGCAGCAGTAGGTAAGGGCTTTAGGGGTGGGCACGCCAAGGCCCGGCTCGGTCCGGAAGGGCCGAGCCGAAATTCCAAGGGTCTACCCTATTACTTAGTCCTACCCCTTTCTGCTGCTATAACATTAATAGCAGAAGACACTATATATGTCGAGACTTTTGTACAAAGAGCTCGTACTAGAGATAAGAATATCTAAGAGTGTTACAGGATTGGATTGTAGTAGTGTATAGGGCACCTAATACTAATAACTAGTAGCGTGTTTAAACTAACAAGTATCTCTCTACTATTCTTACCTGTATATCTTTTATGTATGCGCCGGAGCAGCGCAAGCTGTCCTTAGTAGTAGGCTATCCTTAGGTCCTGCAGTCGTGCCGCTAGAGCACCTCTATACTCCTACCTAACCTCCTTACTAGTTATTCTATAATAACTACCTCCCCTCCTTAAGGTAGATGTCCCTAGCTACCTACTAAGAGTTGCTCTTTCTTTGGCTTACTTCCTATACGCCTTAGCACTGCGAAGGGTAAGCAGCTAGTACGTTATAGAAGTCTATACGCTATTACTTACAAACCTGCGTAAAGGCAGATTAGCGAGCACTTAAGAGTATCCACTAATCCCTGCTTATTAATGCCTAATGCCGGCTATTAGGTCTGCGACGTATACCTAGGGGTTAGTATAGAGTTAGCTTTGCCTCTATACTAGTTCTATCGGCTAGCGTACTAATTAATCGATATGTTAATAGATACGCTGCAGCCCTTGTATACGCGAAGGGCCCCTCTAACTGCTTTAATAACTGTGCTAAATCTGCGTAGCTATACCTGTCGATATCGTTTTAGCTAGTCTGTGCTTTCTGTATAGCCTACAGCCTCTAGGCCTTGCTAAGGTCCTCTCTAGGCTCTGTAGTAGCGACGCTAATTCTGTACGCTCGCGTCGTTGCTATAGCTAACGTTAATATTGCAGTTGCTAGGCAGCTAGTTGTTATAGTAGATTCTTACGACTACGTTGTTATAGTCTGCCTGTACTATTATAGCTGTAGGCAGCACGCCCTTCTGTACCTTGTTTTATTTTTCTTATACCCCTTTGCCTTTTCTACTAACAACACTACTGTTGCTACTACGCAATACTACTACTACTATTAACAGCAGTATTACTACTATTAGCAACAGCACTACTACTATTAGCAATAGTACTACTACTATTAGCAACAGCACTACTACTATTAGTAATAGTACTGCTACTATTAGCAAAAGCACTACTATTATTATTACTATAGCTACTACTCTGAATAACAACAATAATACTAACAACCCTGTTACCTACTCTGCTACTAACACTGCTCGCCGTACTACTACCTCTACTAGTCTGCTATTGTCCCTCGAGGACCTCTAGGACTAGTTAGTCGAGCTGGACTAGCAGCTTGTCGCGCGTTTGTATACGTACAACTGCTTAGCTAGACCCTACTAGGAGCCTAATAGGGTAGAGGCCCTAGGCTTGTCCTATACTAACTACCTACGTAAGCGCGAGCGCGTTATAGATACACTTTATTACTACAATTAGTGCGTCGCTGCTGTAGGTTGTTTAGCACTAAGTCGGGTCGCTGCTGCTACTGCCTCCTAGCGTGCCTAGGCTTAGAGTTGGGCCCTAGCTAGGCGCACTGGCCCTTCTATAGGTCGCTTAGTGCTGTCGTCTATAGAGTCCGTTAGTAAGGATTCCAATACTATAGACGTCGACTGTGCCTTGCTAGTCCCTCTATACTACGTACGTCTAGTCTGTTTACTGTTCCTACTATTGCCTATAGCTGTACTGCACTGCCTACTATCCCCTATATCGTTTAGGGCAGCTATTATAGGGGCTGCTACTACCTATACTACTATACTGCTACTAGCATTAGTGTCTTAGGTGCGTATACTCTCCCCTAGCTATATATAGTGCCTATAGCAGATCTTAGAGGACAGTAAGTTTATCCTATATCTTATTAGCAGTACCTCTACTAATTCTTTACTAGATAGCCTCTGTAATCTGTATATAGGCTTTACTAGATAGCCTCTGTAATCTGTATATAGGGGGGCCTTTTAACTCCTATATACTGTAGTCGTGTATATACTATATATTAGGACACTATAGCTGCTACCTTATCGTTGCGCAGCCCCTCTAAGAGTTCCTAGAGGAGGACGAGCTACTACAGAGTGCCGAGGGGCGCGAGGATAAGTTCTACGAGTACCTCGCCTGCCTAAACAAACTCGTACACTATATATAGACACGCGCTAGTTACAGTAGTAGGGTAGCTACTAGCCGCTAGGCTGCTAACTATATGTTAGCTACTAAGCTAGAGCAGCTAGCAGTGCACTAGCAGACTATAGGCTATCTCGTAGTAATTAGGAAGGGTATACACTAGGTACATTTCCTCTGCTACCTTTCCTATATAAAACTACTACTAACTGCTAGCAGTTTATCAGCTAGCTCCTTGGCCTGCTAGCTATTAAGGCTATAGATTGCGTTGCCTAGGACGTAGGCCTAGACCTTAATTAGGGACTGGCGCACCCCCCTAGGGGGTAGGTAGTGCTAGTGTGTTTGTTTGTTTTCTTCCCCTTCTAGCTAGTACGCCTTAGTGCTAGTATATATAGTACGTTAGCGCTATCCTAATAGCAATAGTTGTTGCTAAGACTTGTGTCTATTCTGATATAATTCCTCTATACCCTGCTTATGCCCTGCCTCTAGCCTCCTTGCGTCCGATCGCGAGCTCTGCGTCTTGTTAGTAGCTACTCTATATCGCTCTAGCTATCCTGTAGTACTCGGGGCTCTAGTATAGCCTCTGTAGTAGCCTAGTGCCCCCTTAGCAGTAGACCTCTCGCTTCGAAGCAGTCTAGGACTACTGTATCTTCTACGATATTAGCTTTCTCCTATATATTATACTTGTTACAGCAAGGGAAAGTAGTAGGACTAAGTAATAGGGTAGACCCTTGGAATTTCGGCTCGGCCCTTCTGGACCGAGCCGGGTCTTGGCACACTATCCCTACGAGGGCTTACATCTGCGTACACGTAGATTACTTTCCCTCCTTAGTTCGAGATATAGTTATTAAAACAGCTGTATTGAATTATATCTACGTACTCGGATTATTATATCTTAAACTTACTAACTACACTAACACTACGCTGCGCGAAAGGGGCCGTCGAATTACATCCGGTTACCTAAATAACGCACGCGCACCCTACAACCTAAACTAACCAACCAATACTGCGAGAAGGCTATAGAGAGCTTCTCGACAGTAGAGAGCAGCGTTATAGGCTGCAGCAGAAGCAGAAGAAAGACTAACAGAACGAAAGACAGGCGCACTAGCATTATAGATACTAGGACAGTTATCGAAGGTCTTATAGCAGAAGAGATAAATAAGGTAAAGGAGCAAATAGCTAACTATAAGGAGCTGTACGCCTGTACGCCTAATAAGTTCGAAGAGCATATAACAGAACACAGGGTCGAGAAGGTCTACAACGCTATAACCTTTATCGAGAAGCTGTTCTATAAGAAGTTGGAAGAGAATAGACAGCTAAGGGAAGAAATAGAAGCGATAGCAGCAGAGAGGGCGTCTGTAGAAACTACTATCGAAGTACTTAAGAATAAGGCAGTAGCACGATTAGCTTAATTAAATAGGCTAAGGGCTTAGTTAGCTAATGTGGCAGCGGCAACGTCGTTGCTGGCACTGCCGGCGCTACAAGAGGGCCAAACTAAGTATGCCTCTCCTACTGCCTACAGTTAAGGTAGCATTTCGATAATGTTATTACCTAACCTACAGGTCTTTAGTAGCAGCAATCCAGAGATATAGGAAGTTTTTAAGAAGAAGATAATAAATAAGATAAACTGCGCTACTAACAGTAAAGATAACAAGTTAGTATACCTTTAATCGCAGCTAGACAGTAAAGCGTTTACGTTAGTAGCGGACTTGGAAGAAGCTACTGCTACTAAGGCTATCGAAGCCTTAGACCAACGTTTCGCCGACTACTTCTATAAGCAGACGGCTCGTAAAAAACTCGATAAAGTAAGCTAGCACCGGCTGTTATTCGAAGAATTCTATAGACAGTTCCAGAAGCACACAATTCGAGCCAAGGTGCCTAAGAGCGAACAGCTGCACCTATTAAGGAAGAAATTAAAGCCTAAGCTAGCTAACGCTTTGGTCTCTATGCGAACCAGAGACCTCTAAGCCTTCGTAGATTAAGCAAGAGTCTCTGCTAGAAACATAAACGAATATAGAAGACTAGCAGCCTAAGAACTGAGTTGACGACCGCTGTTTACGCTATTAACCTAGTCTCTTTCCTCGTTTCGACGAGGCCCCTAGCAACCGTCCTATCTACTGCGTTCGACATTCGTCCCTACTTATTATATATATAGAAAGCCTAGTTATATCGCTACTAGATACCAAGCAACTACTTAGCAGAAGCGAGAGTATTAAGCAACAAGACCTACACTGCTACTGCTGCTAAGGAAGAGCGTCCAGGCTATAGAATCAACACCAGATAACACCAACAGTATAGACAGCGGAGTACTATTAAGAATCCTAGGAAAAGACTAGCTAGACGGATAGGCCCCCTCCCTAGTATAAACGATAGAGCACTACTACGATCTACGCTACTAGAAGAAGACAGCATTAACAGCTGCAACGACCCGCTTTCGGCTACAGTAGAAGCGAATACAGAGACTGCTATTATCCTTCTAATTACCGTCTACCCCTTCGAGAGCTCTGGCTAGCCTCTTTAACTAAAAGCTTTTATCGATATAGGAGCTCTTATTAGCGCAGCAATTTATTATTAACTAGTTCGGAAACTAACGAAAGGATACAGTTACCTAGTAGAGTTAGCCTTGCCGACACGGATTTCGGTATACAACGGACAAGACACTAAGAGTGTTACGCATTATGTACTATTAAAGACTACCCTAGCTAGCTGCACTACGGAAGCAACGTTCTAAGTTATAGACATCGGACGGTTTAACATTATTATAGGACAGAAATAGATAAACTAGAAGGCTGCTATTAACGTAGACGAAGGCACGATTGGATTCAAAACCTAGCAGAAGGGCACCGCTGCCGTTGACTCGGTTACTGTCGTTACTGCTAAACTAAAAGTTACGGCTGCTATTACGGATCTGGCCGACTATAATGCGCCTCTAGCAACTATCGGAATAATAAGCTTACAGGCCCTAAATACCCTCGCAAAGTTACTAGAAAATAAGATCTACGCTATTTTAATAAAAGATATTAAAGACTACTAAAAAATAATAGCGGAAGAAGAGGCGGACCTATTAGAAGTGTTACTAAAAGAACTCTATTACTACGCTAACGTGTTCTTAAAGGCCGATTCTAACCTTCTTCTGCTCTACTAACTAGAATATAACAATAAGATTTAGCTAAAGGAAGGAGCTACGCTGCCGAGAACCGAACTACTAAGGCGACTGTTACTAGCCGAGCTGGACTAGGTAGAGGTGTTTGTTTAAGAAAACCTAGCGAAGAGATTTATTACGCCGAGCTCGGCAGAGTATGCATCGCCGATCCTTTTCGTATAGAAGCCTAGAGGCGGCCTCTAGCTATACGTAGACTATAGAGGCCTTAACGAAGTTACTAAGAGAGACATATACCTGCTGCCGCTAATCGATAAGACTATACAGCAGGTAGCAAAGGCTAAATAGTTTAGCAAGCTAGACATTTGCTAATCGTTCTATTAGCTAAGGAACGAAGAAGGGCAGACTAAGGACCTTACTACATTCGCTACGCATATAGGCAATTTCAAGTAGCTAGTTATACCTTTCGGACTTACTAATGCACCGGCTGTATAGCAACGCTTTATAAACTATACCTTTATAGACATACTAGAGCGGTTTGTGTCTATCTACCTAGACGACATCCTTATCTATACTAACAGAACGAGACAACAGTATATAGACTATATTAAGCAGGTGCTAACTAGGCTCCGAGAGGTCGGATTAAACGCAGACACAAAGAAGAGTAAATTTTACTAGTCCGAAGTCCAGAAACACTACCTAAATTAGAGCTTTTCTCGGATTCTGCAGCTACTATCGCTATTTTATTAAGGACTTTAGCAAGATAGCAAGGCCCCTAAACGAGGCATTAAAGAAGGAAGCAGCTGCCCTCTAGAATAAGAAGTGTACTAAGGCTTTTAACTAACTAAAGGCCGCTGTAGCCTTAGCACTAGTGCTAGTGCACTTCTAGGCGGAAAAGACAATCTACCTAGAAACGGACGCTTCCGATACAGTTATAGTAGGGGTCCTTTCTTAGTATAGTAACGACAGCAAGACCCTTTATCTAGTAGCTTTCTTTAGCAAATCTATAAACGAAGCTAAGCAGAACTACGCTATTTACAACAAGGAACTATTAGCTATTATCCAAGCTTTTAAGGAGTAGAAGCTAGAGCTTATAGCTAGAAGAAGTACAGTTCAGGTCCTTACTAACTATTAATCGCTAACCTATTTTATAAAGACGTAGAAGCTCTTACGCTACCAAGCCCGATAGGCCGCCTACTTATCTAGATTCGATTTCATAATTACCTATCGACTAGGAGCTTAAAACAGAAAAGCCGACGTACTAACAAGAAGAGAAGGAAAGACTAGCTGCACAAAGGAAGATCCGAATATGTTCCAGACAGTGCTAACCGAACAGATAGTCGACGCCGAAGTGCTAAAAGAAGTAGGGATCTATACTATAGAACCGATAACTAAGGAAGAGACGCTTTACGAAAAGGTAGAGCGACTTAACTATTAACAGAAACTCGGCCAAACCAGTTCGGGGAAGCTAATAGTTCTAGAAGACCTAGTTATAGAGGTTATTTAGCTAGTCTATAGCTCTAAGGATGTTGGCTACGCAGGTACCAGAAAGACAAAAGAAGCTATTAGGACCGTGTACTAGTTTCTGCAAATGTTCGAGCAAATCTACTAGTTTATCGCTAATTGTTACGTATATCGAGCAGCGAAGCTATATTACGGCCTTCCGGCCGGCCTGCTAAAGCCGTTACTAATACCTAAGAAACTGTAGTAGCATATTATAATAGATTTTGTAACTAGCCTACTGGATTCTAATAGATACAATACTATACTTAATGTTGTAGCGGCAGAAAGGGGTAGGACTAAGTAATAGGGTAGACCCTTAGAATTTCGGCTCGGCCCCTATCGGACTAAGCCGGGCCTTGGCGCACCTACTCCTAAAGCCCTTACCTACTACTATATAGATTCCTTTCCCTCCTTAGTTCGAGATATAGTTATTAAAACAGCCGTATTAAATTATATCTGCATGCTCAGATTATTATATCTCGAACTTATCCACTACACTAACCCTGCGCTGCGCGAAAGGGCCTATTAAACTATCCGGCTACCCGAATAACGCACGCGCACTCTACAACCAAACTGAACATATTAGCACTATAAGGAGACTATAGAAGGCTTCTTAACAGTAGAGGGCAGCATTACAGGCCGCAGCAGGAAGAGAAAGACTAACAGAGCGAGGGATAGGCGCACTAGCATCCTCGACGATAAGACGATTACTAAAGGCCTTATAGAAGAAGAGACAGACGAGGCGAAAGAAGGAATAGCAGGCTATAAGGAGCTATATACCTATACACTAGATAAACTCGAAGAATATCTAGCAGAACGTAGAGCTAGAAAGATATACGATACTATTACCTTTATCGAGAAGAAGTTTTATAAGAAAATAGAAGAGAACAGGCAGCTAAGAGAGGAGATAGAATCAGTAATAGCTAAGAAGGAATCGGCGGAAACTATTATCGATATGCTAGAAAACTAAGCAGCGAACTGGCTAGTATAACTAAAGACGCTAAAGGCTTAGTTAGCCGACATAGAAGCAGCGATGTTGTCGGCGCTGCCGCTATATCGAGGACAATAAGTAGATACCGCCTTACTAGCGGCATACAGTTAAGGTAGCACTTCGATAACGTTACTACCTAATCTACTAGCCTTTAGAGGTAGAGACCCTAAAGACTAGGAGGCATTCAGAAAGAAGATAAAGAATAAGATAAACTGCGATTATGCCGGAAGCAGCAAAGAGGACAGATTGGCCTACTTAGAATCGCGACTAGAAGGCGAAGCGTTCTTATTAGTAGCGGACCTAGAAGAGGTAACCGCTAACGAAGCGATTAAAGCTCTAGATTAGCGTTTCGGAGACCCCTTCCGAAAGAAGACAGCCTGTAAACAGTTAGACAAGATCAACTAGAACTAGCCAACGTTTAAAGAATTCTACAGCCTATTTAGAAAATATGCTATTAGAGCTAAAGTGTCCGAAGACGAGCAGCTCCACTTACTAAGACAGAAGTTGAACCCTAAGCTAGCTAGAGCTATAGCTTTAGTAGAAGACGAAGGTCTCGAGGGCTTCGTACACTAAGCGAGAGTTACCGCTAGAAACCTGAATGTATACAGAAAATTAGCGACGCGCGACCTAATTTAGAAATAATCGTTAGCGCAGACAATACGACCCCCGGCTCCTTTCCGACGGGGCCCTTAGCAGCTATCCTATTCGCTGCGCTCGTCGTTCGTCCCTATATGCTACGCCTGCAGAAAGCCTAGCTATATCGCTACTAGATACTAAGCGATAGTTTCACAAAAGTAGGAGTATTATGCTACGAAGCTACTGCTACTAAAGAAGACTATCTAAGCTATAGAGCTAGCACCGAACGACACCGACAGTGTAGATAGTAGAGTCCTACTAAGGATCTTAGGAAAAGACTAGCTAGACGAATAGGCCCCCTATCTAGTATAGACAGTAGGGCACTGCTATAGACTATACTGCTAGAAGAAGAAAGCATTAACAGCTGTAGCGATCCGCTCTTAGCGGCGGTGGAAGTTGTTAGGGGGCGCCGTCCAGCCTAGGTCCTAGACCTAAGCTAGCCGTCGCCCTAAGGACTGCGACTTAGCAGCGCCAGCACGACCCTACCCTCTATACGGAGTTACTAATACGACCCCACTCCTGTATAGAGGGAGAATCTTATAGCCCTATATAGAGGGGAATTGTCGCCCCTCTAAATAGAGGGAAAACTCTGTACTACTATATAGAGGGAAACTCCTAACCCTCTATATAGAGTATAAACCTTACATCCCTATATAGAGGGAAATTGCTAGCTTGGCTTCGTAGGTACAAATTGTATAGTAGCGTACAACAAAGGAACTGCCTATTAGTTCCTTTATATAGATACCTAGCCTTAAGTTTCTAAACCAAGATTCTTAAGCCCTTATATTAGGAACTAATCTTACTATTGGTAGCTACAGTAATATAACGAGGATAGACAGCGACATCCCTATAGAACCTGCGACTATATAGGATCGGATGCACTGCGCGTATAAGGAGCTGCTGGCACACAAGAGGCAGCTCGAACAGCAAGTAAGCTACTAGGCTGCGATAATTTCCTAACAGGAACAGGAGCTACAATAGCTTAGGGCGTCCGATTGCAATCCGACCCCTACGACGACGACGACGAACACGACGGCCTACACCCTGGCCCCTAAGAGCAAACTCCCTAACGTAACTACCTATAATAGTAAGGCTCTAGCCGAGTACCCCTCCTAGGCTACCTAGATACGCTCTAAGCTTCTAGTTAACTTAGGAGTATACCTAACCGAGCTAGACAAGGTAGTGTACCTCTTTAGAAGATTAAAGGGCAGGGCAGCGGCACGGATTCTGCTGTACTATAAGACAGCTATTGCCAACCTAGCAATAGCAACTATAACAATACTCTAGGCAGCTCTTAACAGGAGCTATAAGGACCTAGACCGCGAAAGCCGAGCACTCCTATAGGTTAATATAATAAAGCAAGGACGCAAGACTATACGAGAGTTCCTTACAGAATACAACTAGACCCTAGTAGAGGCAGGAGAACTCCAATAGGAGGACAGGGTAAAAATTACTACCTAAGAGGTAGGCTTCTCTAAGGAGATTATAACAGGATTAGTAGGCGTAATGCGACTAGCTATATACAAGGAGTTCTGTAACCTCCTTAGGATAGTTAACGACTAACAGCGTAGGCTCGGACAGATAAGCTACGCCTACGAGATGCGACAGCCCCTCTAACAGCAGTAGGACGCTATAGACTAGGAACTAACGACGACAACGAGAGTAGCGGCAGCCGTTACCGTACGGCTAAGGGCCGCTACTAAAAAGGCATAGTAGGTAGACACAGCTACCCTTAATAAGAGACAAGCAGAAGGGAGCTGCTACAGGTATAGCAAGATAGGCTATACTATACGGAATTGCAGGCTTTTGCTAGTAGAGAGACCTAGGGGACGGCCGACTACTGTAAGGGTAGCAACTGCAGCGCCCTAACACGAGACCTAAGAGTCCTCCTCGGATAACAACGAGTTAGGAAAAGAATAGCCTCTAGGCGAAGGCTTAGCTAGAGGCATATACAAGATAGATTGCTAAATTAAAGCACTACTTAGCTATCTTTTAAGAGCAACTATATAACGACTACGCTATTTATCGTACGACCTACGCTAAACAGGACCGCTACAGTGCGGACACTAATTAACACAGGATGTTTGGTATATAGAGTAATTAGCGAAGACTTCGTATAGAGACACTATATTAAGACGACCCCTACTGTACCTATACGTATACTAGGCATTACTAGGCGAGGACTGGACATTACCTATATAGTAAAAGTAACGATAGAGCTGCAAGGACACTACGAGCAGGACTTATACCTCTACGTCGTACAGGACAAGCTAGGGTATAACCTAATATTAGGGGAGCTATAGATAGAATGCTAGCAGGGCAAGCTAGACGTTAGACGAGGACAGCTATATCTAGCAGCGACAAAGCAGAGGCTCTAAGACTAAGGGAGAGTTCCGTAGGGCGGCAATACCAAGGCCGAAATCAACACTGCGACTATAGATATTAAGAAGGCATTAGTACCTAAGAAAGCAACAGACTCCTATACAAAGCTCCTAGCGGAATATGCAGAGTACCTAGACCTCTTCGAGCCAAAGTCAGCCTCGAAACTGTCCCTACACTAAGGAGAAGGAATTAACTACGACATCTAGCTAGAGCCCCGTCTAGATAGGAGTCTGCCTAAAGTACTGTACAGTCCGCTATACGGCATGTCCTCTAGAGAACTCTTAGTACTGCGCAAGACACTAGACGACCTACTTACTAAAGGTTTTATTCGCGCAAGTATCTGTAGGAGCTCTAGTGCTATTTGTCTATAAAGAAGGCAAGGCTAGCTTACGTTTTTGCGTAGACTACAGAGGTATTAACGCGATTACTAAGAAGTACCGGTACCCCCTACCCCTTATTAAGGAGACCCTCGGACGGATTAGCAAGGCAAAGTAGTTTACTAAGCTTAATATAGTCTCGGCCTTCTACAAAATATAGATTAAGAAAGGCTGTAAATAGATAACTGCCTTCTGTACGAGATATAGACTTTTCGAGTAGCTTGTTACCCCCTTTAGCCTCGCCAACGCACTAGCAACCTTCTAGAGGTACATTAACAGGTCCCTATAAGGGTTACTAGACGACGTCTGTTTAGTGTACCTCGACGACATATTAGTATTTACGGACAGCACCTATGCAGATTACGTACGAGACGTTAAGAAGGTACTAGATCGACTATAACAGGCTAGATTGTACCTCGACATCGACAAATGTAAATTCGGCATATAATGTACGAAATACTTAGGGTTTATTATTAAAGCAGGGAAAGGCATTAGTATAGACAGGAAAAAGATTAATACTATCAAGCAATAGAAGCCGCCTACAAGTGTTAAGGGCGTACAGGAATTTCTTAGGTTTGCTAACTTCTACTACTAGTTTATACAGAACTACTTAGAGATCGTACGCCCCCTAGTCGAGCTAATATACAAGGACAAGCAGTTTAAGTAGATGGATAAGTGCAATAGGAGCTTCAACAGGCTAAAGGAGCTCTTTACTACAGGACTAACACTTGCCGCCTTCGACCTAGAACGTACAACGATACTAGAAACCGACTCTTTAGGATATTGTATAGGAGGTATCCTATTATAGATAGACTTAGACGGACTCCTGTACCTATACGCGTACTTCTCTAAGAAGAACTCCCTAGCTAAATGCAACTACCCTATCTACGATAAGGAATTGCTAGCAGTCGTACAGTGTTGCAAGGTATAGGATAGAGAACTCTGCTTAGTTCCTAAGTTCCTTGCCCTAACCGACTACAAGAACCTTAAGTACTTTACGCAACTCTAGAAGCTGTCTAAGAGGCACGTACGATAGGCGATATACCTAAGCCGCTTTAATATAAGACTCTAGTATTATAAGGGAAAGGACAACAGCAGGGCCTACATACTATCTAGACGAGACTAAGACATACCAGCGACGTACGACGACAACTGACTGAAATTACGAACATTCCAGATATTTAAGGAGAAACTAGGCAAGGAGACTATCTGCCTAGTAGTAATATACCTATAGGAACCCTAGCTACAGGTATAGGAAGAGGTAGTAGAAAAGGACGACGTTTACTAAGGGGCCTGTACAGCGATCTAAGGAGGATAGCGGAAGCTCCTAGCAGAGCTTTACCTTAAAGTGTTAGCAGCAGAGTGCATAGTAGACAAGGAGAACAACCTAAAGTTCAGGAATCGGATCTAGGTCCTAGTAGACGAGAAGCTCTATACAAGCTTAATATAACGGGCATACGACTTAATAGCAACTGGACATCTAGGGCGCAAGGAGACGTACAGCATCGTCGCTAGGGACTACTACTCGCTAGCGATAGCAAAGGACATCTATAGGTTTATACAGAACTGCGACGTCTGCAGACGAACGAAGCCCTAGCATAAACTAAAGCATAGGCTGCTAAAACCCCTACTAATACCGGACCGGCCCTAGCAAGACCTAACAGTAGACTTTATTACAGATCTCCCTAAGAGCGACGGACAGTAGAACATTATAGTAGTTACAGACAAGCTAACGAGGGGGGTAATATTAGAAGGAATAGACTCTATTACAGCTAAGGACACCGCTTAGGCATTTATACAGACGACGTTTAGCAAGTACAGTTTCCCTAGGTTAATTGTATCGGACTAGGGTACACAGTTTATAAGCTAGCTCTAGGTAAGGGTCTGCTAGTTGTTAAACGTAGAACGTCGCCTATTAACTGTATAGCACCTATAGACGGACAGTACAGCGGAAAGGGTTAATTCGACGTTAGAAGCGTACCTCTAAGTGTACGTCGACTACGACCAGACAAACTGGAACCGCCTCCTCCCTATAGCGGAGCTAGCTATTAATAGCTATACGGCTAACGCTACCAGATTGTCCTCCTTCTTTATAGCCTACAGATACGACTACTCCCTGCTCCTACCGACCCTAAGTAGCGCTACCCTACGCCCTATACGATCCCTAATTTAGTAGGGAGAGGCTATCGTACAGACGATTACGAACGCCTATTAATAGGCGAAAGCGAGTCTAGCTATATTTTAACAGAATGCAGAAGAGCAGGCTAATAAGGGACGGCAGGCTGCACTAAGGTACAAGGTAGGAGATAAGGTCTAGCTAAACTAGCGCAATATCTATATAGACTGTCTAAGCAAGAAACTAGATTAGAAGAACTGGAAGTTTACAGTAGTCTAACTAGTAGGGACATACGCTGTACGACTTAACACTCTCCTAGGGATCTATCTAGTCTTCTACGTAGACCTCGTATAGCTAGCAAACACGGACCCCCTACTGTACTAGACGACCGACGACGTGCGCCCCCTAGCGATTATTACTAAAGGCGAAGAAAAGTACAAGGTAGAAGAAATCCTTGACTGCTAAAGGAAGCAGAAGAGAGTAGAGTATCTAGTTAAATAGAGAGGGTAGGCAGAACCTATATAGGAACTGTACAAAGCCCTCTAGGACATAACTGTGCTAGACAGGTAGGAGGAGAACCACCCCCCTGCCCGATTACAGTAACACTGCGCTGTATAGCGAAAAGGGGCACGATCTACCCTAGATACAGGGCAGCCGCTAGCAACTTAGGTTGCTAAAGGATTGGGAATTAAGACGTAGGACCCTGCCGGGTCCTACTAATACTACACTATACGGAAGGGGGTAGGAGAAAGGGAACAGCTAGGAGACAGGTAAGAATAAGAGTAAAAATAAGAAGGGGACGAAAGCAGAACTGTCCGAAAATTTTACATACTACCTTAGGGGTAGCTTACTAGCTACTACCCCCTAGGACTAGAGCAGTCGACTCCCTATTAGAGATCTTAATTACCTCCCGGCCGCTAGGAGCCCTACCTAGGCCAATACCAGGAAGTAGAGGCACCCCCCTACCCCTACGTACCTCCTCTAGACGGCAGTAGGGGCAGTAGAGGGAGCTATCCTTCTACTTATACAAGGCGCAGACCCTAGCCTAGAAGCCAGGGAGGCAGTACAGGCCGAAGGAGCCCTAGGGAGAGTTAGTACAGGCAGTATAGAGCTAGCTGCAGGTAGCTATAAGCATAGCGCTTACGTACAAAGGGCGGGCTATAGCGACCTGCTAAGGCGTAACCTAGACAGAGTTACACTAGAAGGCGTAGAAGGGCAGCTTAGCAGTGTCCTACTGCTTATTAGTATAGTATCTAAGACGTTAGCTTAGACTATACGGAAGACGGAGACCTATACGAACTAGAAGCAGAGTTGCTAGTTAAGTTAGGCGTTCTATAGCTAGAGGTAGAAATAGAGGGGTATACTAGCTAGACAGTAGGAGGAAGGGCTAGCAACTATAAGGGAGGAAGGGCCGGCAACTACAAGAGAGCTACAGCAGGAGCGAGCGGACGGAGTGCGTAGCATAGTAGTAGTAGCTAGTAGTAGTAGCTAGGTTAGTAGTAGTTAGAAGTTAGTAGTAGTTGGACGTTAGTAGTAGACAGTAGATAGTAGACGTTAGACAGTAGACAGTGGACAGTAGTAGGGGACAGCAGGGTAAAGGGGTAGCAGGCAGGAGGAATAGAAGAAAAGGAGGAAAGGGAAAGAGACAGGAGAGGCTTAATATTTAGGAGGTAGCTGCCTGCTATACAAGGCAATAGCAACTAGGGCAGCTGCTACAACTAGGTAAAAGAGGGCAAACAAAGCAACTACGACTTAGTAGCTGGACGAGCGACGGCCCTATAGACAACTAGACAGAGACGGGAAATCGCGACCTACTAGAGGAACCCTAGGAGCTAAGGGTATACGACAAGCCGTCGTACGAAAGAAGCACTACGAGAGGGGAGGAGGGTACTGTTAGGAGGCACCGTCTAGCCCAGGTCCTGGACCTAAGCCAGCCGTCGCCCTAAGGACTGCGACTTAGCAGCGCTAGCACAACCCTACCCTCTATACAGAGTTACTAACACGACCCCACTCCTAAATAGAGGGGGAATCTTATAGCCCTATATAGAGGGGAATTGTCGCCTCTCTAAATAGAGGGAAAACTCTGTACTACTATATAGAGGGAAACTCCCAACCCTCTATACAGAGTGTAAACCTTATATCCCTATATAGAGGGAAATTGCTAGCTTGGCTTCGTAGGTACAAATTGTACAGCAGTGTACGACGAAGGAACTGCCTATTAGTTCCTTTATATAGATACCTAGCCTTAAGTTTCTAAACCAAGATTCTTAAGCCCTTACAGAAGTGAATACAGAGACTGCTATTATTCTTCTAATTACTGTCCACTCCCTTAACGGCTCGCACCGACTACTCTAATTAAAGGCTTTTATCGACATAGGAGCCCTTATTAGAGCGGCGGTCCACTATCGACTAGTTTAGAAACTAAGGAAAGGATATAGCTATCTAGTAGAACTAGCGTTGCTAACGCGGATTTCAGCTTACAATAGACAAGACATAGAGAGCGTTACGCATTATATACTATTGAAGACTACCTTAGCCGGTCGAACTACGGAAGCGACGTTCCGAATTATAGATATCGGACAGTTTGACATTATTATAGAGCAGAAATAGATAAAGAACTAGAAAGCCGTAATTAACGTAGGTAAAGGTACACTCGGATTCAAAACCTAGCAGAGCGGAGCCGCCGCTAATAAATCGAACGTTACTGCTATTAACGCAGCTCCGACCAACCGTTCCGATCCCCTAGATACCGTCGGAATAATAAGCTTAGAAGCCCTAACAACCCTCGCGAAGTCGCTAGAAAATAAGATCTACGCTATCTCGATAAAAAATATTAAGGATTACTAGAAGATAATAGCAGAAAAGGAAGTAGACCTAGTAGAGGTATTACTAAAAGAACTCTATAGCTATACTAACGTGTTCTCGAAAGCTAACTCTAACCTCCTGCCGCTCTATCGACTAGAATATAACAACAAGATCCAGTTAAAAGAAGGAGCTACGCTGCTAAGAACCGAACCCCTAAGACGATTATCGCTGGCCGAGCTAGACTAAGTAGAGGTGTTTGTTCGAGAAAACTTAGCAAAGAAGTTTATTACGCCAAGCTCTGCCAAGTATACGTTACTAATTCTATTCGTACAGAAACCCGGAGGTAGCCTCTAACTGTACGTAGACTACCGAGGCCTTAATAAGGTTACTAAGAGAGATGTATATCCGTTGCCGCTAATCGATAAGACTATACAGCGAGTAGCTAAAGCTAAGTAGTTTAGCAAGCTGGACATTCGCTAAGCGTTCTACTAACTAAGGTACGAGGAAGGACAGACGGAAGATCTTACAACATTCGCTATACGTATAGGCAATTTCAAGTAGTTAGTAATGCCTTTCGGGCTTACCAACGCGCCGGCAGTGTAGCAGCGTTTTATAAACCACACCTTTATAGACATACTAGAACGGTTCGTGTCTATTTATTTAGACGATATTCTTATCTATACTAATAGAACGAGAGAGCAGCATATAGACTATATCGAGAGAGTGCTAACTAGGCTCTGCAAGGTTGGATTAAACGCGGACATAAAGAAGAGCGAGTTCTATTAGACCGAGGTCAAATATCTCGGCCTTATCGTTAGCAGAGAGGGAATTCGGATAGACCCCTTAAAGGTCGCTACTGTCGCAGAGTGGAAGCAGCCGAAATCCGGAAACACTACCCAAATTAGAGCGTTTCTCGGATTCTGCAGCTACTATCGACAGTTTATTAAGGACTTTAGCAAAATAGCAAGACTACTAAATAAGGCATTAAAGAAGGAGGCCGCCGGCCTATAGAATAAGAAGTGTACGGAGGCTTTTGATTAGCTAAAAGAAGCGGTAGCCTCGGCGCTAGTGCTAGTGTACTTTCGGCCGGAAAAGACGATCTACCTAGAGACGGACGCATCCGATACAGTAACTGCAGGGGTCCTTTCTTAATATAGCGACGACGAAATCCTTTATCTAGTAGCTTTCTTTAGCAAGTCTATAAACGAGGCTAAGCAGAACTATACTATATATAATAAAGAACTACTAGCTATTATCTAGGCTTTCGAGGAGTAGAAGCTAGAGCTTATAGCTGCAAAGAGCATAGTTTAGGTCCTTACGGACTATTAGTTACTAACCTATTTTATAAAGATGCAGAAGCTATCGCGTTGCTAAGCTTAGTAGGCTGCCTACTTATCTAGGTTCGACCCTCTGTACAGAGTTACCGACACGACCCTACTCCTATATAGAGAGAGAATCCTATAGCCCTATATAGAGGAGAATTGCTGCCCCTCTAAACAAAGGGAAAACTCTATATTACTATATAGAGGGAAACTCCTAATCCTCTATATAGAGTATAACCTTGCATCCCTTTACAGAGGGAGGTACAGGACTAGATGCACTGCGCATACAAGGAGCTGCTAGCATACAAGAGGCAGCTCGAACAGCAAGTAAGCTACTAGGCTACGATAATTTCCTAACAGGAACCGAAGCTAGGACAGCTTAGGGCATCTAATTGCGATCCGACCCCTACGACGACGACGACGAACACGATAGCCTACACCCTAGCCTCTAAGAGCAAACTCCCTAACGTTACTACTTACGATAGTAAGGCTCCGGCTAAGTACCCCTCCTAGGCTGCCTAGATACGCTCTAAGCTTTTAGTCGACTTAGGAGCATACCCGACCGAGCTAGACAAGGTAGTGTACCTCTTTAGGAGGTTAAAGGGTAGGGCAGCAGCACGGATTCTGCTGTACTACGAGACAGCTATTGCTAACCTAGCAATAGCAACGACGACGATATTCTAGGCAGCTCTTAACAAGAGCTACAAGGACCTAGACTGCGAGAGCTAAGCACTTATACAGGTTAACACAATAAAGCAAGGGCGTAAGACTGTATAAGAGTTCCTTACAGAATACGACCAGACCCTAGTAAAGGCAGGAGGACTCTAATAGGAGGACAGGATAAAAATTACTACCTTGGAGGTAGGCCTCTCTAAGAAGATTATAACAGGACTAGTAGGCGTAATGCGACTAGCTACGTACAAGGAATTCTGTAATCTCCTTAGGATAGTCGACGACTAGCAGCGTAGGCTCGGACAGATAAGCTACGCTTATAAGATATAACAACCCCTCTAGCAGCAGACAGACGCTATAGACTAGGAACTAACGACGACGAGAGTAGCAGCAGCTGTTACCGTATAGCTAAGGGCTGCTGCTAAAAGGGCGCAGTAGGTAGATATAGCTACCCTAAACAAGAGGCAAGTAGAAGGGAGCTGCTATAGGTGTAGCAAGATAGGCTATACTGTATAGAATTGCAGGCTTTTGCTAGTAGAGAGACCTAGGGGACAGCCGACCACTATAAGGGTAGCAACTGCAGCGCCCTAATAAGAGAACTAAGAGTCCCTCTTAGATAACGACGAGTTAGGAAAAGAATAGCCTCTAAGCGAAGGCTCTACTAGAGGTATATACAAGATAGATTGCTAAATCAAAGCACTACTTAGCTATCTTTTAAGAGCAACTATATAACGACTATGCTGTTTATCGTACAACCTACGCTAAACGGGACCGCTACGGCGCGGATACTAATTAATATAGGATGTTTAGTATACAGAGTAATTAGCGAAGACTTCGTATAGAGACACTATTCTAAGACGACCCCTACTGTACCTGTACATATATTAGGCATTACTAGGCGAGGACTGGACATTACCTATATAGTAAAAGTAACGATAGAGCTGCAGGGACACTATAAGCAGGACTTATACCTCTATGTCGTGTAGGACAAGTTAGGGTATAACCTAATATTAGGGAAGCTGTAGATAGAGCGCTAGTAGGGCAAGCTAGACGTTAGGCGAGGACGGCTGTACCTGGCAGTAACGAAGCAGAGGCTCTAAGACTAAGGGAGGGTTCCGCAGGGCGGCAATACTAAGGCCGAAATCAACACTGCGACTGCAGACATTAAGAAGGCATTAGCGCCCAAGAAAACGACGAACCCCTATACGAAGCTCCTAGCAGAGTACGCAGAATACCTGGACCTCTTCGAGCTAAAGTCGGCCTCGAAACTGCTACTATACTAAGGAGAAGGAATTAACTATAACATCTAGCTAGAGCCCTGTCTGGATAGGAGTCTGCCTAAAGTACTATATGGCCTACTATACGGTATGTCCTCTAGAGAACTCCTAGTACTGCGTAAAACACTAGACGACCTACTTGCTAAGGGTTTCATTCGCGCAAGTACCTCGTCTGCAGGAGCCCTAGTATTGTTTGTCTATAAGGAGGGCAAGGCTAGCTTGCGTTTCTGTATAGACTATAGAGGCATTAACGCAATTACTAAGAAGGACCGGTACTCCCTACCCCTTATTAAGGAGACACTCGGACGGATTAGCAAGGCAAAGTGGTTTAATAAGCTTAACGTAGTCTCGGCTTTCTACAAAATACAGATTAAGGAAGGCTGTAAATAGATAACTGCCTTCTGTACGAGATATAGACTTTTCGAGTAGCTTGTTACCCCCTTTAGCCTTGCCAATATACCGGCAACCTTCTAGAGGTATATTAACAGGTCCCTATAAGGGTTACTAGACGACATCTGTTCGGCATACCTCGACAATATCCTGGTTTTTACAGACGGCACCTACGTAGACTATATACAGGACGTTAAGAAGGTACTAGATCGACTATAATAGGCTGGACTGTACCTCGACATCAACAAATGTAAATTTAGTATATAACGTACGAAATACTTAGGATTTATTATCGAGGTAGGGAAAGGCATTAGTATAGACAGGAAAAAGATTGATGCTATTAAGCAATAGAAGCTGCCTACAAGTGTTAAGGGCGTATAGGAATTCCTTAGGTTTGCCAACTTTTACTGCTAGTTTATACAGAATCACTTAGAGATCGTACACCCCCTAGTCGAGCTAACATATAAGGACAAGCAGTTTAAGTAGATAGACGAGTGCAATAGGAGCTTTAATAGGCTAAAGGAGCTCTTTACTATAGGACTAACACTTCCCGCCTTCGACCTAGAACATATAACGATACTAGAAACTAACTCCTTAGGGTACTATATAGAGAGTATCCTGTTACAGGTAGGCTCGGACGGACTCCTGCACCTATACGTATACTTCTCTAAGAAGAACTCCCTAGCTAAGTGCAACTACCCTATCTATAACAAGGAATTGCTAGCAGTCGTAAAGTGTTACAAAGCGTAGGATAGAGAACTCCGCTTAGTTCCCGAGTTCCTTACCCTAACTAACTACAAGAACCTCGAGTACTTTACGCAACCCTAGAAGCTTTCTAAAAGATACGTATAATAGGCAATGTACCTAAGCTGCTTTAATATAAGACTCTAGTATCGCAAGGGAAAGGACAATAGTAGGGCTAATACGCTATCTAGACGGGATTAGGACATGCTAACAATATACAAGGACGACCGGCTAAAATTACGAACATTCTAGATATTTAAGGAAGAGCTAGGCGAAGGGACTATCCGCCTAGCAGCGACACATATATAGGAACCCTAACTACAGGTATAGGAAGAGGCAGTAGAAAAGGACGACGTTTACTAAGGGGCCTATACAGCGATCTAAGGAGGACAGTAGAAGCTCCTAGTAGAGCTCTACCTTAAGGTATTAGCAGCAGAGTGCTTAGTAGACGAGGAGAACAACCTAAAGTTTAGGAATCGGATTTAGGTCCTAGTAGACGAGAAGCTCTATATAAGCTTAATACAACAGGCGCATAATTCTATAGCAACTAGGTACCTAGAGCGCGAGGAGACGTACAGCATCGTCGCTAGGGACTACTACTAGCCGACGATAGCAAAGGACATCTGCAGGTTTATATAGAACTGCGATGTCTATAGACGGACGAAGCTCTAGTATAAACTAAAGCATAGGCTACTAAAACCCCTACTAATACTGGACTAGCCCTAGCAAGACCTAACAGTAGACTTTATTACAGATCTCCCTAAGAGCGACGGACGGCGGAATATTATAGTAGTAACGGACAAGCTAACGAAGGGGGTAATACTAGAGAGAATGGACTCTATTATAGCTAAGGACACTGCCTAGGCATTTATATAGATAACGTTTAGCAAGTACGGATTCCCTAGGTTAATTGTATCGGACCGGGGTATACAGTTTACGAGCTAGCTCTAGGCAAGGGTCTGCCAGTTGTTAAACGTAGAACGTCGCCTATTAACAGCATAGTACCTGCAGACAGACGGCGCAACAGAAAGGGTTAATTCGACGTTAGAAGCGTACCTCTAAGCGTACGTCGACTACGACTAGACAAACTAGAACTGCCTCCTCCCTATAGCAGAGCTGGCTATTAACAGCTATATAGCTAACGCTACCAGATTGTCCCCCTTCTTTATAACCTATAGATACGACTACTCCCTGCTCCTACTAATCCTAAGTAGTAACATCCTACGCCCTATACAATCTCCAATTTAGCAGGGAGAGGCTATCGTATAGACGATTACGAATGCCTATTAATAGGCGAAAGCGAGTCTAGCTATAGCTTAACAGAATGCAGAAGAGCAGGCTAATAAGGGACGGCAGGCTGCACTAAGGTATAAGGCAGGAGATAAGGTCTAGCTAAACTAGCGTAACATCTGTATAGACCGGCCGAGCAAGAAACTAGACTAGAAGAACCAGAAGTTTACAGTAGTCCGACTAGTAGGGACATATGCTATACGACTTAACACTCTCCTAGGGATCTACCTAGTCTTCTATATAGACCTCGTACAGCTAGCATATATAGACCCCCTACTGCATTAGACGACAGACGACGCGCGCCTACTAGCGATTATTACTAAGGGCTAGGAAGAGTACAAGGTAGAAGGAATCCTTAAGAGCCGAAGAAAGCAGAAGAGGGTAGAGTACCTAGTTAAATAGAGAGGGTAGGCGGAGCCTATATAGGAACTGTACAAGGCCCTATAGGACACAACTGCACTAGATAGGTAGGAGGAGAACTATCCCCCTGCCTAGTTATAGTAGCACTGTGCTATACAGCGAGAAGGGACATAATCTACTCTAGATACAGGGCAGCTGCTAGCAACTCGGGTTGCCGAAGGATTAGGAATTAAGACGTAGGACCCTACCGGGTCCTACCGACACTACACTGTACTACACTGTACAAAAAGGGGGGCAGGAGGAGGGAAACAGCTATAAGACAGGTAAGAATAAAAGTAAGAATAAGAAGGAATAAGAGCAACACTGTCCGAAAATTTCTTATATGCTACCTTAGGGTAGCTTACTAGCTACTACCCCCTAGTACTAGGGCAGCCGACTCTATACCCGAAATCTTAAGCATCTCCTAGCCGGCAGAGGCCCCAACACTAGAAGGAGTAGAAGGGTAGCTTAGCAACATCCTACTGCTTATTAATATAGCACCTAAGACGTTAGCTAGGACTATACGAAGGGAGAAGACTGTACGAACTAGAAGCAGAGTTGTTAGTTAAGCTAAACGTCCTATAGCTAGAGGTAGAGGTATAGGAGCACAGGCCGGCGACTACAAGAGAACTACGACAGCACTAGGCAGACGGAATAGCGGCGTTAGTAGTAGTAGTTGTAGTTGGTAGTAGTAGTAGTAGTTATAGTAATAGTAGTTGGTAGTAGTAGTAGTAGTTATAGTAATAGTAGTAGTAGTAGACAGCTAGGCAGACAGGTAGTAGATATAGGAATAGGAGAGAAAGAGAAGAAGAGAGAGAGAAGTAGGGGAAGGGTTAATATACAGAGTAGTAGCTGCCTGCTATATAAGGCAACGGCAGCTAGGGCAGCTGCTACAACTGTATAAGGGAGGGCAAACGAGGCAACTACGATCTAGTGCCCGGACGAGCGACGGCCCTCTAGACGACTAGATAGAGACAAGAACATCTACCTAAGAGCTAGACTCTAGACGACGACTAGGGCACAGGGACAGGACCAGACGGCCCACTGCCGCAAAACTGTACAGCTAAGAGGCAGAGTACATAGCTAGGGCTATAGGGTAGGAGGTAAATAGTTAGACAGGGCCGAGCACCTCCTGCACCTTTATAACTGCTCGCAGTTCCTCCTCTGCCTTAACCTTAGTATCCTTAAAGTAGCAAACGGAATCGGCCAGGATTAGGTAGAAGCGATCTAGCACTACCTGCCTTCCCTACTTGCGGGTCCTCTTCCGCCTTAGCTATAGGAACTAGAGGGACAGGTCCAAGGTTGCAACAGCGTAGAAGAAGGGCATATAGCAGGCATTGCCGACTAGCAAGCGCCTAGACGAAGATAGGAAAGTACTACCTGTTGCGGTGGTAGAAAGAGGTGGGACAGATTAATGGGGTGGACCCTGGAATTTCGGCTCGGCCCGTCCGGGCCGAGCCGGGCCTTGGCACCACTACTATCAAAGCCCACTACTACCACCACATAGATTCCTTTCCCTCTTCAGTTCGAGATATAGTCATCAAAAAGGCCGTATTGAATCATATCTGCGCGCCCGGATCATTATATCTCGAACTTACTCTCCACAACCCCGCGCTGCGCGAAAGGGCCTGTCGAATCATCCGGAAACCCGAATAACGCACGCGTACCCAACAACACCAAACCAAACAACCCCAGGCACCGCGAGAAGATAGAAGACTTCTCAGCGGTAGAGAGCGGCGTTACAGGCCGCAGCAGAAGCAGAAAAGGAAAGACTAACAAAACGAGTAGGCGCTCAAGCGTTATTGACGATAAGATCGTTATTAGCGGCTTTACAGAGGAAGAGACCGCTGAGTTCAAGGAACGAATGGTCGAATATAGAAAGATCTACGACTGCACGATCGAGGAATTGGAAGACTATGTAAACGAGAATAGAATAAGGAAGGTCTACGATAGTATAGACCTCATTAAGACGCTGTTCCACAGAACGTTGGAAGAAAACAGACAACTAAGAGAAGAGACTAAAGCAGTAAGGGCCGAGAAGGAATCGGCGGAAACGATTATCGATATGTTGGAGAACCAGGCGGCGAATAGAGTGGCGCAGCTGAAGGCGCTAAAGGATCAACTGGCCGATATGGAAGCAGCGATGTCGTCGCCGCCGCCACCGCGTCGAGAAGAACCAACCGAGACCGCCTCACCGGCGGCCTACAGTCAAGGCGGCACGTTGATAACGTTATTACCGGACCTACCGGCATTTAAGGGCGGAGACCCCGAAGATTAGGAAGAATTTAAGAAGAAGATCAAGAATAAGATAAGCCGCGATTACGCCGGAAACAGCGCCAAAGACAGACTGGCGTACCTAGAGTCGCGATTGGAAGGTGAAGCTTTTTCGCTAGTAGCTAACCTAGAAGAGGTAACAGCTAAAGAAGCGATTAAAGCGTTAGATCAACGCTTCGGAGACCCCTTCAGGAAGAAGACAGCCTGTAAGCAGCTGGACAAGATCAACCAAAACCGGCAGACGTTTAAAGAATTCTACGGTCTGTTCAGAAAATACGCGATCAGGGCCCGAGTGGCGGAAGATGAGCAGCTTTACCTATTAAGGCAGAAGCTAAACCCTGAGCTGGCCGCAGCGATGGCGTCTGTAGAAGACGAGGACCTTGAGAGTTTCGTGCACAGAGCGAGGGTTACCGGAAGAAACCTGAGCGCTTACGCGAAATTACGCGAATCGGTTCAGAAGCCGTCGCCGTCGGCGCAGACGACACGACCCCCTGCGCCTTTCCGGAGAGCACCCCAGCAGCTACCTTATCAGCCACAGCGGTCGTCATTCGTCCCCACCTGCTATGCGTGTAGAAAGCCTGGCCACATCGCTACAAGATGCCAAGCAACGGCCCAGCAGAAGCAGGAGTATCGCGCTATAAAGCAGCAGCCGTCAACGCCGAGAAAGACTATTCAAGCCATCGAACCGGCACCGAACGATACTGACAGTGTAGATGGTAGGGTGCAGTTAAGAATTATGGGAAAAGATCAGCTGGACGGATAGACCCCCCATCCAGCTTAAACGATAGGGCACCCTTGCGAACAGCACGAGAAGAAAGCATCAACAGTTGCAGCGATCCGCTATCGGCTGCGGTGGAGGTAAACACGGAAACAGCCATTATCCTTCTGATCACTGTCCACCCCCTTGACGGATCGAGCAAACCACTTTAGTTGAGAGCTTTTATCGATACAGGAGCTCTCATCGGAGCAGCTATCCACTACTGGCTAGTTCAGAAGCTGATAAAAGGATATGGCTACCCAGTAGAACTGGCGTCGCCGACGCGGATTTCGGCATATAACGGACAAGACACAGAGAGTGTCACGCACTACGTGCTATTGAGGACCACTTTGGCTAGTCGCACTACGGAAGCGACGTTCCGAATTATGGATATCGGAAGATTTGACATTATTATAGGGCAGAAATAGATAAAGAACCAGAAAGCCGTTATTGATATAGACGAAGGCAAGATAGGGTTCAAAACCCTAGGCGACGCGACCGCCGCCGCCGAGCCGAAAGCTACGGAGTCTGCCAAAGAGGCTCCGTCCGATCGTTCAGAACCCCTGGTCACAGTCGGAATAATGAGTTTAGAAGCTATAACGACCCTCGCGAAGTCGCCGAACACTGAGATTTACGCTATCTTAATAAAGGACATAGAAGACCACAGAAAGATAATGGCAGAAGAAGAAGTAGATCTACTGGAGGTGTTACCGGAAGAACTCTATAGTTACGCTAATGTCTTCTTAAAAGCAGATTTCAACCTCCTGCCGCTCTACCGGCTGGAATACGATAATAAGATCAGGCTAAAAGAGGGGACCACATTGCCAAGAACTGAGCCCCTAAGAAGACTGTCACTAGCGGAACTGGACTAAGTGGAGGTGTTTGTTCGCGAAAACCTGGCGAAGAAGTTTATTACGCCGAGCTCCGCGGAATATGCGTTACCGATTCTTTTCGTAAGGAAACCAGGGGGTAGTCTGCGGCTCTGCGTAGACTACCGGGGCCTCAACGAGGTCACCAAAAGAGACGTGTATCCACTGCCGCTAATCGATAAGACCATATAGCGGGTAGCGAAGGCTAAGTGGTTCAGCAAGCTGGACATCCGCCAAGCGTTCTACTAACTAAGGAATAAAGAAGGACAGACAGAAGACCTTACGACATTCGCGACGCGTATGGGCAATTTCAAGTAGTTGGTGATGCCTTTCGGACTCACAAACGCGCCGGCAGTGTGGCAACGCTTTATGAACCACACCTTTATAGACATGTTAGAACGGTTCGTGTCTATCTACCTGGACGACATCCTTATCTATACAGATGGAACGAGAGAACAACACACGGACCACATCGAGAAGGTGTTAATCAGGCTCCGCGAGGTCGGGTTGAACGCGGACACGAAGAAGAGCGAGTTCTATCAAATTAAGGTCAAATATCTCGGTCTTATCGTCGGAAGAGATGGAATTCGTATAGACCTAGCAAAGGTCGCCGCCGTCGCGGAGTGGAAGCAGCCGAAATCCGGAAACACTACGCAAATCAGAGCGTTTCTCGGCTTCTGCAGCTATTATCGACGGTTTATTAAGGACTTTAGCAAGATAGCGAGACCCCTAAACGAGGCGTTAAAGAAGGAAGCAGCTGGTCTATAGAATGAGAAGTGCATAGAAGCTTTCGTGCAGCTAAAAGAAGCGGTGGCCTCTGCACCAGTGTTAACGCACTTCCGACCAGAAAAGACGATCTATGTAGAAACGGACGCTTCCGACACGGTGACGGCCGGAGTCCTTTCTCAATATAGTAACGACGAAACCCTCCATCCGGTCGCTTTCTTTAGCAGGTCGATAAGCGAAGCTAAGCGGAACTACGCTATCTATAATAAGGAGCTGCTAGCGATTATTCAGGCTTTCGAGGAGTAGAAACCGGAGCTTATAGCTGGAAAGAGCACGGTCCAGGTTCTTACGGACCACCAGTTACTGACCTACTTTATAAAGACGCAGAAGCTCTTACATCGTCAAGCACGGTGGGCTGCCTACTTATCAGGGTTCGACTTCAAGATCACATATCGACCCGGAGCTCAAAACGGAAAGGCTAACGCGCTGACGAGACGAGAAGGGAAGGCCAGCCGCGCGAAGGAAGATCCGAATATGTTCCAGAAGGTGTTGACCGAGCGGATAGTAGACGCAGAGGTGTTGAAAGAGGTAGGGGTCTGCGCAGTGAAACCGGCCCCTAAGGAAGAGACGCTCTACGAGAAGGTGGAACGGCTCAATCAACAACAGAAGCTCGGCAAAACCGGTTCAGGGAAGATGATAGTTCCAGAAGAACTAATTACCGAGGTCATCCAGCTGGTCCATAGCTCTATAGATGTTGGCTATGCTGGAGCGAAGAAGACGATGCAGGCCGTAAGAACGATCTACTGGTTTCCGCGGATCTACGAGCGAATCCACCGGTTTATTACTAACTGTTACGTATGTCGAACAGCGAAGCCACGTTACGGTCTTCCAGCTGGTCTACTGAAGCCGCTTACGATCCCTGAGAAACCGTAGCAGCACATTACGATAGATTTCGTAACCGGCCTGCCGGAGTCGGACGGCTACGACGCTACGCTGAACGTAGTGGATCGGCTGAGCAAAGAGCGCTATTTCATCCCCTGTCGAGCTAGGGATAAAGGAACTACTGCGGAAGAAACGGCGAGAATGCTGATCCAACACGTGTGGAAGCACTATAGGCTGCCGGACACTATTACTACGGATAGAGGCCCTTAATTCACTACTAACGTGTGGAAAGCTATCAATCAAGCTCTCGGAATCTATGGAAAGCTCAGCACCGCCGCTTACCCTCAAACGGACGGCCAGTCCGAAGTGGCTAACCGTAAGATAGAGCGATATCTGCGAACCTTCTGCAGCTACTATCAAGAAGAATGGGTTAAGGTGTTGCCGATGGCCGAGTTCTGCGCTAACTCGGCACTGATCCGAGCGCGCAGATGAGGTTCAATACGGCTGTTTTGATAACTATATCTCGAACTGAAGAGGGAAAGGAATCTATGTGGTGGTGGTGGTGGGCTTTGATGGTGGTGGTGCCAAGGCCCGGCTCGGCCCGGACGGGCCGAGCCGAAATTCCAGGGTCCACCCCATCAATCTGTCCCACCTCTTTCCACCACCGCAACACTACCCCCCCCCCCCCTCACACAGCGGTCGCCCTCGACCGCTTAGTCACTTCGCCCATCCGAAAATCTCCACTTTTTTTTTTTTTTTTTTTTTTTTTTTTTTTTTTTTGATTCGTCGTCCCTTTCTCGAAAATCCCTTTCGATGTTGACGTCACCTCCTCCTTCTTCCATCGCTTCTTGAATTTCCTACGTTATCAGCATCTGAAGTCCTTCACTTGGTCGTTCATGTGATCGACGCGCCATCTGATCCGTGTTATCTGATCTGAGCCGTGGGTCTTCTAAGCTGCGGTCTGGGCGGTCTGTGCGTTGTCTCGGAGGTCCATATAGATCCGTCCGCGGCTCCGTTTCTTCTTCTTTTCTTTCTCCACCGAAGTCAGCACTCCATCGCAGGGGGGGGGGGGGGGGGCGGCGGCGCTGGCACGCCACGGCGTGCGCGGCCTGCCGACCGCTACGATCTGCCTGGAGCAATCACGATCGTTTTCATCGGCTTTCGCGCCGGTGGAGCGGACGTGGCATTCTTCTTCTTCCGTAAGGATCGGCATCAGAGCCATTCCGGCTTCGGCTTCGTCGGATTCCGCGCGTAAAAGTCTCTTAGCAGCTCCGCCGAATTCCGGAGGTTCTCGATCGGATACCATTCATAGTCTTCTGGCCACCCCTTCTACGAGACCCTCGCTTTGATGGACCCCCTTATCTTCTTTACGTCCATTACGTCTTCTACCTCCCATTCTTCCTCATCATCTATCTCGATTGGCGGGGGTTCAGCGAACCCCTGCTCCGGCAGGCTGTCTTCAGGGTCCAAGCTCAGCAGATCTGAATGGAAAACATCGTGGATCCGGAACGCCTTCGGCAGCTCGAGCCGATAGGTCACCGGCGACCTCTTTTCTATTATCTTGAACGGACCTACGTGACGTAGGTTGAGCTTCGCGTTCCCTTTCAGCCTTAGGTTCCGCGTGTTGAGCCATACCTTTTGGCCTTCCTCGAATTCCGTCGGTAACCGCTTTCTATTAGCTCGATTCACCATCTTCTTCTGAGCCGTCTCTATCGCTTCTTTCGCTACTTTAATCGCTTCTTCCATCTGAGATCGTAGCGCTTCTGCCGCCGCGGCGGCGACTCTCTTTGACGACGTAGCGGTGGAAGGCCCCTGCGAATCGGCGTCGCTCGGCGGCTGAAAGCTCATCCTCGGAAGATAGCTATGCGTTATCTCGAACGGCGCCAGTGAGGTGGCCTTAGACGGTGCCGAGTTAGCACAGAACTCGGCCATCGGCAACACCTTAACCCATTCCTCTTGGTGACGGCCGCAGAAGGTTCGCAGATATCGCTCTATCTCTCGGTTAGCCACTTTAGACTGACTGTCGGTCTGCGGGTGAGCGGCCGTGCTAAGCTTTCCGTGGATTCCAAGCTTCTGATTGATGGCCTTCTATACGTCGGCGGTGAACTGAGGACCCCTATCCGTAGTGATAGTGTCCGGCAGGCTATGGTGCTTCCACACGTGTTGAATCAACATCCGTGCAGTCTCTTCCGCGGTGGTTCCTTTCTCTTTAGCTCTACAGGGGATGAAGTGGCGCTCTTTGCTCAGCCGATCCACCACATTGAGCGTGGCGTCATATCCATCCGAATTCGGCAGGCCGGTCACGAAGTCCATCGTAATGTGTTGCCACGGCTTCTCGGGGATCGTAAGCGGCTTCAGTAGACCAGCCGGAAGACCGTAACGCGGCTTCGCGGCTCTGCATACGTGGCAGTTGGCGATAAATCGGTGGATCCGTTCGTAGATTCGCGGAAACCAGTAGATCGTCCTTACGGCTTCCATCGTCTTCTTCGCACCGGCGTAACCAACGTCCTTCGATTCATGGATCAGCCGGATGACCTCTGTGATTAGTTCTTCCGGAACTATCAGCTTCCCTAAGCCCGTTTTGCCGAGCTTCTGCTGTTAGTTAAGCCGCTTCACCTTCTCGTAGAGCGTCTCTTCTTCAGTCGGAGGCTCTTTAACCGGCGATTCCACCGCGTAGATCCCTACTTCTTTCAACACCTCTGCGTCTACCATCCGTTCGGTTAGCACCTTTTGGAACATGTTCGGATCTTCCTTCGCGCGGCTCGTCTTCCCTTCTCTTCTCGTCAGCGCGTCAGCCTTTCCGTTTTGAGCCCCTGGTCGATAGGTGATCTTGAAGTCGAACCCTGACAGGTAGGCGGCCTACCGTGCTTAACGTCGTGAGAGCTTCTGCGTCTTCATGAAATAGGCCAGCGACTGGTGGTCCGTAAGAACCTGGATCGGCCCTTTTCTAGCTATGAGTTCCGGTTTCCACTCTTCAAAGGCCTGAACGATGGCCAGCAGCTCCTTATCGTAGATGGCGTAATTCCGCTCAGCTTCGTTCATTAACTTGCTGAAGAAGGCGACTGGATAGAGGGTTTCGTCGTCACTATATTAAGAAAGGACTCCGGCCGTCACTGTGTCGGAAGCGTCCGTTTCTACGTAGATCGTCTTTTCTGGCCGGAAGTGTGCCAGAACTGGCGCAGAGGCCACTGCTTCTTTCAGCCGCACGAAAGCTTCCGTGCACTTCTCATTCCATAGGCCGGCGGCCTCTTTCTTCAGCGCCTCGTTCAGGGGTCTCGCTATCTTGCTGAAGTCCTTGATGAACCGTCGATAGTAGCTGCAGAAGCCGAGAAACGCTCTGATTTGCGTAGTGTTTCCGGATTTCGGCTGCTTCCACTCCGCGACGGCGGCGACCTTTAAGGGGTCCATACGAATTCCATCTCTTCCGACGATAAGACCGAGATATTTGACCTCGGTTTGATAGAACTCGCTCTTCTTCGTGTCCGCGTTCAATCCCACCTCGCGGAGCCTCTTCAACACCCTCTCGATGTGGTCCGTGTGTTGCTCTCTTGTTCCATCGGTGTAGATAAGGATGTCGTCCAAGTAGATAGACACGAACCGTTCCAGCATGTCCATAAAAGTGTGGTTCATAAAGCGTTGCCACACTGCCGGCGCGTTGGTAAGTCCGAACGGCATCACCAGCTACTTGAAATTGCCTATACGCGTCGCGAACGTCGTGAGGTCTTCCGTCTGCCCTTCTTCATTCCTCAGTCGATAGAACGCTTGGCGGATGTCCAGCTTGCTGAACCACTTAGCCTTCGCTACGCGCTGTATAGTCTTATCTATCAGCGGCAGGGGGTATACGTCTCTCTTGGTGACCTCATTGAGGCCTCGATAGTCCACGCAGAGTCGCAGACCACCCCCCGGTTTCCTCACGAAAAGAATCGGTAACGCGTATTCGGCAGAACTCGGCGTAATGAACTTCTTCGCCAGGTTTTCGCGAACAAACACCTCCACTTGGTCCAATTCGGCCGGCGACAGTCGTCTTAGGGGCTCGGTTCTTGGCAATGTGGCCCCTTCTTTCAACCTGATCTTGTTATTATATTCCGGTCGATGGAGCGGCAGGAGGTTGGAGTCGGCCTTCGAGAAAACGTCAGCGTAACTATGGAGTTCTTTCGGTAGCACCTCCAGCGGATCCACTTCTTCTTCCGCCATCATCTTCCTGTGGTCTTCGATGTCTTTCATTAAGATGGCGTAAATCTCGTTGTTCAGCGACTTCGCGAGGGTCGTTATGGCTTCTGAACTCATCATTCCGACGGTGACCGGGGGTTCGGAACGATCGGACGGAGCCTCTTTCGCAGACTCCGTGGCTTTCGGCTTGGCGACGACGGTGGCGACCTTTCCGATGGTCCCTGCTCCGCTACCCGGGGTTTTGAACCCGATAGTTCCTTTATCTACGTCAACGATGGCTTTGTGGTTCTTTATCTATTTCTGCCCTATAATGATGTCAAACCTTCCGATATCCATAATTCGGAACGTCGCCTCTGTGGTGCGACCAGCCAGTGTGGTCCTTAGCGGCACGTAGTGCGTGACGCTTTCCGTGTCTTGTCCGTTGTACGCCGAAATCCGCGTCGGCGACGCCAGTTCCACTGGATAACCGTATCCATTCGTCAGCTTCCGGACCAGTCGGTGGTGGATCGCCGCGCCGATGAGAGCTCCGGTGTCGATAAAAGCTTTCAGCTAAAGCGGTTTGCTCGATCCGTTAAGGGGGTGGACAGTGATTGGAAGGATGATGGCTGTTTCCGTGTTCACCTCCACCGCAGCCGATAGCGGATCGCTGCAGCTATTGATGCTTTCTTTCGTCGACATAGTTCGCGTTGATGCCCTGTTGTCTATGCTGGATAGGGGGCCTATCCGTCTAGCTGGTCTTTTCCTATGATTCTTAGCTGCACTCTACCGTCTACGCTATCGGTGTCGTTCGGAGCCGGTTCGATGGCTTGAATAGTCTTTCTCGGCGGTGGCGGCTGCTGCTTCATAACACGATACTCCTGCTTCTGCTTATCCGATGCTTGGCAGCTCGTAGCGATGTAGCCAGGCTTTCCGCACGCGAAACAGGTGGGGACGAACGACGGTCGCGGCACGTAAGGCGGCTGGGGGCCGCGTCGGAAGGGCGCGGGGGCTCTGGTTGTCCGCATCAGCGACGGCGACGGCTTCTGAACCGATTCTCGTGCTTTCGCGTAAGCGCTCAAGTTTCTTGCGGTAACTCTCGCTTGGTGGACGAAGCTCTTAAGGCCTTCGTCTTCCACAGACGCCATGGCGGCGGCCAGCTCAGGACTCAGCTTCTGCCTTAATAGGTGGAGCTGCTCATCTTCCGCCACTCGGGCCCTGATCGCATATTTTCTGAACAAACCGTAGAATTCCTCAAACGTCTGCCGGTTCTGGTTGATCTTATCCAGCTGCTTACGGGCTGTCTTCTTTCGGAATGGGTCTCCGAAGCGTTGATCTAACGCTTTGATCGCTTCTTTAGCGGTTACCTCTTCTAGGTCCGCCACCAGCGAAAAAGCTTCGCCTTCTAGTCGCGCCTCTAAATAGGCCAATCTGTCTTCTTCGCTGCTTAATGCGTAATCGCGGTTCATCTTATTCTTGATCTTCTTCTTAAACGCCTCCTACGCTTCGGAGTCTCCGCCACCGAAAACCGGTGGATCCGGTAATGACGTTATCAACGTGCCACCTTGACTGTAGGCCGCCGGCGAGGTGGTTTCCACTTGGGTTTCTCGCCGCAGTGGCGGCGACGATCTCGCTGCTTCCATATTAGCCAGTTGATCCTTCAGCGCCTTCAGCTGCGCCATTCGATTCGCCGCTTGGTGTTCCAACACTTCGACGATAGTCTCTGCCGATTCCTTCTCGGACCTCACCGTCTCTACTTCCTCTCTCAGCTGTTTGTTTTCTTCCAGTGTCCTGTAGAACAGCGTCTCAATGAGGTCTATACCGTCGTAGACCTTCCCTATTCCGTTCTCGTTTACGTGGTCTTCCAGTTCCTCGATCGTGCAGTCGTGGATCTTCTTATATTCGCTTATTCGTTCCTTGATCTTAGCGGTCTCTTCCGCTGTAAAACCTCTGATGACGATCTTATCGTCAATTACACTGGAGCGCCTGCTCGCTCTGTTAGTCTTTCCTTTTCTGCTTCTGCTGCGGCCTGTGACGCCGCTCTCTACCGCTAAGAAGTCTTCCATCTTCTTACGGTGCCTGGGGTTGGTTGTTGTTGGTGGGTGCGCGTGCGTTATTCGGGTTTCCGGATGGTTCAACGGGCCCTTTCGCGCAGCGCGGGGTTGTGGAGAGTGAGTTCGAGATATAATGATCCGAGCGCGCAGATGAGGTTCAATACGGCTGTTTTGATAACTATATCTCGAACTGAAGAGGGAAAGGAATCTATGTAGTGGTGGTGGTGGGCTTTGATGGTGGTGGTGCCAAGGCCCGGCTCGGCCCGGACGGGCCGAGCCGAAATTCCAGGGTCCACCCCATCAATCTGTCCCACCTCTTTCCACCACCGCAACAGGCACCATCCGAAGCCACCTCGCTGGCGCCGTTCGAGATAACGCACAGCTATCTTCTGAGGATGAGCTTTTAGCCGCCAAACGAACCCAGCTCCACAGAACCATCCACCGCTACGTCGTCGAAGAGAGTCGCCGCCGCGGCGGCGGAAGCGCTCCGATCTCAGATGGAAGAAGCGGTTAAAGTAGCGAAAGAAGCGATGGAATCAGCTTAGAAGAAGATGGTGAATCGAGCTAATAGAAAGCGGTTACCGATGGAATTCGAGGAAGGCCAAAAGGTATAGCTTAACACGCGGAACCTGAGGCTAAAAGGGAACGCGAAGCTTAACCTACGTTACGTAGGTCCGTTCAAGATAATAGAAAAGAGGTCGCCGGTGACCTATCGACTCGAGCTGCCAAAGGCGTTCCGGATCCACGATGTTTTCCATTTAGATCTGCTAAGCCTGGACCCTAAGGACGGCCTTCCGGAACAGGGGTTCGCTGAACCCCCACTAGTTAAGATAGGCGTTAATAAAGAAGAGTAGGAGGTAGAAGATGTAGTGGACGTAAAGAAGATAAGGGGGTCTATCGAAGCGAGGATCTCGTAGAAGGGGTGGCCGGAAGACTATAAATGGTATCTGGTCGAAAACCTGCGAAATTCGGCGGAGCTGCTAAGAGACTTCTACGTACGGAACCTAAAGAAGCCGAAGCCGGAATGGCTCTGAAGCCAAACGAAGAAAGCAGCGTCCGCTCTACCGGCGCGGAAGCCGATGAAAACGATCGCTGCTTAGATCGTAGAGGGACAGTAGGCTGCGCACGCCGTAGCGTGCCAGCGCCGCCGCCCCCCCCCCCTGCGATAGAGTGCTGACTCCGGTAGAGAAAGAAAAGAAGAAGAAACGGAGCTGTAGACGGATCTATATAGACCTCCGAAGCAGCGCACAGACCACCTACGCCGCAGCTCAGATAACCTACGGCTTAGATCAGATAGCACGGATCAGATAGCGTCGATTACATAAACGTTAAGTAAAGGACTTCGGATGCAGATAACGTAAGAAGTTAAGAAAGAGACGAAGAGGACATTGTTTTTAATAGAAGACGGAAGAGGTGACGTCGACGTTAAAAGGAGTTTTCGAGGAAAGAGGCGGCGAATCAAAAAAAAAAAAAAAAAAAAAAAAAGGACATTTTCGGATGGATAAGGTGACTAAGCGGTCGAGGGCGACCGCTGGTAAGGGAGGGGGGTAGTGTTGCGGTGGTAGAAAGAGGTGGGACAGATTGATAGGGTGGACCCTGGAATTTCGGCTCGGCCCGGACGGGCCGAGCCGGGCCTTGGCACCACCACTATCAAAGCCCACCACTACCACTACATAGATTCCTTTCCCTCTTCAGTTCGAGATATAGTTATCAAAAAGGCCGTATTGAATCATATCTGCGCGCCCGGATCACTACCTACTAGAGGAGCCCTAAGAGCTAAGGGTATACGACACGCTATCGTACAAAAGAAGCACTACGAGAAGGGAGGGGGGTATTGTTAGAGGGCGCCGCCTAGCCTAGGTCCTAGACCTAAGCTAGCTATCGCCCTAAGGACTGCGACTTAGCAGCGCTAGTACAACCCTACCCTCTGTACGGAGTTACTAATACGACCCTACTCCTATATAGAGGGAGAATCCTATAGCTCTATATAGAGGAGAATTGCCGCCCCTCTAAACGAAGGGAAAACTCTGTATTACTATACAGAGGGAAACTCCTAATCCTCTATACAGAGTGTAAACCTTGTATCTCTGCACAGAGGGAAATTGCTAGCTTAGCTTCGTAGGTACAAATTGTACAGTAGCAGACAACGAAGGAACTGCCTATTAGTTCCTTTATATAGATACCTAACCTTAAGTTTCTAGACTAAGATTCTTAAGCCCTTACAGACTGTAAGAACGATCTACTAGTTTCCGCGGATCCTCGAGCAGATCCACTAATTTATTGATCCGGGCACGCAGATATGATTCAATACGGCCTTTTGATAACTATATCTCGAACTGAAGAGGGAAAGGAATCTATGTGGTGGTGGTGGTAGGCTTTGATAGTGGTGGTGCCAAGGCCCGGCTCGGCCCGTCCGGGCCGAGCCGAAATTCCAGGGTCCACCCTATCAATCTGTCCTACCTCTTTCTACTACCGCAACATTTATCGCCAATTGTTACATATATCGAGCAGCGAAACTACGTTACAGCCTTCCGGCTAGTCTACTAAAGCTACTCCCGATCCCCGAGAAACTGTAGCAGCACATTACGATAGACTTCGTAACCGGCCTGCCGAATTCCGATAGATACAACGCTATACTTAACGTAGTAGATAGGCTAAGCAAAGAGCACTACTTTATCTCCTACTAAGCAAAGGCTAAAGGAACTACTATAGAAGAAATAGCAAGAATGCTAATTCAGTATATATAGAAGCACTATAGTCTGCTAGACACTATTACTACGGATAGGGGTCCTTAATTCACTGCTAATATATAGAAGGCTATTAACTAAGCTCTCGGAATTCGTAGAAAACTCAGTACAGCTGCTTACCCTTAAACCGACAGTTAGTCCGAAGTAGCCAATCGTAAGATAGAAAAATATCTGCGAATCTTCTGCAGCTATTGTTAAGAAGAGTAGGCTAAGATGTTGCCGATAGCCGAATTCTGTACCAATTCAGTACAGTTAGAGGCTACCTCGCTAGCGCTATTCGAGATAACCTATAGTTATCTTCTAAGGGTAAGCTTTTAACCGCCGAACGAACCCAGCTCTTTAGAACCTTCTACTACCACTTCGTTAAAGAGAGTCGCCGCTGCTGCAGCAGAAGCGCTTAGATCTTAGATAGAAAAAGCGATTAGGGTAGCGAAGGAGGCGATAGAATCGGCTTAGAAGAAGATAGTAACTCGAGCTAATAGAAAGCGGTTACTAATAGAATTCGAAGAAGGCCAAAAGGTATAGCTTAATACGCAGAACCTAAGGCTAAAAGGTAACGCCAAGCTTAACCCCCGCTACGTAGGTCCGTTTAAGATAGTAGAAAAGAGATCGCCGGTAACCTATTGGCTCCAGCTACTAGAGTCGTTCCGGATCTACAATGTCTTCTATTTGGATCTGCTAAGTCTGGACCCTAAAGACGGCCTTCTAGAATAGGGGTTCGCTAAACCCCTACCAATCGAGATAGACAGTAAAGAAGAAGAATAGGAGGTAGAAGACGTAGTAGATATAAGAAAGATAAGAGAGTCCATCGAAGCAAGGATCTTGTAGAAGGGATAGCTAGAAGACTATAAGTAGTATCTAGTTAAGAATCTCCGAAATTCGGCGGAGCTGCTAAAGGATTTCTATGTCCGGAACCTAAAGAAGCTAAGGCCTAAGTAGCTGCGAAGCTAATAGTTCCGAAAGAAGAAGAAGAAAAACCGCGTCCGCTCTATTAGTACAGAAGCTAATAGAAACGATCGAGGTAGTGCGCTTGCTTAGGGTCTTCGGCTCTACTACTACTGCCGACTGGCGAAGCCGGTCGGATAATAGCTATAAGGCTAAAGACAGCGCTACTAAGTCGGCGCGCTTTGTAACGGTCTTGGCCCTCGCTATTATAAGCCGCCGGACCTGCCGGGTCGGATAATAACAGCGAAGAACGAAGCCGACGCCAACAAAGCGGCTTTTCGGTAGTGCTTAAAGCCTTAGTAGAGAAGAAAAAGAAGAAGAGATAGCGCACTACGAGTGGATATATAGACCTCTACAGCAGCGCATAGGCTAGCTATACAGCAGCTTAGATAGCTGCTAGCTTAGATCAGATAGCTGCAGTTAGATAGACACTAAGTAAAAGACGTTAGATAGCGACGATGTAAGGAGAAAGAAGATAAGGAAAGAAGGATGTTTCTAAGATAGAAGAAACGAAGAATTAACGTCGACTCTAAGAAGGGTTTTCCGTAGAAAGAGCCGCGAATTAGATAGAAGAAGAAGACGCCGAAGCAGAAGAAAATAAAGAAGGTAGTAAATCAAAAAAAAAAAGAGAAAGATAAGTAAGCAGTCGAGGCCGACTGCTAGTAAGGGAGGGGGGTAGTGTTGTAGCGGCAGAAAGGGGTAGAACTAAGTAATAGGGTAGACCCTTAGAATTTCGGCTTAGCCCCTGTCGGACCGAGCCGGGCCTTGGCGCACCTACCCCTAAAGCCCTTACCTACTACTATATAGATTCCTTCCCCTTATTAGTTCGAGATATAGTTATTAATACAGCTGTATTAAATTATATCTACGTACTCGGATTACTTAACATAGTAGATTAGTTAAGTAAAGAACGCTACTATATCCCCTATTAAGCAAAGGATAAAGGCAATACAGCAGAAGAGACTACAAGGATACTAATTTAGTATATATAGAAGCATTATAGCCTGCTAGACACTATTACTACGGATAGGAGCCCTTAATTTACTGTCGACGTATAGAAGGCTATTAACTAAGTTCTCGGAATCTGTAGAAAGCTTAGTATAGCTGCTTATCTCTAGACAAACAGTTAATTAGAGGTAGCTAACTGCAAGATAGAAAAATATCTACGAAACTTCTACAGCTATTATTAAGAAGACTAGACAAAGATGTTACCGATAGCCGAATTCTACGCTAACGCGGCTCTATGCGAAGCTACCTCGCTAGCGCTATTTAAGATAACTTACGGCTATCTTCCGAGGATAAGCTTCCAGCTGCTAGATAGAATAGACCCTTTGGAACCTTCTACTACTACCTTATTAAAGAGGGTCGCCGCCGCTACAGCGGAAGCGCTTAAGGCTTAGATAGAAGAAGTAGTCCAAATAGCGAAAGAGGCGATAGAATTGGCTTAAAACAAGATAGTAACTCGAGCTAATAGAAAGCGGTTACTAATAGAATTCGAGGAAGGCTAAAAGGTATAGCTTAATATATAGAAATTAGGCAGAAAGAGGCTGCTACACTGCAAAAATAAGGGTAGAAAAGAAGATAAGAAGATAAATAGAAAAGAAGCCTATTAAATTAGAATAGAATAGAAGGATGTAATTAGCTAAGAAGTTTAGAAGAAATAGAAGATATAGAAGAGCCTAAATATATAAGTAAGCAGTCGAGGGCAACTGCTAGTAAGGGAGGGGGGTAGTGTTGCAGTAGTAGAAAGGGGTAGGATAGATTAAATAGGTAGACCCTAGAATTTCGGCTCGGCCCTTCTAGACCAAGCCGAGCCTTAGCACACTACCCTTACAAAGTCTACCACTACTACTACATATATTTCTTCCTTTCCTTAGTTCGCGATATAGTTATTAAAAGGCTGTATCAAATTATATCTATACGCTTAGACTACTCTACTATTATTAACAGACTATATCTTAACTATTACTAGCCTAACTAAGATAATTCTAGGTATATTAGAAGCGCCTTAAACTGCTCTACAAACACTTCTAATCCAGTTGTAGAAGCTTCTAGAAAAGTAGGGGTAAGGAAAGAATTTGTTTATAGGATAAAGAAAGAAGTTTTGTTAAGAAGCTTATTAGGTAGGCTACTAGCAAACAAGCAAGCGACCAGCAAATACAGCGGGATATAACAACCTGCCGCCGCTCTCTAAACTGTCTCTTCTTCTTCTTTATAGCTTGTCTTATTTATCTAATTAAGAAACCCTTTTCTAGTCCTTATTTTTAGTTAAGTCCTTTAAGTCTTATTCTAAGCCTTTAGTCTTTAGTCCAAACCAGAGTACACTACAGCCGCCCCTCTAACACATTTAGCCCTGCCTCTTTTAGCCTATCTAGTATTTAAGTAATTTAGTCTATAACATAACATAGTAGATAAGGTTAATACTAACTATTTAATTGGAATACCAAAAGCTAAAGAAGCAAGGAGAATCTATGTATAAGCAGAAAGCGTATTTTAGTTTGTAGTACGGAAGCAGCCGCTAAGCTACCTGCCATCTCCAGCCGCCTGCTACCTCCAGCTACCTGCTACCTCTAGCTACCTGCTACCTCTAGCCACCTGCTACCTCTAGCCACCTGCTACCTCTAGCCACCTGTTACCTCCAGCCACCTGCCCCCTCTAGCCACCTGGCTACCTGTCCCCTCTAGCCACCTGCCACCCCTAGCTACCTGCTGCCTCTAGCTACCTGCTACCTCCAGCTACCTGCTATCTCCAGCTACCTGCTACCTCTAGCTAACTGCTATCTCCAGCCACCTGCCACCTCTATATCACTACCCGCCTCCCTAACTAGCGATTGCCCTTAAAAATCAATCGCTATACACTAGACCCGATTTTGATTTAGCCAGTTAGAGGCTAGAGAACTCCTATTACTTCTGTATACTATTTTCAAGCAAATGAGACTGTATTGCTTTGCCTTATAATAAATTGTCGCCCCAGCCTTTAAACCCACACTTCTAAACATGTCGCTAGCTACTAGTTACTAATTACTAGCCTTATATAGTTGGTTCCCTAAGGCTAGAGCTTATACTACTAAGCTAGGCTTTTCTCCTTTTGGTATATAGACTCTCTATATCTGTAGTTGCTGCGTATAACTAAACATATTAAACCCCACATGCCATGGCGCTAGTACACCCTGACTTGTTAGCGGATTGGACTCCAAAGAATTGCTCTGGACCGACGTTTTGTCTCTCATCGACAGCAAGAAGTGTTTGACCGGGAAGCACGATATGGGTCCCGCAAAGCAGCCTGGCCCGGTCTCGTGGTATTGCAACAGATGTTTTCGGCTTTATCATTGAAACTCAATGGATATCCTGAGCTGGGTGGTATATCATTGCCCCCTGTGCCCACAATTGAACAAAGGACCCAATTGGACCTGGTCGCCAAGATGACAGTTCTTTGGCGTCAGCTGAGTCCTTTGTTTTATTGTGAGCACATTCCGCAAGTCTGCCTCAATAGCGGTGATTCTGTACTCCAAGTGCGCACCACGTCCGAGGATGGATCTTCCTTCTGCCATCTCAACCGGCCGTCTGATCCGCAGAACCATAGACTGCGCAGCCATGAGATACTTCTCCGTTCCCCTCATCCTCCTGGCCCTTTTCGCCCTGGCCATTCACCCAATCCACGCAGATGCTCGATCCTCCTGTCTGAACAAGAACCCATCCATGGTGGCGGCCATCGATGCTTTCTGCTCCAAAGCCGACCTCGTAGCCCCATCCGCATACGCTCGCGCTGGGAAGAAGTCGTCCAATAAAATGACTTCGGTCCGCATCAACGGGGACTGCAAGCCAGGGATGTGGGTTCCACAGAGTAAGTACAAGCGCATCCTACTCGCGTTGCTTCTCCATTCTACGTTCTGGTCTCACTGACGCTTATCCATAGAGTACTGCAGGGAACAGTTCTTTGACCTCTGCTCCCGAGGTGACGAGTTTGGTACCAATTCAGGTCGGTATGGTCGGAATGGTTGCCAGTGGTGGACCACATTCACGACCTTATCACCACTAAATGACTTGGTTTGACACAAGCCCGGAAATACCTCCGGGCCATCACATGGGGCATGATGCAAGGAGATAGTTGTATCAACGACGAAATGAAAGAAAAATATCACGTCCATGCGCACGATTGAGTTCCAGCTTATGCTACTGCTGACGCCTCTAGCGCCACATTTGAGAAGCTCCCAGCAAGCCACCTTCCCTGATCGTGCTCGGACTGAAGTATGAGTTCCTCGGGTTCAGCAGTTGCTCGCTTCCGCCGCGTGCCCAGAAAGCATCATTGTCCATGTTGGAAGGTGACATTGCCTCGTGTGTGGTGAGGCTGGCACGGCAGAGAGTCTCGAAGTGGAAAGCCGGGACGGTCAGGAGTGGTGACGGTCCTGGTGATGGGCTGGAAGCGAGAGTGGTGATGGTCTGTAAGTGAAAGTCATGAAACGCTGTCGCCGCTCTCAGCTGCAAAGAAGCAGTCATTATCGAAACACACCATTGGGAATGTACGTCTCGGTCAACTTGACACCAACGCCCATGTCGAGCGAGGGAGGGTTTTCCATGTTGACCGGGACGACGGTCAAGCTTCTCGCGTGAAACACGGAACAAGTATACTTTGATCCTCGCCATCTTTCCGAACGTCGCCATGTGGAGAACAAGAATGACCACGTGCTGATGTTGGCGCGACAGAGTACACGTGTTGGTGTGGAAGAGGTGACTTGTTGTCGCTCTCGGCTGCAAGAGCGTCAGTCGACAACGTTGACACCCTTCTACCAAATTCCTTCCAAGCGTCCAGACACAGGCCACGGGGAAGACCAGCACCCGATCCTCGGGATGAGAGGGTGTTGTTCGGAGGTGAAGAGAAGCTGGCGGAATCCGGTAGATGGGAGATGCTGAATTCTTTGGTGGCGGCGCGCCACGGCGAGATGACTGCCTGCAAGGTCAAGTGTCAGCTCAGCGTTGTGGAAGATGATGGAGACTGACCGCTTCAAAGGGCGCGATGGAAGTAGCGCACGCAGGCAAGTGGCCACCAATGTGCGCCAGCGTCGTGCTGGGTAGAGATACCCTCGTGCGACGGTCTGGACATTGGACTGTAGTCGTCAGCTTCTGATTGTTCGGGGACGAGTGTTGTCTTGTCTGGTATGAGGATGCGGTATGGACATCATTGCAGCTGGCGTTGACGGTCAATGCCAGCAGGGGACAATGTCAGCACGTGAGGATGTTGACGGAGGCGCAGACCGTGCATGGCCACATCGCGCGCCACACATGGCCACAAGACATACCTCACTGGCCCTCGCTGAGTGGCCAGTAGGCTGAGACGCTAGTGGGTGTCCTGCGGGAGTGGCACAGGTGGCTAGTAGCACAGCCCCAGCTTGTGCCTGCCCTTGGGGCGCAGGCGCAGACGGAGCATCAAGTATGATGGCTGCAGTACTCACGGACCGATCTTCGAGAACAATCGATAGTCGAGCCAAAAATTGGCATTAGAGCAAAATTGCAAGAACGCTTGTCTCGTGTGTCTTCTATAATAGTTGTGCTGCTGGAGATTTTGCAGCCTCAAGTCTGCTATGAGATCAAGATGCCCAATTCCTGACCCTGAAGAGCTTCATGCTGCAACGGTCGTCGCCACAGCAGCGATGACGCCCGCGGAGGCGTGTATGTTTCTCTCACTCTTTGCACTTCGTTCTTCTCTCCCCACCCCCCCCTTCCCCCCCCCCGCCCCTGTTCCCCTGAGGCCATTGAATGTGGCCCCCGGACCAATACATTGAAATCATCACGATGCATCCACTTCATGGATCTCATCGACGGCAATGGCATGAGGACGACACAAGTAAGGCGGCACTGAGGCATTGCCCTATGATGTGCGCGTTTCCTACGTGTCAACAGACCAAGACGTAGAGACGGCACGGCGAGAAGCAGAGAACATTGAGCACTGCAGTGCGAGGAAGCAATCGCCGAAATGGTCACGAACTACGGCACCAGCGACATCTCAACAATGCAATACCAACATTGGTTTGCAGCATTTACATACTCAGGGCAACACGCCGCCAGTCTCGATCGATTTGGAAGGGCACCGGTTGGGCTTGCAGGGAGTCAAAAGCAACGTGTGGCAGATGGGAGAGCCGGCGGAGGTGAACATGGCATGCAGACATAACGCGTCCCTCAGTCTACGGTCAGATTTGTACCGCTCACTGTTCAGACGCAGGCTCCTGTCACCTGGGTCCCTGTTCAGTGGCATATCTACTATGGTACTCTCGCAGGGCATTCGATAAATGAACAGGACGAAGTAATGTGAGCTGAGCATCTACACTAGACATGAGACTTCACAGGTTCTTTCATTCCAATCCAGCTCCAGCCTCTTGCGTATTCTCGTATTATTCAGCTTCCCATTCGGTGCGTTGGTGGTCTTGTTGTCTCTGAAATACCTTCTGCCTGCTGCCAAGAAGAGAACCTTCTATTATCATCTGTGTGCTGGTATGTGCTTCCGTATGTGCAATACCGCACAACCCAACGCGAGAGAAGTAATTGGCGGGCACGGCTGAATTGAGGGTCAGGGGCAGTCGAGAGTCGCGCTCTTGTCCGCGCGACAGGGGTGCTTGATGCCTTTATGCGGCCTACTGGCGAGGAAGCAATGCTGATTCTGCCGGCTTGATGCCCTCCTGGCGCTGAGTTGGAAATTTCGGACGACGGTGCTCCAAGACATGATGATAGTGCGCGGGTCTTGCGTAGGGCGGGAATCGCTAGGAGTCTTAAGGGCCGTTGGATGGTTTTGTGGTTCTCAAATGATTGGCAATTCGGCACAAGGCGTCTACGAGTGCTGGAGGATGTATTGGTGTTGAAAGAATGGCCTATAGAAGCCTGTACGTGAAGGTAGAAATTGCGAGACCGTCTGCGAGCATTCTGACATCCAGCACGCGGACCAGCAACATCCATGGAAATCGAGAATAATCAAAGAGCTCACGAACACATAGCTATGAGAACATGTAGGCCCTTTTGCCCGTTACGAACCGCCATGAGGCGTCCGGCTTGGACAAGGCCACGAACCCAACGTCAAAACGAGGAATTCGCTCTGCGTTGCGCAAAGCGCGCACAGAAATCGATCTTGCGCCATAAAGCAGGACACAGGCCACTGAGACAACGAAGTCTGCAAGCCGCATCCATCACGAATGTGCGAGAGTTTTGTGATGATGGGAGGAAAAAAGCGAAAGACCGGGCGGAAAGATATTTGAACAAGATCCGAAACACAGCAGGCGCTCGGGTCCCGGCAGCCTGTACGGTTACGTCACGCCAACAAGGCCGCGCGTGGCGAGGTCATGGAATGATGGAGAAACTATAAAGGAGAGTATACCTTCTTGATCGTGCTCAGAAGACGGAGCGATGGTAATTTAAAGCACTGGCCTTACAAAGGAAGGTGTAGGTAGCAAGCTAGAGCTGTGTAGATGTTGATAGATTGCGTTCTGTCATGTCGTGGCGCAGAATCTATCTCCAGTCCTTCTCCCGAGCATGATCAAAGACTATGTCATGATCAAAATGAATCGTTCGGCCAAATAGTGTACTTCATAGCGCTGTTGTCCCACGATCCAGGCTTCTGGAACATCCAGTCCTGACTTGGCTGGTAGACAGTCGCTACGTTGTCTTAGCGTTTTGCTTACGCAGGGCTTTTCATCTTGGAAAGCCTTGTATGATGCTGGTATTGTGGAAAATCTTTCTATCTCGATAAGCATCAATGCAAAGACGGAGTCAAGAGCGTGAGCATGAACTTTGTCGCATTCTTGCATGTGATTGCCAAGGCTTCCCAAACAAGAAGGTACACGGTCGATCAAGCGCTGAGAGCAAAGCATTGGAAATACTAGCTTAGAAGAGCTGTAGCTGTCAGTATACGCCTAGGAGATCTACCGCTTTCTTGCTGACTTGTAAGGGACAGGCACACACGTCTTCACTCGGGCTTGCGATGCGATCTGTAAGAGTGAGTCCATAGCACGATCCTCGAGTCTTCCCTCTATGATGGTAACTCGAGTTGTTGCGTCCGTCAACGATGAGATCAAATCGAATTGTCTGAATGAAGCAATGACTTAACCTCGACATAGACTGCGACAGCTTTTGCCAACAGCCGGCGTGCAGGGGTGCAATTCGCCAAACGTTTCAAATTCGACAGGCATATGGTTCCGGCATTGAGACTGGGCATATAAAAGCAGAGAAATTGATCTGGGGAAGCTGGTACACTACACGATTGGGAACAAACAGGACTCGTCCTCAAATGGGTTGAAGGACGGTTTCTAAAATCTTGGGCGACAGCATGCAGACCGGCCTGCAGGCAATGCTTGAGATCCGCAGTGGGCTCTCGCACCTAAAGTACCCTCCTATTATTCACAGACATTGGTGCATTTGCGAGTATCGCTCCCATTGACTCTCAAAGCCTTCATCGGTCTTGAAACATAATGGTCTTCTTGTGAGCCGATTCGTCTTGGTACCCAGACATTGGACGTTAGATCATAAACCACGAGGTGCACCGATGCTGGGTATCAAAAGCGAAGCAGGTTCTTGAAGGAGTCTTTGCTCAAAAGTCAGACAGGATAGCCTCCTTCTTGTCTGCAGCTACTATCCACGAAGATCAAACGTTGTGCCATGGCATGTACGAAGGCACAGGCAGTCAGTGGCAAGCAACCTGAAAAGCCGAAGAGACCCGAGCTGGACTTGCCTCGGCCAGTCTACAACCGCAACCATGGAAAGCTCAAGAGGACTGTCAGAAGCCATGCTGGGAAGGTTGAATTTAACTCGTTGTAAGCAAACATAGGAGTTCATTTGGATATGTGCTATGACTACGATGAGTCTCGATTTGCAATGAATGTGAATCGCGTTGATCCGATTTTGGCGAGTTGGTGCTAGATACGCTGTAGTATACCAGAACGGTAGGTCCGTGCGTCGACAAGAGCAGTGGCTAAGGGGGAAAGAAATGGTGCAGGAGCGGCTTCAGCAGTGGTATCGTACAGTGAAACTCCGATAGAGTGTTTATAGAAGGTTCTAGCCTTTAGACCATTCTAGCTTCTAGGACTTAACTAGCTGTCCTTATTGTTACGGTAGTAGAAGGGGTAGGTAGATAGATAGGGTAGATGCTGATCCGGGCACGCAGATATGATTCAATACGGCCTTTTTGATGACTATATCTCGAACTGAAGAGGGAAAGGAGCCTATGTAGTGGTGAGTAAGAGCTTTAGGGGTGGTGTGCCAAGGCCCGGCTCAGTCCAGAAGGGCCGAGCCGAGATTCCAAGGGTCCACTCTATTACTCAGTCCCACCCCTTTCTGCCGCCGCAACACCACCCCCCTCCCTTACCAGCGGTCGACCTCGATCGCTTACTTATATGTCTCTCTTCTTTTTTTTTCTTTTTTTTGATTCTGACGTTACCTCTTCGCTTTCTTCCATTTTGAAACTATCCCCTTTCTTTATCTTCTTTCTTCTTACATCGTCGCTATCTGACGTCTTTACTTAGCATCTATCTAATCCGTGCCGTCTAATCGGAGCTAGCGGTTACCTAAGCTGCGGCGTAACCGGTCTGTGCACTGCCGCGGAGGTCTATATAGATCCATCCGCGGCTCGCTATCTTCTTCTTCTTCTTCTTTCTCTACCAAAGACCTTACCTACTGCAGGGCCAGCAGCGCCGACGCTGCTGCACGGCGTCGGCGAGCTTCCTACCGAAGCGGTAGTAGGTAGTGGCCAAGTCGAAGACTCCAGCGAAGCGACTGCTACGATCGTCTTTATTGGCTTCTGCACCGATAGAGCGGATGCGGTTTTTCTTCTTCTTCTGGAATAATTAGCTTCGGAGCTACTTAGGCTTCGGCTTCCTCGGGTTCTGGACATAAAACTCTCTTAGCAGCTCTGCTAAATTCCGGAGGTTCTCGGCCGGATACTATTTATAGTCTTCTAGCTATCCTTTCTATAAGATCCTCGCTTCGATAGATCCTCTTAGCTTTCTTATATCTATTACATCTTCTACCTCCTATTCTTCTTCTTTACTGTCTATCTCGACCGGCAGGGGTTCAGCAAACCCCTGATCCGGAAGACTGTCTTTAGGGTCTAAACTTAGCAGATCCGAATAAAAGACATCGTAGATCCGGAATGATTTCAGTAGCTGGATCCGATAAGTTACCGGCGACCTCTTTTCTACTATCTTGAACGGATCTACGTAGCGGGGGTTAAGCTTGGCATTGCCTTTTAGTCTTAGGTTTCGCGTATTAAGCTATACCTTTTGGTCTTCTTTGAATTCTATTAGTAACTGCTTTCTATTAGCTCTAGTTACTATCTTCTTCTAAGCCGATTCTATTGCCTCTTTCGCTACCTTAATTGCTTCTTCTATCTAAGATCGGAGAGCTTCTGCTACAGCGGCAGCAACTCTCTTCGACGAAGTGGTAGTAGGAGGTTCCGAAGGGCTGGGTTCGTCTAGTAGTTGGAAGCTTATTCTTAGAAGATAACTATAAGTTACCTCGAACGGCGCTAGTAAGGTAGCCTCTAACTGTGCTAAGTTGGCGCAAAATTTGGCTATCGGCAACACCTTAACCTATTTTGCTTAATAATAACTACAGAAGATTCGTAGATATTTCTCTATCTCGCGGTTAGCCACTTTAGACTGACCGTCGGTCTAAGGGTAAGCAGCTGTGCTGAGCTTTCTACAAATTCCGAGAGCTTAGTTAATAGCCTTCTATACGTTAGCAGTAAATTAAGGACCCCTATCTGTAGTAATAGTGTCCGGCAGGCCATAGTGCTTCTATACGTGCTGGATTAGCATTCTCGCTGTTTCTTCCGCAGTAGTTCCTTTATCCTTAGCTTAGTAGGGGATAAAGTAGCGTTCTTTGCTTAGTCGATCCACTACATTAAGCGTAGCGTTATATCCACTAGAGTCCGGCAGGCCGGTTACGAAATCTATCGTAATATGCTGCTACAGTTTCTTAGAGATTAGAAGTAGCTTTAATAGACTGGCCGGAAGGCCGTAACGTAGCTTTGCGACTTAGCATACGTAACAATTAGCAATAAACCGGTGGATCTACTCGAAGATTTTACGGAAACCAGTAGACCGTCCTTACAGCTTCTATTGTCTTCTTGGAGCCAGCGTAGCCAACATCCGTAGAGCTATAGACTAGCTGGACGACCTCTGTAATTAGTTCTTCCAGAACTATTAGCTTTCCTAAGCCTGTTTTGCTAAGCTTCTGTTGCTAGTTAAGCCGCTCTACTTTTTCGTAGAGAGTCTCTTCCTCGGTCGCCTGCTCTACTGTGCAGACCCCTACCTCTTTCAATACCTCGGCGTCTACTATCCTTTCTGTTAACACCTTCTGGAACATGTTCGGATCTTCTTTTGCGCAGCTAGTCTTTCCTTCTCTTCTCGTTAGCGCATTAGCCTTTCTATTTTGAGCTCTAGGTCGATAGGTAATCTTAAAGTTGAATCCGGATAAGTAGGCGGCCTACTAAGCTTGGTAGCGTAATAGCTTCCGCGTCTTTATAAAGTAGGTAAGCGACTGGTAGTCCGTAAGGACCTAGACTGTGCTCTTTCTAGCTATAAGCTCCAGCTTCCACTCTTCGAACGCCTGTGTAAGGGGCCCAAGAATCTTGGTTTAGAAACTTGCGGTTAGGAATCTATATAAAGGAACTGATAGGCAGTTCCTTTGTCGTCTGCTGCCGTACGATTTGTACCTACAAAGCTAAGCTAGCAATTCCCCCTTTGTGCAGGGGTACAAGGTTCACCCTCTGTATAGAGGATCAGGAGTTACCTCCTCTGTACGATAGTGCATAGTTTTCCCTCCTATTTAGAGGGGCGGTAGCTCCCCTTTGTGTAGGACCGTAGTGTTCTCCCTCTGTATAGGAGTAGGGTCCTGTTAGTAGTTCCGTATAGAGGGTAGGGTCGTGCTGGCACTGCTAAGTTGCAGTCCTTAGGGCGACAGTTAGCTTAGGTCAGGTCCAGGACCTGGGCTAGGCAGCGCCCCCTAACAATACCCCCCCCCTTCCCTTCTTATTGATCTGACTGCAGTAGACGCAAGGTCAATACCCGTCTTTGATAACTATATCCAAGGCTGGAGAGGGAAGAATCTACGTACAAGCGGAGGTAGAGGTATTTGAGTGTGCAGCTGCCAAGCCTGGTCCTGCCAAGCCTGCTACCTTCTAGCACCTTCCAGCCCTCCACATCCACATCCGTATCACTACCGCCCTCCCTAACTAGCGATTGCCCTCAATCGCTATCAATCCATTAATCGCAATCAGCCAATTAGGTCGCACCAACCCAGGTCGCAAATTCAGTCGCAGAGGTCGCTTTTCAAGCTCCAATTTCTGAGCCTTTTGCTATCGCTTTCGGCCAATCAGGTCGCTCTAAAACAGGTCGCTTTTGAGGTCGCTTTTGAGCTTCAATTTCCGTGCGTTTTGAGCCTTAATCTCGTGCCTTTTGACGTCGCTTTGGTGCCTTAATTGGTGCCTTGATCTCGTGCCTTTTTGCCGTTACTTTGGTGCCTCGATTGGTGCCTTGTCAAGGCTGCAGAATTCTCAGAGGTCCAGCTGCAGAGGTTGTCGGGGCCGCGGAGGTCGCGGAGGTCGTTAAGGCCGCGGAGGTCGCGGAGGTCGTCGGGGCCGTAGAGGTTGCGGAGGTTGTCGAGGTCGCAGAGCTTGGGGTCGCGGAGGTTGTCGAGGCTGCGGAGGTCGCAGAGGTCGCGGAGGTTCTCAGAGCTGCAGAGGTTGTAGGGGGTCGCCTTGCAAACATATGTCGCTTCTCAGACGGTTGCTTCTTAGACGGTTGCTTCTCAGACGGTCGCTCGCTTCTCGACCGTCGCTCGCTTCTTAGACCGTCGCTTCTCGAGCCGTCGCTTCTCGAGCCGTCGCTTTTCGAGCCGTCGCTTTGCTTCTCGACGGTCGCTCGCTTCTCGACGGTCGCTCGCTTTTCGACGGTCGCTTCTCGGGACGGTTGCTTCGCCTGTGCTTTGCCTAGTGCTCTGCCTAGTGCTCTGCCTGGAGCTCGTGCCTGGGTGCTCGTGCCTTGGTGCTCGTGCTCGGTGCTCTTGCTCGGCCTAGGTGCTCTTGCTCTGCAGCTGGTGCTCTGCAGCTGGTGCTCTGCCTGGGTGCTCGTGCCTTGTGCTCTTGTGTTGTCCGCAGCTGCGAGCTAGGTACTGAGCCGGGTCCTAAGCTTGGGGCTCGCTAGTGCTTGGGGCTCGCTGGTGCTTGGGGCTCGCTAGTGCTTAGGGCTCGCTGGTGCTTGTGTTGCCGATTGCTAAACTGTCTCGATAGGCCTTGTCCGAATAGAATAGTCTGTTAAAGACCCGAAAAAAAACGAATGTCGTCGCCCTAGGTCCTGCTAGGTGCGCTCTCGTCGTTGTCGCTCCGTCGTCGTCGCTCTCGCTCCTCGCTCCTCGTCCTCGTCGCTCCTACATCGTTCTTCTCGACCTTCTCGTCGCTCTCTCGCTCTCGTCGCTCTCTTACTCTTCTTCAAAACTTGCGATCTGCTCGTAGGGGCACTCTCTTCCCTAAAACTTTTTCTTCTTCTCGATAGGGGCACTTCTCTTCCCTAAAACTTTCTCTTCTTCTCGATAGGGGCACTTCTCTTCCCTAAAAACTCTCTCTTCTTCTTAATAGGGGCACTTCTCTTCCCTAAAACTCTCTCTTCTTCTTCTTCTCGATCGGGGGAGGGGGGGGTAGAGTAGCATGCACATATACGATTAAGTAACCGGATGTAATTTAACGGCCTCCTTCGTACATCTGCAGTACACACTCTGGGTTGTTTGCACGTACGTTAATCGAGTACCCGGATGTAATTTTAACGGGCTCTTTCGCGTAGTGCAGGTATTGTTGAAGTGAGCCTTGGATATAATGATCTGACTGCAGTAGACGCAAGGTCAATACCCGTCTTTGATAACTATATCCAAGGCTGGAGAGGGAAGAATCTACGTACAAGCGGAGGTAGAGGTATTTGAGTGTGCAGCTGCCAAGCCTGGTCCTGCCAAGCCTGCTACCTTCTAGCACCTTCCAGCCCTCCATATCCACATCCGTATCACTTATAGTGCCTCTTCTATACAGCGGCGTGTTAAAGTTACCTAGCTCCTGCTGTTCCTTTAGCAGGTCGCGGCTTCCTATTTCGTCCGGTCGTCTAAATCGTCGTCCCTCGTCGCCCCCCCCTAGGTCGCAGTTGCCTCTTGCTATTTTATCTGTTTGTAGCGGCTGCCCTGCTTGCTATTTCCCTTATAGCAGGCAGTTACCCCTAAGCCTCTCCCTTCTCTTCTCCTCCCCCTTCTCTCCTCTCCCTACACTGTCTACCGTCTACTACCAACTACTACTGTCCACTATCTACTACTAGCTACTACTACTACTATGTCGTCCGCCCTGTCTAGCGATTCCCTTGCAGTTGCTAGGCCCGCCCCCTCCCCTCGTCTAGCCGGGGTCCCTGCCTATTTCTACCTCTAGCAGTAGGGCCCCTTAGTTTAACTAGCAGCTGCGCTTCCGGTTCGTACAGGTTCTCGTCTTCTGTACAGTCTAAGCTGACGTCTTAGGTGCTATACCTACAAGCAGCAGGATGCAGCCGGGCTCCCCTTCTCCGCCTT